>VDFB02105785.1:282971925-283013208 GCA_007258455.2 Sequoia sempervirens | reverse complement strand
GATTTTCAAACTCGGAACTACAAATCTGACTTCACAACTGAATTCTACAAAAAGACAATGACTACCCTCAACCTAGCAATATCTTCTTAAATTTTTTTAATTTTCCCAAGAAAATCATCCTTAGTTTTCCACAAACTGTCTCAAGTAGAGCAAAACACTGTCACAATAAATCAGGCGCGAACTCACTTTCTTTATGTCGGCCACAATTTGATTTTTTTTAATTTTTCATGTTTGTCGAAAATTCGACGAAAATAATAGCCGACATTTCGACGAACCCCAGGTTCGTCGAAATTTTGACGAACGTCGGGGATAAACTTTCAAAAAATTGGAAATTACACATCAAATTTTACAAGCACCCGACGAACATCGAATTTTACATATTTCGTTGGACAATTTCGTTGTATTTTGCAGTCAAATGTATTAGTGGTGGGAGTGGATCTTTTAATTCCACGAGGTCGAGTGGTGTGGTAACTATTATTGGGGACCAAAGGTTTGTGGATTGAGCAATGATTTGGTAACATGCTATTCCAAGTTAGATATTCATGTACTTAGATTTTTATTCATTCATAAAATTTTAATATTGATGATTAAGAACCTCTCTTTGAGATGGATGTAAATTTGATAAGAGAAAGAGTATTGTCTCAATTTACATGTCTTGGTGTTGGTACCGAGTACTATATATTTATGATTTCATTATCATGATGTGGAATGGATAAAATAAACTTAGGAAAACTTCATTTGCTGCTTAAAATGAACTTAATAGTCAAACTTCACAGTTGGGCAGCTTGGTCCTACATTTAGGTGCCCTTGTCTTATTCAAAATTAACCTAGGTTGACCAATTTTTGGTTAAGTCCAGTTGGGCAGCCTAGTAGTATGTTGAGGCGGCTTGGTAGTATGTGAGAAGTCCTAGTATTTTTTTGGGGCAGCCTAGTATTCAGGGGTTCCCCAGTTATATAAGTTAGAAAACTTAGATTTTTGGTTAACTGTGTTTGGGTGGCCTAGTCCTGTGCTTGGGCGGCCTCATCCCCATACAAAAATCAAAATGAAAACCCTCTTAACCACTGATAGATAGATATTTTATAAGCCTAATACCACTACCAAATAATTTTTATGCCTTGTAGTTTTCTTGTTCCTATCATTTTTGTTGTCAAAACCCTTCAAAAACCTAGTCAAGTTTCTCTATTTCGAGACTTGACCTTTTTTCTTTGTTTCAAGACCTCATATAGGAAAACCATGTAAACAATAGTTATTCCTTATGGTCCCAAGGATCTATTGGTTTTGTGTGAATGTTCTTATTTTTTATCTAAGAACTTGTGGCTTCTCTTTCCTTGTTTTGCATGCCTTCTTTCTAAGTTGCCTAGTTGTCAAGCCTAGGGTTAGGGAGATTATGCAACTGGCCTTGTGAAGTCATGGGAAGGTTGTAAACCTTCATAGTTGGACTTTTTGGCATCCTACACAATCCTCATAGGTCATGGAATTTTGTGGAGTAGTTCTTCCCTTGTGTGATGTTACATTGTGACGAGATGTCTTGGGAAGTGTGTGGTTGTTTGGAAGTGTTCCATCATCATTCCAGTTTGTGGTGAGTTATACCTCTTGGATAGTAAACCTCTTGTGGAGGTTTTCTTTGCCTCTTTGTTAGATTTGTTTAGTGCATTTGAGTATGGATTTGAGGTTGATGATTCCTTCATCCTATCTTGGTGTGGTGTTGTGAGAGAACACAATCATGGCTTAGTAACCGATCATTGTGTTCATGTTGCCCTCTCTCTCTCTTGTATGTTCATTGTGGTGGATTTATCCCACGAGTGGTTAATATTTCATCATTTCCACCTTTCTTATGCAATGGTGATTTGCCTCGTTATCTTTTTTGTTGTTTTGTTGTGGCACTTATGTGCATGTTGTTGTGCAAGTACGACATGTCATTGTTGCATTATCGATGTTGTTATCCTTGTTTCAAAAATAAAGTTGTTCTATCATGTTTTATTTTGAGCTTGTCAACTCGAGGCATTAAAAAACATGTAATGGTTTCTCTAATTAACAACATGACTCATCACTTACTCATTCCAATTCAAACATCCATAATATCTCTCTAGCAAAATGGACATGTGAGAGTAAAAATAAAGTAGAGCCTACTATGGAGCATATAACACATGTTGATAACATCAATAAGGAAGGACTCATTACAACTATGAAATTAGTTTTTTGGATGGTGCAAGAAGATTTAACCCTCTAAAAATATGAATCACCATGCTCTCTTGAAATGGCATTACGAATACCAAACATGTCAAGGAATAGATATTATGATTCATGCACAAATAAATGACAATAAATATATTTCTTTTTCCTATATGTTCAAATATCTTGAAGTTGTGAAAATTGTTAAAAGATAAGGCACATCCTTAATAAGAACAAACCCATTTTACAAGATAAGCACTTAATTTTTTTAGAATGCACCTTATCTTCTAGGATTTTTTCTTTTCTTTTTTCTATATGTGACTATGATTCATTGTTACAATATTGGATAAAAATAAATGAATTATTATTTTTTGATAAATTAACAAATAAGGTGTATTCTTGGGTACAAATTTCTTCTAAAAGAAACAAGGAACTTATTTCTTTACAAGAAGACATGCAACTTGAAACTCTTCAAGTTCTTTAAATTCATGGAGTTAGGTGGCTTTCAAGAGGCCACATTATTAAAATGCTTTTTATATTGATGCCTCATTTTATATCGACTTTATGGAAAAATGAAAAGATAGTCATGATATGATAAGAAAATAATATTTCAATTCAGTTTTGTTTACACATGCTCACAAATATAATCCTTATGTCGAACAAGTTGAATAAAAATTTTAAACTAGTGTAATTCAATGTTACATTTGTAGGGGCATCTATCGATGTTTTTATAAACACTTTAAGTAGGTGGTTTATGAGAGGCCATACATTTGTTGATGACACATGTTACTTATCTAAATTCTTAGATGCCTTAAATATGCTTATATAGATGTTATTGATAAAGAAGGCATTGCTCATAGGAATGAATTATGGTTTGTGGCAATTTCACACACACGTGGTGATTATGTTGATTCAAAAAAATAATCATTAAAACCTTGCATTGATGTTTCATTATAGAGTTGTAAACAACTTGCAAAAGAATATATTCAAGCACTTATAAATTGTTTGAATGTAGGATTTCCTAATCTTGTATTTTTAACTCTATAAAGTTGTTTAGTCCTTATTGTTACTTAAAGGATACTTGTGCTAAAGAAGATCATTCAAAGTATTGGCTTGATAATAATTTTCAACACATGCAACACACTTTACATGAGAGAGAAGAAAATAAAATGTCATTTAATATTGAAGGTTGTAAATAAGAGTTGCATATATTTGTTGATATTGTTTGTCATAGACTTGTATAAAACTTTTCCAAACACAACAAAATTATGTCAAATAATCTTTAATACTCTAGCAAGTACAGTGACACACAAAAGAGGACTTTCAATGCAAATTACGACAAAAATATATTTAACAAATAGCTCTAACATTAGCTATATTGGATGCTTTGATGAGATTGTCTCGAGCAACACTCGATGCATCAATGGTGGAATGTAACAAAGTGTATGAAATTTGGAAAGATGTCAAATAAAGAAGAATTAAAATATTTTGGAAACTATAATTTCTGTTTAGATTTGTAATGGTGATGTATCTGATATGAAGTAGAACATGTCAATAGACCATGATCCATTACTTTCATTTTAATGTTAATATGTTACAAGTTCCATGATAATACTATCATAGATCAAATTTCATAATAGACTTTGAGGTTTTTAAATTATAGCTTACTTTAGATTAATTTATTATAGAAATTTTGAAAATATGTATTTTGATAGAGATATTTTATATTATAAGTTGTTAATTTTAAAAAGAATAGTGGTTTGATTTATATTTTAAGATGTTTTTTTTTTTAAAATATTGAATTTATAATGTGTAGATAAATTGATTTATGGTATTCTTAAAAAATACTTAATTTCAAATTTTGAAAAAAATAATAGATTGAGTATTGTAAGGTGTAATTTATTTAGAATAATATAATATGAATATACTAAAAATATTTATAATTCTTTTATATAATATTATATAAAATTTAACTTACATAGAAAAAAGTTAACTGTCATGAAAAGAACAAAATAATAATAGATTGAGTATTGTAAGATCTAAATTAATTTATAATAATATAATATGAATATATTAAAAACATTTATAATTCTTTTATATATTTATTATATAAAATTTGACTTGCATAGAAAAAAATTATGTCATGGGAAAAACAATAATGAAGAATAAACTGTAGAATAAAAATTGTTTGATGGGCAAGGTGTACCGTCAAATTTAATCTCGTATGGTTATATGTTTGGGCCTGCAGTCAAGGGCTAAAATTATAGAAACTTCTACTGTGGAATCTAACAATACAATCAAAGAATTTTGGAAGCTGTGTGCTTAAGTAATGATATCAAGTTTCGAAATTTTTGCATCGACGTTTTAGAGCATGGTCAGACGGGAGGTTTCACTCACAATAATTTTAACTTCAATTTTTTTTATCAACTGGCCATGGGAAATGTCCCAGCGGAGGATTGAAAATAAAGGGCGCCTGGATACTTTCTCCACGCCAGTTAAAATTGAAAACGATGGATACTTTCTCCTTCCCTGTTATGAAGCGTACTATTTGCCCTGTGAAATGTCCATTCTGTGTACTTTTTACTTTCATATTCTGGAAACAGAAGTCGAGATTTAATGGTGGTAAGTTAAGAGTTCTATCACCTAGAAAGAGTGAATGCATTATCGGGAGTACATAGCTTTCCCTTTGTCTTGATAAGTTTAACCCATAACTATTACAGCTTCTCCGTTCTACATTTAACTTAGAAACTTTCTCTATTCAAATAAAACTTTGATTCGTTTTTTGTGTGCTTGTTAACTAGGTATCTTCACAGGGATGCGAAGAACCATAAAACTGTTTGTTTTGCTTACACCTATGTTTGTCTAATACTGTTAATTTGTAAAACACCATTCAGTAGATTTGAGATTGCATGATGAGGTGGTTAACGTGGTATAAGAAGTTTTAAAGCCCTGGAATATTCACCATCAAAACACTCATCGAATTTGACATTGTTAACTCCACCGTTGAAAGCTCGACTATTTAATATGCAGTCCGCGGTGGATGAGAAAAGAAGTCGCCGAATTGCTGTTAAAGAAATTGCTTTTGCTGTGGACCTCCGCTGCAGGGTTAGGCACTGCAGATCAACATTTAAGCGATTCTCCTCTCAAATACTTTCTTGTACAACAAAAGAAAGATATCACTGAAAGACTTAAAGAGTTAGGAAAGGAAAACAATTTATTAAAGACAGCTGCATGTCTCGGTAATATTGACCTCACCAAAGAATTGCTTACTAGGGGAGCTCAAATCGGGGACCTTAATGATCAGATGTGGAAGAACACTTTAACCAAAAGGAATGAACATAATGTTGACACAGGTATTCCAATAAACTTGAAACTTTTTACAGCTTTATATAATTATATTTACGAAACCAGATATTATATTATTATTGTGCGCCTGCTTGTCTGTAGTTTACAATCAAATTCAAAGCATTGCAGAACAGGGAAATGATCAACCAACTACATCTGACAATTTCGGTAAAATATAATCCATTTTCTCTTCTAAACCAAAAAGAACGCTTAAATATTTTTGAGAATGCTTATTTAAAGTAGTAGTTCCTAATTTTACAGGAAGAAGTGATTTTGCACATGGTCTTGCCGCATTGCTTTTGAACCCTTATTTGAAACCTCCCATTACAGTGGGTATTTCTGGCAGCTGGGGTATGGGAAAATCGAGTCTGATGGTGCAGGTAAATTTAAAATCATACGTTTGAAAAAGTCTTTTGCTTACTCAAAATTTTAATATGTTTGATTTAAAGTCTAGTTCGCTTTCACTCGATACAGACAGAGGGCATTTTGTTGAAGACAGCTGCACAATTGGCGTTGTTACCATCAAGTTCTGAAATCTCAAGTTTTCCCGGTATTCATACAGAAAAGGGCAGAAAGAAATACCACCAGATTGAGACAAGCATAGATTTATTGCTCAATGACAAAACGTAAAAGGTAACTTCTTTCAGATTATGAAGAATATGCTGGGTGAAAGTAAAATAGACAATAATATCAGGCAAAACGAAAAAGGTAAAACTTAAATTTATAAAATAATATAACTCTTTCTCTTCAATAATATCCGCTAACTCAATGTTTAATGTGGTTGTTTATTAGGAAGGAGACTGGCTTCGTAACTTTTTAAATACGTACGACGCTAAATATCATCATATATTTAAATCACTAGCTGTTATGGATAGCAGTGGCATGGTAGATCTCTTAGCTTGAGAAAAGCTTCAGTATTGCCTTTTGTTGTAATCTGGGTAATTCTTTTGTCTAACTGTTTCCTAATGTTCTTTCTCAGTTTAAAGAAGGTCAACAATCACAGTCAGAAATTGATCATCCAACAGAGGGAAGTGTGCCTGCTATATTAACCGTCCGATATAATGCTTGGAAATACAGGAATGAATCAGAAGCATTGGCGGGCATGGGAGTGGAAATTACAAAAGGAATGGAAGGAATAATGACAGGTACCCAATGGTTGAGCACATGCTTGAGAAATACTTGGAGAAAGCAGAAACAGGTTATCTGGAGTGAAATTATTTTTCCATGCCTCCTTGCAGTTATATTGGCCATCTCATTTACCTGGATCCTATGGCTACTTCTGGATAGATACAAGATCAAGGAATCATCTGAGATAAAATTCGCATCCTTTCCCCTGATTCTAGTCGTTATGGTATATACTCTGGTAAAGAAAGTGATGAACACTGTTAATCCAGTGAGTATCCAATTAATGAATTATATAAAACTTCGAGACCACACTGAAAAGCTTGGTTATCAGGAACGGGTAATCTCTGATATTACTTTCTTGAAAAAGGAAATTAGCAGAAACCCTTATTGTCTGTGCACTGCTGCTTCCTACATATGGCATTTCATAAGAGGGTCTTGTATTATTTCATTTCTATCTTCTAAATACAATGGAGAGAACATGCCCAGTTCGATACCCAGTGCTAATCTTAGAACAATCGTATTTGTTGATGATCTTGATCGATGTCAGGAATCTATCATTCTGCAGGTGAATTTAGAAGAAATTTACAATCAAAAATTTTAACTGCCTATGTCATTGACAATGTGGTAATATAATTTTTTTATGCTACACAGGTTCTATCGGCTATTAATCTTGTACTAGCAGTCTGCGAAATCAGCGTAGTTCTAGGAATGGATAAAGGCTTGATCCAACGGGCAATAATGAAAAGGCATGGAGATAAATCCTTGAAAAATAGCAAGTTAGCAGACAAGTATTTACAAAAGATAATACAACTGCGATTAGATCTTCCTGACCCCAGTCAAGAACAATCAAAGAAATTTTTGGATCAACATTTGGGAGTGTTTCAAACACAAAGGAAGGAAGGCCATTCAGAATCAGAAACAGATGCAGAAGATGGTTCCGTACCAGAAATAGATAAAGCGTACGATGCTCTCTTTTCTCCCTTCGAACAGTCAAATTTATTCGCAGGTTTTTATATTAAAAAAATGCTTGGCTCAGTGGCTCCTATCTCAGGTAAGAGATGAAACACAAGTAATAATTTGAGGATTTATATCTGCTTTGCAATTTCTAAATGTTATAACTGAAGCATCTGATAGGCACTGCTTTGTGTTAGAATGTCCTAGATGTTCTGGTAATTTCTACCAGCTTCCACCTTCTCCACCGTCCTCATTAAAGACTCCATCTAGAATGTCGGTGATAAGAGACTAGAAAAAAACGTGAGGAAAATTCTAGAGATTGCTGGATACTCCTGAGACCTCTATAAAAGGAGGAAGATGTAAACGTTTTTGACAGGCAATGCAGTTAAAGTTTTATATCTTTCTTTGCCTCTGCCCACCTCCTATACAAGTGGTATCAGAACCAATGGTAGGAGCCTGGAGAGCCTAGAGAATCTGGTCAAGTATAGAGCCCAGAGAGATCCGAGGGAGTGATAGCAGTCAATGAAATCATAGAAGAAGAAAGGCTGCCAGTCAAAGAAGTCCAAGCAGATCTAGAGGAGCTCAGCCGTAGCTGAAGATAAAGAGCAAGCCATTGGAGATCGTGGGTTTTATGAAGCAACTGCCGCAGCAGTTGAAGATATGTGAAGTTGCAACTGTTTTGAAATTATTCACTCAGAGCAGACTGATCCAGGGAGACTGCGGAATTGGAAGTTGTTGTCGAGAGGTGGAGTCATCAACAGAAGAATCTGTTATTGCAGACCCGGTGGTAGGAAGCTAGTTTGAAGAAAGAGTCCCTGCTGTTTTTTTTTTTGGAGATTGTATTGCTGTAGTCAAAGGAAGAGATCAAATTTTTGTGTGAGGAGGAAGTTGCTGCTGTTTATCGAGACTATATTGCTGAAGGCAAGTTTGAGGAGAATCGCAGTTGAGATTGTAGATTGGTGTGACGAAGACAAAAGAGTTAATTCTTGCAGATGCCACCCGCAAGGAGATATAGATCGCTGTTTTTGACATCGCTGAAAGGAGTTTGAAGCAGCAGCTGTTGAAGAAGTCGCAGGAAAAGTTAAGGAGTAAACTGTTGATTTCAAATCAGAACTAGGGTTCAATGGTTGAAAATGCCCACCTCTGTTTGGAAGGAGACCGTGGCATCCACCGCCAGACAGATTGAAGGCTATATGGAATGTCGCAGATTGAGAAGACAAGGAGATCGTCTGGGGATCCTGTCGCCATTTGTGACAGACGTCAGGCAAGATTTTGGAGGTGATCCTGTCACCATTTGTGACAGATGTCAAGAGCTATGTTAAGAGGAGATCCTGTCACCATTTGTGACAGATGAAAGCTTTTAAGAGGTTTTGAAAAATGTGGGCATCGCGTAAGGAATTGGCAGTTTGAAACATCATCGAATTGGCATATTTCAGTCAAAGTCTGTGAGTCTAGCCCAGCTCCGCAGAGCTGAAGAAAGAAGTGAAAAGCAACAGATAAAATGAAATAGTGTTTGTGTTGTGTTTGTGTTGATGAATGAGCTAAAGCTCAGAAGATGAAAGACGATGTAATATTTATTTTGGGCATTGTAAATTTTGATGTAATTAGTGGTAGAAATTAGGGGGGAGTGTTAGAATGTTCTAGATGTTCTGGTAATTTCTACCAGCTTCCACCTTCTCCACCGTCCTCATTAAAGACTCCATCTAGAATGTCGGTGATAAGAGACTAGAAAAAAACGTGAGGAAAATTCTAGAGATTGCTGGATCTCCTGAGACCTCTATAAAAGGAGGAAGATGTAAACGTTTTTGACAGGCAATGCAGTTAAAGTTTTATATCTTTCTTTGCCTCTGCCCACCTCCTACACTTTGTACTTTCTAAAGAAGCTAATAACTCAGCAGAAACAGTACACACTCTACCACAACCACAAACAGCTGAAGGAATTGCTGTAGATATTCAGGGTGCAGATGGAACAAGTATGTCTATCCGTTTTTACAATATTCTGCTATCAAAGCTGGTTTTCATTTATAACTGTAGTCTCTGCGATTTTAAAGATGATTTGTCTACTTTGTACTTTATAAAAGTTATAAATATACATTTTTTCTTTAATAATAAAAGAAAAGCGAAGTAATCAGAAGAAATATCGATGCAAAATGATCATTAAAAGAACGAAAAATTATCAATTTGTAAATATACATTCAAAATGGTTATTTTGTTTACCAGGCTATCTACCATTCCAAATTCTTGGAGTACAGGAGAAGTATTGTAACCATACGTTGGTACTGAACCTGCTTTACATGATAACTGTGCTTGACTTAATTGTTGAAAATGTCATCCATAGATCTATTTTTGACATTCTTTTGACATTTAGAACTAATAATTTAGTTAATGGTAGTAGTTTTAGGGCGTAATAATTCATACGAATTGCATAGCGAATCAAGTAAGATTCTTTATTGTATAGTCATGAATGGACAATAATTAGAGGCACGTGTTTATACAGGTGAGTCAAATCTCGTAACTGAATTAATTCCTATAGGGGAGCTGTTATTCGTAAGATACAGCGAAGGAGAGCGAGACACATTTTGCCACTTCCAGAAAATGGCTACAAATGACCGAAAATTGCCTCGAGAGTGGAAGCGTTTTCTTACCTACCATCGACTGGTCTGGAATATCTTCATTATAAACAGTCAAACCAAGCATTTGGATGGGTGGCAAGTCCAATTGATTACTTGGATATTCATATGCTGGGAATTTGAGGAAAACATAAATATTCTTGTACAGGTATGCATAATTATATATATATATATGATTCCAATGAAGTTCTTGAACTTCACTCACCTTTTTTGCAGAGATGGAACGAGATTGATCTTCTTAAAACCTATAAAGTAGAATCAGAATCAGGATCAGAATCAGAATCAGGATCAAAATCAGAATCAGAATCAGAATCAGGATCAAAATCAAAATCAGAATCAGGGCCCACGGGACCATCACTACGAGCGATCGTTGAGCATTGCACAAAGAAAGAGAGCTGGATTATAGATTATTCTGAAAGCAGTGAAGTGGCAGCACCAGAGAACTTGATCACAGTTGTGAAAGAAAAAAATGATAAGTTAGAGAAATCATTATTAATGGAACTAGATGCCCTCGAGAAAGAAATAAAAAAGGAAACAAAGGAAACGAAGAAGCGGTTGGATGCTCTTAGGAAAGAAATAAACCTGCTGAAAGAGCGGGTGGAATCCCAGGAGGCCTGCAGGATTGAAAGTAGGGCTAAGGAAAGAAAGTCACGAAGTTGGCGCAGATTGAAATCTGCACTGGGAAAATATGATGTGTCAATGGCTGGTATACAAGCTTTTCAGAGGTTTAGATTCTACTGTGAAGCGGGGCATCTCCCATGGCCATTGCATCCGGAGAAAGAGGAGAATGAAGACTTTTGGAATGGATGTTGAAAGATAGTGTTAACACTATTTTGCTTAAATTAGACTTTCAGGTAGCAGAATTGCGAGGAACATAACACTAATGCTTGCAAACCTTTGTTGGAGAGTGCCACAGCTAAACTAATATGTTCCAAATCATCTTATATTTCACATTTTCTATATATGCTTTAAGGCCTCCTAGAGGATATGATTAGAATTTTAAAGAGGGACTCCTAAGCCAAAAAAAAAAAATTAGATATTTAAAAACGAGCATTTCACGACATTTATATGTGGTTTTGTTTACTGGAATATTCAAGTTGAATGTGTATAATAATTTTATATATGTAGGAGTGAGATTAAAAATAAATAAAAATTAGTTTTCTAATAAATTATATTTGAAGTGGAATAATTGAACATTTGTCCTGTGATTTCTATTAAATTCATTTTATAATATAATACCTAATATAAAAATAGTGTTTGAAAGTTTTTGGACTCATTTATTAATGAGTACATAAAACATATCCCAGATGGTGCGTGTTTGTATTATGAAAGAATTTTATTTTTAGGAGTCTTTATTTACTTAAAAACAATTTTTTTTAAGTGACTATGTGTTCTCATATGACTATTTTCATATTCATGTGTTTAAGAATTGACTACTTTGAGGTTTAGTTAAAATGGATTATGATTTTCATTAATCTTTTTAAATAGATATTTCAAAAAAAAATTAATATTAGAAAATGAACTTGACTTATTCTAAAATGAAAGAAAAAATGAACTGATATTTTATAAGACTTGTTATTTGTAAATTAAGTTTTCAAAACAAAAGTATTATTATTATGTTAATAAAAAACATCAACCTCAATGACATCAATTACAAACTTAATATTATAGAAGGCTATTTCATAAGTAGTCTCTTTGAGTTTTATGTGTATTAACAATATTGTCATTGTGATCAAAACCATGATTATATGTTATAAATGTGGTAAACAAAACTTTGTTATGTATTCATCTAGGAATTTTATCTTTCAAAAAATATATATTAAGAATCTTAAACCTAGCTGAGAGTTGAAGCTTGTATTTATGACACTAATTTAGTTCACAAAAAATCATTTACAATCCTATAAGAGCTAATTTGTTATGTACAATGTGCTCATACTAGTAGCTTGAGAATTCCAAGAAATAAAGAGTTGAATATAAGTAAAAGTAAAGTAAAGTAGCTAAAATTTAAGTGTAGGTAAGATAAGATAGTAGTTTTGTTGAGTGTGAAGTCCAACTGTTGTCATTTTGTCTTCTTCTACTTATGAATCTGCATTTTCCCTGAAGAGAATATTATATATTATTTTGCTTTGGTGATAGACAGTGACATTGTAATCTTATTGCTTCAAAATAATAAGAGCTATTTTGCCTTGCTTTTCTCATGGATGTAGCCATTACAGTGAATCACATCATTTTTGGTGTTGTTGTTTATACCTATTTTGTGTATTAATTGTTATGATTTTATCAGTTATTTGATATTAATTATCCACACTTTAAAACTCAACAATTGGTATCAGAGTTGTGGTGTTCGATCATTTGGCACGAGAGATTCGAGTTTGAGTGGGAGCAATATTGTTTGACGAAGGAAAGGTGGAAAGGTTCAATGGCCACAACTATCAATTGTGGAAAATGCAGATGGAAGATTATTTATATCAGAAAGATTTGTGGCGACCATTACATGGTAAAGCAAAGAAACCAACAACTATGACAGATGAGGATTGGGACATTCTAGACAGGAAAGCACTGGGAGCCATTCAGTTGTGCTTATCCTCAACAGTAGTGTTTAACATATCCAAAGCAACAACAATTGTTGATTTGATGAGTACATTGAATAAGTTGTATGAAAATCCCTCATCATTGAATAAGGTATTTCTAATGAAGCGATTGTTTAACATGAAAATGGTTGAAAGTGGTTCTATAGAAAACCACTTGAATTAATTTAATACTGTTACCAGTCAAATTATCTTCTGTAAAAGTAGTTTTTGATGATGAGATTAGGGCTCTCTTAATTTTGTCTTCTTTGCCAGAAAGTTGGAATAGTTTGGTTATGGCACTAAGTAACTCAGTTTTTGGTTCAAATACTTTAAAATTTGATGTTGTTGGTGTAATTCTAAGTGAGGAAATGTGAAGGAAGAGCACAGGTGAGACTCCAACATCGAGTAATGTTTTGAGTGTAGATGATAGAGGAAGATCAAAAGAAAGAGGGAAGGATCCAAGAAGTCATGGGAAATCACAAGGAAGGTCAAAATCCATAGGTAGAGATATTGGTTGTTGGTATTGTGGCAAGAAAGGCCACACAAAAAGAATTGTTGGTCATTCAAGAAGGCTGAAAATCAACCAAAAGAAGATGAAGCAAATGTTGTATGTGAAGAGGATGTTGGTGTTCTTATTTTAACCTCAAAATAAATAGCAACAAATATTTGGGTGCTTGATTCAGGGGCATCATTTCATGTCACTTCGTGCAAGGAGTATTTCAAAAACCTACAAAGCAATGACTTCGGTAAGGTTTTTCTTGGAAATAATAAATCTTGTGATGTTATTGGCAAGGGGGATATTTTGTTAAAGTTAACAAATGAAAATAATTAGTTGCTACGGGATGTTAGATATATCCCTCAGCTCAAACGAAATCTAATTTCAGTTGGACAATTGCCTTCTCAAGGATGTGAAGTCACTTGTGAATCCAATAGATGGAAAGTAACAAAAGGGGCCTTGGTAATTGCTCAGGGCAGCAAGTTAGGTACCTTTTATATAGTAGAAAGTCACATTAAAGTGGGAGTTGTTCATTCCACTGTGACTATTTCATTGTGTGAGGCCTTGGTTGCGAGGAAAAGGGCTTTGGAGCAATCTGGGCACGAGAAGATTTATACCAATGAGATGGAGCAAGCCTTTGTTGAGGGTTCATGTGAGATGGTTAGGTTAGATGATGTAGTTGATTCGGTTGTTCAGGAATTCTTTAACATGTTGGAATCTGATGTGTCAATGCAAGAAGCTAGCCTAGAGGATCAAGATTTGGCTTTCTCTTCAAATGTTTATGTAAGATAGTGCAAAAGGGTCTATTGAGAAGGATGCCTCTGAGTCTGAATCCAAACAAGAGAAAATGGTGGAAGAAAATGTTGATGTTGATGTCATTAAAGTGATAGATGGTTCCCTAATTTTGAATGAGAAGTATGATGCTCAAGATTCTTTTTCCTTGGCAAGTCCTTTGACTAGTAAGCAAAACATTGATACTGAAGGTGTTTGTATATCCAACACTTCTCCACTGTTTGTAGTCACAAAGGCAAAGCCATCTGTGATAGTTTTATTAGGGAGGCCTCATAGTGTGCACCAAGAGGGCGTGTCCATTCTACCTCAGGGATTTTGGGGCTATGTCTTGCACAATGATATTTATGTACTAGGTATCTGCTATGGCCTCCAATTGATGGTGCAGATGATGTGGGGTTAAGTAAATCTCGCAGAGAGCCAGGAGTATGAGAGAATGGAGATACGTGTTGAGAAGCAGAGCAATTTGTATGGGGAGTCTATGGAAGAGAGGCAAGTTGTGTGGATGAGTCGTGGAGACTACGTGGTCAGGTGGCCCGAAGGGTTTTCTATTGTGGCAACAAGTATGTAAAATGTTGTGGCCACTATAGAAAATCTAGCTAAGAGACTCTATGGTCTTCAGTACCATCCCGAGGTGACCCATTCAATAAATTGGATGAAGAAACTACACTATTTCCTTTTCAATGTTTATGGCATTGACGTTGATTGGAAACTACATGATGTATTAGAAGTCCAAATACAAATAATTAAAGTTATGGTTGAACTGGAGGACCATGTTATTTGTGTATTATCAGGTGGTGTTGACTCTATAGTTGTTGCAACTCTTGTGCATAAAGTAATTAGAGACAGGATTCACTATGTTTTTGTTGACAATGGGCTTCTAAGGTACAAGGAGAAAGAACATATTTTGGCTACATTTGAAAGTGGGCTTCATTTGCCAGTGACTTGCGTTGATGCAACCAGTCAGTTTCTTAGTTAGATGAAAGGTGTAACTGATCTTGAAAGAAAGTGGAAAATCATTGCAGGGGAATTCATTCACATCTTCGATGAATCATTGTAGGTGCCTGACCGAGTCATTGTAAGTAGTGGCAATTTAGGGAATATGTATGTTTTTTACAAGGGATTTTAGATGTGTAAAGATTTAGGCCTAGTAGATAGGGTTCCTAGACTAACTTGTGCACAAGCCACTAATGTCAATCCCATGTATTTGCACTATAATTCAAGGTGGAAGGACTTTAAGGATGTGAAGGAGTTCAACATTTGCAATCCAAATTGGTGACCATGTGTCAATCAACTGATCAGTTTTTTCACTCAGGAGTTGTGATGGAATAGTTGAGGAGGCTATGAAGGAGTTGATGGATGCTACTACTCAAGAAGATCTGAAGGGAATGTTTATATGTCCTCATACTAGAGTTTCTCTAGTGGCATTAATAAAACTCAGTTTTAGAGGTGTTTTTACAAAATTTGTGTTACAAGAGAAGTTGGACAAAGCTACTCTTGGTCTGGTAATTAAATAA
Organism: Sequoia sempervirens; assembly: GCA_007258455.2. NCBI lineage: Eukaryota > Viridiplantae > Streptophyta > Pinopsida > Cupressales > Cupressaceae > Sequoia > Sequoia sempervirens. The sequence goes on along the minus strand of VDFB02105785.1, from coordinate 282,997,609 downwards.
TAATAAGCTTGGAAAAGAAAGGGCAGAGCTCTATACATTGCAACACGGTTTGGGATTCTAGTGGGATATTGTTGAGTGTGAAGTTCAACTAATTCCCTTTCGTCTTCGTCTTCATCTTCTCATGACTCTTCATTTCCATTGAAGAGAACATTATATATTCTTTTACTTTGGTGATAGACAGTGACATTATAATCTTATTATTGCAAAATAATAAGAGTTATTTTTCCCTGCTTTTCTTGTCGATGTAGCCATCACGGTGAACCATGTAATTTTTGGTGTTGTTTTTTATCCTTGTTTGTGTATTATTTTTTCTAATTTTATCAGTTATTTGATATTAATTATCTACACGTTAAAACTCAACAAGTTTGACAACCAACTTTTGTTGTCATAGTACTTGAGGGAACAAAGGTTCAAAAAAATTATACAATACAACAAAGGACATTAATCTCAAAATATTATAAATCAAAGTATAAAAAGTCAAATGTAACATCAAATCATATTTCTATTGACCATTACATATTTCACCTTATCAAAGTACAAGGAATGTATTTTCAACTATAATTGTAATTATAATATATAAACATGAAAATATTATCAATTAGTGTGAATGGGGATAAATGATAAGGTCTATCAATGATGCAAGTGCATCTAATCACAAATCAAGAGAATATCTTCAAACCAATCATCAAATTCACTTGTTCCTTAAACAAAATCCACCAAAATCCTTTGAATTTACTAGGCTACTCAGGTTAGCCAAACCAACAAGTCAACATCCCAGAAAATACATCTTAGACATCATCATCTGTACATAAATAAATCAAAATCCTGATTGGAAAACTCTAAAACAATTCATTCCTCAACATACAACCAATTTATTCTTCAATTTAGCTTATTCTCACAAGGCTAAGAAGCAACAATCATCAAATTTTCCTTTCTAAAATCTATCCAACATTGAGCCAAAATCAAAAATACCTTTAAGGTAGAATCAACTCACATTCCATCATACCAATCGTCGTTTAGCAGATTTTCACTTTCTTAATAGTCAATGCACTATTTACACCAAGGTTCATATTGTTCAACACATCAAAAACATCACAACTACCTTCTAACCCATATTCAAACATTGAGACTTATGTGATAACATCAAAATAGCATTTTCCAAGCATAACCAATCACTTAAATCAGTGTTTGCACTGAATCTCATTTTCATGCATTCAAACACCATCCTTCTAGTAGTAGTGCAACCTAGTTAAAGCCCGGGTATATTGAACAACCCAGTATGAATCTCCATAAACCATATATTGTTCCAAGGACCCATTTATGCCTAGTTTAACATATCTCAAAATAAAATCCACTTGTTTTAGAAAATACAAAAGAACCACTAGGCTGTCTGCCTGAACATGCACCACATTAGGCCAAATTTACAAAGTGTCTACCAATGAATCAACCAAAAATTACCAAACAACTTTAGACAGACTTATATTGAGTCACAAAACTTAGGATTCAACAATCTTTATGGACTGATAGGCCCAAAATATCACTAAACAATGAAACCCTCAATATATGGCTTTGAAGTCTTCACAAAACAAGGGTTTAATGAAAATATAGTCTCCAAACCTTTATAGGCTCTGCTACTGGTTGAAACATGTGTAAATATATTTGCATGTACACTGTCTAAGCCTTCATCCATCCTAAAACACTCCATTTTCTTCAAAACACCACTTGGAGCCATGCTTTTTGTGGGAAAAAAACACTATTTTTTATCAGGATAGCAGCCTTCATCTTGGTATATTGCCTTCCCCTGCAATTATTAATCCACACACAATATTTACATACCAAAAAGACTCTATTCTATATCCCATTGACCAACTAAACCTACATCAATGGGATGGAGGAATAGTTCCCTAAAAGACTCCCAAACCTCCTATTCAAAGATTACAGACCGAACTACAAAGATTGCACTCAAACAGTTGCTTTACTCAATCAAAACTCTCCCAATTGGATTTAAATTAATGCTAACTATCTTTCCTATCCAGAACAATAATATTTAAAGCCTTAAACTTCTGTACAAAATATGCAAATTGAAGAATATCTGGAAGAAACTCATAAAATTGCTTAACAAGGTACATTTATTGATTGGATTTTCTTCAAGAGTACAAAGATGATCACTTACAACTACTTTTATAGATGTTTAAAAATAGTTATGCCAACTTCCCCATCAACTTCTTCAGAAAATCCTTTCTTTTTCCACCTTGTCTTTTCATATTCCTATTTTTTTTTTTGCTCTTTTTGCATTTTGTCATATTTGGCAACTTTTGCATTTTTTTCAAGTTTTACATTTTCCTTTATTTCAACCTCCTAGAGACCTAGCTATGACTCATTTACATATGCATTAACCATTCCATGACCTTTTTCGCAAGGTTTTTCAATTCAACATTGAAATTTTGATTTTTTTTTCCTTTTGATGGCATTTTGTGACCAAGGTGCTCCTGCACCAATCAAGAGGGAAAACAACACAAGGGTTGGATCAAATAATATACCAAGATCTAATTGAAATAATTGAACCCATTACCAATGAAGTGATAAGCTAGAATCAAATGAAATAATCAAGATATGAGAGAATTAAAAAAATCAAGCCCTACTTTTACCTTACTCAAGAATGCAAGTCCTTACTACATTATTGGATTATGCTTTGATATGTTGGATTGATCATGCTTGCATAAAACCAGTTGTGCAAAAGAGGATTGATGATTTTCAAGTTCAATTGGAGAGAATTACCAATTTTCTCAAAACTTTGAGGGGGGATCTATAATGAAGGATTAAGGATTATTTTATAGATTTCATGATATTTGATCGACAATCGAGTTTGAAAGATGATATCAATGGATGAGAGTGAATTAAGAGATGAGGAGCCATGCATGAGAGGAAAGGTTCAGTTAATTGAAGCTCTTTTCTAAATTTTAGGAAGATATTTTGAGATATTTTGGAGGGAAGATATTTTCAAATTTGAATTTCAATTTGAATTTCAATTTTGGAATATCATTTTGGAGCGAATGTGTAACTAAATGAATTAAATAATTTAATTTTCAAGGAAAATTAGTTAATTAAATAATTAAAAAATTATTTAATTATGTGAGATAAGAAAAATAATGCTTTTTAATTAAATAATTAATTTAATTAGGTGGGTAAGAAAAAAATTAGAAATTAATTAAATAATCAGAATTATTTAATTAAAGTAGGAAAGTGGAAATATGAAAACTAATTAGATAATGAAAATTATTTAATTATGGTGAAAATAGAGAAAAAATGATGAATTAATCAAATAATTAAAAATATTTAATCAATAAACGAATATATCTAGTTTAATCAAATAATTAGAAATTATTTAATTAAAAGTGATGAAATAGGGAATAATGAGTGAAATTACAAAAAATAGTGAAGTACAAGAATGTGTGATGTGCTAGACAATTTTAGGTGTCTACATTTTGACCCTCTTTGATACAATTTACCTAGTGTGTTGTTTCAAAGACATATAGTTGATTTGGAAAAAACTAGGTAATATTGATGTTGCCCCATTGTGCCCCAACAAATAGGGGAATGACAAGAGGATGGTAGGTTGCCCCCTCGAGAGGTTGACCAAAAAAAAAAATTCAAGTTGGGCTCACAACAAGATGATGGTATAGGCTCGATGAAGAAGAAGATGAAAAATCAAGTCCTAGTTGGCAAGGAAATTGATCAAGAAGATCAAGGAAGAAGAAAATGGGATGCAAGGGGTGGGATGGGTGAAATCTATTAGGATAGGTGACATTATAATTGTCATCCTATGTTGATAATCGTGTCTCCACGTTCTTTGGAAAGTGTTCTAGAGGACATGAGGGTCAAAATATTTATATTTTCCTATGACAACTTATAATTGCACTCATAGAGGCGGACCCACTACAATGATAGTTACAAAACATTTTGGGAGCATATTCCTTTTGGGTGTCCAACTTTGTGAGTGGGGACCACTTTGTAGTGCATTTCCTTGCATATTATTTGCATGTATTGCATGCTCTTGCATGGTGGGGCGCCTAAGTTTGCATGTTTGTGCATGAATCCATTAGAGCCATCAAAGAGTTATGGAGCACTCAGCATTGACCAATTCTTATTAGTCGTGGGTTAGGCACCCATGTGAAGGCCATGTGATCATTTAATATTTTATGCCATTTTTATGGGTTGTCCACTAAGGGGGACATGGGCTTTTCCAAGTGTTTTCTTGTTGTTTCGGGATACCATATGTGGTATTCTCTCCCAAAAATGTCTATATATTGGAGCCTTGAGATGGTGGTTTCATAAGTTTGTTTGCAAGTTGTTAGAGTAACGAAGTGCTACTAGAATTTAGAGAGGAGTTTTGTATTGGTGTATCTCATTTGAAGATTAATACAAACATTGGATCTCTTTAAGTGTGGAGTTTTCTCCTACAAGGGTTTATCCATGTATATCTTGTGTCACTTGTTATTCTATCCTTGTGGTATTGTTGATTTTCTTTCATTGTTGCAATTGCTAAGCACATAATCACTTTTTGGTAATCTTGGATACATAATTTTAGATTTGCAAACCACATTATTAAGTTCTATTGTTACAAGTTTCACCTTGAATTTTCAACATTTGGTATAAGAGCTAATAGTTCTATTAAGAGAGTGACACCTTTCTTTTGCGTGTTGAAGGTTTTTTGGTTAAGTGGGAGCTTGTGCATTGTGGGTGTTGCAGATTTGTGAAGAAGATTAAAAACCATGGATTTTACTTCCCATCTAAATATTGAGAAATTCAATGGTACTGGTTATGATCTATGTGGAATTTGAAGATGGAGGATCTCCTTGAAGAGAGATATCAGTGGTTGACAGTTTCAAATGAAAAGAAAGTAGATTCAACGTTTGATGAAGATTGGAAGAAAATGGACAAGAAGGAACGATCAACCATTTAGTTGTGTCTTACAAATTTTGTGCTCCTAAATTTTTTAGAAGAATCTACCACATACAAGTTGTGGAGGAGGATCTAGTGAAATTTACCAAACTAAAAGTCTAACAAATAAATTATATCTCAAAAGACGTTTGTATTCTTTGAAAATGAATGACAATGATTCTATAGTAGAACATTTAAATACTTTTAATATGATTATAAGTGAGCTTGCATTTGTAGATGTTAAGATAGAAGAAGAAGATAAATTTATTTTGTTGCTTTGTTCTTTACCTGAATCTTGGGAAAATCTAATTTTTTCCATAAGTGGTGGTGGTACAAGACCGAAGATGGATAATTTCATTTTCATACTTCTTTCATAAGATATGAGAAGAAAGTCCATGAATGTGAGCTCCCAAGATTCCTTGCATGTCCGAGGAAGGTCCAAAGAAAAAGGAGGGCCTAAAGGGGACAAAAAGAGAGACAAGTCTAAAGGACGTTCTAAAACCCCCGGGAAGAGTAGAGTAAAGTGTTGGAATTGTGGTAAGAGAGGGCATGTGAAGGAGTGCAGAAACAAGAAAAAGAGTTTGGATACTTCCAAAAAAATGTCCTCAAAAGATGGTGATTATGATGCTTTGTTTAATTCTGCTAACACTATTAGTGATGATGCTTGTCTTATTGATTCGGGTTGCTCCTACCATATGACTCCTCACAAGGAGCGGTTTACTTCATATTCAACTTATTATGGGGGAGAAGTTTTCCTTGGTGATAACAACATGAAGAAGATTGTTGGTAAGGGAAAGATAAAGTTATGTTTCAGTGATAGAAGAGTTAAAACCCTTGATCACATTTTACATATTGTAGGAATTGTGAGAAATTTACTTTTAGTATCCAAGTTGAATGATTCTGGAATGCAGTGACATTTGAAAATTTTGGTTGCAGGTTGGTAAGGGGGAGTTTGGTGATTGCTAAAGGATCTCAGATAAGGACTTTATTTAGGCTTAATGCCTCCACTTTTTGTAACTCTACCAATGTAACTGAAACTAAAATGCATGCATGTTGTGGTGCCATAGATTGGGTCACATAGGTGAAAAGGGTCTTAAGACCATTTTGAATAAAAATTTGGTTGACGGTATTTTTGATTATTTTGTTGGAAAAAATGATTTTTGTGAGAATTGTGTATTTGGTAAATAAAATAGATCGTCATTTCCTAATGTGACTAATAAAGCTAAGAGATTATTAGAGATCATTCATTTGAATGTGTTTGGACCAGTGGATGTTGACTCTTTTGGAAAATGTCGTTATTATGTTACTTTTATTGATGATGTGTTAAGATACACCTGGATTTATTTTATGCATGCAAAATCTAAGTTTTTCACTAATTTTAAGGAATTTAAAACCTTAGTTGAGAAGCAAACAAATTATAAGATAAGGGTGTTGAGATCTAACAATGGGGGTGAATATTGTTCTAGGTATTTTGATGAGTTTGTAAGCATGCAGGTAGTGTTCAGCAAAGGAATACTCCATATACACCCCAACAAAATGGGGTAGCAAAAAGAATAAACTAAACCTTGATGGAAAGAGCTAGGAGCATGTTGAGTGGTGCTAAGCTTGATAGATGCTTTTGGGCAGAAGTTGTAAGTACTGCATGCTATTTGGTTAATAGATCTCCTTGTTCAACTCTTGTTGATAAAGCTCCTTATGAAGCGTGGATAGGTAGAAAGCCTCCTATTTCACATTTAAGGGTCTTTGGTTGAGAGGGTTTTGTTCATGTGCTTCAAGAGAAGCATTCTAAATTGGATCTAAAATAATCTTTGTTGGTTACGGTGAGAATGGAAAAGGTTATAAGCTTTGGAATCCACTAACTTCTAAAATGATTTTCTCTAGAGATGTGATTTTTCAGGGAGTTTAGAGCTTACCCAGGTGAAGAACAACCAAAGGACAAAGATAAGACACAAATAATGCACTTCAAGACAAAGATTGAGAAGTAGGAAGATGCACATGTGGAAAAACAACCAGATGGATTAGAGGATGGAGAAGAAGAGGGTTCAGATACTTCATGATGCAAGAGCATCTGGGTAAGTGTGCAATCAACATCATACAAAAAGAATATTTTAGTTTTGTTTGATTTTGATTTTCATATTTTGAGTACAATTTGGCCTCGGTGGTCATTGATTGAGATTAATTGACATTATTGTCATTGATTTTCAAAATTTCTTATATATCAATTTTGTAAATTATCAACCATAGATTATGTTGGTTCCCAAGATTGAAAATTGTGAATCCTAAGAGTATGTCAGGCTCTATGGTTAGGTTAACAGTGTTTTGGCCAATGAAAGAAATTAACCAATGTGGTTAGAATTCCTTGCACTTCAGGTTCCGCTAGACCTAGGTAGGTGTACCCTTATAAATATTATTTCCTATAAATTGATATTAAGCAGATTGAGTGTGTTTATGAGAATTTTTTCTATCTACTTCAATATGGCATGGAGATTTGAAATAGATAACTCGAATGCTAAACTACTCGTTGTTTCTAACTATTACTCCTATAATTGAAAGATGGAAAGGTGTGAATGAAATTTTATAGAATTTAGTTTTAATTGAAATTGATCATGTCTTATCCTATTGGGCAATGGAGTCAAGATGTATATGATGTATGTGTCCTAGTTATGGCTTAACTCAAACTGTTTGGCACTTTTAGAAGTTTATGATTGGCATAAATGTGCAAGGTTATTAGTTACTAGGATCTTCTTACTAATCCCAATGATATCTCCCCAAGTTACTGTGATATTTGAAAGGATTTTAATTCTTGCTTGAAGGAAACCAATTAAGATGACTTATTTAAAAGGATTTTAATTCTTGAAAGAAACCAATTAAAAGGAATCACTTAAAAGAAGTTTTAATTCTTTCTTACTGAAACCAATCAAAATGAATCACACAAAGGCAACAAATATGTATTGAAAAATTAAACATATGCTTGATACATTCAATATGAATAACAATGAAAGACCACTCTGGAGACAACAAGATAACATGTACGAATAAATATCAACAAACACTTGAACACCAAAATTTTGGCCTCCAATTTAAATGTTCTTCTCTAGATTAATTACTTCAAAATATTTTACAGTATATCAGAAGTATTCTTTCAATCTAGCCTCTTCAACCACATGGACTTTAACTCCAATATGCTTGAGTGTGTCTATTGGTTGGTAAAGCTTTCTAAGTACAAGGGGTTGGCCACAAATATAGATTTCAACTTCTTCTCTATAATAAATACTTTTTATGAGACTAGATAGTAATGCTTTCGCTCCATCAATAGTTGGTATTACGATGTTGTACAAATTTAAGTATGGAGTGTTTTCCCTGAATAGGAAATAAGATAGAGATACTTGCAACTCTACAACTCATGATTTGGAGATGTATCAACATAGGGAATTGCTAAGTTTTGGTTTGGTTCTTCTAACATTGAAAATACTTCATAAATTTTCTTTCATCAACATTCAATGAAACTTCAAATCGTATTTTCAAAAGACAATCAAACATTATAGAGATGGGATCCTTCAACTCATAAAGGAAGGCCTTCTTGTGAACTTTAGCTTTCTTAGCAATCACCATTCCTGGTTGTCACTGCGTATGCTTTCATTAGCTATTGCCAGCCATACTTCTTTCCAATAACGTCATACAATTTCTCAAATTAACTCAATCATGTAATTCACTTTTCAATTTCAGAGTTATTTGTGTAACATCCCCTTTGGTAATAGCCCACCTCCAAGTGCTTATCTTGAGCAGTAAAGTTTCAAACCCTCATGCCCTATTTTTTCATTAACCTAATTGGTCCTCTGTGATAGATTGTAGATGCTCTTTTTGGCAGTTGTTTTGAGTTTAGGTTTTCTTGTGATCCCCTTATATCTCATTGGATATATGATACAATGTACATTATTATAGTGAAAACCTATTTTCAGATTGTTTCATTTAGCACCATCATTGATATCCACAAGGATGTGTCATTTGAAATTATTTAAATAATCACATCTCTCATAACAATCTTTCTTGCAACAATTTGGAGATGAATTCAAAAGTGGTGACCAAAGCATTTTGAAAGTCCTTAAGAACTCTAAATTATTTCAGGGTTGTGTTCAACAACCTACTACTTTCATTAAATTGCAAATTTTGTATTCATACTTATCTTCTTGTAATTTCTTCACTGAAAAACTTGATGGTAAGTCGATTAGCTTCTTCCCTGTATAATACTTTCTCTTTGATTTCCCACCTTCTAACTTATACAATCCACTTAATGAAATTTGTAGGCTTTACAGGAAATGAGACCAAATATGGACGACATAACCTTTTGCACACTAGTCATATATTTGTTAAAATGTGCAACTTCTAAAACAAGGGCCATGTCCTTTTCAGCATGATGTCCACCAATAAGAGAAATGGACTAGATTATTTCTCCTTGAATGTGCCTCTATGCAATTAGATGGAAGTCCTCAAGTGAAGCAAATTTTGCTACAAATTTGATTCCAATTATTGATGCCACTCAATTCAATCACTTTTTCAAACACCTCTTAAAGATCTCTTCCACACTCATTCAAAATTTGCATCTTGACATCTTGCACTATGACAAAAATGGGTTAGGTAGCCTCTAGAATCATCCTAAAAATTTGATCAAACATTCTTCCAGAGCCATGGAAATGCACTAATAGGTTGAGTGATGCTATGGGAGAATGGTTTCATTAGGATTGCAAAATATTAACAGTCAAAGTAGCTCACCTAGCCTTTTCTAAAACTGCACTTGTCAAAAATCAACTGGAACTCACCAAATTGCCACTTTGAAAAATTATCAGATCTCTTCCTGGGAAGTTGCCACTTAGGGGATTAGTTCACTTAAGTCAAATGAATATGTGTACAAAAGGGATTCTCACCAAACCTTTTCCTTCCCAAAATATCAAAGGTCAAAGTTGACCCCTTTGAAACATTTTGGAACTGCAGACATCAAAAACTATGAAAATCCATTTGCTTTTGGCTTTGGAAAAATATCAAATGAGATGTTGGGGATTTGAGAATTGACATGAAAGTAGATTAACATGGGGAAAATCTGAAACACCAGTTGGTTTGTCATGAAAATCATCCAACTCATAGATATTGTCCTCCAAAGTTGACCTCTCTAGCAAATCTAACATTGTGCAGACAACAAACTCTTCCAGAACCCTCCAACTTGATGCTTCAAAAAACTTGTCAAATCTTATCATAGGAAGCTGAAATCAAACAACACACTAACATATGGTAGATGAATATGATTGTAAAGTGATTTGGCATAAAAGTGAACAAGTTTCAATTTATGATCTTCCAAAGTAGGTTACTGGGAAAGATTTCATCAATGCATTTTTGAGTGCTGTAATCAATTTTTTCATCATTGGAACTCCAAATTTTTCCAAAATTTGAAGGTTCCAATGGATTTTTATATTTATTTTCTATATGATTTCTTCATGATTTTTAATGTTAAGAATGGTGAGGGGTCGCCATGTAAAGAAAACAAAAGGAGCAACAAATAAAAATAAAATAAAATATAAAAACAGAGGAATGATAAATCAATGTTGAGGAAGAGTAATTCAAGGGGCATTTTCAAACTACAACTCAATTCCTAGAAGGTGAAAGATTGAGCATCATGGAGAAATAATGGAGAATATGAAAATGCAATTTTATCATAGAATTTGATTTACCATTATTGGTAGGCATAGTGGGTGACAAGATGGGTTGTGTAGAGTTTGAAGGGAGCATATTTGGAGAACAGAGGACTGCACCATCTTCCCATATGACCTCAAGATAAAATGCAAACATAAAAGTGCATATCAAATAGAGGGGGTCAATTTGGATAAGTGGTAGTGACGGTGTGAGGGGGATTTTCCTTAGGGCCGTGTAGGAAACAATGGAGAGATGTGGTGGGAACATAGCTAGATGAGAGGTTGTGTAGCCATGAACCGCAAGGAAGATACTATGGAAAATCAAAGAATTTGAAGATTAAAAAGAAACATTGTAGGGGCATGCTAAATGGAAGATCAAGTTATACACAGAGAGAAAGATGAATGAGTCAATATGAGTAAAGACAAAGAGGGGGGTCACGATTAGTATATAAGGATTAAGACAAAACAAAATTAATGTCACACAACTTTAAGGAAAGAGTGAACAAGGGAACAAAGGAGGGCATATAGCTTGAGAGGGGTGAGTACATATTACATATTGGAAAGGAGTCGATCTTAGGGAAATAGATAAGAACGTTGATTGGAGTTTAAAACAAAGGATGGCTATGAAAAATAATGAAATTTTAAGTTAACCAAGATGAAATTCATGGTAGATGAAAGTCAATAACAGGGGACCACACCATTAGAAGAATATAAGGATTCATGCATGGGAGTGAGTAACAAAGAATTTGGAATTTGTAGATTGTAATTGATTGTAGTTTGTTATTGTTCCTACAGAATGAGAATGTTGAAAATTGAGGTGTTTATGTAGCTTAATACTTTGTAAAGCTTTATGATTGCTGATCTAAATATGTATTCTTTGTTACAGATTCTTTGTGGGTGATTATATGATTAATTCATTTTATCATTTATAGAATGAAGATAGAAGGTTGTAGAAGAATTAGAAAGGATATTAGAAGATACACAACATATACCATGGAGAAACCCTTTCAGGAAAAAACTCCACCAAGAATTAATGTCTTATTTAATCTTAGAATAAGATTACAATAATTCCAATCCTTGCTTTAGATGCTTCTTTTGCCTTCAACAAATCTTCTTCACAACCTGTAATAAAAATTGATACAAACTCTCTTCAACTTGCTTGAGATAAATAGGCAATAATCAACCTTGTAAACTCCAAAGAGTTACAATTACAAAGCTCAAAGCTCATCACCAAAAACCTACGCCTATCTCTTGCAAGTAGAGTTCTACCATGACAAACAATGTCAAATCAACTCCTTCATCCATTTGGGCGTCCCAAACTGAAGTCATAACTCAACCTTTATTCTGAAGATATCTTCAAAGCTTATCCTCAAAGTAGGCACCCAAGAATGGGCCCACTTAACTCATCCTTCTGAAATATCTTATCATGCAAAAGTGTTAACTCCAAGAAGCCAACTTGGGCGCCCAAGGTGGGTCCAAGTCATTCTCTGTTAATTGAAACATATATCTCCACCATTCATGCAAGAATGATCATCCCCTATTAACTGAAAGTAGTCACTTGTTATATATCATGCAACTCAAGTCATTAGTCATGCATTCCATGTTAACTGAAGTCAACTAGCATTCAACTGAAACTAACTACATGCAACTTAAGATAATTGAACCATAACTGAACTAAATTGAACTAAACTAAACTAAACTGAACTTATCTAAACTAAACTTATCTTAACTGAATTGAACTGAACTTCATGCATGTAAACATCAATCCCTAACTTCTAGGATCTTTACATGCATTACAGAAGTGTTATCTTTTTCTCCAAGCAGTTAACTTAACTCAAGGTGGGTTCCACCTTCCATGTGGGTGCCCCATGTTCTCCTATCATTTAGAATTAATTACAAATGTCAATTAACATGATTATTTCATTCAATATTAATCTCTTTCTAATCCTAGTGCTTGAGAACACTTTCCAAGGACTTAGGAGATACATGAAATAAATAATGTTTAGGATTGCAATTAAATGGCATCCTATTTCCAATAGAGAAATCAATTCAAAAACGTTGAATTGTTTAAAATTTTGGTGTCATCCCAATTTGAATGTAATTTGAAATTGCTTACTTGAGATCAATTAATCGATTGATAAACTTCGTGAAATCAGGAGTTAGATTTAATCAACAAATGAAATTGTCAGATTAATGAAATGATTAATTGCATACTATGAAATTGAATGGAACTTGTGAACTATAAAATTATGTAAGTTGTGTGTATGTGAACAACAAGAGAGTGAGGATGTTTGTTTTTGTTAGTTTAGAGGATGTGTAGGATGAGAACATAATAGAGGAAGAGCAACAAGAACCCCTTACTCCTACCTTGAGAAGATCCACAAGACAACAAAATCAAGTTGATAGGTGTTACTCTAATTTTGGTCATTGCCCTTAAAATCATTGCCCCTACTCAAAATTTTGCTCTCTGACGGTATTTTTGAGGTTCTAATAACCATGGCAGGCACCGCCTAGGTTATCCTAATATCCTCTTATGCCACTGTATAGGAGCGAATTTGCACACCTTGCATAAATTCCCCTTTTGTACATACCTTAGAAAACCAAATCCAAAGTCAAAATTCCACATCAGCTTGTTGCCTTCCTTCCAGTTGGCATATTTTTGTTGTGTCAGTAGAAAAATATTTTTCAAGGACACCCACACAACGTGCAGACATCCGCGCAACGTGCTTACCTCCCTAACGGATTCTTGCATCTAAAGATGGCAGAGGCGTTAAACTTCCTATTGGGAACGATTTGTAACATCCCTCTTCAACCAACTAACCCCGAAAATGGTGGATTCTTCCCTCTTCTCCTTCAAATTCATCCATTCTTCATTCAACTCATCTCTTTTTGCAATCTTCAAGCATTCACTTCATCCTTCTTCACAATTTCCTATCACTTCCAGCATTCTCAACGCTCCATTACAGCAACAACACTCTATCAACTCTATAAATCAAGTGTAAAGCAAGCCATTGTAGCAGGGGCTTGAGGTTTTGCAACACCTCCCTTCATCGCAGTCAAGGTTGTGGTGATTGTTCAAGCCTTCTTTCTCCATCATTGGCTAGTGAGCTCTTGGTGGAGGTGGTAACATTTTTCTCCTCTCCTTTGTGATTTGGTAGAGTAGCTATATATTGTTTTCTAGTGTTATTTGCATTCCTTCCTTTCTTTACTTCTTTATCATATATTTCTCTATCATTGCTATTTGGCTATCTGTGGAGGTGGAAACACCAAAATGGGGGTCTGACCTATATAGCCCCAAAAAAATTCCCCTCTTTCTTGTGTGTAGGTGGTTGTGTTTTTGGAGCTAACTGGCGAATTGGTGACTTGGTGAGATTATCTTCGTTACTTTAGCTCTTATCTATCTACTTTATCACATTCGTTTGTATCTCTCATACTTCATAGTTTTGTTTTGCTTCTTTAGAAGTCACTAGCTAGGTCGTCAACTTGTTTTCTGACAGTTCATATGGTATTTTTGATCCTCTAGTCATACGGACGCTAGTGCACCTAAGAGATGCCAGTGCGCTGCGCTGTCGTCCTAGAACTACACTTTTTTCCTCAAGAAGAGAGCTATCTGAGGTACAGTACTAAATCCAAAAACTAGCTCTCCTAGCCCCAATCCTTATTTTTGGTTTGTAGAGTGATCGAAGGAAAGTATGGTCCTCATCATTCTCGTCCCTCATTTCAAACACCCCTTTAGAGTGAGGTAAGTTAGGGTAGCCCTCTGCTCTTGGATCTCCATGACCTGGGACCTTGACATGGTTGGTCTTCCTCTCTTACATTTTTGTTGAACCCGACATGAACCATTTTGGTTTTGTTTGGAGATACTAAAAGTTCATTTCCTCATATTCTAGGAGTGTTGTAGGTGTGAGTGTTGTGAGGCCTTCGCCTTACAACCCAACATGCGACCCCTAGTAGGCATAGTTGGAAGGTTCTAAAAGTGTTGTGCAACAAAAACTTAATTGGATCACTGTCCTATCTTGCAACCTTTGGGGGACCCTATGAGAGTGTCATTTAGTGCATGTGATGGCCTCTTTCCTACATCAACCTATCCCCTTTGTGCAGCCTATGAGCAGTGGTACTAGTATAACCTTCACCTCACAGTATTTGTCGATGGACTTTAATAGGGAACCATCTCCACTCTACATCCCTGTGTGAATCAACGGAAACATCGTAGCAAGTTTTCTTATTGATCAGACGTCTCAAGTAAACATCATAACTGAGGAGATCATGCTAATCAAATTTTTGCATAAAGATGGATACAATGCACTTGTGAGTACCATTTTCACACATGATGGACTTTTTGTACCTCCTTTGGGTAGTATTGTCTTGTTGGTTTTGGTTGGACCTAAATCCGTGAATCTTTTGGTCAACATAATCCCTGGATCTAAATTCTTTAGAGTGAAGCTGGGTATCCCCTAGTTAGTAGCTATGAATGCAATACCCTTGGTTATGCATAAATTTTTAAAATTTATCCATGAGGGTTCTGTCATGTAATCCATGACACTGGTTATAAATCATCATTTTCCCGTGGTAGTCATTCCTTGGATTACTCTTGGCATGCGCTCTTTGGTCCTCTTCCACCTAGGAAGGACCTCTTGTATCAGACTTATAAAAATCACAAGAGAGGGTCCTTAATGCTGAGAGTGAGATACCCTCCATTTCCTTATGTTGTTTCACATTGGGCTTGCTTGAAAGCTGATAGTGATGCCTCCAAGGCACGTAGAAGGGAAAAAGAGAAGCAGTCTCGAGATCCTCCTTCTTCCTCTTCCGTTGTTCAGTCTGACACTTCCTCTCACCCTGTTGTGGCACCATCATATTCCATTTCGTGTTTGCAAGAGAGTCCTATGGTGTCTGCTTTGTGAAAGCCCAAGCATCCCGCGTTTGAGCTTCCTATTCTACCCATAGATCCTAGGTCCGTTCGGTATAATAGGAAGAAAGGTCCCCATGGGGAATCTCCTATGTCTTGACCTCCACAACATCCTATCGCTTCTGCTCCCAAGGCAATAAATGGGAAGAGGCCTATTGCCGAGGTGTTAGAGACGACTCCTCTCACTGCTTCTCAACCTATTCCTCCTACTCCCATTCAGGAGCCTATCCCTCCACTGGAAACAACAATGGTGGACACTCCCATGGTTGAATAGGAACCTTCTGTTCCTTTGCAACCTCTAGTTTCTAGCTCAAAGAGTTGTAGAAACCTCCTTGTGTGTGAATGCAAGCATCGGCGAAAGGCTCTCGTAGCTAAGCAAGCCACTTTGCAAAAGAAGGAAGAGGAGTCGACCACCCCTGTCTTTGGACCTCCTACCACATCCTTCTCTCTCCTCCCCTCTACTTCCGTTCAACCAAAATTCACATTGTTGTTGGATTCTACTATGAGTACGAATGGCCTAACCCCAAAAAGGTGTAGGTGTTCATCGCTCCTTCGGTGGAGCCACCCTTGTTGATGTCAATTCTGGATGTCCCTCCTTTCCCAAAACCCATAGATATGTCGAACACTTCATTGGTATATGTTGCAATTCTCTCAGGTCCTCCTCTTCCTCTGCACCTCTTGCCTCATCTGTGGGGATTTCACATCCCTCGACGAAGCAGAAGGTGGAGAGTAGTCCTTCTAGCAACAGAGGACATAAGAGGATCCCACCTTCTTCGAAAGGTGGTCTCGTATTGACTTGTTCTATTTTAGTAATGGAACCAATCCCAGCTTCCCCTGAGTTCATCACCACTCCCAAGTCACTCGGTGAGCCTAGTGGTGAACCTCAAGTACAACTTTCCCCATAGCACTCCAGTGAAGTGCATGTTTAACTCTCTGGATGAAGTTATGGCCTTGTCGGTGATTTTTGTGAAATCGTTGACCATAGCTCCACAAGATCTAAGTGGAGGAGACCTTGCAAGGCCTTCTTCCTTAGCCCTTATTATGGGAGGGTCAGAAGCTCCTCCTCTTAACATCCCACCATTGCAGGCTTGTCTCCTTCCCCTTATGATGATCTAGAGTGGGAATCGAATGACCTATTGGTCGATCAGTGTTAGGGGGAGGCCTCTTCTTTAGCTTTAGATTAGATGTGTGTGTTGTGATGTGTTCCCTTGCGATCGTGCTATGTGTTTCTGGATGACCCTTGTCACCCTTGTTGGTGCTTGGATACAGGAGTGGTTTTTTTGTCGTAAACCTTCTTCTATTTATATCATCATTCTTCCATGTTTTTAATTGACTTTCAATAAATTGGGGATGATGCAAAGTGTTGGGGGCATTCAGGCTTCCCTTCCATTTTGACCCAATTTTTTATTTTTACTTTGTCTTCTCGTGCATTCTTCACATGGTCTGTTATAGTAGGGGGTTGATGACAGTTCATTTATATACTACTATTATTATACTTATATATATTCATGAGCAGCTCTGACCCTAAAATATCATATCACCCCTATGTCTCTTATTTGTTATCTCATTTTTTCTCTTTTTCTCTTTTCTTATCTTTCTCTCTTCTTTGCTTGAGTTGTCCCTTTCATGTGTGAAAACGACATTTCTATGACACTAATTTTTAGAAAATTTATTCATTTCCAAACAAATCTTTTCTCGAGAATCTTTGCAAAATTTTCAAAGAATCGCATTCTCAACTTGAAACCCTAACAGAATGTGTTTCCTTCATCATGGGTTTGCAAAGAAAGAACTGGAGACCTTTTCCTTCGAGGAGTGAATAGCTTTGATCTTCCCCTAGCAAGGGAGCATTTTCTTCCTTTCAAATTCCTTGATGAAGTGAACATCTTTCAAAAGGATTCGTTGATGATGAATTGATTTGAGAAAAAACATCTCTTCTGCACTTTCAAACAGTGCGTCCCTTGAGTGGACCCCTTTGAAATTTTTCCAATTTTTCAATAGTCTGTGTGACTGTCCACTTACTTGCCTACATGGCCGCTTTCAGACATGTTCTATCTATAGGTAAATATGAATGGCTTGCACACTAACTTTTTCAAGGTTAGTTGGATTGACCATAAGTATTGTATGCTTGAAATTTTCATGTAATCAACCTATATACTTTAAAAAAGTTTCTTGTGTATATAATGGAATGCCCAAAATTAAAGCTCTTTTCCTAAATTCAAGTGTATATTACTATACACTTTTTCCTTTCTCTTTCCTTAATGACTGCCAATTCATTACTACTTGTTGCATGTGACCTAATGGATAAAATTGTTTCTTAAGTGTAGCTATAAACTCAAACCAAGAAGAAATAATTTTACCATATCGACTAAGATATTCTTGAGTTTTTTTGTCCCACTAGATTAAGGTTGTGCCTCTCAGGAAAAGAGTGGCTAATTGGATCTTTGAAGTATCATCAGTATAATTTTGAATCCCACAATAAACTTCAATCTACTTTATCCAATTATCAAGTTTTTTGCATCCAGTTCTCCATTATAAGTTGGCAATTCAAATTTAACATCAAGCTTTAACAAAGGTGTATTAGATTCAGGTTGCATAGGTTGTTTCTTCTTTGAAGAGGAAGTAGATGAAGAAGATGAAGAAGATGAAGACAGAGGTTCAAGAGGGTCACCACCACCTCCTACTCCTTTACCTTTTTCATCTTTTGAAGAGGATTCACCTTTCTCCTTCTTCTTTTTGTCTTTGTACAACTCTTCCAACATCATCTTCATGTCTAGGAACATTTTTCAAAATTGTTCTTCATTCTAAAATATTTCAAAACTAGGAGATTTTCCTTCTTCTAGTTGTGTCATGGTTTTTCTTTGAGTAAATCGCCTCAATCCAATCTCTGGATTAATCTCCTCAAGTGCACCTTTTCCTCACTTTAATTTCAACCTGGTTAACATCCACCACTTGTAATTTTTCTTGTTAAACTGCTCTGATACCAAACTTGATATGTAATTAAAAAGGTTTACAAAATACTTGTACTTAACCTTAATCACAGATTTTCCTGATCGCAAAATAGAATTGTGTAGTTATGTTCTTTAACCATTGAAATTATAGAATTAGATTCACTTAACTTGTTACTCAACTTGATGACATTAATTAATTACTTCAATTTCGTAATTAAGAACTCAAAAGGAATCAAAATATTGGAAGGAATAAGAGAGAATAAAGAGATGATAAGAATTTTGTTAACGAAGTTCATCCATGTGTTTGGGCTACATCTTTGGGTCCACTGCTCAATGTAGGAATGCTTTATTAACTATGTCAAGCATAAATCGCCTTTTACATCATCCAAGCTTTAGATCTGCATTAAAACTCCTCACACAGTCTCTCTCAACACCTAAAGACTCTCTTGTACTCTTCTTCTCTTGCATTCAAGGGTTAGGCTTCAAATTCCTTGTAACCCAATTACACTAGAAAGAAATACATTTTACAATGTTTTTGTGCTTACATTAATCTCCAAGATTCCTCCTTTGCCTAATTGTCCAATATGCCTAATTTCCTCCCAAGAGAATTTCCTTTACAAAAGCAATAATACCCCCTTATATACATGTTCATATGCTAAAAATGGGTTTAACAATAATATTTCCAAATAACCTATATTAAGCCCTAATAGATTTTAAAACAAACAAAAATCTTTAATGAACGGTTTATAGGTTTTTTAATGGTTTTAATATTTTCAAAAACGAGCCCCTTTTAAAAATCCATTCACAATTTTTGAGCTTGTGTGAATGTTGATTTAAATCTTTTTAGGGCCCAGGCCCCTTTATTTTTTAGAATCTCTGGGATTTAAGCCTTTATATAGGCTTTGGCCCCCTTACACTTCAAAAATCCTATGTGATGTGTTGGTTGGGTGCTCATAGCAGTATATGGGAGGTCGGGGGTTCAAACCACTTGACCCCCATTTTTTAGATTTGCCATCATTTTAAAACTATAAATAGAAAATGGCCCCGCATATGTAGTAAAGGAAGCCCCTTGGTGTAGTGGTGGATGGTAAAAATAGCAAGTAGGAGGTCAGGGGTTCAACCCCCACAAATAAACTTTTTAAACAAACAAATTGCCACATGTGCCACATGGCACCCAATCATTAGGCCATGTGGCATTACCTCATTCATCCACCAATGACACATGTCACCTCTCAATGGTCAATGCCAGCGCCAACTCACTGCTCTTGCCATTTTAGCATGCCAACTATACATGCCACTCCATCTGCCATGTCATCTGCCACGTCAATTGTACGGATGCCATGTCAGGGGTTCAAACCACCTGACCCCCATTTTTAGATTTTTCATTATTTTAAAACTATAAATAGAAAATGGCTCTGCATATGTAGCAAAGGAATCCCCTTGGTGTAGTGGTGGATGGTAAAACTAGCAAGCAGGAGGTTAGGGGTTCAACCCCCACAAAAAAAAAAATTAACAAACAAACTGCCACATGTGCCAAGTGGTACTCAATCATTAGGCCACGTGGCATTACCTCATTCATCTGCCAATGACACATGTCACCTCTCAATGGTCCATGTTAGCACCAACTCACTTCTCCTGCCATGTTAGCATGCCAACTATACATGCCACCTCATTTGTCACGTCCTTTGCCACTTCAACTGTACGGATGACATGTTGGGGGTTCAAACCACCCAACCCCCATTTTTAGATTTGCTATTGTTTTAAAACTATAAATATAAAATGGCCCCGCATATGTAGCAAAGGAAGCCCCTTAGTGTAGTGGTGGATGGTAAAACTAGCAAGCAGGAGGTTAGGGGTTCAACCCCCACAAACAAACTTTTTTAACAAACAAACTGCCATGTGGCACCCAATCATTAGGCCATGTGGCATTACCTCATTCATCCGCCAATGACACATGTCACCTCTCAATGGTCCATGTTAGTGCCAACTCACTGCTTCTACCACATCAACAAGCCAATGGTACATGCCACCTCATCTTCCACATGGTTTCCTCATCGTCCTCCACGCCAACTATACAGATGCCATGTGTCAAGCTCTAGTGATGACATGTCAGTTGTACGAATACCACATGCCAAGCTTTGTTGATACCATGTTAGCTATATGGATGCCACGTGTCAAGCTCTGATGATTCCATATCATCATATTTACCTGATCAACCCTTTTTTCCACAACTTTGACTGGCCATAACTTTGATGTACGGACTTTGATTAGCGTGATTCAAGCAGTGTCAGAATCATTTTGACGAGCTCTATGACTTGGTGCCATTTTTGTCTGATTTGGAGACAATCAATTGTTTGGCCTAGAGTCCTCCTCTGGAATCCCTAGTTCTACTAAACTTTGATCGAGCATAACTTTTGCATCCAGCCTCCTTTTGATGCAATTCAAGCTACGTTAGGATTGTGTCAGCGAGCTATATCCAATGATGCTAGTTTCATCAGATTCTGAGACTAAAATTTTTAGATCTTCTGGGTCCTCCTGAATCGAGTATAGGGTCAAGGGTATAGTATTTACGCTAGAAGGTATAAGGTCGAGGTTGTAGATTTGAGGGTATAAGGTATAGGGTTTAGGTTTGAGGGTATAGGGTGCAGGGTGCAGGGTTTAAAATATAGGGTTGAGGGTATAGGGTTTAGGGTTGAGGGTATGGAGCTTAAGGTTGAGGGTTTAGTGTATATGCTTTAGGGCCTAGGGTTGAGGGATAGTGTTCAAGGTTGAGGGTATAGGGTTGAGTGTATAGGGTATATGGTTTAGGGTTGAGGATATTGAGTATAGGTTTGAGGGTATTGGGTTTATAGTTGAGGGTATAAGGTATAGGGTTTAGGGTTTAGGGTTTAGGGTACAAGGTATAGGGTTTACAATATAGGTTTTAGGATTTAGGGTTGAGGGTGTTGGGTTTAAGGTATAGGGTATAGGGTTTACAATTGAGGGTATAATATATAGGGTTTAGGGTTGATGGTATAGGGTATAGGGTTGAGAGTATAGGGTTTAGGTTTGAGGGTATTGGGTGCATAGGTTCGAGGGTATAGAGTTTACGGTTGAGGGTATAAGGTACAAATTCGAGGGTATAGGTTTTACGATGGAGGGTATAAGGTTGAGGGTGTAGGGTTAAGGGTATAAGGTATAGGGTATAGGTTTTAGAGTATAGTGTTGAGGGTATAGGGTTTAGGGTTAAGAGTATTGGGTATAGGGTCGAGGGTATAGGGTAAGGGTTTAGAGTATAAGTTATAGGGTTAAGGGTATATGGTTGAGGGTTGAGGGTATGGATTTTAGGGTTGAGGAATAGTGTTCAGGATTGAGTGTATAGGGTATAGGGTTTAGCGTTGAGGATATTGGGTATAGGGTTGAGGGTATAGGGTTTATAGTTGAGGGTATAAGGTATAGGGTCAAGGGTATAGGGTATAAGGTTGAAGGTATGGAATTTAGGGTTGAGGGTTTATCATATACGCTTTAGGGCCAAGGGTTGAGGGTTTATCATATAAGCTTTAGGGCGTAGGGTTGAGGGCATAGGGTTGAGTGTATAGGGTATAGGGTTCATGGTCGAGGGTATTGGGTATAGGGTTGAGGGTATGGAGTTTAGGGTTGAGAGTATAGGGTATAAGTTATAGGTCGAGGATGTAGCATTTAGGATTGAGGGTGTTAGGTGTACAATTATATGTGTCCATAAAAGACATAACTCATTCATGCTTTATAAAAGTTAAAATGTGTTCATACTTTATACAGGTTAAAATGTTCCCACGCTTTAACGTGATCATGTTTTAGGCAACACTAAAAATGGTAAAAAGGCATGTGACCTGTGATTGAAGCCCACATGATCTATTATTCTCTACTTTTTACGTATTATCCGATAAAGAAACACTTTTTCATAGTGTTGACAAAATCACAAGCATATTTTACATATTCCACCACCTTTTTTTTGTTTGACAATGTAGGAGGAAATACCCAAGTTTTTGGATCAAATTTGATTATATGAACTAATATTTGCATGTTTCTAGTCTTGGAATGTTAATTATGATTTTTGGTTTTAATTTCATAATATAGATTCATTATTTTCATAATTTTCACTAACTCTATTAGATTTATATAGAATTGAACATTGAAAATTAAGGAACTTGGCGAAAAGCTCAAATTTTTAAGGAGTCTAAAGCAAAAGAAAAAGATGAACTAGACATAATTGTGTAGTTTGTTAAATCGAATCTCAAATTTTAAGGTACGTTATATTTGTCTTTCTACCCTTTTGTGCATGTCACCTTGTCTACTCCCTATTTCTCAAAAAATTATATGCAAATTATTACACATTTGTCAAAATAATATTATTTATATATTGACAAATATAGTTGGGAAATATCACATCCTCTCTACAACATGGTTATAAGCATAAATATTTCTACATTAGTAACACATGGGATATTAACATGTCTTATTATACATCTACACACATATTATTATTATAGAGTATGGAAACCTAAGTGGTTATACACCATGAATAGAAAGCTTCATAATTATTCTTATTAGAAATAGATACTATAATCATGCCACAATAGACAAGATTGACATCAAGCACTACTTTTATTAGATCACCTTGGGATTAAATTTATGTAATTCTAATTGGTCCATCCTAGAGAATATGCTAGCACATTAGATCCATACAATTTTGATTTGAAATACCTTACATTCACATAATTGTATCAATTTTTTGTTATCCTTATTAGATTCCTCTAAAATAAACAAAACTACAACATTAGTGTTGAATATCTATGTAATTCATTACCATGTATAGGGAATATTAACACATCCCTTTTAGAGGCATCTAAGTTATGCATACACCTCTCTTCTTAGTGTTTGAGTACAAGGATATCACATACATTCACTAGCATTCCTATGAATTCACATTAGGATAATTGGCTCAACCCATCACCTAGGAACTTAAAACTAGCACATAAAGTAATAAAAAATGATTAGTACAAGGGGGTCTGTTGAGGAATTCCACTTAATTTTGAAAATAAATCTCTTGGTTATAATCAAATACATCTTCATAATCCAAAGGAAATTACACAAATCCATAAATAAGTACAACAAACTAGTGTTAGTGGTGCAAGATGGAGATTATTGTTCTATCCACTAGGAGGAAATCATTTCACATCACCATATAAGCTTTGATAGTCCTTTGTATTGTGTGCAAGAATTTATAATGGTACATGTGATATTGTACAAGCTTCAATAACTCCTTGCACACTATGTAAGAAATTACGTATTTTCACATGCTTATCATGTAAACCTCTATATACCTTTATATTATTACACAAGGACCTACAATTTTTAACTTATCATGAATTCACACATTATCTAATCATGTTTCATCACACATGACCTCATGCAACTCTTTATCATCAAGAACCCCCATGCATTTATTATCTAGTGAGCTAGCATTCATGAATTGTCATAACTTTATGTAAACACCTTGTTAGTTTAGTAGTTTTGTATGTGGACATCTTTAAGAATGTGGTACAAGATGAATCATTAAGAATCACCATTGACAGGTAATTAGAAGGTTAACTATTATGGAAAAAAATTATGCTTCTTATTCTTGTTTTGGAATTGTAATGTAATAAATTATTTATATTCACATGAATATCTCACATTAAATGAAAGGAAGAATACTATATAGTCATGTGCAAACTAGTTTAATGTGTTAGCCATTTCTAGCCACATAGATCTTCATTATTGAACACTTATTTATAAGAATCCATCGTCAACCTATGATTATACTAATGAAGTTATGATTGTCATAATGAAACTATGACCCTCCTAATGAAGTTATGATTGTTCGAATGAACATATGGTCATTCTAATGAAGTTATGGCTGTCCTAATGAACCTATGACCATCCTAATGAAGTTATGGATGTCCTAATGAACCTATGGCCATCCTAATGAAGTTATAAT
Source organism: Sequoia sempervirens (assembly GCA_007258455.2). Classification (NCBI taxonomy): domain Eukaryota; kingdom Viridiplantae; phylum Streptophyta; class Pinopsida; order Cupressales; family Cupressaceae; genus Sequoia; species Sequoia sempervirens. The sequence goes on along the minus strand of VDFB02105785.1, from coordinate 282,973,135 downwards.
AGTCCTAATGAAGTTATGTCTGTCCTAATGAATTTATGACAGACATGTTTTTTCTCACAAAACACCCCATTTTGCTTCCACTGAATGGGGGACCCATGCTCTAAGAATGTATTGCTTATATCATCATGTTGTAGTAAAGGCTTTGATCGGTAAAGTTCCTTTTAACGAGTTATTTTAATGGCAATTGAAAGTATGGTCAGAAGTGACGTTGGTTGCATTTTAAAATAATTTAAAATTGGTCCACGTTGTTAAAGTCATTCCTTCATAACTAATCGGACCTTAAATTCATTTAAATTGGGAACAATTCACGCTAAACAAAGATTCTAAAGCTTACTAAACCAGATGAGGGATATCCGCTTTTGTTCCAAATTGTCGGTGCAGAAGGAAGAGCTTTATCTGCAAATAAAATCTCGATTAAGACATAGGTAATAGATAATGATGATTAATGAACCTGATAATAAATCTGGTTACCAATATGCGCAAGTAAAGAAAAACTATGTTTTTTGGAAAAAATCACTTGTTGTGGAACCTGATACCAAAATCATTTAAGTTGCATATCCAGTAGGAATTTTTGAAATTTCGGTACCAATTAAAATCTCCAAAAAGGTTCCGTAAGAATATTAAAGTGGTTTAAGAAATAAAATTTAAGGGAACTAATCATAAATTATGGATTAAATATTATTTGATCATGATTTTTATGGTGCTTTGTATAATGGAAATTAAGCCTAATAATGAATAAATTTATATGTTTCCATATGATATTCTATGTGAAGCAGTTTTGGGCAAGCTTATTTGATTTATGGTGTACTTGATGTAGGTATGGAGAGATAATTGTTGAACCTTATGGAAATATTAAGGGATGCTAGAAGATACACAAGGGATGCTACAAGGATATGTGACTATTATCTAGAATTTTGAGGAGTTAGTGAATAGTTAGCAACGACTAGGTTAATGAGAGATAAATTTAATCATTTTTTATGAAAATATTTGTTGATAGCCCATATGCAGAAGATATTTTCTTGTCACATGTTTGATGTTGATTCACTTATTTCTATCTCACCATGTGTGATGTTGTAACTAACCTATGCCTTAGTTCTATAAAAGGCAATAGGTTATCTTTTAGAGATTATCAAAAATTGTTGAGATGATAGGTCTTGAATTGGAGAATCACTAATTTAACTTCTATTTCATGTTTTTTATTCATTTTTAA
>VDFB02105785.1:282799464-282971825 GCA_007258455.2 Sequoia sempervirens | reverse complement strand
ATTGGAAGAAAATTTGCTTGCTGCATGTAGGCTGATCAAAACACTTATTTTGAAAGTGTCATTTCTGTGGGTATACAGATTTAAAACCCATTTTTTTGTGTTGGTATTCTTCTTATTATTAATCACATTCATGGTAACTAGAAAGTATAAATTATAATTAAGGTTAAACTGTGACAGAATTGCCATTTCCACCAAGTAATCAGGCTGCAGCTAGACATTAGCATGCATTTGTAGATCTAAGTAAACAAGTTTTCCTTTATATTTATGTACTGTTCTTGTGCTGTTTGCTAGTGTTTACATATGATTTCCAGGGAGTCAATTGTACTAGTATTCTCTAAGTCGATATAATCTTGTACAAGGCTATCCATCCAAGGATGGACTTTGACAGTCCCGTTATATGTGTTTGTCTCAAACATAGTGATAATTGCAAGCATTTTAATTTGGATGGGTTTCATTTGCATGTAAGTTCACAGTTATTAATTTTTATAGAAATGTTAGATATACCTTTTGGTAGGGAAAATTAATGGATAATTTATTTTCTAATTATGTTGAGTTTGTGATGTGATAGGGGAGAATGAAGAGGAAGTAGGTGCCCAAAATGTTTTTGCCATCAACCAAAGGTTGAAGACATTTTCTGATTGGCTTCTGAAAATTGTGGCAATGGGAGAGTTTGGTGCTTTTTTCCCAGCTGCTACACGTGAGTATGCACCAGTGGTTGAAGAGTTGTGGAGAGACCCAGCTATTCAAGCTACATTTGCTAGAAGGAATGAATTGCACATGCTTCCTGATGTTGCTAGTTATTTCTTGGAGCGGGTAAGAATTTGACTTGTAAACAGGTTTTTTTTTTTATTTGAGCTGGAGGAATTTTTTTATAGCCTGCATGCAATATCTATTCAAGAGTTTGAAGACTTTAACTACCCATTTAAAATTAAAAAGCTTTTATTTTGATCTTTATGTGCATATTAATTTGGCCTTTGAAAATGATAAAACTGACAAGCAGTGTGGATCTTATGCACTGGATCTGAGGATGTAATAAAGATCAACAGTTGATGTTCTTGCAGTTTTTCAAGGATTTTTTGGGATAGGGAGACATGGGGACGTGGAGACGGGTTTCGGAAGACAGCAAAATTTTGGGAATGGCAATAAAAATTAACATATAATAATATATAATACAGGAATGATATTTAAAAGAATATTATTCAACTTCATGTCTCTGAACAATCAACAGACTGCAATCATGGTGAAGCTAACACTGCTCCTTTGCAGCCTCAAGCACAATCTTGTATCTGGTGTGCCAGTACGATTTCCCATCTTTGTTCCTGTGCAGTAGCTCCCCAAGGCTCCTGTTAGTCATGCATTCATAAACTTGCAGGTTGGTCTCATGGTTGAAATAATTCACCAACAAGTGAACCATATGCCTGTGGTGGATCCTGCCCAACATCTGATGGTTGTGCATGGAGCCACGCTTCGGATCCTCATAAGCTTTTTCACCGCATCTTCTTCTCACAAATGCCTCTGTAAACAATTCTGACCCCTCCTTTGTCAATGACATTGTCGTCTTTTAGATGCCAGAGCATGTCTTCTCTGCCAAAATTGAGCTTCTAGAAGGAGGTAATTTTGAGGAGTGTGCTTATCTTTCTTTGGCCTTCACAACCGCTGCAATTGCAAATGTCAAAGAGAAGAGCAATAATGCTTGGCCCTAAGGATGTTCTCCTTGTAAAGGGGGACAGGTGTCTTGTGGAGATGGGGAGGAGGCATTTTGCCCTGTCCCCTTTTGAGGAAACAGCTAAAAACCAGGGTTGATGTGTCCTTGGGGAACGCTGTATTTCTTGTACTTCAAAATGGCAAAAAGTTTAGGAGAAGCTTCTAGGCTTACAATGCTAAAGGTATATGGGAGAAAAACTCAATTCTATCACATAGTCTCTCTTTACTATTTCACTCACTTAACTGGTCCAAAACATTTTCTGCTGGACTGCACTGGTTAGGTTTAAGAAAAGAAGAGTTGTTCTGTCAAATTAATTTAAAAATATCCTGTAGTTGTATACTGTCAAAAACAATGTAGGACCCAGCAAACCTTTGTTATAAATGATCTTAATAGTTATTAACTTATTGATAAGTTGTGAATTGTATAATTAATGCCTTTTTAATATGTTTCATCACTTGAGTTTCAATATTAGTTATTTGATTGAAAACACTATTGGATTGATTTGTTTGATTTGAAATTGCAAATCCCATCTGTCCAGCACCCAAATTTCTCTTGAGATGAAAAATTGATGAGGTAACTTGGGATTTCTCCAATGGGAACTTGGCTAGATATTGAGTGAAAAAGATTTGTTGCAGTGGCCAAGGGATTTATATACATGATACCCGGAACTCTGGAATTATTATGGCCAATTCTTATGGATGAAGAATTCTTGCTTCCAGACTGTAGAGCCTTAAATCCCTTAAAAATTTAAGGGACAAAAATATTTTAGTAACTTAATATGTTGACTTCTCTCCCGGCAAACATTGCCAATTTTCAAGAATATATACTTTAGTGTTTTTCCCTTCCAATTTCACAAACATATTCAGACTAAATGTTGACTTCTCTCACGACACACATTGCCAACTTTCAAAAATACATGCTTTACTGTTTTTCCCTTCCAATTTCACAAACATATTAAAACTAACTATATATATTTAAAATAATGGCTAATGTTTAATAGAAACTGCATTTATTAGGAACATTTTGAAAAAATTGAGTAAATATAGAAGCTGGGAATTTTTTTCCTGGTCATAGAGATAAGTGCATGATAGAAAACTTTGGTTGCATTTGATAGAGCATGAGCTTAGGTTTCTTTAGGAATCTCTGGTATGGTCTATAATCTGATTTGTTGTAATCATAGCAGCAAAAATCTTTTGGGGAAAAAATCGGCAAACCAAAAGTATAAGATTTTTTCAAAAAATTGGGGAAAAATGGGTAAAAAATCAGATTATCAAAAAATGTAAAAAAAAGGAGAGTAGGGATCTGGAGTGGCAGCCCCTAGCATTCTCAAGGGGCAATGCCTTTCATGGGGGTCTAGTTGACAACCAATGGGGTCAAGGGGTAGTGCCCCTCATGGGGTTTTGGGCAATGAGTTACAATGCCACTTCCACTTGCCATGCCATATGTACAAGTTGCCTCGTGTAAGATATTTTTGGCAAGGTATACAACAATAACATCTAAGTCAACACACTTAAAGAGTTAAATCCTAATTCCTCATCACTCCCTCATTGTAATTTAAGCTTCTCATGTGACAATAGATCCCAATAACTAGTGGAGGTTTGGGAGTGGAGATCCCAATGGGGTTGAGGGGCAGCACCCCTTATGGGGTTTGGAGGCAACACACCCATTGGGGTTGAAGGGCAGTGCCCCTCATGGGGGTTTGGGAGCAATGCCCCTAGTGGGATTTGGGGGTAGCACCTTTGGCATGTTCCTTGTCATGATATAGTGCGGGGTTGAGGGGAAAAACCCCCGCCATCAAGCCCAAATTAAGGCCTTTGAAATCACACAATCCTTCATGGTGCACTTTGTTTTCACAATTTTATCACTTAATGGTGAATTAGGTATTTGGCATATTTTTGTTTATAGCTATGTTTAAAAGAAATGATTTTTTTTTGGTTTGGGTGGCCTTTGGGTCCTCTTGGGTTTGCCTAGGAGTGGCTTGGGTATGGCCAGGTTACCACGTAGGCACCTTGGGTTCATGACAACATTATAAAGGAAAATAGTAATATTTTATAGTTTTTTTGTAAAAATCAAAATATAAACTTTTATAGAAAAATAGAGATATATTTTCTAAAGTATTTATCTCTTTTTAACCAAAGTGGTCTCTTTTTATTTGATTTATCAATTCATTAAATGATGCCCACCAAGTGTTATTTTGGAAAATATTTTGTACGAGTTCTATTCTCAAAGAAACTAAAATTTTAACCTATTCTCATTGGAATTTGTCGTCGTGTTTTTGATACAAAGGCGTAAACCCTACTATGCCATAAAATAAAATAAAATAATTGTTCATAAATAAAAAATTAGCTAATCACAAGAATCATTGAATACTATTCCAATGTAAATAAAATAATTTTAGTTAAATAATATAATGTGTCTTAATTTATAGTATCATAGATATTCATAAATATTTTAAATTTTATTATATATATATATATATTTTGATATGTACGGCAGTTTTTTATTATTAATATTAAAGAAATTTACATGCATTTGCTAGGCAGGATATTCACTTCGGACCAGACCCGACAAAAAGCAGCTATAATCAACCATTACAGGGCATATCAACAACCTACTATAAACGCTTAGTTTTAAACCAATACAACCATCATAGCAAAAATAGAGGAAATGCAAAATGGCAATGCATACTCGAACCACAAAAGCCCCAACTATAAGCTACCATCATTAACTAACAAACTTAACAGTCCAAATAATTAAACCTACTACACCAGCTACAGAAAATCATTCAATTTTGCAAAGGATTCAAAATCCTTAACCCAGTCGAAACCATCTGCCACCATCAAACCCAACACCTTCTTTAGATACTCCACGACCATTGCAACGATCATCCTATGGCGCATAAGGGCTAGCCTAGTTAGATCCAGTAGGAATGGGTAGAACTTGACTGCTTCATCCATTTTTGCTAGTAGCTCCAAATCTGAAGGCTGCGGAATCCCCATTCCAATTAACGTAGACTTGAGCACCACATCCAAGCCGCCAACCAAGTCCTCCCTAAACAGCTGAACAAGCAACTCCTTCACCGTTTCCTTTGGAATGCTGCTATCCAATAAAGAGGCAAGGAAACGCGACAAAATGTGCGCATTATTGTGCCCAAACTCCTTCCTTTCCAAATGCCCTCGACCCAACACCATTTTTATTGCTGCCACTATAAGCGGATCATTGTTAACCGGAATCTTCTTAAGCCTTTGGTCTGTCACCTCTCTGAAGGCTACATGACACTCTGTAGCCATCAAAGACATCGACGTGTCTGTGCCGAACCAAACTAGTCCTTCTGCCGAAACAACAATGATGAACTTCGACCGTTTAGCCATTCACTACCACCTTCGAAACCAAAAGACCAAGCGAAGAAAGCCAACCAAACCAACACCATGAACAAGCTACAAACCAAAATACTTTAATGCTTATGCCTCTGAAACCACACAACTAAATAATGACCACACTACACGCGAAGACGCCACCACACGAGCCAAACACATTTTCTAAGCTTGTCAAGCTGTCTCGCCGTCAGGGATTTCGTCTTGCATCCCCGACTCCAATAGCGAGGCTATCATAAAGGGATGAGCATATAAATGTATTCATTTAAAACCGTACTTTCCTCTACCACCGACCATGGCCTCTGTTTTAAAGCAGCCGCCTCAGCTCTCGTCCACCTTATGTGGATGCCAACCAAGCTGCCCGTTGCCCTCCACCAACTTGGAGGGCCGCCCTCCTTTACTCCCACAAATTTTATTATATTTTTAATACTATATAAATATAATTTATTTAGCGGGACATGCTCGAAATTTTAGTCCGACTTGTCTGCGGACTCATAGTCACGTTTTTCCTATAGAGACGAAACCCTAGTTTGCTGCACTAAAAACCCATTGAAATGCATTAAAAAATGTCACATTTTTTATGCAGAGATGAACCACTAGTTTTTCCACACTAAAAAACCCAATGAAATCTTAAAATACCCCATTGAAATGCATTAAAAGTGTCATGTTTTTATGTAGAGATGAAACCCTAGATTGTCGCACAAAAAAACCCAATGAAATGCATTAAAAAATGTTGAAATTATGTGTAATCATTACTGCACAGGAAAGAACCCTAAAATTGTTTTTAAAAACAACCAAAAATCGAGTTAAAACCAATCAAAATCATGAGTCAATGATTTTTTAAAAAATCATTAATTTAGCAAGGAAAAAATCGGGGTATACATCGTTCTGTGATTAATCGTTTCATCCCACATATTCATTGCATGCTATTTCCTTAAAATAGCTTGTTTGATGGACATGTGACTTGGACCTTCTTATTACAAAGATCTAACCTAAGAATTGCTTGGGATTTTAATGCCAAAAATAGAGATTCTGCTACTAGGTAGGCTGTGTCATTCCCAGTTCATAGTGCATCTTATCTGGTTTCAAAGGGAAAAGGTCTGCTTTGGTGAATTTTATGTTGGATGTGCCAAAATGCAGATGTTGCTCCTAGGCATTGTGTGCTATTTCCCAATTCTTAATGCATCTTATCAGGTTTCAAAGGGCAAAAGTCTGCTTTGGTGATTTTTACATAGTATGTAGCCATGAAATAGTCGAGTCTATGTGAAACTACCTTTGGGACTTGCTTCATGATCTACCTTGTAGGCTAGAATCAAAAGTTATTAGGAAATTGTCTACCACCAAGAGTATTTTACTTTAGATATATGTTGACGTACAACTAAACTTTTGTTTAGAGAAATAGGTGAAAGATTCATAGTTTTGATAAAAATGCAAGAGTTGTTAATCAACCCCATAGGAGCCAAGGATCAACTACAACTAAAGCAACCTTCCATGCAAGAGAGAAGCAATGGAAATGCAATGAAGCCTGCGAATTCATTAGATGCATATATAAAACTAGTACAATATACAATGAGGAAACCCTTGTTATAATGACGAGGATGAAACCCTAGGACATTCTAATATCATGACAAGTGTCTAAATCCTATGTTATGGGACAGAAAATAAATGACTTAAGTAAGCTTAAGTGTGAATAGGACCTAATATGAAACTAGTTAGGTAATATACCATGTTAACACCAACATCCTCTTGAGTGCAACTTAGGGAGTATGATAAAATCATGCAATGATGTGAGGATGGGTCCTGGTTACAGGGTCATGTTAGGTACCCATGTACAAACAAATCTCTCACAAATGGAATAAAGGAGAAAAACCTGTATAAAAAAGCCCCTCTCCAAAAGAGAAAAGTTGCAAACAAATATGTACAAATGAAGGAGGACTCAACATGACCCCCCAAGGACTATTTGTGTCACCAATGTACGATCACTATTTCCCATAAAGGAGAGAAAGAGAAAGACTATGTAGCCCCCCCCCACAATGTATAATCTCTTGCAGTCATGGTAGATGCTTGACAAAGGATGATGATGAAGATCAAGAATGTTGAACAACGCTCCTCCCCTTGGAAAGAAACAAAACCTAGTATAGATGTAGGATGTCTGCCCATGAAGGAAGAAAGATCAGAATGTATAATGATGTGGTCTATGAAATCTGCTCAAATGTCACCATGCCAGTATGAAAGTATGCCACAATCAAATTAGGTACCAGCCTAATAAATGAAGAAGGTTACAAACCAATACCATGTATAGATGGATGAAGAACAAGATCCAAAGACAATGATGGTGTGACAATAGCTATGATGGGATTGTCATCAAAGAGGAGATGGATGTGCTTAAGTGTCCTCCACGCCTACAAAACCGAGTATAGATGTAGGATGTCTGCCCATGAAGGAAGAAAGATCACAATGTATAATGATGTGGTCTATGAAATCTGCTCAAGTGTCACCATGCCAGTATGAAAGTATGCCACAATCAAATTAGGTACCAGCCTAATAAATGAAGAAGGTTACAAACTAATACCATGTATAGATGGATGAAGAACAAGATCCAAAGACAATGATGGTGTGACAATAGCTATGATGGGATTGTCATCAAAGAGGAGATGGATGTGCTTAAGTGTCCTCCACGTCTACAAGATGGGATTCACAAAACAAACTTGTAATTTTTGTCAACTATTCATCCAATGTACCAAATCTAGAAGACAATGTACTTGTTGCAAAGAATCACTCGAAGTGACAAGTGGTGGAGATGAAGTGATTTGAATTTATGTCATCCAACTATACTAGGCATCCTATGATGATGTGTCCACACAAAATGTATGAATATGCACACCTGGAGATGAATTTGCTAATGTTGTAATGCATGATTCCTCAGCCTTAGGGTAGTGACACAAAGATAAAGAAGATGAAGCCTCCAAACCTTGATTAGGAGTCATAGAAGCCAAAGAATCAATGGATGTCTCTATAGGAAAAGGAGCATTGGGTGAAGCCTCAATGTCATCACAACTGTTAAGGCTTGCCAAATAATGAAGTTGTTCTTTTGTATCATCATCATATGGAAGGTTATTACAATCATAAAGGGTCACAAGATTGCCCATAATAGGATCATTTGGGAATGGAGAGCGATGTGGGTCTCCATAAATCTCTCAAATTTTAGTCCAAAGAGTGCTTGGGTACTTGTTGTGACCTAATTCACACATCTCCCCATTACAAATGGGGACCCTCCTTGGTTTGCCCGTTTGGTTTTGCCTTGAGCTTCATTTTCATGGTTCTTTTTGCTCTGGGGTTTTCGAGATAGAGTTTTTAATCATCATCTGGAGCTAAGTTGAGATTTTGAGCCAGAATCAGTGCCTAAACACCTCAGACGGACTCAGAAGGCCTGAGGGACGAAGATCGACTGCCGTTTCACCCAATTCTGACATCTCCTACTTTTTGGGGATTGACCCTCCGGACCCCCTATTTTTTAGGGACTTCATTTTTGGCATTTTTGGCTCGTGTTGGACTTCCTATTTTTTAGGGGCTACTTTTGGAAAAAAATTCTATTTTTAGAAAGTTTCTATTTTTGGAAGTGCTCGGGGCCCACCATTTAAGGAAACAGTGTTTTCATCTTCAGCATGAATTTTTTTGAAAAATCAAGCCAAAATCTTCAAAAATCAGACTTTTAGGTGAAAAATTAAAACAAAATCATCAAAAATCAGTCAAAAATCTCAGAAAATCAATTGAAAATCTGAAAAAATTCATGGAAAAGTCTGAAAAATCATTAAATCTATGGTGGAAATTACCTAACTTAGGAGAGATAAGTTCATAAGGACATGGAAAACAGGCTGAAAGTCTGCCCAGCTTCATGAGGGCATGGAAAATGAAATGGCAAGACCATGAGAAAGTCCGCCCAGCTGAGAGTGGTAAATGGAAGAACATCTTCAAAGTCCGCCTAGACTTGGGAAATCATGTGGAAAGTCCTCTATGAAGTCCGCCAACTTGGAAAGTCAATTGGAAGAAGTCTTGGGAAGTCCGCCAACTTGATAAAGTGTTTGGAAAAGCCTTGAGTAAGTCCGCCAACACATGAAGAATAGATGAGAAAATCATTTGGCAAGTCCGCCCATGCCAAGAGATATTTGGAAAATGCGTTATAAAGTCCGCCCACCTTAAAAAGTCATTGGAAGAGGTCCTTCAAAGTCCGCTTTGCTCTAGAAAAACTATTGGAAAGTCCTCTATGAAGTCCGCCAACCTTGGATGGAAAACAAAAGGAAAGTCTACCATAGAGAAAAGTACTTGGAAAATTGTTTATGAAGTCCGCCTAGAGAGAGATGGATAAATGGCAATAAGGAAGGAAGTTCGCCATTTCTAGAAGGCTATGGAAAATGAATGGTGAGAGGCCTTGGAAATCCACCATGAAGAAATAACAAGAAGGCAATCACCTTGGAAATCCCCCATGACACTTGGATAAGTAAATGAAAAAAAACATCTTCATAGTATAAAGTCCGACTTGGAGAGAGAGATTATGGAAAATCAATGAGAAGTCTAATTTCAGGAGATAGAGATGGAGAGTTCAACATAAAATATGACCGTGCCAAGATGACAATGGCAAAGAAAGTATGAAATTCGCTTTGAGATGAAGGATTCTACACAAAATTCACCTTGGCATCAAGAGAGAGTATTAAAAAATTCGACATGAAGTCAGACTTCAGGAGAGAGAAAATAAAAATCTTCATCCAACATTCAAATTGATGAATAATTTTCGCCATGGCTAAATTGGAAAAGTTAAAATAAAGAGAAAATCAAACAATTAGCCATGAGGTGAGTTAAATATTTTTTTTAATTTTGGAGAAAATTAAAAGTTCGGAAAATAAAATTGAAAATTCATGAAAATCTTTTATTATTTTCCAAAGTTTATCTTGAAGAGTTCGAACTCAAGAAAAGAGACATAAATTTGGAAACTTACTCAAGAAAAGAGACATAAATTTGGAAACTTACTTCGCTGAAGAGAACTCAAGAGAAGAAAAATGAAATTGCTAAAACAAATCAATTGCTCAACCTTAAAAGGCAATTCAACAAGTCATTTTCACCATATCTTTCAGCAAGTTTAATTTTTCTTGAGAAGCAATTTAGAAGAGAAGTCATTTTCAGGAGAGAATTTGGAATTGAAGAGTGAAATTTCTGAACGACTGGCTTGATTTTCGGAATAAAGTCAAAATTCTTCACAGCTGAATTGCCATCAATAGAGTAAAATTTTCAAGAATTCAAAATGGAGATTAATGGAATTCATTGTTACTTCCGATTTTATGCACTCTTGCAAAATTTATTCAGTCCTTTTTTTTTCAGCTTACTTTTTGTGAAATCTGATTTTGACAAGCTGAAAATTAATATTTTCAGGAAAGAGGAAATCCGACTTAAATTAATATATTTTCTTTCCTGTAGGTGGATGACTACACAAGGTGAATCTTCAAAGAAGAAACAAATGAAGTTTGTGAGTAAAGGAGTGTAGCTGGAATCCAAAGTCAATAAAAAATGGAAGAATATCAAAGATACTGACATGGGACACGTAGATTTTGAAGAATTCAGAAAAAGAATGATGGGACTAAATGGACTCATGCTTACAGCCATAGCTCACCTAATGGTACGAAATGGAATTGTCTAGGCAGCTGGATTTCCTCTGGCTGTTGAGTGCCCTGAATTGATGGTGGAATGCGCAAGACATTATAATCTAGAGGAAAGGCAAATTGTTGCTCCTGATGGAAGAGTCTTAGCACACCTGGGAGAGCGCGCCATTCAGGAAGCATTTGGCATTCCCAGCCACCACAAGACTTAATATAAAACCAAGGAAGACACAAGGAGATTTTTTGAAGAAAGAAGTGTTGCCCGTTTTTCACCTATGGGCTCAAACAGGTAGGGGTCTATTTTTCAAGTATTCATGAAGGCCAAATGGATTAACTTTTTCCTCATGTCACTAAGACATTTTGATCGCCATGGGTTTTGGTATGACTCCCCGACGTGCTGAAGTCTCGCCAACCGTTGTCCTAAGGGCTAGCTCACCGAAAGAATGGAACTCTCGGCGTAATGTTGAGCTTGGGGAGATGTCTCGACGATGGAGTGAGGTCGCCCGAGCTGCGAGTTTGCAGTAGCGTCTTGCCAACCCGATTTAGAGTCTCTTGAAAGAGGTTCGAGCCGGAAGGAATGGAAGAGTTTGTTGTAATGTCATTACCCATTGCGAGTGGTCTACGCCCGAAATGGAATACCTTTGAGTTGTAATGTAGGGGTAAGCCCGGTGAAGGAGGTCCTGCCAGGCCCGAAAAGTCTGTTGATAAGTTGTTCCGGGGCCGTTGGCGGGGAGAAAGATTTGTAATCGCCATGAGGTCTGGCCGAATGGTCGAAGTCTCGGCGAAGGGGATTTGCTTCGGGCTGAGGTCTTCCTGATCCGCTAGTGTCCTATTGAAGTGGTCTCAGCTCGCAAAAGGTTTTTGCCTTCGGCATAGGGTTTCATCAATAGCGAAAGTCTCGCCGAGAGGGATTGATGTCGGCATAATGTCTCGCCGAAGGCGGGTGGTCTCACCGAAGAAGTAGGAGCTCGGGGAGATGTCTCAGCGACTAAGCGGGGAGTCTCGGCGAAAAGAGATGTCGAAGGGAGAAAAGTGGGCCTCGGCCTTAATGTCGGCGACCGAACTAAGTCTCCGCAGAAAGGATAAGCGCCGGTATAGGATTGTGGCCTCGCTATGAGGTCTTCCCGACTGATGTTGGTCTTGCTGATAGCGATGGGTCTGCTGCAGGTTTTGGCGAGAACTCTTGCCGAATGCGAATGTCTGGGCGATGAAATGGCGATATCGATATGAATTTTGCGATTCGCTATGAACTCTTGCCGGTGATGCGTGAAGCTGTACGTGCTGGCGAAGGGGCGCATAATCGCGCTCGAGGGAATTTCTGACTGATATCTCCTACGACATGCGATTCAGATGAAGCAACCTTTGACCATCTGGAAATCTACATGCCATGAGTTCAACCAATCAGAAGGGGCTAAAGGCAAACCATTAGCCGTTTGACTATTTGACTACCCCTATGAATGGGATCAACAGGGCATAAATGACACAGACTTGCTATGAGATCAAAAGCCATGTAGCAGCTCGGTGAACAACGGTGGGGGGATCTAACGAGAAGTTTGATGCTGCTTGTAGAGGAAGTCAACATGTAGAAGGATCTTGAGCAGGAAGAAGGCTGAAAAAGAGAATAAGCCATCAGTCTTGAGGACAGCTGTGAGGTCAACTGGCAAAAGGAAAATTGATATTAATGGTAATGCTCCAAGGTATTCAAGATAGCTCTTCAGGGAAGTTTGAAAGTGAACACAGAGGCTAGAGGTTGGCACATTAAATGCGATTGTTGCAAAAGATCAAGGGGGGCTATTCCTGGAGTGACTCTTCACCGACATGGACAGCAGGGACGCACGTTTAATGCAACATTAACTGCATTCAAAAGATCTAAGGGCAGATTTTTCTGAAGGCTGATATTTTTGTAAGCCCTAGGGGCTGGGACTTTTGTATATATGTTTTTTTGCCTCTAAAAAAAGGAGAGTTCGAAGGATGCATTCTAGAGAGTTAGTGATTTTTATCAAATTTTTTCTCAGATTAGCACACTTTTGTAACTCATTCGGAGTATAATATACAGAGTTTACCTTGGTTGTTGTTGATGACAAAAATTACCATCTTGTTCTTGCAAAGTATTGAGCATTTCAGGTTAATGATCAAGTTATTTTGTGAATTTCTTCTATTCCCTTATAGCTTTACCTTTTGTTTTCATGCCTTCCTTTGCAAAAAAGTATCATTATACGAATCACAAACTGTGTTCACATAATCATTATCCCCCTTTCCCTTACAAAGATCAGTAGTTAGGTCATAACACAAAGGTAGCCGGCCTTCTCCGGAGGTTGACCTTTGTTTATGAGAAACCACAACTTTAGGTCTTCCCATGTTACCTTTATTGTTGAATTTTTACATTCAACGTGGTGCAAAAATCAAGTGACAACAAGTAGCAATGCACAACTAATTTTAACAAGTCTTGGTTGCTAAAACCAAGGCCAATTAAGAAGATGCCAAAGACTTTGTGCCGGGCTGACTTTAAGGAGGATTATGGTGATATAATTTTGCTACTGAATAGAATAATGGGCAACCCCCAAGGTGCATTATTTTAAACGTGGATGTATTTCTTCATAGATGAAATTGTTTCTGGAGTTAGAATGTTCAATTGGGGAAGAATGATTAGCAATAACATCCACGAACATCTAGTCAATTTGGAGAGCACCAAGTCCTTCCACATGAGCTCATATATTGTTTACATGTTGGCAAGAGCTTATAGATATGCCAAGGTCCGGTAGGTAACTGAGAAAATGAACTCAAAAGTATATAATTGCTACCCTCAACTGTAGCTGTCAGAAAAGACACATTTTAGAAGAGCTCACGATGCATTTCTCATGTATATAACAAGAATACTGCAAGGAGGAGCACATCAGAGATTATCTCGTGAATCCAAAAGCCTCATTTGCAGATATGGATCCTGGTATATCCAGTTTCCTAGATTCACATACATCCGGATCCAGGGTTTTACGGGACGTCCTTTCAGACTTCCAATTTTTCCCACTAACATAATGGTATTGCTAGAGGTTCTTAGACAATTGGAAACATATCAGAACTTCCAAAGAGCAAAGGGTAAGGCGGCAGTCACATTCCCACTTTTCATTGGCAATATGGAAGAATCATGCCCATCAGCACAAGCAACAGAAAGTGCTAGACTGGAAATAGAAAGGTATCCCTTCAATTCATATCGGTCCCGGGATAATTTCGATCCTGGGATAATTTCGATCCTCATCACCATATAGGATCCGTAGAGGGAAAGAAATATAAGCACGAAGTCGAGCTGGAAGATTATTGGGCAAACGTTGTTGATGAGTTCAAAGTCAGAAAGAGAATGTGGTCTTGACTACCAGTTAACCTAATAAGGACAACTGAGCTCTTCAGGATACTGGATCAAATTGAAGATGATGGTGAGTTCACTCAGCTAGGGTTTGATGAAAGTAGACCCTTGCTTCCTATAAGATGTTTGAGCCAGAGCTTGCAGATTTGGACACCTTCATGAGGCTTGTTGTCCAATATTCTTAGTGGTGGGTAGATCAACAAATTCAAGATTTGCAGCGGAATAATGTAGAGCTGACATATGATTTGATGGGCAAGGCAGAGTCTTATTCCTCAAACACTGGAGCATCCCAAGGAAGTGAGCCAGTTGAAAACGTTGGTTCAAGGAAAAGGAAGTCCAAGGACAAGACTGTGGTTGAAGAGCCTATTCAGAAGAAGTAGAAGGCTAAGCCACCCCACTTAGCTGCATCTGCAAATATTAATGACAATGGATATTGATGAATCTTTGGTAGATATAAGAATTCCTTCTTCCCTTCCCATCTAGCTAGAAGAAGATCAACCGCCATCTCCTACGGACACTGAGATTCTCCAATCAGATGATGAAGTTAATATTGTGGATGGCGAATTCCAAGAGGGAATGATTTCCGCCCTCAAGGGAATTCAGAGTGCTCCTCGTGTTTAGGAAATTCAAGAAGAAGAAGTTGTAGAGCAGCCTACCATTTCGGATTGGCTGAAGGAAAGTTTAAAAACAGTTGAACAAGTAGACATGCCAGAAGAAGATGACATGGCCGATTTCTTGGCCAAACTAGACAGCCCCTGTGAAGAAACTAGCCAAGATACTTTCCACCATTCAAAGAGATGAGGCGGGCCAGCGTACAGTACAGATCGCCGTGCCAACAGTTGACAAGATAAGGGAGGAAATTAGAGCTCTTCAGGATACTGGATCAAATTGAAGATGATGGTGAGTTCACTCAGCTAGGGTTTGATGAAAGTAGACCCTTGCTTCCTATAAGATGTTTGAGCCAGAGCTTGCAGATTTGGACACCTTCATGAGGCTTGTTGTCCAATATTCTTAGTGGTGGGTAGATCAACAAATTCAAGATTTGCGGCGGAATAATGTAGAGCTGACATATGATTTGATGGGCAAGGCAGAGTCTTATTGCTCAAACGCTGGAGCATCCCAAGGAAGTGAGCCAATTGAAAACGTTGGTTCAAGGAAAAGGAAGTCCAAGGACAAGACTGTGGTTGAAGAGCCTATTCAGAAGAAGTAGAAGGCTAAGCCACCCCACTTAGCTGCATCTACAAATATTAATGACAATGGATATTGATGAATCTTTGGCAGATATAAGAATTCCTTCTCCCCTTCCCATCTAGCTAGAAGAAGATCAACCGCCATCTCCTACGGACACTGAGATTCTCCAATCAGATGATGAAGTTAATATTGTGGATGGCGAATTCCAAGAGGGAATGATCTCCGCCCTCAAGGGAATTCAAAGTGCTCCTTGTGTTTAGGAAATTCAAGAAGAAGAAGAAGTTGTAGAGCAGCCTACCATTTCGGATTGGCTGAAGGAAAGTTTAAAAACAGTTGAACAAGTAGACATGCTAGAAGAAGATGACATGGCCGATTTCTTGGCCAGACTAGACAGCCCCTGTGAAGAAACTAGCCAAGATACTTTCCACCATTCAAAGAGATGAAGCGGGCCAGCGTACAGTACAGATTGCCGTGCCAACAGTTGACAAGATAAGGGAGGAAATTACTCCTCAAGATTATGCAATTACCACTGTCAATTTGGGCCCAACAACAAAGAGGCAAGAGGTGGAGGATCTAGATAATTCAGTTGCTGCAATCAAGGTAAGGTTGGAAAAAGAAGTAGCAAAAAGAAAGGATTGCGAGAAGGAAGTGGAGCGTATGAAGAAATACATTCAACACCTGATTAAACCTGTTGGTCAGACCAACTCAGCAAGACTTCCATTAATGAATACTTCGCAGGAGACTTTTGAGGAAGAAATCACTTCAGCCAGAGAGAGCAAAGAATGGATAAGTGACAGAAGTAATGAAGCGGCAGTATTTGCAGAAAGATTAATGCTGGCATATGATCAATCATCTTTCATACTTTCAAGAATTTCGAGTTTGGCAGAAACATGGGAGAATGCCCAGGATATTCAAGACAAAATCATTCCATGCCTCAAGGTATTGAAGGGAGTTCCGAAACATGAATTGATTGAAGGGAAAGTTATTGCAGCAGGTGCAGCATATGACTTTAATGGCTAGTACCTAGCACTAATCATGAGGAATGATGTCTTGGAGAAAGTGAAGGCAGATTCTATTCGAATTGAAGAGCAAGCAAAGGAAATTCAAAACAAGGTCCTACAGATAGCTGCGGATGCATTAGAGAGGGATGTTGTCAGAGAGAATAATGTGTGGCAAGAAAATTTGAAGAATAAAATCCAAGAGAAGTTCCTTGTCACCACTGGACCTGTCCTCAAACAGAATTTGACTAAGGCAGCGAATTTCTTGTTTGTATGGCATACCTTTCAGAAGCAGGAATCAGAATGGGAAATCGACTTTGCGGAGTGTGCAAACGATCTGGAACTATTAGAATACAAGGTTAGCGTGTTGCCACTTGTCACATTCATGGAGGTTAGCACCATAGTCTCTAGATTCATTCGATACATTGCTTCCCAACAGGATAAGGATGAACACTCAAAGGACTAGCTCTTCATGGCACTTCACTAATTGAATTTTGGGAAACCCTAATTAGGGTTTTATCTTTTAAATCTTTTCCATTGATTCTGATGTAATCTTGGCCATTCATTGTACTTTGAAAACTCTATATAAACCCCCCTCCCATTCTCTCATTATCATTAGAAATCATTAGATCATTAGACATTAGAAGATCGTAGAGGAGATTAGAGAGTTAGAATAAGAGAGATTAGAGATTAAAATAATTGGGAGAGAGTTCTATGAAATTGTTGCTAATGGCTACTTATGATAATAAAGCTCAAGTTGCATGATTTGCTTTGAATTCCTTTGTTATCAAGTGGTTGCATGGTTGCATATTCTCTTTCCACATAGATTCAATAGAAGAAGTTGAATGAATGATAGATTGATCATAAAGATTTGGTGAAACTATTTGTTCATGCTTTCTTTGGATGAATGATTTTCATTCAATGCGAAAAGCTAATCTGAACTCATGATGTGGATGCCTTAATGTGTATTTGGAATGATATTGTTCAATTGATGGTATTGTTCAAAATATAATCTTAAGCACAAACCTTTGAAGATTGCACTTGCTTTGCATAGTTGACGTGTTAACCTTTTTTTTTGTGTGGCGAAACAAAGTCTTGTTATTAGTTTCACTTAGTCTTTATTGTCTCTTGATTTCGTAGAGGTAGTGTAGAACTCCTTTAACCTTATCCTTTTCTTTTTTTTATGATCGTCAAAGCAGAAAATCCAAAAAAATATAAAATAGAGCATTGACCTTAGAGTAGTTTGTCAAGCGTAAGTCCCCTTGTGATAACCGACAATTCACAATGTCCATTGAGCTGATTCCATTGTCAAGATTTGACCACCCTAAACATTGGAATTGCCGTATGATCTTTTCTGCAATCTTAGCATATAAAGCAGTTTTTCAAGAGAGAATAGAGCGTCTTTGGACACCTTATTCTAAAAACGTGCTATGTGGGTCACAAAACACGCATCAACAGTACTCAATATGTGAGATGGAATACATAGTCATAGTGTCAAAATCAACATTGCTATCAATCAATCTTAGGACATGATCATTTTTGTTTCCCCATGCTAGCTTTCGATTAGGTGTACCTTGTTTAGGGATAAGTCCATAGAGATGGAGCAAAAATGAAGACACCTGAGATGGTTCAGGATGCCATTGTGCCAAGACTTATAGTACTCTTTGTTTAGGGTGATTATGAAAGGATAAATTGAAAAACCCATGGTTTTACAATAATAGACTTGTATATAGATTACATATCAAAACATATGAAATTGAAACCTTTGTAGCATAAAAAACAACCCTATATTATGCCAAATATCCAAAGTACAAGTCAAAACAGAAAATATGACTTCAAGTTGAAATAATAGGTACTTGGGACAAAATCAGGAAAAACATATAGATGGTTGCAAAGTACACAGAACTAGCTTTCCAATGCCTATTTGTCTGTGGAAAACCAATACTATATGCTCAAGTTATGGCGCTCGAAAAAAATCTCCCCTTCGTGCAATAAAAAAATTGTTGGTTGCTATTGGGGTGGAACCTTGGTTGTGCCACTGGTCTGAGCAAGGCGGTGGTGGCTAGAGGGTGGCTAGGTGGCAATTGGGTTCAATAGAACTATGACAGGTGGTGTTGTGGGGGGTGGTATGACTGCAGGGTGTAGCCACCTGGCTTGGGGGTGACCAAGGGCTTTGCTCCCTCTCGAGCACTAAAGATTGTAGCTACTGGTTATTGATATGGTTGGGGGTCAAAAACACTTACAAAAATTTAGCTGCCAATGCGGCTAATGACGTAGTGCCTGCCCAACGTTGTGTTTATACCTACAATAAATTTTTCAATTTAAAAAATAGAAAATCATATCGGTTGATGGAGGGATTTTGTAGATAGAAATATTCCTTGGTACAATGGCTGCGTCGTAATGGTGGATGATGAATGTATGGCTGTACGGATCCATACAACCACAATTTCCCCAACCCCCAAAAAAAGTTCAAATTTTTTCCAACACCAAACCCTATCACGTTTGATATCAATTTATAGGTTTGTGAGCCTTCTAAGCTCAATTGTGAGGTTCGTTTAGCACCAATATGCACTGTTTGAAAGCTCTTGGCCAAAACTCTCCATTAAGAGGGAAGGGGATTGCAGATCTAGAGCACAGATCCATGTAAGAGTGGTTGATCAACTCCATAGGAGCCAAGGATCACCTGCAACCAAAATAACCTTCCACACAAGAGCAAAGTAATGGAAATGCTATGAAGCTAGAGAATTCACTAGATGCATAAATGAAACTAGTACAATATATAATGAGTAAACCCTTGCTATAAAGACAAGGATGACACCCTAGGACATACTAAGATCATGACAAGTATCTTAATCCTATGATATGGGACACAAAAAGTAAATGACCTATGTAAGCTTAAGTATGTAAGTATGAATAGGACCTAATATGAAACTAGCTGGGTAATATGCCATGTTCACACTAACAAAAAATACAGTCTACAATTTAGGTTCAGGATTCAATTCATCCAAATTGGATCACATTAAGACAATACAAGAAAAAATAAGTTTGAACTAAGTTTCTATACAATGTTTATGTCAAAACATAGTTGCCAGGGTTACAAAATTCAGCTGCAAAATACAACTTCCAAAAAAGATGGAATTGTAATGGTGGGCATTGGCCCAACATTGATTTTGAGTTTTTGAAATCTTGAAGAAGTTTAGGAACTACTGTATAGTTTGGTGTTTTAGGATTACAAACGTCTTGCAAATTTCAATTTTGAGGTTGGCTTTTGATCTTCAAGTCTTCTTCTCTAAGCAACATATTGTCATATAATGAGTTCACACTTCACTGCATTTTTTGAGGATACATTGCTTTTTGCTTTAATGGGATATCTCATATACCATGGTGTATGCCTAGGGTTATGTCCTGTTATTCCCTGATATGGACCACCTCCTATGTATTTGGAAAACAGAATTTCTGACATATATTTAAGGAAAAGCATCTCGATTATGTACAATGGAAACAAGTGCAATGCCCCATTAGGGGGGAATGTGGTCAATTCATAATGTGATCAGTTATCTTGTTAATATCCTACTGCAAGAGGTTTGGTTCTGTGGTTCCCATGATATTTAGAGACTCAGTTAGTAAAGACAAGTGACTGTATTTCTAAAAGACTCTAGAGGTTTAAAAATGGATGCAGCATCCAATAAACAAGCTCACAGTATGTTAGGTGTCTGATAGCTTTTGGTGTGGCTATGGTCACAGCCAGACTACAAAATCATTATGAATGTGTGATAAAACAATTTCCTTTGTTGTCATTATGTAGGAGTCATAATCAAATATGTGGACTAATTGACCACTACACATTTTGAAGTAGTCATAATCAAATATGTGGACTAATTGATCACTACACATTTTGGAGGAATCATTGATCTTTAATCAAAATGCTGAGGCCCATTGACTACAGCACATTTTGTAATTCATGTTGGTCTAATTCAAGATTGTTATTGCCATGATATAATTAATCGATGGTATCCACATTTTTATTTAAGTTTCCAATTTCATAGTCCTATTTTCATTTTCATGTGAAGCATCTCAAATCACGAATAGCTTAGAATCTTTATCTGTCATTGCTTTCATCTGCATGGTTGTCAACTTGTTTGTTCTTTGATCTATGGTTTCAATTAAATAAACAATGCCATTGTCTTTTCTTGCCGTTTCCCCATTACATAGTTTACATTTTAGTTTTTCTTTCATAGATATACACCTAAGTATTTTTACCAAAATGGATCCTAGCTTAGTTTCTAATGCACCTTTTCCCTGCCATCCAGAATCCTCATTTTAAGACATGGTTCAATATTATAAGCAAGCCTTTTAATGTTTTTGAGTTACTGCAACTAAATACATTAAACATGTACATGACATTGCTCATAAAATCTGCATAAGAATCACTTAAATATACATAGATTTTGACCTTGGAATTTACTTAAGCAAGCACTTCAAAAGGTAAATTGTGGTTTCTGTGATTGCAAACATGTCATTACAAACTTGTACTGGTTAAAGGGCAATATTATGTTTGCTTAGGCAGATCAGATGAGAAAATAGAGTTAAATGTAATCAACATTTGGATTTGGAAACTGTGTGATCAACAGATCTATGTCAACACAGAATATGACACTGTACAGGCAGTGTCTGGGTATTTAATGTAATTTTATTACCTTATTAAGACAGCTACTTGAATTATCAAAATAAACAAAATACAACATTTTACTGCCATTGCCACCGAAGAATGTCAATTATGTTTGGATTGATTAGTTTGACATCTATAACTGCTGCCTGAGGATTTTTGTTTAGTCTATCATAACCTGATGATAAACTGGGCTCTCTTCACATAAATTTCTGGTCCATGCCACATTTGCTAGCATCACTTATAGAGATATGGAAGATTGATTTGGTTGTTTTAAATAAATGTGAGGTAAATCATGAAAGTTCTTTAGCCAACTTTGGTATGATGTTTGCAGGTTCTTGAAATATCAAGCAATGAATATGAACCCACAGATACAGACATTTTATATGCTGAAGGTGTGACCCACAGCAACGGGCTAGCTGTTGTAGAATTTTCATTGGATGATCAGAGCTCAATTTCAGAACCGTACAATGATAATTTTGATTACCATTATCCTCCTGTGAGGTTGGTTCTTCTTAGTTGTATATTTCTGTAGGATAGCATTCTTTGTCGTGACTGTGTAATTGGTCAAACTTACTTTTTACAGTGGCAGATATCTTTTAACTAACATTTTACTTTTGCCCTTCAGGTACCAGCTTATTAGGTTGAATTCCACAGGCTTGAATGAAGGCTGCAAGTGGTTGGAGATGTTTGAGGATGCAAGGGCTTTAATATTCTGTGTTAGCATTGGTGATTATGACCAGTTGTGGGCTGAAGATAATGGTCCACTCAGAAATAAGATGAACTTGAGCAAAGAGTTGTTTGAGAATGTTGTAAGGCACCCTTGTTTCAAGAATACACCATGTGTGCTGTTACTCAACAAATTTGATGTTTTTGAAGAGAAAATCAACAGAGTTCCTCTTACTGTATGTGAGTGGTTTAAGGATTTCAGTCCTGTCAAGGCACACCATAACAATTCGTCACTGGCTAATCATGCATACTATTACGTTGCAATGAAATTTAAAGAGTTATATGCATCAATTAGCCACCGCAAGTTGTTTGTAGCACAAGTCAAGGCCCGAGATTGTGATACAGTAGATGAAGCTTTCAAATATATACATGAAGTCCTGAAATGGGATGAAGAAAAAGATGACTGCTATAATCGTGATGAGTCATTCTTTACCGATGATACTAGTTCATTCTCCCCGAATATAAGACAAGAGGTTTGATTCTTTCCAAAGAATGGTCTATTTATCTTTGTTTCCATGCAGTTGAGGAGGGGAAGCAATCCTGATGATTAATTACCACAAAGAGAGTACTTCTAATCCATCAGAACAGAGGTTCAGTTCCTAGTTGGTTTCCACATTTATAATGGGGGTGTTGTAATTTTAGTTAGGATGGAAATATTCAGCATGTTACCAAAGCTAGATTGTGATTATGTTCAAATAGAGGTGTGTTCAAATGCATTGAGGGCCACATGGATGCAATTAATTTTTCATCTCTATTTCATCACATAATCCATATTTCACATGTGCATCTCTGTCTATGGGAGTGTCGTACCCATGACCCATGCATGCATGGAATTAAATCTGATTTCCAGATCAACACCTTTGGAAGTTAAAATTGCTCACCTTGGTCTCTGGGATCAAAGCTGCTACCTCTCAAATCAATTCCTTCTGATAGATATGGCAATCTTATGCTAAATTGTTGGATCCCAGTGCCCTTTGTATACACGAGTAATGCATTGCATGTGATATGGATATTGGCAGTTGAATAATGGTCACGAAGAATGTGTCGGATTATTTTGTTTCTGAACAGTGGTTAGTAGTTTGTACCTAGGCGGGTCCTGTAAAATTAAGAGCTCCTAGGAGCGGGTCTAAATGATTTCTTAATTTTCACAAATGTATATAGCCCATATGAAGCTAAGATATAAATTTTGTGTTGATTGAGAAAATGGTGGAGATATATTAGTATAGTTTCAAAGAATTGTTATTTTTATTTTTGCAAGAATAGAATATTCGGTCCATGAAAACGTCAATATTAGGATCTTGTATATGTTTGCAAATGACATAAAAACTTTTCAGTAGGCAAAATATTTGAAAATTATATGAAAATTTTGCTTGCACAGTTTGTCTTCTCTTTGTATTGTATATCAAATATTATTAAAAGAGATTCAATAGACTGAAGTTAGTTTTACTAATGGCCCATTATATTCTTTAATACAAATAAATGAAGAGATGGTAATATTTATCTATATTTATGTATCAATGATAAATGAAATAGATGATGATGATAATACATTATGGTGATAAATGTAAAGATTAGCATGTCAATAGACACCCATAGACGAATTATGATCTGAATTCTATTTCAAATTTTGGGGGATAATACACTACTTAGGGATGGTATGCATTATAACCAATAATTGACAAAACAAAGAGACCATATTAATGTCCTCCTTGGAAGTTGAAATGGATAGCCAAGTGAGGATAAATTAGTTATAAACTCAAAAATACAATAAGAAATTATTTAGTTTTAGTATCCTAGAACTCCTAAATATTGCATGAAAACTAAATTAATTGTATGTTGGAAAGATCTTCAAGAGACCTTGTTTGAGTTGCTTGGAGGGTAGCCTTGGGAACCTCTCCTAAGTAATCGAGGAGAGTCTTAAGTGTCAATTCCACTCTGAATGCCTTTGAAAAAGCATATTTTAAAAACACAAAATATTGAAAAATTTAATTTTTGATATTTTTGAGATTCAACCACATCTAGTAGAGAGAATTTTGTTGATTGTTCTTAACAAAAAAAAAACAATGACTTGATTTGTGTTTAATGGAGTAGTGTCTAGATTTAGTTATGCATTGTGAAGATGTTTAAGAACATTTGAAGTGTTCAACAATGGTGGAAAATATAAATGTAACAACTTTGCATTGAAAATTGGATGCAATCCAAGAAAAGGTGACAAATTGAGTTCAAAAGTATTCTTACCAATATATTTGAACATAGTGTAAGGTCCATGCTAAAGGAGTGGGGGTTTCTTTTTTGGTACCCTAGAAGTCAATTGTTTTTGGAGATGAAGCCAAACTATCACTAACTTGAAATTGGTGAATGTATATTGTTGATCGTGCCATTCCTTGTACTTTTAGTTGGTTTGTTGTAGTGTCTCATAAACCTACTATTGTTTGTGGCAGATCTTCTTAACAAACTTGGAGCTTTATCCACGTCCTTTCAAGCACGAGGTGAAGTCCTATTTAGTGTGACAAACAAGGCCACATCAAGAAGTGCCAGTGATTGGAATCTAAGGCAAACTTCAAATAGACTATTTTTAGTGTAGCTATGTTGGACATAGGTCATACTTCCATCTCATGTGTGGGGATGCTTTAAACGATACATCCACATAATATGAATGATCATTCCATTCACCACCTCAATCTATCCATCTATCTAGGGGTGAAATACAATGGATTTTGCCAACTTGGTGTCCATCATAGCCCATAGTGTTGGCTAGATTTTTTTGACACTTACTAATCCTATCATAAATTATACACTAGAGTAGATTGAAATGTACCCAACATTTTGAAATAACAACTTGGGAGTGTCTTGTATAGAAACCCCCTTTTCACAAGCTACCATGATCATCTTTGGAAGCTTATCAACCATCGCATACAAGCATGACCATGTTTGGTTGTAGGAAAGCTTGACATGAAATCCATGGAGATAGAATGCAGCTTTATGTGTATAATCATTGTTTTCCATTTGTAGTTTTCTCAATGATGTTTGGTTGACAATATCAAATATATAAGATGACATCATGATACAATTTTGACCAATAGAAGTACTTCTGGACTGCAATTGTCTTATCTATCCCAATGTGTCCTATAGTGTACTTGTGGCATGCTTTCTAATTCATTTTCTATTGTTCCCTAGTAGGAACAACATGTGTCCCATGTGATAGAGGATTACATCCTAAGTAGTAATCAAGGATTTGTCTACCTTATGTGAGTTTTTGGTGGATGTTAGCAAAATTAGGATTGATGTTGCATATTTTAGGCCAATTTGCTATTTGGTGTCTATAAGAGTTGAACAATGTAGTCACATTGTGATTGGAAGTTGGCTAAAATAATTGGTAGCTTTGTTAGTATTCCCCTTCTTTTGACAAATGTTAAGATGAGATTATTGGAGGTAGGTTGACCACCTTGGAATTAATCATTTGCAACTTCCCTTGGTTTTGCATGAATTGAAGGGCTTTTGGTATGTGTGAATGCCAATCTCTTTCACCAAGATATAGTGCTTCCATTATTTATAGGCTTGGGAAATGGCATGCAATTCCTTGTCATATGTAGGGTACTTGTGTACTATATTAGAGCTCTCACTATGCTATGCAATTGGATGCCCAAGTTGAGCGAGAACTACCCTTAAGTGTAGAGTTGAAGGCATTCAATCTCGATCTTAAAATTATTTGAGATTAGGAAGAGTCAAAATTGGTGGTGAACAAAATTTGCTTCAATTGTGTCAATGCTTTCTATTGTGTCTTTCGAAATGAATTCTAGTTTTACTCCTTGAGTGCTTGATTCATAGGCTATGCTAGATGTGAGAATCCAAGTGCAAACCTTCAATAAAAATGTAAGTCCCAAAGCTACAAAGTTTGGTGAGATTTTTGGGAGATCTTTGTCCATGATGCATCCCAAGTACTAAATCTTTTATGCACCCAAAACAGTCTTTCTTGGTTAGCATAAGCTTCTATTATTGCATGGTTGAGAGTACTTGTTGAACGTGATGTAAATTGCCCTCCTGTTTTGTTGAATATGAGTATGCTATCTAAATAGATAACAAAAAATGACTAAGCGAAAGGATTGATTACATCATTCATCATTTGAACGAAGGTGGCAAGTGCATTGGTCAAGCCAAAGGGCATATTTAAGCACCACTTGAACAAGTCTTCTTTGTATTTGAAGGTAATTTTCCACACATTTGATGATTTAATTGGAACTTGGTGGTACCTAGACTTTAAATCAGTTTTGACAAAAAACTTGGCCCGTCAAGATGATCCAATAGGTCATCAATGCAAATAATAAGATATATGCTCTTTGCATTGATCTTGTTCAAAGCTTAGTAGATGCAAAGATGCCACATCCCATTCTTCTTGGCAAGAATAACTGGGCTTCCATAAGGTGAGGCACTTGGTTGGATGTGCCCCTTTTGAAGCAATTCTTAAATTTATAGCTTGATTTCAACTCTCTCCAAGGCTACTCTCTTTTGTAGTGGCCCATTTGGTGTCCCTAGAATGAGCTCAATCAAGTGCTTTACTTGACGAGGTAGCTCTATTGGTGAGGTGAATACATAATGATACCCTAACAATAAACGATCCATCTACTTCTGTTGGATAGTCATTATGGCTATTTTGGCATGAGTGGTTATTGTAATTGACCTTACCTCCTTAGGTTAGATTATTAGTAGTATAAATCTAGTATGAGAAATCACACATCAACTTTGTTTTGTACTAATAATGATATGGACTTTGCAAGACTTACTTTCGGTATTTAATGCTTTTGTTTTCTTAGCTTGATAATGGAATTGCAAGGTCTGAACTCATAGATACGGTTTTCCCAACAAGACATCACATACATTTAGAGGTGCTACACCACAAAATACTTCATCTCTAAAAGGTTTGATGGAATATGAAAATCAACATCATCTACTAGAATATCTTGCCCTTCGGCCACTCATCCCATGGAATTTGGTTGCAGATGAGGTGTTCTTTACAAGTTAAATCTCTTGAAAATTTCAATAGATAAAATTATTCTAACTTTTTCTATCAATAATGAAGTGCAAGCCCTTCACATTCACCCACATTTGCAAGTGGAATAAACATTCTTCATCCTTGTGGGGCAACATTTGGAAATAACAACCATTACATATGGATATGCTTCAATTATTTGATCACCATCCTTTTGCTAAAAAATATTTATAGATAATGAATCAAAATATAACTCCATTTTATGTTCATATCAAATACAAAATTTGCTACAAGCCATTAACAAGGAGGTACTCCTAATACTAACTCTCAGGGACCTCTCGTAGCTCCATCTATGAGGCTATGAACATAGCCAAAAAAATTGAAGAAGAATCAATTGGTATAATAACTATTGGATCATTTGGAAAAATAAGGATCTCCCTCTGATAGCTGTCTAACTTAATCTATAGCCACTATCTCTTGATAGACCCTCATTCCTTGCTCACTACTGCCTCATCTTCGTAATAATCTCATCACAAGCTATACTTTCTCTATCATCTAGGTTGGCCACATGGGAATCATCACATCAAAAAGTGGTGCAAATCAGCCAACCTATTCAAGTGGACACTCCAAATCACTAATATCCATCCGACGAATGTTATTGGCCCCAAAATCCATGGTGCATTGAATTAGAGATTCCCAATTAGTGATAGCCTCTATAAAATGAAATTATTCATAATCAACACCATAATCCCATCACAACATTATTAACAAATAAACTCATGAACATCTAACAATTACAACACATATGTGGGTCTCCTACCTACTAGGAATAATCTACATTAAGGAGTATGTGATGATATAGTATGCTAGATCCCAACTACCACATGCTGTAATCATAAAAATGCTCCAAAGCTTAGATGTTCCAATCTTGAAGTCATGATAAATGTTACATACCTTGTAGTTGTACTACTTCCTTAGGTCATACTCCATGCCCCTAGAAGGACAATTTATAATCTCATTCTTAGTTATATGTACTCCAAGTGCAAGGACCACTCATCTAGTCAACTCACCCTCAACGAATGTCTCCTTGCACATACTACTGTGTATCAAATGTCTCCTCCACTACTCATGGTGCTATACCTAGAAGAGATTGAGTCATAACCAAGAACTCAAACACCCACACCTATAATAGAGTATGCTCTATCACATAGTGACCACCTTACCACACAAATAGATGCGTATCATAAAAAAAGATGTGCTAGCATACATTGACACCATGTGAACATCTCGCCTCCTCATCTATTGTTCATATCAATTGTCCCATCTCCTGATTTGTAACTCCTCTCCCATATGTAACCACCATAATAGATACGATGGAAATAAAAAATTTCCACACCTACAAAATGAAACCCTACATAATATCTAACAATGATAGTCCTTGATGATAAAAAATATACATATGATGGGCCTTGTGCCTTATACAATATTGGAAGGCCTAATGCATCTAATCTCATCTCATCAATTGGCGTATGCATACAAGAGATTTGTCCAAAGGAAAATGTAGGGTGCACAACACATCTTTCAAAGTAATAGTCATCTACTCTTTCAAAAACATAAACACATGAGCGTTAGAGTTCTACTACTCTACCAAGACAATAAGTATGCCCACATAAAACTCCATATCCCACAACTTTAGCATTGAACATAAAATAAATCAAACCAATAACTATTGGTACTACCCAACATACCCCATATTATGAATCAATTGTAGTAAGGAATTTTTCCACCTCTCATGAATAGAAATCAAATCCTACAATGATAAATATAATTTTTCTTATTAGTTTTTAAAATAACATTATAGAAAACACAAAAGGAACTACTAAAATAAAGCAACATGATTATAACAAAATGTTCAACACCATATTGAAGAATAAAATTCAAAACCAAAGCAAAACAACATCCATTTTGGCTATAAACACTAGTAATTTTGATAACATCTTTGATATAACCAAGTTCAAGCTTAGAACCTAAAGCCAACCTTACCCAACCCTCTCTTCCATAAATTGGTCATTCATCTTGAACTAGTTCATTTATTTACTTGTCCTAGTAAAAAATGACTACTTGTTCAACTGCCTTGACTAGTCAATGCTACCTGTTGAAGGTAAGGTCAATCTGAGTACAAGGCCACCCAACTGGTTACCACTTTTGGTACAATCATTAGGCAATCTCAACCCAAGAAGGTGATGACCCGAGGAATCTCAACTTGAATTCAAATGGCTTGAGTGACTTTGTTTAAGGTTGAAGACTCTCAAGATATATCCATTTTTGGCCCATGTAGGCTAGGATATCCTAACTTAGATTGGCCACATGCCTCTTCCCCCCCTCAAATTCAAATTTCAATTTTTAAAAAAATTGCAAGATTTCAAAAATTTAAAAAATATTTTTTTCTCCCCTCCCCAAAATTTTAAAACAAAAAATTCTAGAACTTCTATTAGACTAGATTCTCACTCACTTATTTGAAATATAAGGACATAAAAACATAAATTTGTAAACAATGTTCATATCTTGATAGGTGAACACGTAGGCAATAAGTTGTCTTTGACTGAATCTAGACAATAGGGCTAGTACTCATTATGCTTCATAATCTTTTCCTCTAGCTCCTCTTATCAATAACTCACAATATAAAAATGATAATTTCCCTCCATGATCCCCTTTTTATTCATTTACAATGGAACACTCTTATCCTAAATGGAATGACCTAGTTAATCTATCCCAAAAACACCACTATTTTTTTGTTCTTTCAATTATTAAATGTTCATTCATAAGCATGCTTAGGTAATTCTATCCAAAAGGGATAGGTATTTATCAAACTTGGAACAACAACCAATCATATGGTTTAGTCATCTGTTCATATGGAACAAGAATCCATATACCCATATATCTAGAATAGGCATCCACCTAAAGAAAAGGTAGACATCTATCACAAGATATGTATGTGCTCTGGCCAGAGTCTTAGACTCATCGGTACTATTCAATCCTAAGTCGCTTCCTTGAAGACCACACTTCCTTCTAGGAATGTATCAAGGTTGTCATTGTTCAGGGGTATATAATAATATTCAAAGGATTGAATCTCACCTCGAAATTTGGCTTAAACTCTTTAAAGAACCAAGCAATCCATACGAGATTCTTCCGAGTATAGTTTGGATGTATTTTGATTTAGTTATCTTTCAAATTTATCTAGTTGACCAATCCTACTCTAAACCTTGTTACTAAACACCTAAGTACTAGGAGCATCCTTCATTTCTTAGGCTGCCTACATACCTTGCTTCCAAATGAGATCAAGGCGTAAATATGTAATTCTATTTTCTATTCTATGTTATGTGAACTATTTAAGTGGGTAAGAAACCCTTTCTAGGGTTCTATTCCCCATACAGTTCCTCTATGCCTGCTACCGACGAAGGGAAGCTTATATAACAAATGGTCAACTTGACCATTATTTGTTTACCTAATATCATCCAAACCCTATTCCTAAAGAAGTGTCACCCTTGACCCGTGTGAGAAATTTCATATCAATTCAAATTATTCATACATAATAAAATAAATATAACTCCAACCCAAGTTTATATTTGCATCATTAAGAAAATCCTACTTGGGGATTTCTATGTTGAGACTAATAACTTCGATTCATTTCTATTATCTTTTTAATTATCGATCCAAAGGGGTTTTCCCATGCTTTCGATTTAAATTAATAATGTCCCTTATTTCTCCTCGACAGTTTATAAGGATGATGTCACAAATGTTGCTATTACAGTTGTACTAGGCTATATATGTAGTAGCTCCAACATGATAAAATTACCTATAAATGTGAGCTAGAGACACTATTGATACCAAATGCTGCTAGTTTTAGTTTTTCTTTCTTGATTAGGTTGTCTAACCGATTTCTAACATGTATAAAATAAAACTTCTTCAAAACAAGTCTTAAGAACTTTTAGAAATCAAAAACTTGCGTAAAGGAAATAAAATCATTCATCTATCAAATGAAAAGAATTGTACTAATCAAATACTACATTATATCATAAATGATCTATTCACTATAGATGTTTTTGATAAGATAAGCGACATTTATAGGGTGGTGTACCCTTTACACAGAAAGCCCAAGGGGCCAAAAAAAGAAGCTAGTTCAAACTGGAAATGAACTAGGAAAAGAGGACAGACCACACAGAAACAACTGACAGACAGCTGTCGAAACATAGACAAGGACTAGACAACCCTAGAATCTGAGGGGACTAATCTGAATCCCTTAACCCTAGGCCACGAAGATGCGACAGATGAAGGGAGTCCCTTCTTCTTTCTCATCACAACAAACCAGGAAGACTCAAAATCCAAATCCACCAAGCGAGGCGAGAGACGCGGATCAATCGAAGCCACCAAGGGAAAAGAGCCACCACACGGCGAGGGAGATGACAACAACGTAGGGGAGGAAATAGGGTCAAGAGAATGACCATCAAGAGCCAACAAAGAAGTTTGGGCAGGCTTAGACAAAACAGTGTCAACAGATTGAGCCAGCAGTGGCTCCACGGGAAGGTTAGCCGAAAGAGGAGCAAACATAGGTTCTTGAGAAGAAGCAATAGGGTCAACCTCCGTAGAAGAAACACTTAAAGGAGGAGAATCCATCGTGAGGTGATCCAAGAGAGCATCCTTCCACCAAGTAGCGACACCCTTGCAGCAGGCTTGTGGGTAGTTAGAGGCCAAAAGACCCACCGAGAAGCATCTTCTACACCAAAAGGGGAGGTCCTCATAGTCCAAGAGCTGCTTTCAAGGTCTTTCCACCAATAAGACTACGTCACCATGGAGAGGTTTGGAGATGTCCAAATCAACTAATAAGCGAGCTACCGTAGTATGTCCCATCTCCTGAGTTGTAGATTCCACCATCAGAAAGTGACCAATGGTGTTTCCAATATCCTCACAACATGAATCCTCCCAAAACTGAAGAGGAAGATTCGGTAGTCGGACCCAAACAGGTCTGGTATTCAACAGCTTTGTAAGGGGATTGAAAGAATTAGACCATGACTTGATGGACAATGAATGAATACCCCACATCCACCCCCTGTCCAACACACAGTCATGTTCCATGAAGGAGGCGAAGGTTGCTAAAAAGAAACCCCATGTGCTAGGATAGAGCTCAATCTCACCAGAGACCAACAACTTCCAGGAGGCAGATACCCAGCCATGGAGATCAGGAAGGGAGGGCCACAAGCCATTAAGCCAACAACAAGGGAATCACACGCATAGGGCAGAGGCCGAACCTGAGACTGAAAAGGAGGCTGAGCACCCGCTTTAGCAGTCTCAAAAAAAGACTTCACCCTACCCACAAAAGGGTAACCCCCAGCAAGAGGGACATCCACTTGCATAGCATCTCCAGGAACAGATCCCACAATAACTCCCGAAGCAACGAAACCCCTGCCAAAGATAACCGAAGTGGCCTTAAAGCCAACGCAATGACCACCAGAAGCAGGAGTAATAGGGACTCTAAGCTTTGCACAGTCACCAATCAAAGGGAACCCGAAATGAGCCCCATCCACCAGAGGAGAGGGGCTGACACCAAACAGACCAGTCTCCACAATATCTGCATCCAAGCCAAGAGCGACAGAAGCAGAACGGTGGAGGAATTGATGACTTATGATAACCATTTTATCTCATAAGCTTTTATCTATAGATGTTATTATCTAAAGAAAATACAAGTTTCTTGACAACAATAGAATTGATGACTTATGATAACCATTTTATCTCATAAGTAAATAATTATTTGAAATTAGCATTCTACTCACAAAAAGGATTGTCAAATTAACTATCAAAACATTTACAAAAGTGAGTACTTATAACTAGGGTTATACATTATTCTTTTTGTCCTTGGTGATTTCTTTTTTTACTATTCTTCAATCTTTTTAGGGCCATTGGAAGGGTCTCGATGTCAGATAACCAAAGCTCGGGTGCAAGTAGTTTCTTTTTGCATGTAATTTTGGGCAAGTCTGCAATCTTCATTTTTTTTAGCTTGTTTTCTCGTTCGTCCTTCAGGTATATCCCTTATCATATCTAGTTGTAACAATAATTGATTCAAAGTTATTTTATGAAGTTTTAAGTTCTAATTGAATTTCATCCTTTAAATTAATTCTTCATATATATGTAATAGATACATAACTAGGTTGACAAGAGTATCATGGACCATCTTAACTTCAAAAAAACTTTTTTGTAATTTTTAATTATCCTATTCATTCTTTAATTCCCATCTTTAGTGTCTAAATTTCATGGTTTAGATAGTCATCTAATTTTAGCCACCAAGATCAATCCTATCGGTTTCAAAGTCTTAGTGTTAGTTTATTTTTTGGAATTGAGATCTACATTATAGTTTCTTTATAACATAGTGAGTGAACTATTATCAATATAGAATAAGTTCAAACCATTGAAGTACTTCACAAATTAATGTCTTGCAATTACATTTTCCAATATTATGTAAATTCATACAAACTTACATCATTAATACCACTAAATCTCTTAATATCCTAACTTTAATTATCACAAATAATAGTTTAAATTAAAATACTAAGGAGAAAATAAAAAATAATTTCTTACTAATCCAATGTCCATAAAGAGTTTTCCTTTTAGTATCTATTAACATGTTTTATTTTAAACTTGATATTATAAAATAAATAAATCCTTTTGGATATGAATTACCAATACTCTAACAACATGATAGTATATTTCAAGTATATTTTCAAATAATAATTTGACAAGTTAGATATCTAAAACTACAATACTATTTTTTCAGTAATGTTTTTTATTTTTGTGTTTTCATAAAAAAAATTCAAGCTATTCCTTCATTGGACCTTCCATGATATTTGATGTTAGTAAATTATAACTAGGAACCTTCTTTCTCATGTCATTTGATGAAATGTTTTTTTTCCTTAGTTTTTATTGTGGTATTTTTTTCATGTCTCATATCCACATATAAATGTTTTAGGATTAGGAACAAGATAGTTAACTTTAGTTTACACAAGTCTCTTCGTATAAAAAATGATTAAGATTTTATATCGTATGGTAGTAAGATTCTATAAAATTTTGCTAATTATATTTATTATTCTAATGTAATCTCTAAGGTCATAATTAACATATTAATATTCTATAATAATAATGGACTTATCATTTGGGTCAAGAAACAATAGTAACTAAGACTGGCACTTGCATCTAAAGGAGGTTCAAGGATTACGCTGATAGAAAACTATATGCATATTAATATGTTAGAGAGTACCTATTTGTGCATGCAAATTCTAGTTGCATGTGGTTGGATTAAACAATTAATAATAAATGCTAAACAATGGAATGAAATAAACTTAGACAAATCTAGATTTCTTTCTTAAGAAAATTAAGTATTTTCTGATTATGAAATATTTAATACAAATTTAAAACATGAAGCAATGCAAATGAGAAAAGAAAGCTGCCATTAAATTGACAAACAAACACTACAAATGGAAATAGAATGTTCCCATTCAGTTGTCAAATCAATATTTATCTAGCTTTTATGTGATAAGTGAGATTTTGGAAGCTTTACCTGATATTTTGGAGGCTTTTACCATTAAACGGTAGCTGAAACTTGTTTTTCGATGACTCAACAGTGGTTTGTAGGCGCGAGACTTGTTTCAGACTCAAATCTCGCACTATATATAACCTATTGACTAATTATGATCTCATTTAAAAACAAACAATTTTAATAAATGATAGGTTGATCGATCTAATTTTTCCATTTCTAAATCAACTTGATTTTGATAGTCAATACCATACTAGTGACATTTATGCATTATTTCCTATTATTGTATTCTAAAACAACTTACAATGAATATTTTCTATACTAATTTGTGACTGTAAATGTGCATTAGAATGAGATATGATGTCATTTAAGATCCTCAAGGACTGAATTGGCCTGTATGTCCTATCATGTGTATTTATTAATTTTGATGATGATTGCTTTAGTAGATGTCTAGGTTTAAAATAAATTATCTGAACTCTATTTGAGTGTCCTGATTTAAGATGTCCTGATTTAAGATTTTCAACTATAAACTATATGCAATCAGCTTAGTCCAATTTCATCTGTACTATCTATCAATGTGTATCTAATCATTAAAAATGAATTTTTGTTTGGATTTCTATCGTCTAATTGTTTAAATGTTTGTTCCCTTGAATGCCAATTTTTAACTTAGATTCTC
Organism: Sequoia sempervirens; assembly: GCA_007258455.2. Taxonomy (NCBI): domain Eukaryota; kingdom Viridiplantae; phylum Streptophyta; class Pinopsida; order Cupressales; family Cupressaceae; genus Sequoia; species Sequoia sempervirens. The sequence goes on along the minus strand of VDFB02105785.1, from coordinate 282,936,911 downwards.
CATACATTATTTGGCTGTCCAAATTTTTACATTTCATCTATAAAATAGATGGCCTCATATCCATTTATTTCAGGCTAAATTCATCCATGCTAATCTGAATTTCCTAAGGAATAATATAATTTTTGGAAGAGTAAAGCACCGTAGAATTACAGGCAAACATTTCCATCTTGAAAAGTAGATAAAACAAAGATAATCATAAGCATTATAGCTTAAATACCAAGGAAAACAATATGATTTACTAACGCATATATTCCAATGAGGGTATTAACGGTTGTGATTTGCTTGCTTCATACAGTTTCATTGCATTGAATTTTTTTCCCTAGTTCTTTTGAACACAAATATGCCCCAACTCCAAATCTTTCAATCTTTTATCATTTTTTTGGGTTCTTATAATCTATAGTGGGGTTTTCACAGATAAACAATTTTCCAAACATTATTCTTTCACTCCATTTTTCATCATCCTTTATGTGTGTTTTTAGCATTATTATATTTTCTCCAAATTTAAACTGAGTGATTAATTTTAACATAAATGTTCTTTGTAAGCATGAACATAAATTTTCCCTATTTATTCTTCCACATATACTCAATCCCAATATTTTCCATATTCCATCCATTGTCCAATCCATATTACACATACAAACTTGAGCCTACTTATCCACATTCCACATTAGAGCTTGCCATGGTTGATTTTCTAAGCCATAATTATATGAACATTGGACAATTGAGCTCTCTACATATTCACCATTCACTTTCCATCAACTCTTAGCCTTATTCCATATGCTAAGCACAATGTGCACAACCAAGTCCATGAGAATTATTCCCTCTCTATTTGTCTTGATATCCAAATCTCTTTTGTGACTCCTAGAACCTCATAAATGAATAACCTTCTATCTTCCTTTCTTGCATAGAGAATGATAATAGACATGTTAAAATCCAGAAAGTTAAAAATAAATGTCAATGATTGCCTAATATGATCCTCGATGATGAGACACACACCTTACTAGTTGCATGGAGTTAGGTCATGGGGTGACATTCAAAAACTGAAAAAGTCAAAAGAAATATCCATAACCACTTGGTCTAAATTTTGATGATGAGCCCTTGTATATTACTAGTTTCATGGAGTTAAGACTATGGAGATGATATCAAAATAAAAAAATAAAATATAATTCAATCTTACAAGACATACTTAAAAGTTATATCAAAGTGACTCAGGCTTGATAAAATCAAAGAAAAATCACTCTACTAAGTGAGGGCTCTTTCTTATACTCTTATCAATCCATTCCCTATCTCCATTTATTAATCCATTATGAATCATTCTACGACTACCACCCAAGCTAGAATGCCTTCTTTTCCTTTTTACATGTACTTAAAACCATGTCCCCTCCAAACATATATCTCCTAATCCCCATATAATTAACCATCATTCCACATCTCCCTCAAAATCGAAATCCCATAATAATAAAAAACTTCACATAATTCATTGCAAGTCATCTTTATGATCCATTCACACTCCCATACCATTTGTGGGACTCAGATCTACTGTCCTTTTTTCTTGAGTCCCTTCCTTTTGTGTGTCATAGTAGTTTGTAACCCATTGCTGATAGTCGATTTGAAAAAACTTGAACGAGCTATATTTATTTTATTGTACCTCTGGATGTTGTGTTTGGCTCCCATGTCCATGCCTTAGTAAAAAAACATAAGTTTCTAAATCCAAATCTGACTGTGTATGTTTTGTTGCCTTGCCATTGTGTTGGGGTTGCTTTTCCTCTCGGCCTTGACTCCTTGCTCATGCCTTTCTAAATTTTTCCTAATTCTTAAGTTTATTAGACTTTCGGGCCTTGGACGTTTGTCTTGCCCCTTTTCTGTTTTGGCATGTCGTAGGTGTTAGGCTCGATCCCCGATAGCTTCCTATTCCTTTGTCAAGGGTCCATGATTTTAGGTAATGCTTCATCTTTTTTTTTGCATTATGGCGTAGTATGATTTTTTTAGTTTGTTGAGGTGTTCATGGTGTTGGTTCTTGCATGGCTAAGAAAAAGGCAGAAGGAAAGCACAAAGGAAGAAAAGAAGGCGCTAATAGAGTTTCGTGCATGATTTTTTCCACCCAGCCCACCTACTCAAAGCTATTGTGTCTTCTCACACTGCTACTCGAAGTTATTGCAAATCATTCCCTTCCATCTACAGTGTCCATTTTGGGCACAAATTGTTTTGGGCCACAGATTTTGAACGAGATATAGTGCAGAAGTTTAGGTTTTTGACCTTGATGGTATTTGTAACATTTCTTCACCATTTTTCAAAGAGGTTGGTCATCATGTGGTTCCAAAACACCAAGAACATCCATCAACGCCATAGTTCATTGAGAGATTGTAGATCCATGGAATATAAGAAGACTTGTATTGCAATCAAATTTTGTGTTGCAGAATATCTCTGTGGCTCTTTGTATGTATTTAGGAAGGTTTTTCAAACATATATAGGGATTTTCCTTTACCACATTTGCTAGTATGAATGTAATATTGAGTTAGATGAATGCAATAACATTTCAAAACATTGCAAGCCTTGTAATGATCTTTCTCATTTTTATGTATGAATATATGTAGTTGTCTTTGGATTACTGAGTATGCTATGTTGCAAGGTTGTATATTCATTGGTGTATGTAAATGCATAAATACATGTTCTTTTCCTATTTGTTCTCTTCTTCTTGTTGTGACTTAGTTGCCCAATAGATAGGCACCGGTTTGGGTCCATACTCTAATTTCACACCATCAGTCCAAAATCATAACCAATAGTGTAGGAGTAGGAGTAGCTTTTGTGCTTTCATAACCTTAAAATATAACTAGGGATTTACCTTCAATGTGTTGTAGATGAATCTATCTCATATGGGTTATGCTTGCACATTTATATCAGCTCTATAAGGGCTTAGAGGCAACTGGTTTTTCTTGGTTCACCTACACTCTTTGGGAGCAAGACAACAAAATGGGTTTGGCTGCCAATATTTAGTTATTGCTCATTTAAGGTGATTTCAATACATACTAAGGTATACTCTTGGGAATACCCTCCAAAGTCTAAGCTGAGCTCGAAGTGAACGAGATATAACCCACTCTTGTAGAGTTACCCATTAACCCTCCACAGTCTGTTGATGAGCTAATTTCACTTGCATGATGAAAACCCTGACCTTGTGAGTGATATTTTTCTCTAGGAAGTGGAGCAAATTTTTTGAGAACTAACACCATTTACTAAAATATTTTTGTATAGGAGCGAATTTGCATCCCTTACACAAATTCACCTTTTACACATCCTCACCTTAGAAAACCAAATCTGAAGGAAAAATTCCACATCAGCAAGCTTCCTTCCTTCCACTTGGGCATCTGTCTTTTGTGTCAGTGGAAGAATATTTGTTGGGGATGCGTGTGCGATGTGCAGACATCCGTGCGGCACGCTTACGTCCCTGACGGATTCCCATGTCTAAAGTTGGTAGAGGCATTACACTTTCGATTGGGGTCAATTTGTAACGTCCCTCTTCAACCAACTGACCCCAAAAATGACAGATTATTCCCTCTTCTCCTTCAAATTCATCCATTCTTCATTCAATTAATCTTTTTTCCATCTCTTTTTGCATTCTCTCAAGCATTCTCAGCCTTCACTTCACTGTCAACAACACTTCAACACTCCATTGCAACACCAACACTCCATCAACTTTGCAAAGCAAGTGTAAAGCAAGCCATTGCAGTGTGGGCTTGAGGTTTTGTGAGACCTCCCTTCATTGCAGTCGAGGCTATGGTGATTGTTTAAGCCTTCTTTCTCCTCCATTGGCTAGTGAGCTCTTGGTGGAGGTGGTAACGTTTTGCTCCTCTCCTTTGCGATTTGGTTGAGGAGCTCTTTACTATTTTGTAGTGTTATTTGCATTCCTTCTTTCTTTACTTCTTTATCATATATTTCTCTCTTGTTACTATCTAGCTGTCCGTGGAGGTGGAAACACCAAAACATGGGTCTAACTGAGGCAGACCCCTATATAGCCCCAATAATTTTCCCCTCTTTCTTGTGTGCAAGTGAAAGAGTGTGTAGAGCTAGCTGGTGAACTAACACCTTGGTGAGATTATCTTCATCATTTTAGCTCTTATCTATTTGCTCTATCATATCGTTTGTACCTTTCATACATTATAATTCTATTTTGTTCACTTAGAAACAACTAGCTAGGCCGTCAACTTGTTTTCTGGCGGTTCATACTGTATTCTCTGTCCTTTGGTTGTACGGACGCTAGCGCACTTGAGGATGCTAGTACGCCATGCTGTCGTCCCAGAACCACACTTTCATTTGTAGGCAGAGAGCTACTTAGGTACATTGTTGAATCTGAAAACTGGCTCGCCTAGCCCCAGTTTGGATTTTAGGTCTGAAGAGTGATTGAGGTACATTATAGTCCTCATCATTCTCAATCCCTATTCCCAAAACATCCCTTTAGAGTGAGGTATGTTAGGGAAGCCTTCCACTCTTGGCTTTCTGTGACCTAGGGCCTTGACGTGGTTGGTCCCCCTCTTTTACATTTTTGGTGAACCTGACGTGAACCGGCATCTGCTCATTCGTTGGTGTTGAAGCTTTTCCCTTGTACTTGGTGATTGTTGTGCCATTGAGTGTTGTGAAGGTTTATGAGCATCACAACCCAGTCCACAACCTCTGGGGATATTGTAGGAGAAGTGTATGAAACCTTTCGATGGAGAGGACAAAGGTCACTACTGGTTTTTCTATAGGCCTTTTTGTTGGATCCGCCGTTGGTCTTGCTGCTCAAGAGCAGTTGTTAAGGGGCGAGGTAGGGATCTTCGATGAGACTAACCACGTCCCCACTCCTCCTGCGTCTCCTATACCGTTGTTGGTAGATGAGCATGACAACATTCAGACACCTTCATAATATATCTCTATCCTTAGCAAAGGATTAGGTGACTTGGGAAATCACTTGGAAAAGGACCCGAAGATGGCTAGGGCTGCTAGGGTTATAAGAGAAATAAAGTATATAGTGGGAAAAGACTGAAAATGCATAGAACTCCTGGCTAGTCTCTCTAGTCTGACTAAAGCATGTGCTCCTCCAAACAATCCTAACATTATACAAGGGGCCACTTTCGAGGACCATGAGACAGTTAGGAATGTCGATGCCTCCCACATCTGTGTACATGGCCGACATAGTCCCATCAATCATCATCCCTTCTGCCTATGAGGGATCAAAAACTATCAAGGCAAACATAATACCCTTGGGTTTTAGTTTCACCCCTCCTGTCACCTCTAGAGGTGGAGGTTTTGGTGGTTTGAGTGGTGGTGGCTTTAGCGGCAGAAGTGGTGTTGGCAGAGGTGCTTTCAGTGGAGGTCATGGTGGTGGCTTCAGAAGTGGAGGTGGCTCCGGCGGAGGCCCTACTAGTGGTGGCCCAGTTCTGGAAAACTATACTGGGGCCCATTTTAGCCAAATGGGTGTTCGCATCTCTAAAAATCTTCAGGAAACGGATTTTCTAAAAACTCAAAAATAGAATCTAGAGCTCTTGGTCTGCTCAATCTGCACCTCTAGGTACTTAAATATGAAACCTTTATTTTCAAAGTTGTAAACAAATTTTTGTGTAGATTTTGGCCTTGTAAAAGTGGAGATGACTTCAACAATTTTGCAAACTAATCTTCAATAATGACCAAGCCATCCAAGCACCTAAATTTGCAAACACACAATGAAAGAGAAAGAAATGATGAATGTTAGGGCATAAGGGTTTGCCTTGGTTAAACCCCTTTTTAGGCAATTAAACCAAAATTATGAAAAAATGTAATGAAGCATGAAACAATGGAGTTTTTACCTTGCCATGATGATTGAACTTGAATGTCTACAACAAAACATGAAGATTTTTCCCTTGAATGTCTAAAAAGTGCTGCCTTGGTGACTTAGAATGACAAAACCCTAGCTTGCTTGACTTGAGATGGAAGAAAAATTATGAATGAAGTTAAGTTATCATGAATTAAGGTCTAAAAGGTTGTATTTATAGGCAATTTACCTTATTTTCCTGTTAATTGGATCCCTAAGGCCAACATGGAGAAAAATTAAACTTAAAACCTAATTTTTCTTGCTCAAACCCCAAAAATGGATCAAATGGGACTCATTCTCCATTAATGGTGAATGGGTCCCACCTAGATGGGACTAATTCGCCACTAATGGCAAATGGGTCCCATAGGGGCCATTTTTGCTAGCTGGAATGTCGAGAAGTAAGAAAATCAGGTTTATATGATGACTATGTCGGGTATTTCATCAGATTATGCCTTGGGATACACAATATGGGTTAATAGGGGCCTATTAATGATGATGTGAATGTCAATTAGGGCTTGGGACACATAAATCAATGTGAAAGTGTGATTAAATACACTTTACAACACTAAAATGAGGTCCACATAGCTTAGGAAGGCACAAGAACCAATGTGAATGTGCAAGACACATTACACCACTAGGTTAATATTAAATTTGTTTTACAAGCCTTCTAAATTGATGTGATAATGTTATTAAACATATTTTATAATTTTAAATTAGGGAGAAATGGGTTCATTAAGTCTAGAAAATTGTGAAAGTATACAACACTTTACAACACCTTTACAAGACATCGTTAAAAGCATGTTATTCGATTTGAAAGGGTCCAAGACCTAGTGTGGATGCATAAAATGCCCCACAACACTTGAATCAAGGCCTGATTAAGTCCATTTTATCATGAATTATTCCCATGTCAAGCAAAGGGTCATTTTTTCTATGACACATTTAGCCCCCACTTTAGTGAGAGGATGAACTTGCTTCAAACTCACACTAAAGTAGACATTCAAGAGAGATCCAAATGTACAGATGCAGATGAAAAATAATGAAAAATATCAAAGGAGGTTGTGCAAGCCCAAGGATCCAAGGTCATAAGTCAAACCATCAAGATACATAATCATGCAATGGCAAGAAAGAAGATGAAAATGAAAAGGTGGATCAAGCTTCGATCGTTTGTCCAACTAGTTGTGGATCAGATCTAGGCTTGTTTGTTTGAAAGAAATGTGTACTCACACTAGGGTGACAAAAATATTGGCTATCCATTGGGTGAGAAAACCCAAAAGTATACTCAATTTGGCCCTCAGAGCTTCTGGTTGTCTGTGGGGTGAGAAATCCCAAAAGGGGAGAAACATACGCTAGTTGCTATGCACTCACAAAACACAAAGGTGGCTATGGGGAAAAGTCATGCTGCTAGGTGGGCTTCCCACTCAACCATATCAAAGTTATACCTCCTGATAACTTTAACAAGGTGCCACAAAGGAAAATGATGTCGTTTCGAGCTCTATGAGGTAAGAAAAACTTCATATGCTTGACACTCATAGAAATTGTTAATGCAAGACAGTGTAAGTATTGTTCAAAGGGATTTTGCTTTGTTCATGCAAGGTCTCATCTTAGGGAACATCATGCTCAATGTCTCCAAGAGAGGATAAGTGAAAAAGAAGTATCACACTCTTGGAGGGAATCAAGCCCAATGACTCCACCAAGAAGAGGACGCATCAAAAGAAGAAAGAAATCGCACAATGGAATGTGAGTGGTGATGTATGTCCCCACTTTAAAGCGGTTGCGAGCACCCAGACTGTGAGCAATTACTTTAAAGTAGAAGAAGAGGATATGAGAGATTACTTGGAAATCCCTATGACAAGTCATATGTTTTTGATAAGCTACGTCATAAAAAAAGGGGAGTATGTCACATGTGAGTCAATCTTAAGACATGTCGTCCACATCCCAAGCCTACTCTTATACGTTCATGAAAGGTTAACGAAGAGTCAAAAGAAACAACAAGTGACATACAAGGACAAAGCTATCAAACCCCTTGCCCCCACTTAGTGCAGGACAAAAGTGAGTCTAAAATGGATGAAAGGGAGTATCAAGTAAAGGAATTAGGTGCTCCCACATATGGAAGAGTGCCACACTCCTTGAGAGGTTGAATGTTATTGTTGTGGAAAGTCTTTGATAAAAGTGGAGATAAGGGAGATACCCCTAGATTGGTCTTGAAAGACTATGATATGTCGGTTTTGTTCATGTGTTTATTGTATCCATGTGTAGGAGGAATATTGTAACTGATACCATAAAAAGCTTCCAAGTGAGATGAAGGGGGTGTGTGGTTGTGAGAAGGATTGGTTTCGTTACAAGAACACAAATGATTTTTAATGTGATGTGTCATTGCTTCATGAGGGAGGGGAGTTATATTTCCCCCCATCACCACCATGGGGTGATTTGGTAGAACTAATTTGAGTAAATGGAACACAAGGTTGTGTGGGTTGAGAGTGGGATATTGTACACTTTTCCTTAAAGGCAAGTGTGAAACACCCATGACTACTAGAACTTGTGTCTAAAAAATAAATCGTTTGTATATGACTCTTTGGACCATGAGGGTGATATTTTGGAAATATTATGGGAAGGAGGGGTAGAATCTAATGACCCCCAATTATCGCAAAAGAGTTTGGTTGTAGGTGAAGAGTTAGCATCAACATGTATAGGTTCATGTTTTGATCTAGGAATGAAAGGATTAGGGGAGTTGGAAATGTTGTGATCAATTGACACATAGCTTCGCTTATTGACATCAATCGTATATATCTTGTTTTTGTATTCAAATTTCATGATATGGTGAAGGGTAGATGGGACTCCTTTCATGGCATGAATCCATGGTATCCCTAGGATAAGATTGTATGGAAGAGGTTCTTGCATGATATGAATAGAGGTAGGCAACACTATAGGTCCGATCTCAATAGGTAATGTGATCATCCCAAGTGGTTTCCTATGAACATTGTCAAAGCCACGAATATGAACATCATTAAGTTGAATAAGATTTTTTTCCATGCCAAGTTTGTGTAGGAGGTCCATGCTACAAACATTAATTTCTGATCCATTGTCAATAAGAGTGTGCCTAATTAAAGTTTCATTAATGATCACCTTTATCATCAAGGGATCATTTTTGTGTTGAATCTCAAGTGGGGGTAATTCATGTTTAGGGAATGTGATTTCTGACTAGGTGGCTTGTATGGGATGAGGGAAGGATGTTACATGATTCAATTTTATGTAAGATTGGATCTCTTCCTTTTGTATTTCCAATATTTCATGGATGAGAAGTTTGACGGTTGGTGAAAGTTGAATGAGCTCCCATACAAATATATTAGTAGGAGTCTTTTTAAGATCTTCAACACTAGGAACTTTTTGAGGAAAAGGTAATGGTGTAGGAGTGTTGTGTGGTCCCCTAGATGTTTGAGTTACTAAGTTACAACTTAGCGGCTGCAAAACATTGTTATGAGTAGATTGCATGATGGATTTCAAGAAATCTCTAAATTTTTTGTGTTTCTCACTAATGGAAGGTGACTTAGGAATCTCACTAAGTAAAGGAGGTCCCACTTGTGTCGTCATAACCTCAAATTTTTTGTCTTGATTGGCATGATATGTTGGTGAAGGGGATTCTAATGCCACTTGAGTATCCTTACCTAGGGAAGGTTTAATGGTTGAAGTAAATGTGTCAATGTTCATATATTTGTGCAACATGAGATTCTCCCTAGGAGGAGAGTTTTAGGAGAACAACAAACCAAATGTTTGTGACATTCATATCTTGGTTCTTCTAAAAGGACTTTATCGCAAGTAGAGGAATGATCAATGGTTGAATATTTTTTTTCAAGAGGGGTTTCCCTAGGTGAAGGGGGGAAAATAAGATATTCATGACCTTCATTTATTGTGTTGTCTAACATCAAAGTATCTACTTCACAACTAGGAGAGATACTAGAGGAAGGACAAATGTTGTTTTCATGATCATCTAAGTTTGTGTTATGTTGGTTGTGAATGTGTTTTCCACTAAGAGAGGTAAAAGGAGAGAAACAACTAGGATTCTCAAAACTCTCATTAATTGATTCTTATACTAAAATATCTTCATCACCAAGAGGATATATATTATGAGAAGAACAAGTATGATAATTAGGAATAGCCCAAGTTCTAGTATCTTTCACTAAAACACTCTCATAGAGAGAGGATAAGAAGTGTTTCTTAACATGTCTACATATGCAAGGTACTAGGATTGTTTGAATAAGAATGAAAAGTACATGTAACCATTTCATGCAATGTTTTAGCAATATGAACAATGTATATGCAAATATACAAAACACTCTTATCCAATATATGCAAGATCTGAAGAATGCAAACAATGTACATGCAAGAATGAAAAGCACTTTTACCAAACTAATGCAAAGCGTTATGAATAGAAATATTGTATATGTAAAAGTGAAAAGTACTTTTATCAATGTTATGCAAAATTGCAGAAATGGAAGCATTTTCAGATGTAAGGATGTGTCCAAATGAAGTGATTTGAAGAATGAGTAATCTAAAATGATGTTTTTTAGCTAAATACATAAAACAAATGTTCCAGAAACTTTCCAGACTTATACTATATGATACTAGGAGGCTTATGAAGCACATAAATAAGGTTTATGATGTAGTAACAAACAATCAAAAATCTAGAGAGGGATTGATTCGCCCAGTATGGTGAATGAGTCTATGTACTATTTTTTTTGCAAAATTCTAATTTTTTTTGAAGTGTTTTTGATGTGTTTAATGTTGTAAGATGAAAACCTAAGATGGAGATGCAAAATTAAGAGATTTTTAAGGAAATTGTATGCAAAAATGCAAGCTAAATGCACTTTTTTCTAATACAAAAATTTGAAACCCTAGATGCAAATTAACCAATGCAACTCTAATGAAAATTCAATGCAAGCTAGGATTAACATGAAAATGGACTCCAAATAAGAAAATAAGATGTTCAAAAAGCAGGTTCACCAAAATGAACACTAGATTTTTGACACCAATGCACTTCTCTAACTCTTCTAGGGTTTTTCACCTAAAAGGAGAGAGGTAGGGCCAAAAATGCTAAAGTGTTCATTTAAATTATGATATATGTGTGATGTTATTTAGACTAAATGAAATGATCTAAGTGAAACTAAGCTATGAAATTGATCGAATTTAAATGCAAAACCTAAGAAACAAGTGATGTTTGAAAACACATTATGAAATGCAACAAAGAATTAGAAATGAATGCAAAACTTAACAAAAATGAACCAAACTGAAAGTGTGCACCTAAGATATTGAAGGAGGATAGAAATGACATTTGAAATGCTGTTGATGCTAAGATTTAGGCTTGGTGGGACTCATTCTCCATTCTGGGCGAATCAGTCCCAATTCTGGAAAACTATATCGGGGCTTGTTTTAGCCAAATGGGTGTCTGAATCTCTAAAAATATTTAGGAAATAGGTACAATGGGAATCATTCACCACTCTAGGAAAATTAGTCCATTCTGGATTTTCTAAAAACTCAAAAATAGAATCTAGAGCTCTTGATCTGCTCAATCTGCACCTCTAGGTACCCAGATATGAAACCTTGATTTTCAAAGCTGTAAATGACTTTTTGTGTAGATTTTGGCCTTAAAAAAGTGGAGATGACTTCAACAATTTTGAAAACTAATCTTCAATAATGTCCAAGCCATCCAAGCACCTAAATCTACAAACACACAATGAAAGAGAATGAAATGATGAATTTTAGGGCATAGGGGTTTGCCTTAGTCAAGCCCGTTTTTAGGTAATTAAACCAAAATGATGTAAAGATGTAATGAAGTATGAAAAAATGGAGTTTTTACATTTCCATGATGATTTAACTTGAATGTCTACAACAAAACATGAAGATTCTGCCCTTGAATGTCTAAAAGTGCTACCTTGGTGACTTAGAATGACAAAACCCTAGCTTGCTTGACTTGAGATGGAACAAAAATGATGAATGAAGTTAAGTTATCATGAATTATGGTCTAAAAGTTTGTATTTATATGAAATTTACCTTATTTTCCCATTAATTGGATCCCTAAGGCCGACATGGAGAAAAATTAAACTTAAAACCTAATTTTTCTCGCTCAAACCCTGAAAATGGCTCAAATGGGACTCATTCACCACTAATGGAAAATGGGTCCCACCTAGATGGGACTAATTCGCCACTAATGGAAAATGGGTCCCACAAGGGCCATTTTTGCTAGCTGGAATGCTGAGAAATAAGAAAATCAGGTTTATATGATGACTATGTCAGGTATTTCATCAGATTATGCCTCAGGATGCACAACATGGGTTAATAGGGGCCTATTAATGATGATGTGAATGCTAATTAGGGCTTGGGACACATAAATCAATGTGAAAGTTTGATTAAATACACTTTATAACACTAAAATGAGGTCCACATAGCCTAGGAAGGCACAAGAACTAATGTGAATGTGCAAGACACATTACAACACTAGTTTATCATTAAATTTGTTTTACAAGCCTTCTAAATTGATGTGATAATGTTATTAAACACATTTTATAATGTTGAATTAGGGAGAAATGGGTTCATTAAGTCTAGGAAAGTGTGAAAGTATCTTACAACACTTAACAACACCTTTACAAGACATCGTTAAAAGCATGTTATTCAAGTTGCAAGGGTCCAAGACCTAGTGTGGATGCATAAAATGCCTCACAATACTTGAATCAAGGCCTCATTAAGTCCATTTTATCATGAATTATTCCCATGTCAAGAAAAGGGTCCTTTTTTCTATAGCATAGTCACATCGGTGGTTCCAGAGGGGGCTCCAATGGTGGTTGTGGAGGAGGTTCCACTGAACCTTTGTCATCCCAAGACTCTATTCTGAATATTCTTCTTCAGAATATGGGTAAGATGCAAAGCCAACTAGTGAGTCTCTACGAAGCCTCTTCCTAGCCTATCTTTCAACCCTTTTTTCGACATAGCCCATTATTAGTAGAAATTTTAAACACTCCCTTCCATCAAGGAATGTAGATTCCCAAATTTGAAAAATATGGCGGTAGGGGACTTGCAAATGCATGTGTCTACCTTTAATGCCCTATGTACAAACTTCTTCCATCACGATGTTGTTGTCAATTAGATTTGCACCCTAATGAATGCAAGATTCAACAATCTACTGAAACATGGAAACCTTCTTCAGATGTGGGTGATCTGAACGAAGAAGGAATCTCCAGAGTGAGCTGGTTCTTTGAATGATAAATTTTACTCTAAGATATTTTGAGGGAAAAGGGATAGAAGGATGGACTGAAATCAAAACTTAAAACTACTGATGATTAACTTGTTATTTCTGAAAGAAACCAGATTTTTCCACTCACAACAATTTCTCTATTACAATAGTTCTCACAATCTCATCGATACATGATTTAATCAATAATTCATATGAAGATTCACGTATATCGAATACATCATACAACTTGAAAACATGAAATCCAGTGCAGAAAACTCATAAAAGCAGGAATTAAGGCTTCAAATTTGAAAGCACAAAGGCATCAAACTATTGTTACCAGTCTTGAGACAAGAAAATGAAAAGAAGAACTCTGTTGTATTACTGAAACTGAAAGAGTGTCTATTTGAAAACTGAGTACAAAAGGTTCACAAGCTCAAAAATGTGTATGACTAGGAACTGAAAATTTGAATTGAGAAGGACAAGAAAAGACTAAGTCTTTTCAAAGATATAACTCTCAAGAAACCCTAATCCGAGCTCACAAAGAAGCTCCAGGAAAAAAACTTCAAACTATCTCAAAAACTGCATAAAAGCAGAAAAAAGCACACTGCTTTTATGATCAAACTGTAAAGCCTCTAAAAATAGGCTAAATCTGCTTTAATAGCCAGAAAAACACTTGATCTCTCCAAGATAAGACTCAAATATGACCAAGAGGAAAATTCAATATGAATCCACTAAAAATAGCAAGAAATCATAAAACAATTTATAAGAGATTGCTTTATGATTCTACTTTACAGGATTGCAAATTTTATAATTTGTCTATTTGCAATTAAAGATTGCAAAATATTTGTCTATTTTGCAATTAAAGATTTGCAAAATCTTTTGCAAAAATAAATACAACCTCTATCCATTACAACAATTGATTTTTCTCAAAAATCATAAAACATACTAGGCAATATTGTCTCAATATTCTAATTGATTTCTTAAAAATCAATTGAAAAAATAAAGGGCAAGGCATATGTGAGATTATTTTGCAATCTTTATTGATTTTCACACAATAATCAATTAAAACCTAGGGTAAAAACACTTCAATTCTCAATAAGGCATAATTACTTAAACCCTGAAGTCCAAAGTTCCCTCATATTGCCAAAATATAATCACCCAAACCTAAACTTATGCAAAATTTTAATTACTTAGCTTTGCACTTTGCAATCCATCATGGGTAATCAACCACTCAAAATATTAGGCCTCAGATTTGAATACTTTGTAAAAATATAAGGCAAAATGCCTTAGGTCGACCTAGGGTTAAGCAAACCCTAATGGACAAAATGCAAAAAAAGCCCTATTATTTTGCATCATTTCCTTTGTGAACTTTTGGAGAAAAGCCCCTGCAGCCATCGCCAAATCTGAGCTAGGGTTTTCATTTTCTAAAGAATACTCGAGCTCCATTGTGGTTGAATCTTCACGAGATTTAGTCTCTGCTACTCGTGGTAAGAATTGTTGGCCGCTCTCTCTTTATTCATTGGATTTTATGAGGAAATGGCCATCATAGGATGATGCTATGGGGTGATTATCTGATGAACTCCTTGTATTCTGTGTCTTTTACCATTATCATACCATTTGGCTGCCAAATACAAGCTTGACTTGGGCATTTTGATTAGGGTTTTGAAAGCTCTACTACAGCTTTGGCCACGGCCTCTTATCTTCAATCAGGCATGAAAGGGTAAGTTTCTATTTTGTGTGTTCATTTTCAGCAAAATAAAAACTTATGAAGCTTTGAATTCCTATAAAAGATTGATTTATATTTTGTAACTTCATAGCCATGTACAAGCCGTGCACCATGTTCATGCATTTTTACTGCTTATACTTAGAAATTTTGTGTGATTTCCACCTTTTCCTTCATATTTTGAGCTAAGATAGCGAGCTAAGAGAAAACTCTTATTTCAAAAGAGCATTGGGCCTGAAAATCTCCTCTTGGCCACGCCATCTACCTGCTGAATATGAGCTTTGGAAACACTTAGGGTTCAACCATGATTTCTTCCTCCTTCCTTTTTTGAATTTTGAGCTAATCCTTACATGGGTATCATGTATAGTGAAGAAATCTATATTCCAGAACAAACCCTAATATGGGTATTTTAAGAAAATGGAGGAATCCTGCATATTTAACTCACATCCACACATGGGTTGGCTAGAAACAATGAGAAATCTGCACATTTGTTACACATTCAAAGCTGACTTAACCCATCATGGCATTTTGTAACCAGCATTGTACTCATGGGTTATAAATAATTTGAAATGAATTCCACCTTTGGTTGTAAGTTGATAACCCAAAATGAGTAACCCGTTTTCTAAGAGGTCAAAACTCCCGACTTGTATGCCCTCCAATACTGTTCATGATGTTCCCACATTGCTATCTTAATTGGAAGGTGATAATACATTCACTGTGCATAACAACTGTATACACACTGCCCTATTGACTTGTAGTTGCTTTATGGTATTGAACCCATCAATTGAAACCACCTGAGCTATTACTTATTGTGATTCTTTGAAAAGGGACCATTGCTGAAGCATCATACATTGTAGAAGATGTGGATCTTAACATGATTCTTTACTTCTGAAAATTCCACTTACTATTTTTCACCATTTCTTGCATTTATGATGATATTTCTGACACCTGTATCTTGCTGCCCCCTAAAGGATGGCTATACTGTTCTTGTATTTTATGTTATGTTATGAAACAACTGTTATGCATTTGCTCTCCTTTAAAGCATTAATTAGTGGGCACTTGTGAAACTCTTGATGCTTGACATCTTTCATTCAAATGAGAATCCAAAGTTCTTTCTCCTACCTTTACTATGTAAAATTGTTTCATGCACAATACCTTCCTTGAATAAAGATCAGAAACAACACATGCCTTTATCTGATTTATTGAACAGTGTTTCTTTATGATCAGGCATCAGGAGACTAAATGATAACAAAACTCCATGATGATATCGTGATTCCAATTGAGCTCACTACTTGATTAGTTGAGAAGTATTTATTCCTTCTAGCATGATAATTATATTGCTCTCACACATAGGAATCCCTTGATTTAATTCTGTAGGTTGCTGGTCCATCTCGCTACTTATGCATTCACAATCATGTACTTTACTCATGTCATATCCAGTATGAGTTCTATTTGTTCTAGAAATGGGTTTTGTGTATTTAAATCCTTAAAAGTAAACATGATTGAGAACAACTTAATGACAGCAACATTCTAGAACAGTGAACTAGTTTACTTCTTTCCAAAACAGTGATGCATAGCCACCTAATGCTGTATTTGCACCCTCAGCCAAACTAGAACTGACTGTTCAATTTATCATCTAAATGCACTATCTGTTCCTTCATAATCCTGCCACATCTCCACTTGAACACATGATAAATGATAAAACAAAACTTAAGAAACAATGCACCTCGGATTATTACATTTCACTGTTAGCCAAAAGATTGAGTCACCATATGAACGACTGAACTGCTTATGTCTAGCACTCTTCATGCATTTTTATGCTCCATTTCTAACAAAGCTGTTCTGTAAATCTGTTCTCTTCCGTGATGAAAATTGAAATAAAACTCTCCATTAAAGCATAATGTATGCCTATTCACTATCCTTAATCGTGAGAAGAACACTGATGAAATGAAACTTTGCATGACATATGATCATGATGAACAAATATACTATAGCAAAAGGACGTGAACCATACCACAATGTTTGATATAATTGTACTCAGTTAGATGATTGAGCGGATTAAACTCACTGTTCACCTGTAGATTTCAAAATGCATCCACCTAATTGTTATGAATGCACAGTTGGTATAATAGCTCAATAGATAACTATGCTTTACTCTTTCAGTTGTATATCACTCCTTTTGATGAATATATGATGATGTAATCTTTAAATTAGCCCGTTTATAATGAATAGGGCAGCATGCCGAGCTCTACCCTTGTGGGAGCCCATTTTTCTCCACATGCTTGGTTTTCGAATAATGATCAGCTTCGTGATTTTCCCTATACCTGCACAAGGAAACAAACAATGTTAGCATAAAAAACAAAATACAATGATCATATTGTTGTTTCTCCTTCAACACATTTCTTATGTACTTTTCGTGATTGTTTCAATGTATGATTGATAGTAGGCTGCACTATTGTTGGTGATTCATGTAGGTATCTTCATAATCAGAGCCTCTGACATCTCCCTCCTTCTCTTACAGGTTGATCGGAGCTCGAGTAGACAAAGGTGCACCACTTCAGCGTCGACCATCGATAATCAGGCAATGATGATTATGTCGTTACTTATATGATTTATTCTTTCGCATCTTCCATAGTGTAGTGTACTATTTATGGTGCATAGTGACAGTCACATCCACGTCTTGTGTGGATATTTGATTTCATCTTTTGCTTTTCATTTCGAAAAGAAAAATGCATTTCAATGCAATGTTGTAATATCATTCTGATTCTTGCAATCAAATGAAGCTATGTAATTATGAATCTTTTCATGAAATAAATGAAAGCATTTAGAATGATCTGTTGCTTAAATGCTCAATTTTGTACTTCATTTAATTCTGGAATATTTGAATAGCACTCTGAAATTCTGATTCTTCCTTTAAATGCACAACTGTCACTTGATGAATAACGAACATGATGCAAACAACACTCAAACATAATCTACAATTTCACCTTAAAATATAATAATGTTCAGCCAGCTCCACCAATCGAGCTGTGGCAAAAAATTGGTAATAGATGCATTGATGGAAAAATTACTCCCTCGATCTCTTAAGGATACAACACTTGAATGGTACTGTTCCTTGCCCAATAATTCCATCTTCTCATTCAATCAACTTGTAAATTAGTTTCTTTGATAGTTCCAAGCCAATATCAGACCAAAGATGACCTTTTTAGATCTCATTTGATGCAAACAAGGTGATAAAAAAAAGATTATTGATTTCATAATGCGATACCAAGCGCTCTTTTCACAAATCTCATATTTGCTGCCCGATTCTGATGTGAAGAAGGTGTTCATAGGGAACTTGCAAAAACCTTGGTAGGAGAAATTTTCCCTTATGAAATACTGTTCTTTCATGCATTTGTGTGCTACGTTACAAGAGTATCAACAAATGATAGTTTAGTTCGAGGGATCTTGATCACACTCCCATTCAAAAGGAAAGTCCATTGTATCAATCTCTAGAAAAGGCAAGGCTATTGCAAATGTAGTGGCCGCTATGAATGATAGCGACCTCAGATGCAATAGAAATATCACAAAGTTAGTAGAATCTTATTCTTCCATCTTGTAGAAGTTGCTAAAGGATAAGATCATAACCTTAGAGAATCCCAAACCTCTCAAGTATCCTTTCCCTAGTTGGTATGATCTGAATACTTTTTGTTAGTACCATTGTGTTAATGGACATGATACTGAATGTTGTGTGCGCCTACGTCATGAGATATAGGATCACATTGAGGATGGTACTATTTGTCTTGATGGAAGTAAACAAAATACAAACAAATTAGTGGTGAAAGTGAATATTGAGTTGCAGATATACATAGATCCATTTCTGTCATGCTCTGCCAACATGATTATCGATCCTTTCGATTCTACCACTTGGCCTGAGATGTATGTTAACATGGTCATAGTTACTCCTACCACACAACTTGTGCCTGAATCCTCGAATGTGACATTCACGTCGTAGGATTTACCCTTAAACAACAAGCCCTCTCCCCTCTACATTCCTACTCGCCTCAATGGCAACATTGTGATAGGGCTCTTAGTTAACCCTACGAGCTGAGTGAATTTCATTACAAAAGAGAAATTGTGGCTTAATTCATTACATAGAAAGGAGTACGAAGAAACAAAATCTACCATCCGTATGCACGATGGTATTTGTCTAAAACCGTATGACTCAATAACCCTGTCTATCATAGTAGGACCTAGGGCTGTAGACATAGTCTTTGATGTTATTCTGGAGTTGAATCTATTCAGGATGAAGTTGGGTATACCTTGGCTAGCTTCCATAAATGGAATCACCTTTGTCATTCATAAATGTTTGAAGTTCTCCCATGAAGGTGTTTTGGATGTAGTGCATGACACTGGATACCATCTGTTTGTGTCCTATAGGGGTTACTCATTGGATCATTTTTGGCCTGCTCCAATTGGTCCACTCCCTCCAAGAACGAACCTAGTTTACAAGAACTATGTGAAGTATAAGACTGGGGGAAAAGGACAACCAAAATTGACCCTCCTAGTAGCACAACTGCCAGTTGCCTCCCCTTCTCGAAAAGGAAAAGAGAAGCTACCCCATTCTTGGGATGGCTTTCCAACTCCTCTTTTTAGAGAAGATTTTTGGATGAATATGCCTGACTTTTATCTACTAAGTTTGATGAAACCTGCTTTGTGTAAGGAAGAAGAGATGACTACCCCTGCTTCAGGGCCTCCTGCTATGTCCTCCTCTATCCTCCCCTCTGCTTATGTTCAACCAAGCTCTGTATTGCTCCTGACTCCTATCATGAGTGCACATGAGCCCAAAAAAGTGCAGGTGTTCATCGCTCCTTCGGCTGAGCTGCTCTTGCTGATGTCCCTTCTAGATGTCCCACCTTTCCCTAAGCCTGTGGATATGTTGAATACTTCGGTGGTATTCATTGTGGTTTTCTCCCCCTCCTCTTCCTATGTACCTTTTTCCTTGTATGTGGGGAGTTCACATGCCCCGATGGAGTAGAAGGTTGAGAGTGGTCCTTCCAAAAATGGAGGACATAAGTGGAGTCTACCTTCTCCGAAAGGTGGTCCTGCGTTGTCTTGTTCTATCCTAGTGACAAAACCAGCCCCAACTTCCCCTAAGTTCGTCACCACTCTCGAGTCACCTGGTGAGCCTAGTGGTGAACCTCAAGCACATCCCTCTTTGTCCATTGAGGTACGACATGAAACTTCAACAAAGTGCATGTTTAACTCTCTAGATGAAGTTCTGGCCCTGTGAGTGATTTTCACAAAATCGTTGACCATAGCTCCACAAG
Source organism: Sequoia sempervirens (assembly GCA_007258455.2). Classification (NCBI taxonomy): domain Eukaryota; kingdom Viridiplantae; phylum Streptophyta; class Pinopsida; order Cupressales; family Cupressaceae; genus Sequoia; species Sequoia sempervirens. Next base: position 282,916,836 of record VDFB02105785.1, on the reverse strand, counting down.
AGCTGAGAGGAGGAGACCTTGTAGGGCCTTCTTCCTTAGCCCTTGTTGTGGGAGGGTCAGAAGCTCCTCCTCTTAATATTCCACCACTATAGGCTCATCCTCCTCCCCCCTATGATGATTTGGAGTGGGAAGCGGATGACCTCTTAGTTGATGAGTGTTAGGGGGAGACCTCTTCTTTATCTTTAGAGTAGATGTGTGTGTGTGTGTGTGTGTTGTGATGTGTTCCACCATAACGATGCTATGTGTTCCTGGACGACCCTTGTCACCCTTATTGGTGCTTGGATATAGGTGTGGCTTTTGTGTCATAAACCTTCTTCTATTTGTATCATCATTATTCCATGTTTGTGCTTGATTTTTGATAAATTAGGGATGATGCAAAGCATTGGGGGAATTTAGGCTTCCCTTCCATGTTGACCAAATTTTTTATTTTTTATTTTTATTCTTGTGAATTCTTCACATGGTTTGATATAGTAGGGGGTTGATGACAACTCATTTTATATACTACTATTACACTTATACATATATATATATTTATGAGTAGTTCTGACCCTGAGATATCAGATCACCCCTATGCCCTATGTTTATGTTTATCTCTTTTTCGCTCCTTTCTTATCTTTCTCTCTTCTTTTCTTGAGTTGTCCCTTTCATGTGTGACAACACCATTACTTTGATTTTCAGAAAATTTATTCATTTCCAATGAATCTTTTCTTGAGAATCTTTTCAAACTTTTTCAAAGAATCACATTCTCGACCTGGACCCCTAACATAACGTGTTTCCTTCATCATGGGTTCAAAAAGAAAGAATTTGAGAACTTTCCTCTGAGGTGGAAGCAACCTTTATATTCCCCTCATGAGAAGGAATCTTCTTCCTTTCAAATTCCTTGATGAAGTGAACATCTTTCAAAAGGATTCCTTGGTGTTGAATTGATTTGAGAAAAGACATCTCTTCCGCATTTTCAAATAACGCATCTCTTGAGTGGACCCCTTTCTTCACACCGGGTTCTCAAGGGACCCCTTTGAAAGTTTTCCAACTTGTTGACAGTCTACGTGATTTTCCGCTTACTTTCCTGCATGGCCATTTTCAAACATGTTCTATATATGGGTAAACATGTTGCTTTGTAGGTTTGCCTGTGAAGCCACTTTCTGATTCTGTGGAGTCTCCTTCCTTTGGGTTTCCTCCATGTGAGAGATCTTGGGGGTCACCTTCCTTGTAGGTCTGTGGGCTTATAAGGTGCTTCCTTTGAGCTTCCTCCATGTGAGAGATCTTGGGGGTCACTCCCTTGCAGGTCTGCAGGTTTGTAAGGTACTTTATTTGGGTTTCCTTCATGTGAGAGATCTTGGAGGAAACCTTCCCTGCAGGTCTGTGGGCTTGTAGGGTGCTTTTTTTGAGTTTCCTTCATGTGAGAGGTCTTGGAGGACACCTTACTTGCAGGTTCATGGGCCTGTGAGGTGCTTATTTCTTGGGGCTTCCTTCATGTGAGAGATCTTAGGGTCACCTCCTTGCAGGTCTGCGGGCCTACGAGACACTTTCATTCTATATCTTCATAGTTCTATAGGGCTATGGAGTCTTTTGTTCTAGCCTATGCTTTTGAGCTCACCATATTGTGGTCTGCTTCCTTGATGGTTCAAGTATACATTTCTAACCCTACTACCTCTTTGATATACTTTACTGAAGCACTCATCAATATTTGTGCTTGCTAAAGTGGGGGAAAAATGTATAGGAGCAAATTTTCATCCCTTACACAAATTCCCCTTTTACATATCCTCACCTTAGAAAACCAAATATGAAGGAAAAATTATACATTAGCAAGCTTCATTCCTTCCATTTGGCATCTGTTCTTTGTGTCGGTGGAAGAATATTTGGTTGAGCATGCATGCACACGACGCATAGACATCCATGCGACACACTTATGTCCCTGACGAATTATTGCGTCTAAATTTGGTAGAGGCATTACACTTTTTATTGGGGTCAATTTGTAACATCCCTCTTCAACCAACCAACCCCAAAAATGATAGATTCTTCCCTCTTCTCCTTTGAATTCATCCATTCTTCATTCAACTCATCATTTTCCATCTCTTTTTGCATTCTCTCAAGCATTCTCAACGTTCAATTCACTCTCAACAACACTTCAACACTCCATTGTAGCACAAACACTCCACCAAATCCACAAAACAAGTGTGAAGAAAGCCATTGTAGCATGGGCTTGAGGTTTTATGAGACCTCCCTTTATTGTGATCGAGGTTGTGGTGGTTGTTCAAGCCTTCTTTCTCCTCTATTGGATAGTGAGCTCTTGGTGGAGGTGGTAACATTTCGCTCCTCTCCTTTATGATTTGGTTGAGTAGCTCTTTACTATTTTGTAGTGTTATTTGCATTCCTTCTTTCTTTACTTCTTTATCCTATATTTCTCTCTTGTTGCTATCTGGCTATCTGTGGAGGTGGAAACACCAAAATGGGGGTCTGACCAAGGCAAGCCCCTATAAATCCCTAACAATTTCCCCCTCTTTCTTGTGTGCAGGTGAAAGAGCATGTGGAGCTAGCTGGAAAATTAGCACCTTGGTGAGATTATCTTTGTCATTTTAGCTCTTATCTATTTGTTCTATCATATCTTTTTGTACCTTTCATAGATTATAATTTTGTTTTGTTCACTTAGAAACAACTAGCTAGGCCATTAGCTTGTTTTCTAGCGGTTTTTACTGTATTTTCTATCCTTTGTCCGTACAGACACCAGCACACTTGAGAGAGGCTAGTGCACTGTGTTGTCATCCTAGAAATACGCTTTCATCCTTAGGCAGAGAGCTACTTGAGGTACAATGTTGAATCCAAAAACTGGCTTGCCTAGCCCCAATTTGGATTTTGGGTTTGAAGAGTGATTGAGGCACATTATAGTCCTCATCATTCTTGATCCCTATTCTAAAACATCCATTTAGAACGAGGTAAGTTAGGGCAGCCTTCTGTCTTGGCTCTCTGTGACCTAGGGCCTTGATGTGGTTGGTCCCTCTCTCTTACAATTTTCCATTCTAGTTTTTAGAGTGAATATACAACAAAGAAAATTAAGCAAAGTACTTATTTGGTGCAATACATTAAATTAGGAACTCCATTTAAAATATATTGATCTAAGTCTTTGATTGGATGTTATGGAAGAAAGAATTCACCCATTGTTTCCTTTAATATATGATTTTATATTTTTATAATTATTTCCTTTTTCTATTTTTCCATTGTGATTTAACACCACTTTTCTTGCCTTTTTTATTTTTCCTTCCACATGTTTACACCCATCCCACCACCATTGATTAGAGAATGATGAGTTTAATATATTTTGTGAAGATCATGGAATAAAGAGGCATTTTTCAACTCCTAGAACTCCTCAGCAAAATGGAGTTGTGGAAAGGAATAGAAAATTTCAACAAGCAACAAGGACTATGATGAAGGAAGAAAATTTTCCGAATATCTACTGGAGAGAAGCTATTCATACTGCAGTCTACATTCTTAATAGAGGTCAAGCAAGAGTGAATAGTTCAAAGACTCCCTATGAATTATGGTATGATAGACCTCCTATTGTGAAATATTTTAAATTTTTTTGAAGAAAATACTATATCAAAAGATATGAAGAAAACTTAGGAAAGTTTGATGCAAGATCTAATGATAGAATCTTCCTTGGATATTCTACAAGAAGCAAAGCCTACCAATGCTACCAAAAAATGCTAAAGAAAATTGTTGAAAGTGAAAGTGTTAAGGTGGATGAAGAATCACTGTAGAGTTCAATATTGATAGACGGATATGAATCTAATGAATCCCCTTGCAGTGAAGAAGAAAAATATGAAGAAAAGGAGAAAGAGATGACAATTGAAGAGGAAAAAGCTTTGGAAAAGATCCCTAAGACTCCTAAGTATGTGCATAAGAATCATTTCTAAGATCAAATCACTGGAGAAAAGAGAAAAGGCATGTTAATAGGGAAGAAAGCAACTATGATAGAAGAACAAGTAAATTTCTATTTACTTTTAGAGGTGGAACTTGAAATACTGACTAAGGCATGAAAGGATGAGAATTGGATCAAAGCTATGGAAGAAGAATTGGAAAAAAATGAGAAGAATCAAACTTGGGAATTGGTCCCAAGACCAACAAACAAGAATGTTATAGGAACAAAATGGGTTTTTCAGGAACAAATTGAATGAGGATGGAAAAGTTGTCAGAAATAAGGCTATACTTGTGTGTAAGGGCTACTCACAAGAGGAAGGAATAGATTCTGAGGAGACTTTTTCTCTGATTGCAAGGATGGAATCCATTAGGATGTTCTTAGCTTTTGTAGAACATAAAGACTTCAAAGCATATCAAATTGATGTAAAGTATGGATTCTTGAATGGTGAATTGGAAGAAGTATACATTGAACAATAAGAAGGATTTCAGTTATTAGAAAATTTTGATATGGTTTGTAGGTTCAAGAAGGAGCTATATGGACTCAAACAAGCTCCTAGAGCTTGGTATGCAAGATTGGATAAGTACTTGTTGCAACAAGGATTAAAGAAAGGTATTGTAGATAAAAACCTTTACTTCAAGGTTGAAGGAAAAAAAATCCTGATTGCGGTAGTATATGTGGATGAAATTATCTTTGGAGGAAATTAAGGTATGTGCAAGAATTTTTTAGAGGAATGTAAAAAGAGTTTGGGATGTCAATGTGTGGGTAAATGAATTTATTCCTTAGGTTATAAACTAGTCAATCGAAAAAAGGTATTATCATTTCACAATCAAATATGTAAAGGAAATATTGGAGAAATTTGGAATGGAGGATTTTAAACAGGTATGTACCCCTATGGTTATTGGTTGTAAGTTGAACAAGAATGATGAGTCTCCTAAGATAAATCAGAGCAAGTATAGATCAATGATTGGTGGAATGCTATACCTAACTGCTACGAGACTGGATATCATGTATGTAGTTTGTCTTGTGGCTAGATTTCAAGATCCCAGATAATCTCATGTTGCATCAGTAAAGAGGATATTTAAATACTTTAAAGGCACTCCTAACTTTGGTTTGTGGTATCCTAAGGATACTGATTTCTCTTTAAGTGCATATATAGATGCAGATTAGATTGGATGTGTAGACGATATGAAAAGTACAAGTGGTGGTGCTTTATTTCTCAGAAGCAGGTTGGTTTCATGGCTAAGTAAGAAGCAAGATTTAATGTTATTATGTACTACAAAGGAAAAATATATTGAAACAAAATCATGTTGTACATAGGTGTTGTGGATGAAGCAAACATTGAAGGATATCAAAGTTTCATATGATGAACCTATTCTATCATGTGTGACAAGATAAATGCAATAAATATTTCAAAGAATTCGGTAATGCATTCAAGAACAAAACATATCTCAATCCGGTATCACTTCTTAAGAGAAAAAGTTTCAGATAATGAAGTGAAGTTGGAGTATGTGGCTACTAAGGATTAGGTTGCAGACATATTTACAAAGGTTCTTCCAAAGGATACTTTTGAGTATCTTTGAGAGAATTTAGGGGTTATTGCCGCTCATTTCAACTAGATCTATAAGTTCTTGCATCTATTCGGGAAGCATCTCAAGATATATTCTTGGACTTTGACTGATGTTGAAGGCTACCTATGAGGGGGAGTAGGTAGTAGTGGTTGCTGGTTGGTGTTGTTAGAAGGAGCATATTTTGTTCCCCTTAAGGGGGAGTGTGCAGGAAAGTAAGTGTGATGGAAATGAAAAGAGTTGTTTGATGTCAAAGGGGGAGTGCAAAAGAGTTCAACACAAAATAATGAATGATTGCAAATTAGTAGATGGTGATGTGTGTAAAAGTACAAGAAAGAGGAAGTTTGTAATGTCTATGGACCTTTTCCATTGATTTCAAAGGGGGAGAGCATTGCTTGAAAACAATGAAAAGGGGGAGATAAAACATAGAAAGGGAAAGATTATGAAGAATGAGAGTTATCTCGGTCAGGGGGAGTACTTATTACAAAATTGTTGTTGGTTACTTTTGTTGTTTATGGGTTTTTAGAAAGAAAGTGTTGCCATCAATGACAAAGTGGGAGATTGTTGGAAGCTTGAGTTGTTTAGGTGTTGTCATTGATGTCAACCCCTTGTATGAAGAGAGTGTTGGAATTAGACTACTGGTATTGATGATGATCCTAGATTTGTTAGGTATTGAATTTAACACAATGTTAACAGTGTTATCACTGATGTCTCACTTTAGTATAGTTTTAGAGGTTGTTAGTTTGAATTGTTTTGGGGGAGATTATTGATATTGGAAAGTATTGCACTATGTTATAGTGTTTTCATCAATATTGTCATTGATGTGTGAGATAAGTATGTGTTACTGATGATGTTGGTTCACTTGGTTTCCAAGTCCTTTTGAGAAAAAATGAATAAAAGAGAATTCAGTGTGACAAAGGTGCGTTAAATGGTTTTCTCTACATTTCTTCATGGTTGAAGATATGCTTGTATGGTTTTGATGTGATGATCAAAGGTGTTCAAAGGTGTCATATCCAAATTTTTCAGGTTTTGGATCATACTACAGTGGAAGATGTGTTTGATAGTATATCTGTCTGGTGAAACAAGGTGTTTGGAAGAAATCAGATTGCTCCACATTTATCCGCAGTAAAGATTCTAGTGTTGTGGATTTGGAAATGTGCTTATATATTTTTTGTAACTTTTCTCCCTTACAATTTCAGGTTTTGAGGTGCTCCACAAGGTTGTTTGGTGTGTTGGATGTCTGTGCCAGTATGTATGGTTGCACAAAATGAAGGTTTTCTTGAGCTTCAGGTGGTTGTAATAGAACTGTTGAATATTCTAATGATGTGGATTATTATGAGATGTTGTGAAGTGTTGTTATGTGGTCCTTGAGGTGTTTCCAGAATTGGAGAGGTGTGTTTGGAGTTTCTTTTTAGTGTTAGTGTATGTTTGGTCGAATTGGCATGCTAGCACTAATTGTAGAGGATGATTGTTGTTTTTAGAAGTTTTGAGAAGCATGTCGGTGTAGATTTGGGTCCTAGTTAAGTAATGTTGTGGCCTACCTTCACTTATTTCCATAGTGGAAGTGTTTGGTTCCAACCTATTTGATGTTGCATGATTGAGGTGCATACGTTTTCTTAAGGCTGACCTAATTTAGATTGTTTTAGGTTACAAATGGTATAAATTTAAGGCAAGTTGTGCAGTTAATGTGTGCGGTGTATGAAAAAGTAATCAAGTGCGAAGATTTGAGTGTGATCCTTAATGCCAATGATTTCTAGATGCAGTGAATAGAAGGTGTCTACATTTCAGTTTGTTGAATGAGTTGTTTGTGCTTCAGTGGAACTATACCTTCAACATAAGAGAGATGCATTTAAAGTAGTTAATATTTGGTAGTGAGCCATCCCTTTCTTCTTTCTTCTAGACAATGAGTATTTTGGCTACGAGCCTTTCTTCTTTTCTTGGACAATGAGCCTTATTGTATTCGACATTGCAATTCATATATTGTGAGCTAATCTTCACTGTGTTTTTCCCCTTCTTGGGTTTTCCATGTAAATATAGTGTCCTTATGTGTTTGATATGTTTTCATTATTGTTTCATATGTTTACATTCTACTAATGCATGATAAGGGTTTAATGGTTGATAAGGGTTTGAAAAGATATCAAGGGTTTGAATGTTTTGAGTATACAACTGATTTACCCCCCTCTTAGTTTTCATGTGCATCTAACATGTCTTGTGTCTCTCAATCCCATGGTACTTATAGTACCTATTGAATTCTACCAAAAAAAACTCACCACCAGTGTTAGTCCCCAAATATTTAATCTTTCTACTATATGATTTTCAACAAGAGCCTTAAACTCCTTAAACCAACTAAAGACTTCAACTTTACTTCTGAGAAAAAAAAAAAAATTCTACTGTAGTCATATATTAATGAGACAAAGTACATAGATCTAGATAATGAAGGAAAATTCATAGGACCAAACACACCTGCATGCACATAATCCAACAACCTAGAAGACTTATGAGAATTGGAATAAAAAGAAACACAATGTTTGCAATATACACAATGTTTGCAAAAGTAAAACTCGAGATTACGATCGTCAAGGCCTTCAACAAGGCTTTTATTTTTCAAGGAGCGAGTCTTTGGTGCCATAACATTGGTTTCTCCATAGGAAGCTTCATTTCCAAAGAATGAGCACCCTTAGGTAGCCAAAATGCACAACCACCATATGTAGTTGCTATAGACTTCTTCTCTACTTGATCCAACAACGAGGATGAATAATCCAAATATATCTTCTTTGACTTGTTGGAAGAACTATTGCAAAGAACCGTGCAAGCATCCAACTTGTACAAGGTGTCAATCTGAACACCCTTATACATCACCATAGATCCTCTACTCATCTTGCATCCTTCATTCAAGAAAGAAACACGCAAATTCAAATCATTCAATTTACTCATGATATTAGGTTCCATGCAAATCCCAAAATATGCAATACACCATCAATCCCCTTCACTCTACCATTAGGAAATCTAATCTTGAATCTTCCACGAGCAAATATTTATAGATGAGAATCATTACAGTAGACACCTAAAATCATCTAACATATCACACACTCTTGTACTTCACCATTTTTTGTCACTTTCACTCATTATTCCCTATTACATCACTTTTTAATTAAATAATTTCTAATTATTTGATTAAACTAACTATTTTCCTCTATTAATTGAATAATTAATATTATTTGATTAATTCATAATTTTATCTCTATTTCACCTCAATTAAATAATTTTCATTATTTAATTAATTTTTAAATTTCCCTCTTCCCACTTTAATTAAATAATTTTTAATATTTAATTAAAAAATATTATTCCCCTATCCCACACAATTAAATAATTTCCTAATTATTTAATTAGCTAATTTTCTTCCATAATTAAATTAATTATTAAATTCATTTAGTTGCACATTCCCTCCAAAAGCAATATTCCAAAATTTAAATTCAAATTGAAATTCAAATTTGAAAATATCTTCCCTTCAGAATATCTCAAAATATCTTCATAAATTTTAGGGAAGAGCTTTAGTTAACTAAGCCTTTCCTCTTCATGCATGGCTCCTTTCCCCTTAATTCACTCTCCACCATTGATCGAATACCTTAAAATCTATAAAACAAGCCTTCATCCATCATTAAATATCCTCCTCAAAGTTTTGAGAAAATTGCTAATTCTCTCCAATTGAGCTTGAAAATCATCAATTGTTCATTGTTGTCAATATTTTGAGATTTTACACAATTAGGTTATGCTAGCATGAGAAATCCAACATCTCAAAAAGCATAATTCAATAATGGAGTAAGGGCTTTCATTCTTGGATGAGGTAAAAGTAAGGTTTGATTTAGTTAATTTATTCATTTCTTGTTTATTTCTTTCATTTATAGCTTGCCACTTCATTGGTAATGGGTATGATTCCTTCAATTGGCTATTGGTTTATGACTTTATCTAATCCTTGTGTTGTTCCCCTCTTGATTGGACTTCTCATTTATCCATGTTCACATTTTGGCATGCCCTGTGGGACCCATGTCCCTAATTTGACATCAATTTGAATTTGATTGATTTATAGGTTATAGGGATGCTTTCGATGTAGATCGATGCTTTTGCAATGTATAGCGATGCTTTTGACTATACAGTGATGTTTTTCTCATGAAAAACAATGCTTCTAAACAATGAATCTACTTTTTCTTGCTCTATTTTGTAGGTTTCTAGGTTATAGCAACACTTTTGACTTACACAATGACATGTTTAATTTACAGTGATGCTTTTGAATTTACAATGACATGTTTGTAGGTTATAACGATGTGTTCCACATTGGACATCAATGCTTCTAAGTTATAACAATACTTCTGATAGGTATAATAATGTGTCTTATTTCTATAGTAACACTTTTGATTCTTTTAGTGACACATTTGATTCAAATTTCTCAAATTTCACTAACCGTAACGTCTCTTAAGTTTTTTTTGGAACTAACATATCTGTGCAACCTTGGCAAACTTTGAGAGAAGAAAAACTAAGATAAACTACTAGTGTATTTGATGCAGGGAAAATGATTTTAAATGCTTTGATTTCTAGAATAATTCACATTTGAATTTGGGTTTAATTAAAGAATTGTTTGTTGTGTTTAGTAGGCTATTGGTGTGTATGCTCTCTCCTTGCACTATGTGTGATCTTGGAGATCAAAAACACCACTAGTTTGCAAATGTTTTGTACACCCAAGAAATACTAGCAAAGTAAGAGCTACATGCAAGATTGAAAATAAAAAAAATCTAGTATCTCTATTTAATTCAAGAGGCCTACTTGGGGATTTCATCACCTCAAGGATGACCTCAACTGCTTTTATTGGCGGGGTACACAAAGCGGGGAGAAAAAGAGTTGTACCTTAAGGTGTGGCTAGAATCCTATAATCCAAGCCTTGTGACCCTTTTTCTGTTGAGACATGTATAGGTGAAGAGAAGAGGGGAGACCCCCTCAACTCGGGCATCCCCAGACTAGCTCACTATTCACAGAAACACTATGAACCTTATTTTTTAGAAGCATTTAAGACCATCCATCATTGGCTTAGTTTGGTGTAGGGTATAGTATCATGCCTGAATTACTCACCATGTACTCTTCTCTTGTTGAGGTGACATATACTCCTTGTCATGACCTCGTCCTTCCAAGGTAAGGGGTGTTAAGGTGGTACAAACCTTAGCATACCCTAGTTACTCATTCATTTGAAGGTATTACATTTTGGAGAGTGGGCCTCCACTCATTTAGTACACCTTTTTATTACTAATTAGGCTATGCTACTTGATGTGTTTTCTTCTTAAGACTTGTAATTTCCGTATAGCGAATTTTCATTAAAAAGAATCATGAAATTATCTAAAATACACCTTGGAGTCAGTTTAAATGCTATTTTATGTTGTGTGATATCTCTTGCCAGACAAAACAAGTCTAAGTCAGTCTTAAAAATCATTAGATCAGTAAAAACCTTATAAATATTTTAGGTTTAGTTGCAGAATCATGTCTTTGTATTACGGTGATGCTATTGCAAACACAATGCCGCTTTTGTACAACTATATAATGATTTTTTTTAAAAATTGATGCTTTTTCCAAAAACATAGTGACACATCTACTTTACAGATTGGTACTTTTGACCAAAATTTCTCTCTATTGATTTAAAAGCCTAAGTTTTGCATAGTGATGCTTCTAAAACATATCAAGCTTTTGATAAGTATAATGATGCTTTTGTCATAGTCTAACACTTTTTCCATAACTTACCGCTTCTGATAGAGGGTAGTGCACTACTTTTGCAATCTCATGATGTGTTTGATAAGTACAACAATGCTTTTGAAATATAAAATGACGTGTTTGACTATCAAGTTAAATTTCTAGAATCCTTGAAATTCCAGTCCCCAAAATTCAACAAAAAATAAAACTAGGACATGAGACCTATGTTATAGCAGACCTGTAACCAACATACCCCACCCATACAACAAGCAAAATTCCATTCTCATCTCATACCATTCTCTTCATCTTGGAATTTTAGAGTTACACCTCTTTAGCTTTTCGACAAACAATGAAATCTCAATCATCCACAAACATCAAAATCACCAACAATCAAAATGATCATAATTCTTCCTTAGATCTCCCATCCTATCTCCTAGTTTAGATTTGGCTTGAAAAATAATTATTTTCAAGTACATAGTTGAATTATGTCAAAATATGTGGGAAAATTAACTTAGTGGTCTCGTCTACCCCTAATTTGGTAAACTAAACATCATCTCTTTACTTGGATTCACTATTCTTGTACAAGTAAAGACCATCCTCTAGCACCATATCAAACAACGATCTAGCTTAAACTTTGATTTTTGGAGGTTTTCATATCTCCCATCAAACCAACATCATGAACATCAACCTCTGTCCAAATCTATCTAGTATTTCTCTTGTAAGTCCAATCTTGAAACAAACCCTCATCCACATCACATAATCAACCTCCACTTACATCCCATCTTCCATAAGTTCATTTCATTATATGTCTATTACAAGGTCCCACACATAAGAAAATCATGACATCAAACGCAAGTAGTTCAAATGTTGCCATGCCTATGAATACTACCAATACCACATTTGGAATTCCTAGCAATATATTTGATCCACATGCATATCAAATACCACAATAACCAACCCAAAAAGAATCAAATCAACAATATCAACATCAAACTATCCTCATAGGAGATCTTACGAATGAAGCCAAGTTATCTAGTGAATACACTGAGGAAGAAATTTTGGAAATAGAACAAGATCCCTCATCATCTAGTAAACTCGATGCCCTTATTTCCATGGATCCAACTCTTACTTTCTTAAACTTGCACAAAATGGTGCCAAACTACTTGTTGATTATAATGTTGCAACAATTAGAGAAAAATATCAAAAAAATGTCATGAAAAATAGTGTGCCTATACATGAGAACATGTCTATGGTGCACACTATCATTGAACAAATACCACCACCACTTGTACCAAACATACCAAGTCAACCTATGATACCACCATTTGATACAAATTTTATACTATTTTCTACAAAAATTGTGATTCTACTAACCAAAATCAAATCATAGGAGATCAAACAATTCTAAAACCCCCAAACATGAAAATACCACCTTTCTCAACATACATTCCCATACAAACAAACCAAAACATACCAACCCCCCCAAACACTAACATGCCAAACTATACAAAAAACCATTTTACAACCTTAACTCCTACACCATTTGTGCTTCCTATCATTACAAATACAACACAAACAACCAATACAACAAGGAGCATAAACAATCCCAATAACTCAATTCAACCTTCCAACTCACAAACTACATCATTTTCCATCACAAACTATTTTTGGTGGAGATTACAATGTTTTATTTTTCTATTAATTAGGGAATTCTCCTTATTGTAAAGGTTAGAAAATTGAAGTTAGATTTGAATCCTAAGTTAGACATTTCTATAGCTTTGTGCAAATAGTTAGACACTTTTACAATTTTATGCAAATAGTTAAATTTTAGAAATTTATTAGTTTAATGATGGTGTTAATAGACATTGGTTTTCTGTACGCCAGTGGATCTTGTTGTGCATAAATGTTTCTTAATTGGTGAAAATCAATAGAAGAGGCCAAATTTAAAACCATCTATTGCATTATCTGCGAATGTTGTTTTCTTATTATCTGTTGATCTGCAAAGTTCTATGGCAATTTAATAATGTTTGTTATTGTATTGACTCTAAAAGAAAAGTGAAATGCAAGTAAATTTATGAAATCTACACTATGAATGGGTATACTTGCATGACTATTTGTGAGTTATTACATTTATCTCTTTAGGCTTTACCAAAAATGCTTGTTGCAAAAGTTGCATGTCTGAATTTGGGAAAATGTTTGTTCACATTTTTCTGTTATAGAAACCAATGATCTATCTTTTTCTATTTATTTAAAACCCCTTGTTAGAATACTTCAAAATATCTAGTTTTTTTGGTTTTTCCAACAATGGCCCCTTGAACATTACAATTCCATGAACCACTGAGTGATGATAGCGCAACTGAGAACCAACTATCGAGACCTTGGAAGATAAGTGACTTGATATTAGTTATATTTTTTAGGAGAAGTAGAACAAAAATATTTTTTTTAATGTTTGATGTGTTATTTTGACCATCAACACTTCCTTGCCATAGAAACTACAAGGTTCACCTGATTTCTTCTTCATCTTGGAGGAAGAATCATCAGACTTAGAAGACTTATCATGCTTGGGAGTAGAATGTGGTTTCTATTTTGAATTTAGAGGTGGCTTGGAGGGATTATCACTACTTGATGAATCTATCTTAGGCTTATGTTTCTTCTTTTATTTCCCCTTAGATGGTTGTATTACTAGTGCATGGTTTTTTGAACTTGAAAGAGCATCCAACTGAACTAACTTTGAATGTTCCCATGTCAAACGCTCGTAGATAACCTCAAAGGTAGGCATAGTAAAAGCATTACCCAACACATTCATGGTAGAGTAAAATGTGGAAGAAAGTACTTAAAATGGGCCTCTAAGCTTAGATAATATCAGGAAAATGCACTCTTTGTCAATTTTATTCTTCTCACAACCCTTCCAAAAGTGATATGAGGGACTTAAATTTCACTAGGAAATCGTCAATGGAGGAGAAAGAATCATGTACCAAAGAAGTCAAATCTGCCTCAATCTGAAGTGCTCAGAACTCATTCATGGTGCCAAAAAGATCACTGAACTTTTCCCACATATCCCTAGGAGTGGTGTAAGACTCAAGATGAAACAAGAGACTATGTGAAACATGCCATGAAATCAGTCACATAACCACATCCATCTTGTTCCTATGTTGAAGTATCTAAAACTAATGAGTCAATGTTGGTTTTACTTCATAAAAAATGGACCATAAACCCTTAAACATGAGCAATTCGGTCATATGAGCTTTTCAGATATGATATTTGTGTGATGTAAGATGTTTAACTAAAGAGGTATTCACCATGGTGTTTAAGGTTTTAAAAATATTTGGCAAGGGTTTTTTGTTCTATGATGTATATAGATACAAAAATCAAGAAAAATATCCCCCAACAAGAAAAACTAAACCCCAGTGCAACTTTGAGAGCAGAAAAGCTAAAAAAATAAAGAAATCACTTCATAAAATTCTCTGTGTACCTGTTGAATATTCTAGAAAAATGAACTTCATAGCTATGTAGAGCACCGAAGAACCTTTCTAACACCTATTTATTTGCAAAAACTAGAGTTTGTATGTGCGAGTTATGACCTCAAAATCATAGAAAAGAATATCTGACTTCAATTAACTATAGAAAATTTCTAGGGTAGAATAAAAAAAAGTACCTACTCCACTAGATCAAACTTGAAACCAAATTTTTGATGATATAAAATTTTCAAAAAATGAACAAGAGAGGCAAAGATTATTCTCAATTTACAAAAATTTGCTCAATCTTCCCTTGGAGGTGAACTGAGGAGCTAAAAAGTTAGGCCCTTGATCACATGTGCAACCTGTCGCTGGGCACCAAGGTCTGAGTTGGAGCCCTTGGTCACTGATGTGACTACAAGTTTTGAAAAATAAAGCCATTGAGGGCTATTCATGGAGCACCTAAGAGTTCAAGTGACCATGACAATGGGTTTTTGGAGTCGTGAGGGTCAACGAAGAGCAGTGGTGGGGTTGCAGATGTGACCTAGGGTAGAGTGTGTGGAAATTGGCTTGAGTGTCATTCCTATGGGTGGGCGCCTCTGCATGAGTGTCACCCCACAAGTGGTGCTCTTCTCAATGAGCGGAGCACTCAAACAAAGAGTGTTGAGTGCTTTAAAATTAAATTTTTAATTTTTTTAATTTTTCCATATGAACAATTGTACATGGGTCGTACTAGGGCCCCTAGTAAATTTTTTTTCCCTTGAACTCCTGTCACCAAAAATAGGAAAAATTTATGTCAAATTTTTTCTCTTCGGGCTCCTAATTGCAATGGTGAGATTGGTTTTGCTCCAAGATACACCAAAAAATTTCTCAAGGCTAGATCCCTCAAATTTTGAATAGGAAACTATAGATCTAAAGCTCTGATACCATGTTGAAGTTGCAAATTCAACCTCATAATACCTAGAAATCACTTGCAAGGAATTACCTATCATAAAAGAGAAGATCAAAGGCACAATAGTTCTCAACAACTAGAGAATGTATTGATGCAAAATAACCTAAATGAATAATTACAAAGAGAGATAAATCCTTATGAAAAGGAGATAGAAACCCTAGATCTAAAACCCTAGGAGAGGATTAAATTAGCATGTGAAAAGTGTCACCATCCTATGAAATTAAACAACATAAGTCAATTTAATAATGCAAAAATAAATTCCTAAGTTTAGCTTAAGTGAATAAAGTAAAGGGGACCTAATTAATTTATCAAGATTAATTAATTAATTAGGTGATTAACCTATTATTCTAACAAACTCCTCATCAATTCCTCTCATCAATTTGGATCCATTAATATTTTGAATCTCTCATTAAATCTTTGATCATTTATCAATATCACTCCATCTATAAAATTGTATATGAGCAAATTTGCACCCCTCACGCAAATTACCCTTTTGTACATCCTCACCTTAGAAAACCAAATCTGAAGGAAAAATTCCACAACTTGCTGAATTCCTTCCACTTGGTGTTTGTCCTTTGTGTTGATAGAAGAATATTTGTTGGGGACACCCACACAGTGCACAAACATCCACACAACACGCTTATGTACTTGATGGATTCTTGCGTCTAAAGTTGGCAGAGGCATTACATTTCCCATTGGGAATGGTTTGTAACATCCCTCTTCGACCAACTAACCTTGAAAACGAAAGATTCTCTCCCTTCTTCAAATTCTCCCATTCTTCATTCAACTCATCTCTTTTTGCAATCCTCTAAGCATTCAACTCATCCTTTTTCCATCACTTCTTGCATTTTCAAGCATTCTCAACCTTCATTTCACTCCGTACAACATTCTAAACATTCCATTGCAGCAACAACACTCTATGAACTTCGTCAAGCAAGTGTGAAGCAAGCCATTGCAACAGGGGCTTGAGGTTTTGCAACACCTTCCTTCATCACATTCGAGGTTGTGGTGATTGTTCAAGCTCTCTTTCTCCATCATTGGCTAGTGAGCTCTTGGTGAATGTGGTAATTTTTTCACTCCTCTCCTTTACGATTTGGTTGAGTAACTATATACTATTTTGAAGTGTTATTTGTATGTTTTCTTTGTTTACTTCTTTATCATAATTTTCTTTGTCATTGCTATTTGGCTTTCTGTGGAGGTGGAAACACCAAAACGGGGGTCTGACTGAGGTAGGCACCTATACAGTCCAAACAAATTTCCCCTCTTTCTTGTGTGTAGGAGGATGCACATTTGGAGCTAGCTGGTGAACACACACTTTTGTGAGATTGTTTTTGTCACCTTGGTTCTAGTTTATTTATGTTATCATTTTAGTATTTACTTTGCATACTCTCTCATTTTGTTCTTACCATCTAGATTGTACTAGCTAGGTTGTTAGTAGGTCTTTTTTGTAGTTTCTTTGTGTTCATCATTTTCTGGCCATACGAACGCCAATGCGCTTGAGAGATGCCAGTGCGCCAGACTGATGTCCCATAACTGCACTATCATCCTCGGATAGAGAGTTGTTTGAGGCACAAAATTGACTCAAAAAAGCTAGCTCGCCTAGCCCAGATTATAGTTCAGGTCTGTAGAGTGGTCGAAGGAATTTATAGTCCTCATCATTCTCTTCTTTCGCATCAAACACCCCTTTAGAGTGAGGTAAGTTAGGGAAGCCTTCCACTCTTGGCTCTCCATGACTTGGGGCCTTGACATGGTTGGTCCCCCTCTCTTACATTTTTGGTGAACTTAACATGAACCAACGTCTGTTCATTCATTGGTGTTGAGGATTTTTCCCTTGTACCTTGTGATTGTTGTGCCCCTGAGTGTTGTGAAGGTTTATGAGCATTATAACTCAGTCCACAACCTCCACATATATTGTTAGGAGAAGTGTACGACACCTTCCAGTGGAAAGGATGAAGGTCACAATTGGTTTCCCTATAGGCCTTTTTGCTAAATCTGTCGTGGTCTTGCCACACAGGAGTAGTTGTTGAGGGGTGAGGTAGGGGTCTCTGATGAGACTGACCACATACCCACTCCTCTTGCGTCTCCTACACCATCATCAGTGGACAAGTACAAGGTCGTTCACATTCCTTCGAAATGTATCTCTATCCTTAGCAAAGGACTAGGTGACTTAGAGAATCACTTGGAAAAGGACCCAAAGATAGCTAGGGCCACTAGGGTTATTAGTAAAATAAAATATATGGTTGGAAAAGATCAAACATGCATAGAAATACTGGCTAGTATCTCTAGTCCGACTGAAGCATGTGATCTTCTAAACAATCCTAACATTGTACAAGGGGCCACTTTCAAAGATCATGAGAGACAACTAGGAATGTTGATACCTCCTATGTCTGTGTACACGGTCGATGTCATACCCTTGATCAACACCCCATTTGCCTTAGAGAAATGCGAAGATATCAAGGCGAATAGAGTACCCTTGGGTCGATTTAGATTCACCCTCATGTCACCTCTAGAAATGGAGGTTTTGGTAGGATGAGCGGTAGGGGATTTGGTAGTGGTAGTGGATTTGGCAGGGGGAGTGGTGCTGGTGGAGGTGGTTTCAGTGGAAGTCATGGTGGTGGCTTTGAAAGCGGAGGTGGTGTGTTGGTGTGGAGCCTGATCAGTCTCCAAGTGGGAGATTGTTGGTATGTGGTGACTAATCATGCTATAATGTACACTCTTCATGTATCCTCGCTAGGGTCAAGGGTCGGGCCAGGCCCCAGGTAGGGGTTCGGGGGTGACAGCCCATGAGAATTTTTTTTTCTCTATTTTTTGTGTCATCACTAAAAAAGGAAAAATCACCAAAAAAAGAAAGAAAAAAACCAACTTTGGAGAACCCTAATCTGGAAGCTTCTAAGCTTGTTATAAGGGGTTGGGATGGGAGTTATAGTATGATGAAAAGGTGATTATTCGCGAGATTGTAATAATTTTTGCACTAGATAATAAAATCATTGGATGGCTACGATTTTGTGGATGTAGCCCAGATTGGGTGAACCACATTAAATTCTCTGTCTTGTATTGTTTCTGTTAATTTTTTTGTGTGTGTTTTATTGTTCTGTTTTATTGATCAAATCTGCATTTAACTGTTAGATATCTACCTTCTAAACCTAACAAGTGGTATCAGAGTGAGTTGTTTTTAGTTATCCTTTGTAGTAAGGTCTCACGGTTGAGTGGGAGTCTCATAGTTAAGCGAGAGAAATGGCGAACGAGGGTAAATTGAAGGTAGATAAATTCAATGGGTAGAACTATCAGTTATGGAAGATGCAGATGGAGGATTATCTCTATCAGAAGGATTTATGGACGCCATTGGAAGGAATAGCCATGAAATTGACAACAATGAGTGATGAGGAATGGAATCTTCTAGAAAGAAAGGCACTAGGAGCCATTTGTCTATGCCTGGCACAATCGGTGGCATTTAATATTACAACAACAAAGACAACTCAAGAGTTGATGGAAACCTTAGTGAAGTTATATGAAAATCCTTCCACTTCGAATAACGTATTTCTTATGAAGCGTTTATTTAATATGAAAATGGTAGAAGGTGGGTCAGTTGCTGATCATTTAAATGAGTTTAATACGGTTACCAATCAATTAACTTCTGTAAATGTAAAATTTGATGAAGTTA
The DNA here is from genome assembly GCA_007258455.2 of Sequoia sempervirens. Lineage (NCBI taxonomy): Eukaryota > Viridiplantae > Streptophyta > Pinopsida > Cupressales > Cupressaceae > Sequoia > Sequoia sempervirens. The sequence goes on along the minus strand of VDFB02105785.1, from coordinate 282,897,557 downwards.
GGGATCTTTTGATTCTGTGTTCTTTTCAGAAAGCTGGAATAGCTTGGTAATGGTTGTTAGCAATTTTTTTCTCTGGTTTGAATACATTGAAATTTGATGATGTTGTTGGTGTTATTTTGAGCGAGGAAATTCATAGGAAAAGCTCAAGTGGAATATCCACACCAGACAGTGTTTTGAATGCAGAAAGCAGAGGTAGAACAAAGGAGAGAGGAGATAATTTTGGAAGTCATGGGAAGTCACAAGGAAAATCAAAGGACAAAAGGTCTCAATCTAGAGATAAGAGGGATTGTTGGTACTGTGGTAAGTCAGGTCATTTAAAGAAAGATTGCTAGTCTCAAAAAAATAAAGGAGACAAAAAGGAAGGTGATAAAGAGGCAAATGTGGTAAGTAATAAATTTGATGAAGATTCTTTGATTCTTTCCCTTGATAATGTTGATGATTATTGGGTGTTAGATTCAGGGGCTTCATTTCATGCTACGCCCTATAAAAGTTATATTCTTGATTATGTCCAAGGGGATTTTGGGCTGGTTTATTTGGGAGATAATGAACCCTGTTAGATTGTTGGAAAGGGAAGAATCAAGATTAAGTTGCAAAATGAGAATCATTGACTACTACATGAGGTAGAACACGTTCCAAAGTTAAAAAAAAATTTAATTTTAGTAGGGCAACTAGATGATGAAGGTTGTGTTGTTACATTTAGTGATAAAAATTGGAAGGTTACAAAAGGTGCCTTAGTGGTAGCAAAAGGTGTGAAAGTAGGCACCTTATATCTTTGTACAGGTCATACTATTCCTTCTACTTTAGCTATTGCAGATAAAAATCAATGTTTAGGAATAGCTGCTATAGTTCAACAGGCAGAAAATCAGATAGTTGCTATGGATTCTAAATCAACACTGTGGCATAATAGACTTGGGCATATGAGTACAAAAGGATGAAAGTACTTCATTCAAAGAATGTTTTACCAAGTTTGAAATGTGTTAGTATGGATTTTTGTGAAAGTTGTGTGTATGGAAAATAAAAGAGAGTTAGTTTTCTCAAGGATGGGAAGCAAAATAAAGATGAGAAATTGGAGCTTGTGCATACGAATGTATGGGGAATAGCTCAAGTATCTTCTCTCGGTGGCTCTCGGTATTATGTCACTTTTATTGATGATGCAACATGGAAGGTATGGATTTATTTAATTAGGTAGAAATCTAATGCATTTGAAACTTTTAAGAAATGGAGAAGCTTGGTTGAGAATGAGATAGGTAAAAAGTTAAAATGTCTCAGATCTGATAATGGTGGTGAGTATTGCAACAAATAGTTTGAAGATTATTGTTCCTCTAATGGTATTTGTAGGTACAAAATGATTCCAAGGACTCCATAGGAAAATGGAGTGGTTGAACACATGAACAAAACAATAATGGAAAGTGCACGAACTATGAGATTGTATGTTGGGCTACCTTTAAATATGTGTGCAGAGGCTATAAACACTCCTATTTATTTAATCAATAGAGGTCCCTCAAATCCTTTGGGTTGTGGTATTCTAGAGGAGGCATGGACAGCTAAGAAGGTGAGTTATTCTTTTTTCAAGTCCTTCGGTTGTGAAGCATTTGCACATGAAAATTCTAAAAATAGAACCAAGCTTGATGCAAAATCAAAGAAATGTATATTTGTTGGATATGACATTGTTGAATTTAGTTATAGGCTTTGGGATTTTGAAAATCAAAAAATTGTGAGAAGTAGGGATGTCATATTCAATGAGAAAGTGTTGTACAAAGATCAGTTGCAGCAACATGAGAAGAAAGAAAATGATTATGTAGTGTTGTATGATACAACAAACATTGATGTTCCAGTGGTTTCTCATTCTTCGCAACAACAACAACAACAAATACCACAAACTCCAGTGAATGTTAGACAATCTTCAAGGATAAGTAGACCTCTAGAAATATTTTATCCCTCTTTGTATTCTATTTTATTAACTAATGTTAGTGAACCAAAATGTTATGATGAAGTTATGCAAGTGGATACCAAGGTTTAGTGGGACCATGGAATGGAAGAAGAAATGGACTCCTTGCTGAAAAATCAGACTTGGGAATTATGCAAGTTGCCTACAGGTAAAAAGGATTTACCAAACAAATGGGTTTATAGGCTGAAAGAGGAGAATGGAGGTAAGAAAATATTTAAAGCCAGATTAGTTGTAAAGGGATTTGCATAGAAAAAGGGTATTTATTTTGATGAAATATTTTCTCTGGTTGTTAAAATGACTTCTATTCATACTGTTTTAAGTATTGTGGTTGCTAAGGATTTGCATTTAGAACAACTTGATGTTACAACAGCCTTTCTCCATGGCAATTTGAAAGAGGAAATATACATGGAATAGCCACAAGGGTTTGAGGTCAAAGGTTAGGAGAAATTGGTGTGAAAATTGAAGATAAGTTTATATGGCTTGAAGCAAGCACCTCAGTAATGGTATATTAAATTTGATAGCTTTATGGCTAAGCATGGCTACATTTAGTGTAATTCAAACCATTGTGTTTATTTTAAGAGGTTAGATGATGATAGCTACATTATTTTATGTTTATATGTTTATGATATGCTTGTAGCGGGGTCTAACATGAATCACATAAAGGAGTTAAAACAACAACTAGTAAATTCATTTGCTATGAAGGATTTGGGGGCAACAAAGAAAATCCTTGGCATGAAGATTACAAGAGATAGGAAAAACAAAAAAATGTTTTTATCTTAGGCTAATTATGTTGAAAAGGTGTTGCAGAGATTTCATATGGAGAATGCAAAAGCTATCAGCACACCTTTGCCCAGTCATGTTAAATTGACTAAGGATATGTGTCCAAAGACACAAGGGGAGGAAGAAAAAATGTCCAACATACCATATGCTTCAACTGTAGGTAGTTTAATGTACACCATGGTATGCACATGACCTGATATAGCACATGTCGTAGGAGTTGTTAGTAGGTATATGAGTCATCCTGGTGTTGAGAATTGGAATGTGATAAAAGGATTCTCAGGTATTTGAGAGGTACATCCAATAAATGTTTATATTTTGGGGAATCTAATAATGATTTAAAAGGCTATGTTGACTCAGATTTGGAAGGGGATATTGATACCAAGTGGAGTACCAAAGGTTATGTATTTACAGTTGGTGGTACAATAGCGAGCTGGATTTCTTGGTTGCAAAAGGTGGTTTCTTTATCCACCATAGAGGCAGAGTATGTTGCTACAACAGAGGCGACAAAGGAGATGATATGGTTGCAAGTTTTCATGGAAGAGTTGGGAAAACAATAGACTAAAAATTACTTGTTTACAGTTAGCCAGAGGGCTATACATATTGCAAAGAATTCTGTCTTGCACTCTAAAACCAAACACATACTGATGAGATATCATTTCATTCGGTCAGTGTTAGGGGATGGATAGGTAAAGCTAGAAAAAATACATATAGATGCCAATTTAGTAGATATGTTTATGAAGGTAGTGACAAGGGAGAAGTTGAGCTCCTCTTCAACTTCAGTTGGTATTCAAGGTTGAATTCAATTATAATAGAGCAATAGGGTCCAAGGTGCTTGTTTCCAATGGGAGTTGTAAGTGCAACACTGTCATCTAGGATCAGTCTCCAAGTGGGAGATTGTGTTGGTGTGGAGCCTGATTAGTCTCCAAGTGGGGGATTGTTGGTATGTGGCGACTGATCATGCTATGATGTACACTCTTCATGTATCCTCTCTAGGGTTTGGGGCTAGGCCAAGCCTTGGGTGGGGGTTAAGGGGTGGCAGCCCTCAAGAAATTTTTTTCCCTATTTTTCGCATCGTCAGCAAAAAGGGAAAAATCACCGAAAAAAGAAAGAAAAAAATTGACTTTGTAGAACCCTAATCTGGAAGCTTCTAATCTTGTTATAAGGGATTGGGATGGGAGTTATAGTATGATGAAAAAGGTGATTATTCACAATATTGTAATAAGTTTTGCACTGGATAATAAAATCATTGGATGGCTACAATTTTGTGGATGTAGCTTGGATTGGGTGAACCATGTTAAATTCTCTGCGTTGTCTTGTTTCTGTTAATTTTTCTGTGTGTGTTTTATTTCTCTATTTTATTAATTAAATCTACATTTAACTATTAGATATCTTCCTTCTAACCCTAACAGGTGGCTCTGGCGGAGGCCCTACTGGTGGTTGTGGCTCTGATAGTGGTTCCAGTGGTGGTCACACCGGTGGCTCTAGAAGTGGCTCCGATGGTGGTTCTGGAGGAGGTCCCTCTATCCTTGTGTCTTCTAATGACCATATTCTAAACACTCTTTTTTAGAATATGGGTAAGATGCAAATCCAGCTAGCGAGTCTCTCCTAGGCCTCTGCCTAACCTATCTTTCAACCCTTTTTTCAACATAGCCCATTATCAGTAGCAATTTTAAACACCCCCTTCCCTCAAGGAATGGAAATTCCTAAATTTGAGAAATATAATGGCAAAAGGGACCCACAAACACATGTGTCCACCTTTAATTCCCTATGTACATATTTTTTCCATCATGATGCATTGATGGCGAAACTATTCCCCCAATATCTTAAGGATACAACACTCGAATGACATTGTTCCTTACCTGATAATTCCATTTTCTCATTTGGCCAACTTGTAAACCAATTCCTATGACAATTCCAAGCTAACATTGGACTGAAGATGGCCTTTTTAGATCTCGTCTAATGCAAACAAGGTGGTAATGAAAAGATTACTGATTTTATAGCGCGATACCAAGTGCTCTTTTCACAAATCTCGTATCCACTGCCCGATTCTAACGTGCAGAAGGTGTTCATAGGGTACTTGCAAATACCTTGGCATGAGAAGTTTTCGCTTATGAAATACCCTTCTTTCACACATTTGTGTGCTGCATTACATGAGTATCAACAAATGGTAGTTTAGTTCAAGGGATCTTCCTCATTCTCCCATTCAGAAGGAAAGTTTGTTGTATCAATCTCTAGGAAAGGTAAGGCTATTGCAAATGTAGTAGCCGCTACGATTGATAATAGCCTCAGGCGCAACCGAAAGTTCACAAAGTTAGCAGAATATTATTTTTCCATCTTGCAAAATCTGCTGAAGGATAAGATCATAACTTTGGAGAACCCTAAGCCTCTTAAAGAACCTTTCCCTAGTTGGTACAATTCAAATACCTTATGTCAGTACCATTGAGTTAACAGACACGATATCGAATGTTGTATGCGTCTGCATCATGAGATACAAGACCACATCGAGGACAGTACTATCCATCTTGATGGAAGTAAACAAAACTTGAAAAAATTGGTGGCAAAAGCAAATAATGAGTTGTAGATATACACAGACCCATTTCTGTCACATTCTGCCAACATGATTATCGATCCCTCTGTTTCTACTACTCAGACTAAGGCGTATGTTAACATGGTCACGATTACTCCTACCACACAACTTGTGTTGAACTCTCTAAACATGACATTCATGTTGTAGGACTTACCCCTAAACAACAAGTCCTCTCCCATCTACATTCTCGCTTGCCTCAATGGCAACATTGTGATAGGGGTCTTAGTCGATCCATGAGCTGAGTGAATTTCATTACAGAAGAGATGTTGTGGCTTAATTCATTACATAGAAAAGAGTATGAAGAAACAAAATCTACCATTTGTACACATGATGGCATTTATCTAAATTCGTACAACTCCATAACTCTGTCCATCCTAGTAGGACCTAGGGTTGTAGACACAGTATTTGATGTTATCCTAGAGTCAGATTTGTTCAAGATGAAGTTAGACATACTTTGGCTAGCTTCCATGAATGGAATTGCCTCCGTTATCCACAAATGTTTTAAATTTTCCCATGAAGGTGTTGTGCACCTAGTGCATGACACTGGATACCAACCTTTGGTAGCCCATGGGGGATATTCATTAGACCACTTTTGGTCCACCCTGGCTGGTTTGCTTCCTCTAGGAACAAACCTACTTTGCAAAAACTATGTGAAGTATAAGACCGGGGACAAGGGACAACTGAAATTATCCCTTTCAATAGTACAAAAACCAGCTACCTACCCTTCTCGAAAAGGGAAAGAGAAGCCACCCCATCCTCGACATGGCTCTCCTCCTCTTTCTAGAGAAGAGTTTTGGATGAATATGCCTGGATTTTATCCGTTGAGTCCAATGATACCACCCTGGCATAAATCTAAGATCAGGATATCAGACCTCCCTACTAAATCACTTGGACCTTGGTACTATTTGTATGGTAGAGGAAAAGGCCCTCATGGGGAATCTTCCATGCCTTCCCTCGCGGTCTCCTCCTGCTTCTGCTCCCAAGGTGGTAAACGAGAAGAGGCCCACTGCCGAGGTGTTAGAGTTGACTCCCCCCATCGCTTCTCAACCTGCTCCTCCTGCTCCCATTCAAGAGCTTGTCCCTCTGCTAGAAACAGTTGTGGAGGACACTCGCATGGTTGAGCAAGAGCCTTTTATTCCTTTGCAACCTCCACTCTCTAGGTTGAAGAGTCATAGAAAATTCCTTGTGCATGAGCGCAAGCACCGATGAAAGGCTCTCATGGCTGAGTAGGCCACGTTATAAAGGAAGGAAGAGGAGACGATCGCCCCTGTATTAGGGCCTCATGTCATGTCCTCCTCTCTCATCCCCTTTGCTTCTGTTCAATCTAGCTCCACATCGCTTCCAGCTTCTACTGTGAGTATGAATGTGCCTGACCCTAAAAAGGTGTAGGTGTTCATCACTCCTTCAGTGGAGCCACCTTTGTTAATGTTTCTTTTGGATTTCCCACCTTTCTCGAAACCCATAGATATGCCAAACATTTTGGTGGTATCTGCTGTAGTTTTCTCTTCCTCCTCTTCCTCCTTACCTCTCACCTTGTTTTTGGGGAGTTCACATTCATCGATAGAGGAGAAGGTGGAGGGCAGTCCTTCCAGCAATGGGGGACATAAGAGGAGCCCACCTTCTCCTAAAGGTGGTCCTGCACTGACCTGTTCTATTTTGGTAATGAAACCAGTCTCGATTTCCCCTGAGTTTGTCACCGCTCCTGAGTCACTCGATGAGCCTAGCAGTGAACCTCATGCACAACTTTCCCCATTTGTTGAGGTACAACATGGCACTCTAGTGAAGTGCATGTTTAACTCTCTGGATGAAGTTTTGGCCATGTTAGTGATCATTGCAAAATCGTTGACCATAGCTCTACGAGAGTCGAGTGGAGGAGACCTTCCGGGGCCTTCTTCCTTAGCCCTTATTGTGGGAGGGTTGGAAGCTCCCCCTCTTAACATTCCACCACTACAAGCTCATCTTCCTTCCCCCTATGATGACCTAGAGTGGGAAGTGAACAGCCTCTTGGTCGACCAATGTTAGGGGGAGGCCTCTCCTTTATCTTTAGATTAGAAGATGTGTGTGTGTGTTGTGATGTGTTCCCCCATGATCATGCTATGTGTGCTTGGATGAACCTTGTCACCCTTGTTGGTGCTTGGATACAAGCACAGTTTTTATGTTGTAAACCTTCTTCTATTTGTATCATCATTCTTCCATGTTTGTGATTGACTTTCGGCAAAATTGGGGATGATGCAAAGCATTGGGGGCATTTAGGATTCCCTTCCATGTTGACCCAATTTTTTATTTTTACTTTTTCTTTTTGTGCATTCTTCACCCGGTCTAATATAGTAGGGTGTTGATGACAGTTCATTTTATATACTATTATTATATTTACATATATATATTTATGTGTAGTTCTGACCCCAAAATATCAGATCATCGTTGTGCCCTTTGTTCATGATGTCTTTATCTCTTTTAGATTTTATTTTATCTTTCTCTCTTCTTTGCTTGAGTTGTCCCTTTCATGTGTGACAACGCCATTTCTATAACACTCCAATTTTTAGAAAATGCATTTGTTTCCAATGAATGTTTTCTTGAGAATCTTCACAATTTTTTTTTCAAAGAATGACTTTCTCGACTTAAAACCCTAACGAAACGTGTTTCCTTCATCATGGGTTCGTAAAGAAAGAACTTGAGACCTTTTCTTCAAGGTGGGAGCAACTTCAACCTTCCCCTCACAAGGGGGCATTTTCTTCCTTTCAAATTCCTTGATGAAGTGAACATCTTTTGAAAGGATTCTTTGATGATGAATCGATTTGAGAAAGAAACATCTCTTTTGCACTTTTGAACAGTGTGTCCCTTGACTGGACCCTTTTATTCACGCCAGGTTTCCTAGGGACCCCTTTAAAAGCTTTCCAATCTATCAACGGTTTGCATGATTTTCTAATTACATTCCTGCGTGGCCGCTTTCAAACATGTTATATCTGTGGGTAAACATGTCACTTTACAGGTGCACCTGTAAAGCCACTTTCTGACTCTGTAGAGTCTCCCTTCTTTGTGTTTCCTCCATGCGAGAGATCTTGGAGGACACCTTCCTTGCAGGTCTATGGGTCTGTGAGGCGCTTACCTCTTAAGGATTCCTTCATGTGAGAGATCTTGGGGATCGCCTCCTTCCAGGTCTGTGGGCCTGTAAGATGCTTTCAATTTGTAGCTTCATACTTCTATAGGGCTATGAAGTCCTTTCCTTACCCTATGCTTTCGAGCTCACTTGATTGCGGTCTACTTCCTTGATGATTCGGGTATAAATTTCTAACCCTATTCACTCTTCAATCTACTTACTGAAGCACTCATTAGTATTTGTGCTCACTAAAGTTGGGGAAAAGTGTATAGGAGAAAATTTTCACCCCTCACAAAAATTCCTCTTTTGTACATCCTCACCTTAGAAAACCAAATCCGAAGGTGAAATTCCACATCAGCTTGTTGACTTCCTTCCACTTGGCGTCTTTCCTTTGTGTCAGTAGAAGAATATTTGTCAGGGATGCTTGTGTGACACATCGATGTCTACGCGACGTTCTTACGTCCCTAATGGATTCCTACATTTGAAGTTGGCAAAGGCGAACTACACTTCCCATTGGGAATGGTTTGTAACATCCCTCTTTGACCAACCAAGCCCAAAAATGGAAAATTCTCTCCCTTCTCCTTCAAGTTATTCCATTCTTCATCCAACTCATCTCTTTTTTCAATCCTCTAAGAATTCAAATCATCCTTTTTCCATCACTTCTTACATTCTCAAGAATTCTCAGACTTCATTTCACTCCCAACAACATTCTAAACACTCTATCAACTCCGTAAAGCAAGTGTGAAGCAAGCCATCACAACAAGGGCTTGAGGTTTTGCAAAACCTCCCTTCATCATAGTCGAAGTTGTGGTGATTGTTCAAGCTCTCTTTCTCCATAATTGGCTAGTGAGCTCTTAGTGGAGGTGGTAATGTTTTCACTCCCCTCCTTTACAATTTGGTTGAGTAGCTATATACTATTTTTTAGTGTTGTTCATGTGCTTTCTTTCTTTACTTATTTATCATACTTTTCTCTGTCATTTATATTTGGTTGTTCGTGGAGGTGGAAACACCAGAACAAGGATATGATTGAGGCAAACACCTATACAATCCTAACAAATTTCCCCTCTTTCTTGTGTGTAGGAGGACACACATTTGGAGCTAGCTGGTGAATAGGAACTTTTGTGAGATTGTTTTTGTCACCTTGGTTCTTGTTTATTTACTTTGTCATTTCAGTATTTACTTTGAATACTTTCTCATTTTGTTCTTACCATCTAGATTGTACTAGCTAGGCTGTTAGTAGGTATTTTTGGTAGTTTCTCTATGTTCATTATTTTTTGGTAGAACGGATGCCAACGCACCCGAGAGACTCTAGCGTGCCGCGCTAACGTCCCAAAACTGTGCTACCATCCTTGGACGGAGAACTGCCTAAGGCACAAAACCAACTCTGAAAAGCCAGCTTGCCTAGCCCATACTATAGTTTGGGTTTGTAGAGTGGTTGAAGGACTTTATAGTCCTCATCATTCTCATCCTTCACATCAAACACCCCTTTAGAGTGAGGTAAGTTAGGGAAACCTTTGGCTCTTGGCTCTCCATGACCTAGGGCCTTGACATGGTTAGTCCTCCTCTCTTACAAAAATAAACCTATCATTCATCAATTATCTCTCTCTCTCTCTCTCTCTCTGATCATTGTAAATAAACTATACACATATTATTAGTGCTTTTTGTTATAAAAAATCTAAGAGAAAATACTATTACACTTTTCTCCAAGGTGCAAAGAGGAGAAAAATGGAGCTAAGCTAAGGCAGTTGTGTGGAGCTGTGTGTGTAAAATTTTCCCACATTTTATTGTGATTACAATTTATCTTAAATTCTCTATTGGTGTGATTTGTGGAATGGTTATGAATTCTATTGTTTTCTATTTGATCATTTGACTTCATAGTCATTTTCTAGGTAATACAAACATAATCCTGATAGCAATCCATCAATTTAGGATTCAACCAACCATACTTGGTAAAATATTTGCATTTATATCTTTATCCTCATTCTTTTCATAATCTTAACTCATAACCAATCCAATTCCAACTTGCTTCAACATTCCCACAATTTATTGTATGAGTTCCTTTGTTGAGTTTTATACTTGCATCTAGATCTTCAACTAGATCTTCACCTTTCTCATGTGTATCCTCTAGCATCCCTTAATATTTTCATAAGGTTCATTAATTATTTCTCTATACCTACAACAAGTACACTTTAAATCAAATAAGCTTTCCCAAAACTACTTCACATAGAATATCATATAGAAATATATAAATTTATTCATTATTAGGCTTAATTTCCATGATACAAACCACCCTAACAATCCTGATCAAATAATATTTAATCCATCATTTATGCTCAATTCCCTTCAAAATTATTTATTAAACCACTTTAATATTCTTACAGAACCTTTTCAAAGATTTTGATTGGTACTAGAATTTTGAAGATTCCTACTGGATATGGAACTTGAATGATTTCGGTATCGGGTTCCACAACAAGGAAATTGTTTGATAAGTTAGTTTTTCTTGACTTGTGCATATTAGTAGTTGGATTTAATATTAGGTTCATTAATCATCGTTATCTATTACCTATGTCTTAATTGAGATTCTCTTTGCAGAAAAAAATCTTCCTTTTGAACCAATAATATAGAACAAAAGTGGATATCCCTCATCCTATTCAGTAAGCTTTACAATCTTTGGTTAGCATGAATTGTTCCCAATTTAAATGAATTTCGGGTTCAATTGGTTATGAAGGAATGGATTTAACAACAAGGATCTTGCCAGATTGCGATTGGTTTCTATAAAGTTTCATGAGCACTGTGACTTGTGCATAACATAATTTACTAGATATGGGACCATAAGTGCAACATCCGGTTCCACAAGACCTAAATACCCCGAGAAACATAATTTCTCTATTTTCACCAATTTTAAATTGTTTTAAAATGTAACCAACATTACTTCATTCTTTCATTTTTCATTAAAATAATTGACTAAAAGAAGGTTTACCAATTAAATCCTTTGCTACCGCATGATGATGTAAGCAATACCTTATTAGAGCATGGGTCCCCATTTTGCTAAAGCGAAATGGGGTGTGTTGTGAGACCATGCAACAAATACCAACCAATAAAATAAAATTTCAAATATTTACAAGAAATAAGAGTACATTGAACATAAATTCCATAATCCCATTAAACTAATTTACCTTCAAACTCCTTATAAAATTGGGTATCTTAATATAGGAAAAATTAAGTTTAAAGGAACATAAGTGTGTGCACTCTTGATTCATTCCTCTCTTTGCATGAGTTAAAAGATAGTAACCATATATATTAAGCTACATTGTTTGGTTTAACTTTTTTATCCAACCTTGGATAGAGCCTTGTTGTAAGTCAAGCATCCATACCCCCAACAAGGTTATCTCTATAACTCACCCCAAACATAGCTCTACTACTAGCTAGACGTCCATAGCCCTGGTACAGATATTTGGATGACCTAAAGAATTGAATTTCTCTTTTCCTTTTGATACTCAATATAATTCTATTTCATTTCTTTTGATATAGATTTGAAAGCTCTTTTCTTTTGAACTTGTTGGCATTGAAGCATACTATTAGGATGTGAATTATAGTGGTAGAAAAGGAAAACCTTTATAATTTTCACCGAATAAAAACATTTACTATCCCAAAATAATTGAAATAATTCTTTAATATATGTAGACATATATTTACTCATTATACTTTATGTGAATTGTATTAAACACCCTATTTTATAAGAAACATTAGATAAACCAATTTAATAAAACCACTAACCTGTCTTAAATCTACTATTATGTGTTGAATTTCTGAAATCTTATTTTACTATGCTACTATTAATTCAACCTTCCTCAGATAATTCATATTTTCTCATTCACCAATGGTAACATGTTCAACTTGTTTGATGAAGAACACATGGCCTTATTACAATTCAAAACACTTATCACCTTTGAAATTCCATTTACACATTAATTCCCCTTTACCATTAACTAAGGTTCTCCATTCCTTGACAAGACAAGAAGCAAAATTTCACCCTTTTATGCAAATAATTAAGACTCGTGACAGCCTATCATTCATTAATAGCTACGATGCATGTTAAGGTGATTTCACCCTTGCATCACGAGATATCCCACACTTTTTTAATGGAGTTATAGAGATATGAATTCCATTTTTGACAAATTGTGTCTAATACTCACAATTTCTAAAATGAAATCATTCTTAATTTTTATGCAAATTGTGTCTAATACTCACAATTTCTAAAATGAAATGTTCTTAATTTTTATGCATCATGAGATATCCCACACTTTTTTAATGGAGTTATAGAGATATGAATTCCATTTTTATGCAAATTGTGTCTAATACTCACAATTTCTAAAATGAAATCGTTCTCAATTCCCCTTTACCATTAACTAAGGTTCTCCATGCCTTGACAAGACGAGAAGCAAAATTTCACCCTTTTATGCAAATAATTAAGACTCATGACAACCTATCATTCATTAATAGCTACGATGTGTGTTAAGGTGATTTCACCCTTGCATCACGAGATATCCCACACTTTTTAATGGGGTTATAGAGATATGAATTCCATTTTTGACAAATTGTGTCTAATACTCACAATTTCTAAAATGAAATCATTCTTAATTTTTATGCAAATTGTGTCTAATACTCACAATTTCTAAAATGAAATTGTTCTTAATTTTTATGCATCACGAGATATCCCACACTTTTTTAATGGATTTATATAGATATGAATTCCATTTTTATGCAAATTGTGTCTAATACTCACAATTTCTAAAATGAAATCATTCTCAATTCCCCTTTACCATTAACTAAGGTTCTCCATGCCTTGACAAGATGAGAAGCAAAATTTCACCCTTTTATGCAAATAATTAAGACTCATGACAACCTATCATTCATTAATAGCTATGATGCATGTTAAGGTGATTTCACCCTTGCATCACGAGATATCCCACACTTTTTTAATGGAGTTATAGAGATAAGAATTCCATTTTTGGAAAATTGTGTCTAATACTCACAATTTCTAAAATGAAATCATTCTTAATTTTTATTAGCATCTCAACAATGTTAGTAGTTTTAAACCTAGCAAATTTGTCATTATATTTTGGCATTTATGGAATGGTCCAAAAATTATGATGTCTATTGCAATAATTGCTAACCATTGACAAATGAATTAACTTTTAACCTTTTGAATTTTCAAATTCTCAACTATTTCATTCTATTTTCTCAAAATTAAATTCATTATTTTCATAAATTTCACTTAGAGATAGAAATATACAACCCGGTCCTTTTCCTTTTCTAAGAAAATTGATTTACTTCTTAATAAATTGTTGTAAGGATGATCTTCTTCTTTTTTCACTTGCGTGTTTGCATGGTATTCTGAAGTGCATTCCTCCTTGACTAATATTTTGTGCTTTAAGCTTGAAATTATTTGAAAAACCTTTTCACTTTGAATTCCAACACTTTTCAAGGTTTCTCCATTTTCCCTATCACATTTTAAGACATCAATTGTTAACTGATCATTTATTATGGAATTCTCATCATTTATATCATATAATTGATCAAATTGAACATTATCAAGTGGGAAAAAGAAATTTTCATAATCAATTTGTAGCAATTCATTTTCATCAAGATTCTCCCTTGAATATCTTCTTTGTTTATGCAAATTTTCAAGTTGAGAACATTTGAAATGCTCCTCTTTGATCACTGGTAAGTCAACATCTTCTATCCTAGTGTCTTCTCTATTTTTTACATAGGATAAATAAGATGCATTTGATCTACTAATGTTTGATTCACCAAATAAATATAGAGGCACCCAATCTCGTTGCAGCCCTTTTAATTCTTGAAATTCTTCTTTTGGATGTACTTGATCTAGAAATTGATCTAAATCCATCATGAGAACGTTTTGTTCTACACTTCTTATTTGTATGAAGCAATTTTTTCAAATGTCCCCCAAATTAGGAGTGTGTACCTTGGAGAACTCACAACAACTCAACAGTTGATCATTAGTATTAGCAATTCTTTACAATATTTCTTTTGTTTTATATACTCTATTTTTCATAATCATTGTTTTAAAATGATTTCCATTTATAAGTTCACATCTATATACTTTAGAGAGAAAAAATAACTTTCTTATAGCAAAATCCATCTTGACTAGGAAAGTTATACAACTTATTTCATTATGTTCCAAAGTTTTATGGATTCTATAGCTGTCTGATAATATGAATTTAGATAAAATTTTGAGAAAAAGTTTTTTGTTCAAAATCTTCTAAACTGCTGAAACATCAATTATGAAGTTATAATTATCATTTTATCTACTATTTGTTAGGGTTTCCATGCTAACCTAAATTTTTGAAACTTCTAGTATCTTTTTATGAATTTTTTAATTTTTGCTTTATTGATATCTATTATCTCTAAATAGAACTTTGAATATTTTATTACGATTAAGAAAACAATAGGAAATTTTGTTACCTTCTTTAATCCACTTTGGTTTATAAGGCCCTCCTTTTAGTGCCACTTCTATTGATGAGGATGTTACTCACACAAGAACATACATATATAGATTTTTTTTGTATGAATAACATAACCTATCTACCTTGAAAGAGTCGCTAATTCAATTAAGAATTAGCTATCCCAAGGCTCAATAATGTTAGGTATTGAATCACTAGGTTCACTTAGGGTTTGTTGTTTTATGTTGTTTACACAAAGGGAATTATAGATAGATTTTTTATGATATGATTAAACCTTGAAAGTAATTCAATTAATCTTTACAATTTCCTACATCAATCATTTTCCACATGTACTTTACCTCTAATTATTCCATCCAAATAAATTTCAAAAGATTAAAGAGAGATAGAAAAGAGCCTAGAAAGTTAATGATTTCAAATATTGCACACAAACATACTTAAAAACATGTAAACTGAAGCAAAAAACTATTTGTATTTCACTATAATATCTCATATCTACACACAAAATACTTCAAGAGTTTAAATAATTTAACCATTCACCAATGAGATAGCTTCAAAATGCACCCAAAGATGGCAAACAAGTTGATTATTTCATCTAGATGAACAATTTACATCATACAAAATTTATGATTAGGAATGACCTTGATATTACTTCAGCACTACAAGCTTCTACAATATGCACAAGTATTTATTAAAAATGAATAAAAAACATGAAATAGAAGTTAAATTAGTGATTCTCCAATTCAAGACCTATCATCTCAACAATTTTTGATAATCTCTAAAAGATAACCTATTGCCTTTTATAGAACTAAGGCATAGGTTAGTTACAACATCACACATGGTGAGATAGAAATAAGTGAATCAACATCAAACATGTGACAAGAAAATATCTTCTGCATATGGGCTATCAACAAATATTTTCATAAAAAATGATTAAATTTATCTCTCATTAACCTAGTCGTTGCTAACTATTCACTAACTCCTCAAAATTCTAGATAATAGTCACATATCCTTGTAGCATCCCTTGTGTATCTTCTAGCATCCCTTAATATTTCCATAAGGTTCAACAATTATCTCTCCATACCTACATCAAGTACACCATAAATCAAATAAGCTTGCCCAAAACTGCTTCACATAGAATATCATATGGAAACATATAAATTTATTCATTATTAGGCTTAATTTCCATTATACAAAGCACCATAAAAATCATGATCAAATAATATTTAATCCATAATTTATGATTAGTTCCCTTAAATTTTATTTCTTAAACCACTTTAATATTCTTACGGAACCTTTTTGGAGATTTTAATTGGTACCGAAATTTCAAAAATTCCTACTGGATATGCAACTTAAATGATTTTGGTATCAGGTTCCACAACAAGTGATTTTTTCCAAAAAACATAGTTTTTCTTTACTTGCGCATATTGGTAACCAGATTTATTATCAGGTTCATTAATCATCATTATCTATTACCTATGTCTTAATCGAGATTTTATTTGCAGATAAAGCTCTTCCTTCTGCACCGACAATTTGGAACAAAAGCGGATATCCCTCATCTGGTTTAGTAAGCTTTAGAATCTTTGTTTAGCGTGAATTGTTCCCAATTTAAATGAATTTAAGGTCCGATTAGTTATGAAGGAATGACTTTAACAACGTGGACCAATTTTAAATTATTTTAAAATGCAACCAACGTCACTTCTGACCATACTTTCAATTGCCATTAAAATAACTCGTTAAAAGGAACTTTACCGATCAAAGCCTTTACTACAACATGATGATATAAGCAATACATTCTTAGAGCATGGGTCCCCCATTCAGTGGAAGCAAAATGGGGTGTTTTGTGAGAAAAAACATGTCTGTCATAAATTCATTAGGACAGACATAACTTCATTAGGACTATTATAACTTCATTAGGATGGCCATAGGTTCATTAGGACATCCATAACTTCATTAGGATGGTCATAGGTTCATTAGGACAGCCATAACTTCATTAGAATGACCATATGTTCATTCGAACAATCATAACTTCATTAGGAGGGTCATAGTTTCATTATGACAATCATAACTTCATTAGTATAATCATAGGTTGACGATGGATTCTTATAAATAAGTGTTCAATAATGAAGATCTATGTGGCTAGAAATGGCTAACACATTAAACTAGTTTGCACATGACTATATAGTATTCTTCCTTTCATTTAATGTGAGATATTCATGTGAATATAAATAATTTATTACATTACAATTCCAAAACAAGAATAAGAAGCATAATTTTTTTCCATAATAGTTAACCTTCTAATTACCTGTCAATGGTGATTCTTAATGATTCATCTTGTACCACATTCTTAAAGATGTCCACATACAAAACTACTAAACTAACAAGGTGTTTACATAAAGTTATGACAATTCATGAATGCTAGCTCACTAGATAATAAATGCATGGGGGTTCTTGATGATAAAGAGTTGCATGAGGTCATGTGTGATGAAACATGATTAGACAATGTGTGAATTCATGATAAGTTAAAAATTGTAGGTCCTTGTGTAATAATATAAAGGTATATAGAGGTTTACATGATAAGCATGTGAAAATACGTAATTTCTTACATAGTGTGCAAGGAGTTATTGAAGCTTGTACAATATCATGTGTACCATTATAAGTTCTTGCACATAATACAAAGGACTATCAAAGCTTATATGGTGATGTGAAATATTTCCTCCTAGTGGATAGAACAATAATCTCCATCTTACACCACTAACACTAGTTTGTTGTACTTATTTATGGATTTGTGTAATTTCCTTTGGATTATGAAGATGTATTTGATTATAACCAAGAGATTTATTTTCAAAATTAAGTGGAATTCCTCAACAAACCCCCTTGTACTAATCATTTTTTATTACTTTATGTGCTAGTTTTAAGTTCCTAGGTGATGGGTTGAGCCAATTATCCTAATGTGAATTCATAGGAATGCTAGTGAATGTATGTGATATCCTTGTACTCGAACACTAAGAAGAGAGGTGTATGCATAACTTAGATGCCTCTAAAAGGGATGTGTTAATATTCCCTATACATGGTAATGAATTACATAGATATTCAACACTAATGTTGTAGTTTTGTTTATTTTAGAGGAATCTAATAAGGATAACAAAAAATTGATACAATTATGTGAATGTAAGGTATTTCAAATCAAAATTGTATGGATCTAATGTGCTAGCATATTCTCTAGGATGGACCAATTAGAATTACATAAATTTAATCCCAAGGCGATCTAATAAAAGTAGTGCTTGATGTCAATCTTGTCTATTGTGGCATGATTATAGTATCTATTTCTAATAAGAATAATTATGAAGATTTCTATTGATGGTGTATAACCACTTAGGTTTCCATACTCTATAATAATAATATGTGTGTAGATGTATAATAAGACGTTAATATCCCATGTGTTACTAATGTAGAAATATTTATGCTTATAACCATGTTGTAGAGAGGAAGTGATATTTCCCAACTATATTTGTCAATATATAAATAATATTATTTTGACAAATGTGTAATAATTTGCATATAATTTTTTGAGAAATAGGGAGTAGACAAGGTGACATGCACAAAAGGGTAGAAAGACAAATATAACGTACCTTAAAATTTGAGATTCGATTTAACAAACTACACAATTATGTCTAGTTCATCTTTTTCCTTTGCTTTAGACTCCTTCAAAATTTGAGCTTTTCGCCAAGTTCCTTCATTTTCAATGTTCAATTCTATATAAATCTAATAGAGTTAGTGAAAATTATGAAAATGATGAATCTATATTATGAAATTAAAACCAAAAATCATAATTAACATTCCAAGACTAGAAACATGAAAATATTAGTTCATATAATCAAATTTGATCTAAAAACTTGGGTATTTCCTCCTACATTGTCAAACAAAAAAAAGGTGGTGGAATATGTAAAATATGCTTGTGATTTTGTCAACACTATGAAAAAGCGTTTCTTTATCGGATAATACGTAAAAAGTAGAGAATAATAGATCATGTGGGCTTCAATCACGGGTCACATGCCTTTTTACCATTTTTAGTGTTGCCTAAAACATGATCACATTAAAGCGTGGGAACATTTTAACCTGTATAAAGTATGAACACATTTTAACTTTTATAAAGCATGAGCAAGTTATGTCTTTTATGGACACATATAATTGTACACCTAACACCCTCAATCCTAAATGCTACATCCTCGACCTATAACTTATACCCTATACTCTCAACCCTAAACTCCATACCCTCAACCCTATACCCAATACCCTTGACCATGAACCCTATACCCTATACACTCAACCCTATGCCCTCAACCCTAGGCCCTAAAGCTTATATGATAAACCCTCAACCCTTGGCCCTAAAGCGTATATGATAAACCCTCAACCCTAAATTCCATACCTTCAACCTTATACCCTATACCCTTGACCCTATACCTTATACCCTCAACTATAAACCCTATACCCTCAACCCTATACCCAATATCCTCAACGCTAAACCCTATACCCTATACACTCAACCCTGAACACTATTCCTCAACCCTAGGCCCTAAAGCCTATACACTAAACCCTCAACCCTAAAATCCATACCCTCAACTCTCAACCATATACCCTTAACCCTATAACTTATACTCTAAACCCTTACCCTATACCCTCGACCCTATACCCAATACTCTTAACCCTAAACCCTATACCCTCAACACTATACTATAAAACCTATACCCTATACCTTATACCCTCAACCCTACACCCTCAACCTTATACCCTTCATCGTAAAACCTATACCCTCAAATTTGTACCTTATACCCTCAACCGTAAACTCTATACCCTCGAACCTATGTACCCAATACCCTCAAACCTAAACCCAATACTCTCAAACCTAAACCCTATACCCTATACCCTATACCTTATACCATCAACCCTAAACCCTATATATTATACCCTTAATTGTAAACCCTATACCCTATACCTTAAACCCACCACCCTCAACCCTAAATCCTAAAACCTATATTGTAAACCCTATACCTTGTACCCTAAACCCTAAACCCTAAACCCTATACCTTATACCCTCAACTATAAACCCAATACCCTCAAACCTATACTCAATATCCTCAACACTAAACCATATACCCTATACACTCAACCCTATACCCTCAACCCTAGGCCCTAAAGCATATACACTAAACCCTCAACCTTAAGCTCCATACCCTCAACCCTAAACCCTATACCCTCAACCCTATATTTTAAACCCTGTACCCTATACCCTCAAACCTAAACCCTATACCTTATACCCTCAAATCTACAACCTCAACCTTATACCTTCCATCATAAATATTATACCCTTGACCCTATACCCGATTCAGGAGGACCTAGAAGACCTAAAAATTTTAGTCTCAGAATATGATGAAACTAGCATCATTGGATATAGCTCGCTGACACAATCCTAATGTAGCTTGAATTGCGTCAAAAAGAGGTTGGATGCAAAAGTTATGCTCGATCAAAGTTTAGTAGAACTAGGGATTCCATAGGAGGACTCTAGGCCAAACAATTGATTGTCTCCAAATCAGACAAAAATGGCACCAAGTCATTGAGCTCGTCAAAATGATTCTGTCACTGCTTGAATCACGCCAATCAGAGTCTGTACGTGAAAGTTATGGCCAGTCAAAGTTGTGGAAAAAAGGGTTGATCAGGTACATATGATGATATGGAATCACCAGAGCTTGACACGTGGCATCCATATAGCTAACATGGTATCAACAGAGCTTGACATGTGGTATTCGTACAACTGACATGTCATCACTAGAGCTTGACATATGGCATCTGTATAGTTGGCGTGGAGGACGATGAGGAAACCATGTGGAAGATGAGGTGGAATGTACCATTGGCTTGTTGATGTGGTAGAAGCAATGAGTTGGCACTGACATGGACCATTGAGAGGTGACATGTGTCATTGGCGGATGAATGAGGTAATGCCACGTGACCTAATGATTGGGTGCCACATGGCAGTTTGTTTGTTAAAAAAGTTTGTTTGTGGGGGTTGAACCCCTAACCTCCTACTTGCTAGTTTTACCATCCACCACTACACTAAGGGGCTTCCTTTGCTACATATGCGGGGCCATTTTATATTTATAGTTTTAAAACAATAGCAAATCTAAAAATGGGGGTTGGGTGGTTTGAACCCCCGACATGGCATCCGTACAATTGATGTGGCAAAGGACGTGAAAAATGAGGTGGCATGTATAGTTGGCATGCTAACATGGTAGGAGAAGTGAGTTGGTGCTAACATGGACCATTGAGAGGTGACATGTGTCATTAGCAGATGAATGAGGTAATGCCACGTGGCCTAATGATTGAGTACCACTTGGCACATGTGGCAGTTTGTTTGTTAATTTTTTTTTTGTGGAGGTTGAACCCCTAACCTCCTGCTTGCTAGTTTTACCATCCACCACTACACCAAGGGGATTCCTTTGCTACATATGCAGAGACATTTTCTATTTATAGTTTTAAAATAATGAAAAATCTAAAAATGGGGGTCGGGTGGTTTGAACCCCCGACATGGCATCCGTACAGTTGATGTGGCAAATGACATGGCAGATGGAGTGGCATGTATAGTTGGCATGCTGAAATGGCAAGAGCAGTGAGTTGGCGCTGGCATGGACCATTGAGAGGTGACATGTGTCATTGGTTGATGAATGAGGTAATGCCACATGGCCTAATGATTGGGTGCCATGTGGCACATGTGACAATTTGTTTGTTTAAAAAGTTTGTTTGTGGGGGTTGAACCCCTGACCTCCTACTTGCTATTTTTACCATCCACCACTACACCAAGGGGATTCCTTTACTACATATGCGGGGCCATTTTCTATTTATAGTTTTAAAATGATGGCAAATCTAAAAAATGGGGGTCAAGTGGTTTGAACCCTCGACCTCCCATATACCGCTATGAGCACCCAACCAACACATCACATAGGATTTTTGAAGTGTAAGGGGGCCAAAGCCTATATAAAGGCTTAAATCCCAGAGATTCTAAAAAATAAAGGGGCCTGGGCTCTAAAAAGATTTAAATCAACATTCACACAAGCTCAAAAATTGTGAATGGATTTTTAAAAGGGGGCTCGTTTTTGAAAATATTAGAACCATTAAAAAACCTATAAACTGTTCATTAAAGATTTTTGTTTGTTTTAAAATCTATTAGGGCTTAATATAGGTTATTTGGAAATATTATTGTTAAACCCATTTTTAGCATATGAACATGTATATAAGGGGGTATTATTGCTTTTCTAAAGGAAATTCTCTTGGGAGGAAATTAGGCATATTGGACAATTAGGAAAAGGAGGAATCTTGGAGATTAATGTAAGCACACAAACATTGTATATTGTATTTCTTTCTAGTGTAATTGGGTTACAAGGCATTTTAAGCCTAACCCTTGAATGCAAGAGAAGAAGAGTACAAGAGAGTCTTTAGGTGTTGAGAGAGACTGTGTGAGGAGTTTTAATGCAGATCTAAAGCTTGGATGATGTAAAAGGCGATTTATGCTTGACATAGTTAATAAAGCATTCCTACATTGAGAAGTGGACCCAAAGATGTAGCCCAAACACATGGATGAACTCCGTTAACAAACTTCTTATCATCTCTTTATTCTCTCTTATTCCTTCCAATATTTTGATTCCTTTTGAGTTCTTAATTATGAAATTGAAGTAATTAATTAATGTCATCAAGTTGAGTAACAAGTTAAGTGAATCTAATTCTATAATTTCAATGGTTAAAGAACATAACTACACAATTCTATTTTGCGATCAGGAAAATCTATGATTAAGGTTAAGTACAAGTATTTTGTAAACCTTTTTAATTACATATCAAGTTTGGTATCAGAGCAGTTTAACAAGAAAAATTACAAGTGGTGGATGTTAACCAGGTTGAAATTAAAGTGAGGAAAAGGTGCACTTGAGGAGATTAATCCAGAGATTGGATTGAGGTGATTTACTCAAAGACAAACCATGACACAACCAGAAGAAGGAAAATCTCCTAGTTTTGAAATATTTTAGAATGAAGAACAATTTTGAAAAATGTTCCTAGACATGAAGATGATGTTGGAAGAGTTGTACAAGGACAAAAATAAGAAGAAGGAGAAAAGTGAATCCTCTTCAAAAGATGAAAAAGGTAAAGGAGTAGGAGGTGGTGGTGACCCTCCCAAACCTCTGTCTCCATCTTCTTCATCTTCTTCATCTACTTCCTCTTCAAAGAAGAAACAACCTATGCAACCTGAATCTAATACACTTTTGTTAAAGCTTGATGTTAAATTTGAATTGCCAACTTATAATGGAGAACTGGATGCAAAAAACTTGATAATTGGATAAAGTAGATTGAAGATTATTGTGGGATTCAAAAGTCTACTGATGATACTTCAAAGATCCAATTAGCCACTCTTTTCCTGAGAGGCACAACCTTAATTTGGTGGGACAAAAAAACTCAAGAATATCTTAGTCAATATGGTAAAATTATTTCTTCTTGGTTTGAGTTTATAGCTACACTTAAGAAATTTTTTTATCCATTAGGTCACATGCAACAAGTAGTAATGAATTGGAAGTCATTAAGGAAAGAGAAAGGAAAAAGTGTATAGTAATATACACTTGAATTTAGGAAAAGAGCTTTAATTTTGGGCATTCCATTATATACACAAGAAACTTTTTTGAAGTATATAGGTCGATTACATGAAAATTTCAAGCATACAATACTTATGGTCAATCCAACTAACCTTGACAAAGTTAGTGTGCAAGCCATTCATATTTACCTATAGATAGAACATGTCTAAAAGCGGCCATGTAGGCAAGTAAGTGGACAGTCACACAGACTGTCAAAAAATTGGAAAAATTTCAAAGGGGTCCCTTGGGAACTCGGCGTGAAGAAAGGGGTCCACTCAAGGGACGCGCTGTTTGAAAGTGCAGAAGAGATGCTTTTTCTCAAATCAATTCATCATCAACGAATCCTTTTGAAAGATGTTCACTTCATCAAGGAATTCGAAAGGAAGAAAATGCTCCCTTGCTAGGGGAAGATCAAAGCTATTCACTCCTCGAAGGAAAAGGTCTCCAATTCTTTCTTTGCGAACCCATGATGAAGGAAACACGTTCCATTAGGGTTTCAAGTTGAGAATGTGATTCTTTGAAAATTTTGCAAAGATTCTCAAGAAAATATTTGTTTGGAAATGAATACATTTTCTAAAAATTAGTGTCATAGAAATGGCGTTTTCACACATGAAAGGGAAAACTCAAGCAAAGAAGAGAGAAAGATAAGAAAAGAGAAAAAGAGAAAAAACAAGATAACAAATAAGAGACATAGGGGTGATATGATATTTTAGGGTCAGAGCTGCTCATGAATATATATAAGTATAATAATAGTAATATATAAATGAACTGTCATCAACCCCCTACTATAACAGACCATGTGAAGAATGCAAAAGAAGACAAAGTAAAAATAAAAAATTGGGTCAAAATGGAAGGGAAGCCTGAATGCCCCCAACACTTTGCATCATCCCCAATTTATTGAAAGTCAATCAAAAACATGGAAGAATGATGATATAAATAGAAGGTTTACGACAAAAAAACCACTCCTGTATCCAAGCACCAACAAGGGTGACAAGGGTCATCCAGAAACACATAGCACGACCGAAAGGACACACATCACAACACACACATCTAATCTAAAGCTAAAGAAGAGGCCTCCCCCTAACACTGATCGACCAATAGGTCATTCGATTCCCAATCTAGATCATCATAAGGGGAAGGAGGACAAGCCTGCAGTGGTGGGATGTTAAGAGGAGGAGCTTCTGACCCTCCCATAATAAGGGCTAAGGAAGAAGGCCCTACAAGGTCTCCTCCACTTAGATCTTGTGGAGCTATGGTCAACGATTTCACAAAAATCACTGACAAGGCCGTAACTTCATCCAGAGAGTTAAACATGCACTTCACTAGAGTGGTATGGGGAAAGTTGTACTTGAGGTTCACCACTAGGCTCACCGAGTGACTTGGGAGTGGTGATGAACTCAGGGGAAGTTGGGATTGGTTCCATTACTAAAACAGAACAAGTCAATACGAGACTGCCTTTTGAAGAAGGTGGGATCCTCTTATGTTCTCTATTGCTAGAAGGACTACCCTCCACCTTCTGCTTCGTCGAGGGATGTGAAATCCCCACAGATGGGGCAAGAGGTGCAGAGGAAGAGGAGTACCTGAGAGAATTGCAACAAATACCATTGAAGTGTTCGAAATATCTATGGGTTTTGGGAAAGGAGGGACATCCAGAATTGACATCAACAAGGGTGTCTCCACCGAAGGAGCGATGAACACCTACACCTTTTTGGGGTCAGGCCATTCGTACTCACAGTAGAAGCCAACAGCAATGTGAATTTTGGTTGAACGGAAGTAGAGGGGAGGAGAGAGAAGGATGTGGTAGGAGGTCCAAAGACAGGGGTGGTCGACTCCTCTTCCTTCTTTTGTAAAGTGGCTTGCTTAGCTGCGAGAGCCTTTCGCCAACGCTTGCATTCACACACAAGGAGGTTTCTACAACTCTTTGAGCTAGAAACTAGAGGTTGCAAAGGAACAGAAGGTTCCTATTCAGCCATGGGAGTGTCCACCATTGCTGTTTCCAGTGGAGGGATAGGCTCCTAAATGGGAGTAGGAGGAATAGGTTGAGAAGCAGTGAGAGGAGTCGTCTCTAACGCCTCGGCAATAGGCCTCTTCTCGTTTATTGCCTTGGGAGTAGAAGCGATAGGATGTTGCGGAGGTCGAGACATAGGAGATTCCCCATGGGGACCTTTCTTCCTATGATACCGAACGGGCCTAGGCTCTATGGGTAGAATAGGAAGCTCAAACGCGGGATGCTTGGGCTTTCACAAAGCAGACACCATAGGACTCTCTTGCAAACACGAAATGGAATATGATGGTGCCACAATAGGGTGGGAGGAAGTGTTAGACTGAACAACGAAAGAGAAAGAAGGAGGATCTCGAGACTGCTTCTCTTCTTCCCTTCTACGTGCCTTGGAGGCATCACTATCAGCTTTCAAGCAAGCCCTATGTGAAACAACATAAGGAAATGGAGGGTATCTCACTCTCAGCATTAAGCACCCTCTCTTGTAATTTTTATAAGTTTGATACAAGAGGTCCTTCCTAGGTGGAAGAGTTCCAAAGAGCGCATGCCAAGAGTAATCCAAGGAATGACTACCATGGGAAAATGATGATTTATAACCAGTGTCATGGATTACATGACAAAACCCTCGTGGATAAATTTTAAAAATTTATGCATACCAAGGGTATTGCATTCATAGCTACTAACTAGGGGATACCCAACTTCACTCTAAAGAATTCAGATCCAGGGATTATGTCGAACAAAAGATTCACAGATTTAGGTCCAACCAAAACCGACAAGACAATACTACCCAAAGGAGGTACAAAAAGTCCATCATGTGTGAAAATGGTACTCACAAGTGCATTGTATCCATCTTTATGCAAAAAGTTGATTAGCATGATCTCCTCAGTTATGATGTTTACTTGAGATGTCTGATCAATGAGAAAACTTGCTACGATGTTTCCATTGATTCGCACAGGGATGTAGAGTGGAGATGGTTCCCTATTAGAGTCCATCGACAAATACTGTGAGGTGAAGGTTATACTAGTACCACTGCTCACAGGCTACAAAAAGGGGATAGGTTGATGTAGGAAAGAGGCCATCACATGCACTAAACGACACTCTCATAGGGCCCCCCAAAGGTTGCAAGATAGGACAGTGATCCAATTAAGGTTTTGTTGCACAACACTTTCAGAACCTTCCAACTATGCCTACTAGGGGTCGCATGTTGGGTTGTAAGGCGAAGGCCTCACAACACTCACACCTACAACAATCCTAGAATATGATGAAATGAACTTTTAGTATCGCCAAACAAAACCAAAATGGTTCATGTCGGGTTCACCAAAAATGTAAGAGAGGAAGACCAACCATGTCAAGGTCCCAGGTCATGGAGATCCAAGAGCGGAGGGCTACCCTAACTTACCTCACTCTAAAGGGGTGTTTGAAATGAGGGATGAGAATGATGAGGACCATACTTTCCTTCGATCACTCTACAAACCAAAAATAAGGATTGGGGCTAGGAGAGCTAGTTTTTGGATTCAGTACTGTACCTCAGATAGCTCTCTACCTGAGGACAAAAGTGTAGTTCTAGGACGATAGCGCGACGCACTGGCGTCTCTCAGGTGCACTGGCGTCTGTACGACTAGAGGATCAAAAATACCATATGAACTATCATAAAACAAGTTGCCGACCTAGCTAGTGACTTCTAAAGAAGCAAAACAAAACTATGAAGTAAGAGAGATACAAACGAATGTGATAAAGTAGATAGATAAGAGCTAAAGTAACGAAGATAATCTCACCAAGTCACCAATTCGCCAGTTAGCTCCAAAAACACAACCACCTACACACAAGAAAGAGGGGAATTTTTTTGGGGCTATATAGGTTAGACCCCCATTTTGGTGTTTCCACCTCCACAGATAGCCAAATAGCAATGATAGAGAAATATATGATAAAGAAGTAAAGAAAGGAAGGAATGCAAATAACACTAGAAAACAGTATATAGCTACTCTACCAAATCACAAAGGAGAGGAGAAAAATGTTACCACCTCCACCAAGAGCTCACTAGCCAATGATGGAGAAAGAAGGCTTGAACAATCACCACAACCTCAACTGCGATGAAGGGAGGTGTTGCAAAACCTCAAGCCCCTGTTGCAATGGCTTGCTTTACACTTGATTTATAGAGTTGAGAGAGTGTTGTTGCTGTAATGGAGCGTTGAGAATGCTGTAAGTGATAGGAAATTGTGAAGAAGGATGAAGTGAATGCTTGAAGATTGCAAAAAGAGATGAGTTGAATGAAGAATGGATGAATTTGAAGGAGAAGAGGGAAGAATCCACCGTTTTCGGGGTTAGTTGGTTGAAGAGGGATGTTACAAATCGTTCCCAATAGGAAGTTTAACGACTCTACCATCTTTAGATGCAAGAATCCGTTAGGGACGTAAGCGCGCTGCGCAGATGTCTGCGCATTGTGTGTGTGTCCTTGAAAAATATTTTTCTACTGACACAACAAAAATATGCCAACTGGAAGGAAGGCAACAAGCTGATGTGGAATTTTGACTTTGGATTTGGTTTTCTAAGGTGAGTATGTACAAAAGGGGAATTTGTGCAAGGTGTGCAAATTCGCTCCTATACAGTGGCATAAGAGGATATTAGGATAACCTAGGCGGTGCCTGCCAAGGTTATTAGAACCTCAGAAAATATCGTCAGAGAGAAAATTTTTGAGTAGGGGCAATGATTTTAAGGGCAATGAACAAAATTAGAGTAACACCTATCAACTTGATTTTATTGTCTTGTGGATCTTCTCAAGGTAGGAGTAAGGGGTTCTTGTTGCTCTTCCTCTATTATGTGCTCATCCTACACATCCTCTAACCTAACAAAAACAAACATCCTCACTCTCTTGTTGTTCACATACACACAACTTAAATAATTTCATAGTTCACAAGTTCCATTCAATTTCATAGTATGTAGTTAATCATTTCATTAATTTGACAATTTCATTTGTTGATTAAATCTAACTCCTGATTTCATGAAGTTTATCAATCGATTAATTGATCTCAAGTAAGCAATTTCAAATTACATTCAAATTGGGATGACACCAAAATTTTAAACAATTGAACGTTTTTGAATTGATTTCTCTATTGGAAATAGGATGCCATTTAATTGCAATCCTAAACATTATTTATTTCGTGTATCTCCTAAGTCCTTGGAAAGTGTTCTCAAACAGTAGGATTAGAAAGAGATTAATATTGAATGAAATAATCATGTTAATTGACATTTGTAATTAATTCTAAATGATAGGAGAACATGGGGCACCCACATGGAAGGTGGAACCCACCTTGAGTTAAGTTAACTGCTTGGAGAAAAAGATAACACTTCTGTAATGCATGTAAAGATCCTAGAAGTTAGGGATTGATGTTTACATGCATGAAGTTCAGTTCAATTCAGTTAAGATAAGTTCAGTTTAGTTTAGTTTAGTTTAGTTTAGTTCAGTTTAGTTCAATTATGGTTCAGTTATCTTAAGTTGCATGTAGTTAGTTTCAGTTGAATGCTAGTTGACTTTAGTTAACATGGAATGCATGACTAGTAACTTGAGTTGCATGACAGATAACAAGTGACTACTTTAAGTTAACAGGGGATGATCATTCTTGCATGAATGGTGGAGATATATGTTTCAGTTAACAGAGAATGACTTGGACCCACCTTGGGCGCCCAAGTTGGCTTCTTGGAGTTAACACTTTTTCATGATAAGATATTTCAGAAGGATGAGTTAAGTGGGCCCATTCTTGGGTGCCTACTTTGAGGATAAGCTTTGAAGATATCTTCAGAATAAAGGTTGAGTTATGACTTCAGTTTGAGACGCCCAAATGGATGAAGGAGTTGATTTAACATTGTTCTTCATGGTAGAACTCTACTTGCAAGAGATAGGCATATGTTTTTGGTGATGAGCTTTGAGCTTTGTAATTGTAACTCTTTGGAGTTTACAAGGTTGATTATTGCCTATTTATCTCAAGCAAGTTGAAGAGAGTTTGTATCAATTTTTATTGCAGGTTGTGAAGAAGATTTGTTGAAGGAAAAAGAAGCATCTCAAGCAAGGATTGGAATTATTGTAATCTTATTCTAAGATTAAATAAGACATTAATTCTTGGTGGAGTTTTTTCCTGAAAGGGTTTCTCCACAGTATATGTTGTGTATCTTCTAATATCCTTTCTAATTCTTCTACAACCTTCTATCTTCATTCTATAAATGATAAAATGAATTAATCATATAATCACCCACAAAGAATCTGTAACAAAGAATACATATTTAGATCTACAATCATAAAGTTTTACAAAGTATTAAGCTACATAAACACCTCAATTTTCAACATTCTCATTCCATAGGAACAATAACAAACTACAATCAATTACAATCTACAAATTCCAAATTTTTTGTTACTCACTCCCATGCATGAATCCTCATATTCTTCTAATGGTGTGCTCCCCTGTTATTGACTTTCATCTACCATGAATTTCATCTTGGTTAACTTAAAATTTCATTATTTTTCATAGCCATCCTTTGTTTTAAACTCCAATCAACGTTCTTCTCTATTTCCCTAAGATCAACTCCTTTCCAATATGTAATATGTACTCACCCCTCTCAAGCTATATGCCCTCCTTTGTTCCCTTATTCACTCTTTCCTTAAAGTTGTGTGACATTATTTTTGTTTTGTCTTAATCCTTCAT
Source organism: Sequoia sempervirens (assembly GCA_007258455.2). Taxonomy (NCBI): domain Eukaryota; kingdom Viridiplantae; phylum Streptophyta; class Pinopsida; order Cupressales; family Cupressaceae; genus Sequoia; species Sequoia sempervirens. The sequence continues at coordinate 282,867,298 of VDFB02105785.1, read as the reverse complement.
ACTAATCGTGCCCCCCCTCTCTGTCTTTACTCATATTGACTCATTCATCTTTCTCTTTGCGTATAACTTGATCTTCCATTTAGCATGCCCCTATAGTGTTTCTTTTTAATCTTCAAATTCTTTGATTTTCCACAGTATCTTCCTTGTGGTTCATGGCTACACAACCTCTCATCTAGCTATGTTCCCACCACATCTCTCCATTGTTTCCTATGTGGCCCTAAGGAAAATCCCCCTCACACCGTCCCTACCACTTATCCAAATTGACCCCCTCTATTTGATATGCACTTTTATGTTTGCATTTTATCTTGGGGTCATATGGGAAGATGGTGTAGTCCTCTGTTCTCCAAATATGCTCCCTTCAAACTCTACACAACCCATCTTGTCACGCACTATGCCTACCAATAATGGTAAATCAAATTCTATGATAAAATTGCATTTTCATATTCTCCATTATTTCTCCATGATGCTCGATCTTTCACCTTCTAGGAATTGAGTTGTAGTTTGAAAATGCCCCTTGAATTACTCTTCCTCAACATTGATTTATCATTCCTCTATTTTTATATTTTATTTTATTTTTATTTGTTGCTCCTTTTGTTTTCTTTACATGGCGACCCCTCACCATTCTTAACATTAAAAATCATGAAGAAATCATATAGAAAATAAATATAAAAATCCATTGGAACCTTCAAATTTTGGAAAAAAATGGAGTTCCAATGATGAAAAAATTGATTACAGCACTAAAAAATGCACTGATGAAATCTTTCCCAATAACCTACTTTGGAAGATCATAAATTGAAACTTGTTCAATTTTATGCCAAATCACTTTACAATCATATTCATCTACCATATGTTAGTGTGTTGTTTGATTTCAGCTTCCTATGATAAGATTTGAAAAGTTTTTTGAAGCATCAAGTTGGAGGGTTTTGGAAGAGTTTGTTGTCTGCACAACGTTAGATTTGCTAGAGAGGTCAACTTTGGAGGACAATATCTATGAGCTGGATGATTTTCATGACAAACCAATTGGTGTTTCAGATTTTTCCCATGTTAATCTACTTTCATGTCAATTCTCAAATCCCCAACATCTCATTTGATATTTTTCCAAAGCCAAAAGCAAATGGATTTTCATAGTTTTTGATGTCTGCAGTTCCAAAATGTTTCAAAGGGGTCAACTTTGACCTTTGATATTTTGGGAAGGAAATGGTTTGGTGAGAATCTCTTTTGTACACATATTCATTTGACTTAAGTGAACTAATCCCCTAAGTGGCAACTTCCCAGGAAGAGATCTGATAATTTTTCAAAGTGGCAATTTGGTGAGTTCCAGTTGATTTTTGACAAGTGCAATTTTAGAAAAGGCTAGGTGAGCTACTTTGACTGTTAATATTTTGCAATCCTAATGAAACCATGCTCCCATAGCATCACTCAACCTATTAGTGCATTTCCATGGCTCTGGAAGAATGTTTGATCAAATTTTTAGGATGATTCTAGAGACTACCTAACCCATTTTTGTCATAGTGCAAGATGTCAGGATGCAAATTCTGAATGAGTGTGGAAGAGATCTTTAAGAGGTGTTTGAAAAAGTGATTGAATTGAGTGGCATCAATAATTGGAATCAAATTTGTAGCAAAATGTGCTTCACTTGAGGACTTCCATCTAATTGCATAGAGGAACGTTCAAGGAGAAATAACCTAGTCCATTTCTCTTATTGGTGGACATCATGTTGAAAAGGACATGGCCCTTGTTTTAGATGTTGCACATTTTAACAAATATATGACTAGTGTGCAAAAGGTTATGTCGTCCATATTTGGTCTCATTGCCTGTAAAGCCCACATATTTCATTAAGTGGATTGTATAAGTTAGAAGGTGGGAAATCAAAGAGAAAGTATTATACAGGGAAGAAGCTAATCGACTTACCATCAAGTTTTTCAGTGAAGAAATTACAAGAAGATAAGTATGAATACATAATTTGCAATAATGAAAGTAGTAGGTTGTTGAACACAACCCTGAAATAATTTAGAGTTCTTAAGGACTTTCAAAATGCTTTGGTCACCACTTTTGAATTCATCTCCAAATTGTTGCAAGAAAGATTGTTATGAGAGATATGACTATTTAAATAATTTCAAATGACACATCCTTGTGGATATCAATGATGGTGCTAAATGAAACAATCTGAAAATAGGTTTTCACTATAATAATGTACATTGTATCATATATCCAATGAGATATAAGGGGATCACAAGAAAACCTAAACTCAAAACAACTGCCAAAAAGAGCATCTACAATCTATCACAGAGGGCCAATTAGGTTAATGAAAAAATAGGGCATGAGGGTTTGAAACTTTACTGCTCAAGATAAGCACTTGGAGGTGGGCTATTACCAAAGGGGATGTTACATGAATAACTCTGAAATTGAAAAGTGAATTACATGATTGAGTTAATTTGAGAAATTGTATGACGTTATTGGAAAGAAGTATGGTTGGCAATAGCTAATGAAAGCATACGCAGTGACAACCAGGAATGGTGATTGCTAAGAAAGCTAAAGTTCACAAGAAGGCCTTCTTTTATGAGTTGAAGGATCCCACCTCTATAATGTTTGATTGTCTTTTGAAAATACGATTTGAAGTTTCATTGAATGTTGATGAAAGAAAATTTATGAAGTACTGTCAATGTTAGAAGAACCAAACCAAAACTTAGCAATTCCCTATGTTGATACATCTCCAAATCACGAGTTGTAGAGTTGCAAGTATCTCTATCTTATTTCCTATTAAGGGAAAACACTCCATACTTAAATTTGTACAACATTGTAATACCAACTATTGATGGAGCGAAAGCATTACTATCTAGTCTCATAAAAAGTATTTATTACAGAGAAGAAGTTGACATCTATATTTGTGGCCAACCCCTTGTACTTAGAAAGCTTTACCAACCAATAGACACACTCAAGCATGTTGGAATTAAAGTCCATGTGGTTGAAGAGGCTAGATTGAAAGAATACTTCTGATATACTATAAAATATTTTGAAGCAATTAATCTAGAGAAGAACATTTAAATTGGAGGCCAAAATTTTGGTGTTCAAGTGTTTGTTGATATTTATTCATACATGTTATCTTGTTGTCTCCAGAGTGGTCTTTCCTTGTTATTCATATTGAATGTATCAAGCATATGTTTAATTTGTCAAGACATATTTGTTGCCTTTGTGTGATTCATTTTGATTGGTTTCAGTAAGAAAGAATTAAAACTTCTTTTAAGTGATTCCTTTTAATTGGTTTCTTTCAAGAATTAAAATCCTTTTAAATAAGTCATCTTAATTGGTTTCCTTCAAGTAAGAATTAAAATCTTTTCAAATATCACAGTAACTTGGGGAGATATCATTGGGATTAGTAAGAAGATCCTAGTAACTAATAACCTTGCACATTTATGCCAGTCATAAACTTCTAAAAGTGCCAAACAGTTCGAGTTAAGCCATAACTAGGACACATACATCATATACATCTTGACTCCGTTGCCCAATAGGATAAGACATGATCAATTTCAATTAAAACTACATTCTATAAAATTTCATTCACACCTTTCCATCTTTCAATTATAGGAGTAATAGTTAGAAACAACAAGTAGTTTAGCATTCGAGTTATCTATTTCAAATCTCCATGCCATATTGAAGTAGATAGAAAAAATTCTCATAAACACACTCAATCTGCTTAATATCAATTTATAGGAAATAATGTTTATAAGGGTACACCTACCTAGGTCTAGCAGAACTTGAAGTGCAGGGAATTCTAACCACATTGGTTAATTTCTTTCATTGGCCAAAACACTATTAACCTAACCATAGAGCTTGACATACTCTTAGGGTTCACAATTTTCAATCTTGGGAACCAACATAATCTATGGCTGATAATTTACAAAATTGATATATAAGAAATTTTGAAAATCAATGACAATAATGTCAATTAATCTCAATCAATGACCACCAAGGTCAAATTGTACTCAAAATATGAAAATCAAAATCAAACAAAACTAAAATATTCTTTTTGTATGATGTTGATTGCACACTTACCCAGATGCTCTTGCATCGTGAAGTATCTGAACCCTCTTCTTCTCCATCCTCTAATCCATCTGGTTGTTTTTCCACATGTGCATCTTCCTACTTCTCAATCTTTGTCTTGAAGTGCATTATTTGTGTCTTATCTTTCTCCTTTGGTTGTTCTTCACCTGGGTAAGCTCTAAACTCCCTGAAAAATCACATCTCTAGAGAAAATCATTTTAGAAGTTAGTGGATTCCAAAGCTTATAACCTTTTCCATTCTCACCGTAACCAAAAAAGATTATTTTAGATCCAATTTAGAATGCTTCTCTTGAAGCACATGAACAAAACCCTCTCAACCAAAGACCCTTAAATGTGAAATAGGAGGCTTTCTACCTATCCACACTTCATAAGGAGCTTTATCAACAAGATTTGAACAAGGAGATCTATTAACCAAATAGCATGCAATACTTACAACTTCTGCCCAAAAGCATCTATCAAGCTTAGCACCACTCAACATGCTCCTAGCTCTTTCCATCAAGGTTTAGTTTATTCTTTTTGCTACCCCATTTTGTTGGGTTGTATATGGAGTATTCCTTTGTTGAACAATACCTGCATGCTTACAAACTCATTAAAATACCTAGAACAATATTCACCTCCATTGTTAGATCTCAACACCCTTATCTTATAATTTGTTTGCTTCTCAACTAAGGTTTTAAATTCCTTAAAATTAGTGAAAAACTTAGATTTTGCATGCATAAAATAAATCCAGGTGTATCTTAACACATCATCAATAAAAGTAACATAATAACGACATTTTCCAAAAGAGTCAACATCCACTGGTCCAAACACATTCGAATGAATGATCTCTAATAATCTCTTAGCTTTATTAGTCACATTAGGAAATGACGATCTATTTTATTTACCAAATACACAATTCTCACAAAAATCATTTTTTCCAACAAAATAATCAAAAATACCATCAACCAAATTTTTATTCAAAATGGTCTTAAGACCCTTTTCACCTATGTGACCCAATCTATGGCACCACAACATGCATGCATTTTAGTGTCAGTTACATTGGTAGAGTTACAAAAAGTGGAGGCATTAAGCCTAAATAAAGTCCCTATCCGAGATCCTTTAGCAATCACCAAACTCCCCCTTACCAACCTGCAACCAAAATTTTCAAATGTCACTGCATTCCAGAATCATTCAACTTGGATACTAAAAGTAAATTTCTCGCAATTCCTACAATATGTAAAATGTGATCAAGGGTTTTAACTCTTCTATCACTGAAACATAACTTTATCTTTCCCTTACCAACAATCTTCTTCATGTTGTTATCACCAAGGAAAACTTCTCCCCCATAATAAGTTGAATATGAAGTAAACCACTCCTTGTGAGGAGTCATATGGTAGGAGCAACCTGAATCAATAAGACAAGTATCATCACTAATAGTGTTAGCATAATTAAACAAAGCATCATAATCACCATCTTCTGAGGACATTTTTTTGGAAGTATCCAAACTCTTTTTATTGTTTCTGCACTCCTTCACATGCCCTCTCTTACCACAATTCCAACACTATACTCTACTCTTCCCGGGGGTTTTAGAACGTCCTTTAGACTTGTCTCTCTTTTTGTCCCCTTTAGGCCCTCCTTTTTCTTTGGACCTTCCTCGGACATGCAAGGAATCTTGGGAGCTCACATTCATGGACTTTCTTCTCATATCTTCTGAAAGAAGTATGACAATGAAATTATCCATCTTCGGTCTTGTACCACCACCACTTATGGAAAAAATTAGATTTTCCCAAGATTCAGGTAAAGAACAAAGCAACAAAATAAATTTATCTTCTTCTTCTATCTTAACATCTACAAATGCAAGCTCACTTATAATCATATTAAAAGTATTTAAATGTTCTACTATAGAATCATTGTCATTCATTTTCAAAGAATACAAACGTCTTTTGAGATATAATTTATTTGTTAGACTTTTAGTTTGGTAAATTTCACTAGATCCTCCTCCACAACTTGTATGTGGTAGATTCTTCTAAAAAATTTAGGAGCACAAAATTTGTAAGACACAACTAAATGGTTGATCGTTCCTTCTTGTCCATTTTCTTCCAATCTTCATCAAACGTTGAATCTACTTTCTTTTCATTTGAAACTGTCAACCACTGATATCTCTCTTCAAGGAGATCCTCCATCTTCAAATTCCACATAGATCATAACCAGTACCATTGAATTTCTCAATATTTAGATGGGAAGTAAAATCCATGGTTTTTAATCTTCTTCACAAATCTGCAACACCCACAATGCACAAGCTCCCACTTAACCAAAAAACCTTCAACACGCAAAAGAAAGGTGTCACTCTCTTAATAGAACTATTAGCTCTTATACCAAATGTTGAAAATTCAAGGTGAAACTTGTAACAATAGAACTTAATAATGTGGTTTGCAAATCTAAAATTATGTATCCAAGATTACCAAAAAGTGATTATGTGCTTAGCAATTGCAACAATGAAAGAAAATCAACAATACCACAAGGATAGAATAACAAGTGACACAAGATATACATGGATAAACCCTTGTAGGAGAAAACTCCACACTTAAAGAGATCCAATGTTTGTATTAATCTTCAAATGAGATACACCAATACAAAACTCCTCTCTAAATTCTAGTAGCACTTCGTTACTCTAACAACTTGCAAACAAACTTATGAAACCACCATCTCAAGGCTCCAATATATAGACATTTTTGGGAGAGAATACCACATATGGTATCCCGAAACAACAAGAAAACACTTGGAAAAGCCCATGTCCCCCTTAGTGGACAACCCATAAAAATGGCATAAAATATTAAATGATCACATGGCCTTCACATGGGTGCCTAACCCACGACTAATAAGAATTGGTCAATGCTGAGTGCTCCATAACTCTTTGATGGCTCTAATGGATTCATGCACAAACATGCAAACTTAGGCGCCCCACCATGCAAGAGCATGCAATACATGCAAATAATATGCAAGGAAATGCACTACAAAGTGGTCCCCACTCACAAAGTTGGACACCCAAAAGGAATATGCTCCCAAAATGTTTTGTAACTATCATTGTAGTGGGTCCGCCTCTATGAGTGCAATTATAAGTTGTCATAGGAAAATATAAATATTTTGACCCTCATGTCCTCTAGAACACTTTCCAAAGAACGTGGAGACACGATTATCAACATAGGATGACAATTATAATGTCACCTATCCTAATAGATTTCACCCATCCCACCCCTTGCATCCCATTTTCTTCTTCCTTGATCTTCTTGATCAATTTCCTTGCCAACTAGGACTTGATTTTTCATCTTCTTCTTCATCGAGCCTATACCATCATCTTGTTGTGAGCCCAACTTGAATTTTTTTTTTTGGTCAACCTCTCGAGGGGGCAACCTACCATCCTCTTGTCATTCCCCTATTTGTTGGGGCACAATGGGGCAACATCAATATTACCTAGTTTTTTCCAAATCAACTATATGTCTTTGAAACAACACACTAGGTAAATTGTATCAAAGAGGGTCAAAATGTAGACACCTAAAATTGTCTAGCACATCACACATTCTTGTACTTCACTATTTTTTGTAATTTCACTCATTATTCCCTATTTCATCACTTTTAATTAAATAATTTCTAATTATTTGATTAAACTAGATATATTCGTTTATTGATTAAATATTTTTAATTATTTGATTAATTCATCATTTTTTCTCTATTTTCACCATAATTAAATAATTTTCATTATCTAATTAGTTTTCATATTTCCACTTTCCTACTTTAATTAAATAATTCTGATTATTTAATTAATTTCTAATTTTTTTCTTACCCACCTAATTAAATTAATTATTTAATTAAAAAGCATTATTTTTCTTATCTCACATAATTAAATAATTTTTTAATTATTTAATTAACTAATTTTCCTTGAAAATTAAATTATTTAATTCATTTAGTTACACATTCGCTCCAAAATGATATTCCAAAATTGAAATTATTCAAATTGAAATTCAAATTTGAAAATATCTTCCCTCCAAAATATCTCAAAATATCTTCCTAAAATTTAGAAATGACCATCCCGGAGATACTTCAATCCCCAGGTAAGAAATGAAAATCATGTCTTGGAATATAAGAGGGCTAAATAGCCGTCATAAAAATGATGTTTTGCAAAATTTTGTTAGGGACCACAAACCTGATATTCTTCTTGTTCAAGAAACAAAAATGCCTAAAGATAAAGTAGAATGCTTTAGAATTTTTCAGAATTGTGGGGCTCATGGAAATAGTTCTGTTGGTGCTTCGGGGGGAATTGTTACTTTTTGGAATAAGCTGTTTATTAGAGGTGAACCCTTAATGGAGAATGGTAATCTTGTGGCCACTAGATTTACCCACATAAGAGATAATTTTTGTTGGATTCAATCCAATATATATGCCCCGAATTGTAAGAATGCTAGAAATTCCTTTTGGTGTGAGTTGTCTGCTTTTCGAAAGTGTTTTGCTAATGAGCATTGGGTGTTCATGGGAGACTTCAATACTCCCCTCCTGAATGATGAAAAATTTGGGGGTTCTCAAATTAATTGGGATAGCAAATCAGGCCTCTCTGACTTCATTAACAGTAATGCCTTGATAGACCTTGACTTGCAAGGTGCTTCATATACTTGGACTAATAGGAGGATTGGGTCTGATTTGATCCAAGTGAGACTTGATAGGGCCCTTGTTTCTAGTCAATGGTTTATAGACTATTTTTGTGCTTTGAGGGCTCTATCAAGGGTGGGATCTGATCATTTTCCCATTTGTCTTACGGCGGATCCTACCAAGGTGAAAAAGAACTCCCCTTTCAGATTCAAAAAATTCTGGTTATCTCATCCTCAAATCTTTGAGGAAATCAGGAGTTGGTGGAATATTGATATTACTGGCACAACTATGTTTAGGATTGCAAAAAAGTTAAAGGAAGTGAAATTTAATTTGAGGAGATGGAAAAAGGATGCCTTTGGGAATATCTTTGGAACTAAGATGGATATTCAGGGTAAACTCCAGGAGATCCAGGCTAAAATCCAGAAATGGGGGTACATTGATAATTACAGAGAAAAGGAAAATGATCTTCTCATTCAGTTGCATGACATCATTGCTAAAGAGGAAGTTTTTTGGCGGCAAAGATCTAGGGTGTCTTGGCTGACTGAGGGAGATAGGAACACCAGATTTTTTCACCTGTCTGCTTCGAAACATAGGGCTGCTAATAGAATTGCTTACATTAATGTTAATGGGACTAGGTTTGAGGAGGAAGATGATATCAAGAAACAGGTTGTTCTTTTTTTCAATAACCTTCTTTCTTGTAATGGAGAGATTAAGCCTGAAGCTCAAGACTCCTTGCTTGAGGCTATACCCCAGGTATTGGTCTTAATGAAAATTCTATGATCACTGCTATTCCTTCAAAGGCTGAAATAAGGAAAGCCATTTTCTCTTTTGATGGCAATAAAGCTCCCGGACCTGATGGGTTTCCTTTATTCTTCTTCCAAGTGTTCTGGGAAATTGTTGAGTTGGATGTCGAGAAGGCTGTCAAGGAATTCTTTGGATCAAGATGTCTTTTGAAAGAACTTAATGCTACTTTTGTGGTCCTTATTCCAAAAAAACCTGGGGCTTCAGAGTTTCAAGCTTTTCGGCCAATCAGCCTATGCAATTCTATCTATAAAATCATTTCGAAGGTCTTAACTACAAGAATGCTTTCTTTGCTTCCTCAATTGATTTCTCTGCAGCAGAATGGTTTTGTGCCAGGTAGGTACATTCTGGACTCTGTTATCACTGTTCATGAGAATTTACATTCTTTAATGGTCTCGAAGACTGAAGGGTTCATTCTTAAAACTGGACATTTCTAAAGCCTATGATCGGGTAGATTGGAATTTTTTATTTAAAATCCTGGTCAAGTTTGGTTTTAATAACAGAGTCATCCAGCTGATGAACCAGCTTGTTTCGACGGTTACTACTTCTGTCATTGTGAATGGGTCGCCTTCGAGGTTTTTTCAGACTTCCAGAGGTCTCAGACAGGGAGATCCTATCTCTCCTATTCTGTTTACAATTTTGGCTGAGTGTTTGGGAAGAAATATTAAAAAGCTTATTGACCAAAGATCCCTTGTTGGTCTAAGACCTTCCTCTTCTCTTCTAACCTATTCCCACCAACAATTTGTTGATGATACCATTCTCATGGGAAGATCCACTGTGACTGAAGCTAAGACTTTCAAAAGGATTCTGAATCTTTATGAATCTGCTTCTGGGCAAGTTGTTAATAGGGCTAAGAGTTCAATTTTCTTCCTCAACACTCCTGAGCATAGACAAGTTAAACTTGCTTGGATTCTTGGATGCCGGATTGAGCCTCTACCGTCAACCTATCTTGGTTTGCCTCTATGCATTAAACCTTTGGACTCATTCTGGATCTCTTTGGTTGAAAAATTCAATAAGAAGTTGTCGGGGTGGAAAGGAGCTCTTCTCAGTCAAGCTGGAAAAATCTAGCTCCTCAAGGCTTCTTTGCAAAATTTACTTGTGTATGCTCTCAGTTTATTTAAAATTCCTGCTAAATATGCTGAGGCTATTGAAAAAATTCAGAAAAGGTTTCTCTGGTCTGGTGTGGAGGACAAGAAGAGACTGCCACTTGTTGGTTGGGACCTGGTTTGCAGACCTAAATCGAGAGGTGGCCTAGGCTTAAGAAAAATTAAAGTGTTGAATCTGTCCCTTCTTGCTAAACAGCTCTGGAGAACTCTTACTTTGAGAGGGGAATGGCAAGATACTTTAAAATCCAAATACTTTAGCAGCTGTGAGTCTCTTAATGATGTTATTAATTCTTCTTTCTTACCTCGTGGGTCTATCTGCTGGAATGATATGAGTAGAGGTAGAAAGTTGTTGGAAATGGGGACTGGTTGGCTTGTTGGAAAAGGAAATAATGTTAGATTTTGGGAAGATAGATGGCTTTTTAAGGATCCTTTAATCAGAAATGAGAAATTCAGTAAATGGATGAATGATTGTAAAAGGGAATTCGGGGTCCTGGTCAAAGATTATTGGAGGGATAGGGATTGGGTTGATTTGAAGATCATCAGTCAGGATCTTAGCCCTGTTTAGTCTGCCTTCAGGGCCCTAAGTTTGGTTCAACACCAGGTGGATGATCTTGCTGTCTAGATAGACAATTCGTCTGGCATTTTTTTAGTTTCTTCTGTTACTTCTATGTTGGTTAGTCTACTGGAGCCTCTGCCCTTCTGGGCTAAGGCTTGGATTAATCTCTTGATTCCTAAAATCAATATTTTCTATTGGATCATGCTTCAGAATAAGATTCTCACCTTGGAAAATCTTGGCAAAAGAGGAATTCAATTACCTAACAGATGCTACATGTGCAGGAATGATGCTGAGATTGTTAATCATCTTTTCCTTCATTGTCCTTTTGTTTCGCACATCTGGGGCAAAAATTTTTGCGCTTCTTGAAATGGCTTGGGTTTCCCCTGCTTCGGTCGAAGACTTTTTCTTGCAATGGAAAGCTCCATCAAAAAACCCTTTTGTGCGTAGGCTCTAGTCTTTTGTTCTACCTTTTGTATCATGGAGTATTTGGAAGGAAAGGAACAACAGAGTGTTTAGGGAAAAAGAGAAGTCAGAGGGGGACTTGTATGAAAAAATTGTTAGGGCAATAAAGGAAAATTTATCTTTAATCCCTAGAAAAATGGTTAATAAAGCTACTTGGTCTCCTTTTGATATTGCTACTATTGAAAAGTGGAATTCAAAAATTGTAGCTTTAAATGTTCCCATGCCAGACTTTTGTGGGAGGGAGAATGCTAGATGGACTTTGCCGCCTTTGGGTTGGTTGAAAGTCAATTTTGATGGTGCTACTAAAGGCAACCCTGGGAAAGCTGGTAGTGGGTGTGTTTTAAGGGACAATACGGGGGCTTTTATTATGGCTTTTGTTGTGGACATCGGCACCCAAACTAATCATGTTGCGAAAGTAGTTGGCGCTTATCACGCGGTTAACTTGGCTTTTAAGATGAATACGAAATGTCTTTGGTTGGAGGGTGATTCTAAGAATATAATAAATTGCATTCTTGGGCTTACCCCTCCTTCGTGGACCATCAAAAAGTGGATCGAAGATACGATTGCCTTATTAAGTAAATTCGACAAAGTGAAAGTGTCCCACACCTATAGAGAAGCCAATATGGTGGCTAATTATTTTGCCAATGAAGGGGTTAAGAAGGGCGGGGAAAACACGTGGAGGAAGAATGATTACCTCCATTTTGAGGTGAAAGCGCTAATTTATTATGATTCAATGCATGGAAGAGAATTTTGTCTTCGCCATGATGAAGCGGATAAAGTTTAGGTACGTCGATTTCATTAGATTTGATGGGACCGACATCATTTTCTTTTTCAAGAAGAGTTTCTGACACGCTTTCTAGGTGTTTGATAAAATATGCTTAAACGGGACCCAGAGCAACTGTAGGGTGTGGTATAACAGAGCTTTGAAGATGGGGGGAGAGAGAAAACGTGTTGAGCCAAGCCACTTTCAAGAGCACAGAAAGAATGCTAAAGCCTGGGAAAAAATTGAAAAGGGTGGTTTAGTCCCGTTTTTGGAAAAGCTCCATGGTACTGATGAGATGGTGCTGGACTATTTCGCAAAAAACTGGAAAAATGGTGAGATTGTGTTGTTTGGCAGGAGTGTTAAGCTGAATGAGCAAATCATTGGTGAGATTACTGGCCTCTTGACTGAGGGTGTGAAATTTTATAGGGACCGTCGATTCTCTGATGAAGCGGTCATCAGATTTCCTAAAAAAGATAAGGAGAAGGCTAAGCTGGTTAAGGTTGCCAATAGCTACTTTGATGTGGAGTCCATTAAATCAATTTGGAGGAAAGTTTTAAGAGTCATTATGGAGTACATCACGGTTGATGGGCGCTTCACCAGGGCGTATGGTTATCACTTTTCCATTTTGAACCACTTTCGTCACAAGGTTCGTATCTCTTTGCCTTTTTATTTATTCTCTTCTCTGAAGAATTGCCTTGATGATGTTGAAAGAAACCCTAGGCGGAATTCTATTATTCACCCTGGTCTCGCCAGGCTCATCTTTGAGCATTATCAAAATTTACCTGCTTTGCCTAAAACTGTTGATGTTGGGGATTTGGATGATGAGGATACAGAGAGTAGCAAGGAGAATGATCCCCTGGCCCCTCTTGCTTTTGCCCCTATTGGGTCTAAAACTACTGTTTCCCAGTCCCTTTCTTGTCGGAATGTCCTTTTGGGTTCTACTCTGCCTTCTTGTCCTAATCCGCAGCCCTCGCCTGATTGCCCTAACCCAGGTTTTGCTTCACCATCTTGTCTTAACCCTCAGTCGTCTCCTAGTTGCCCTACCTCAGGTTTGGTTTTTGGTTTTAAAGGTACCTCGATTACGAAATTGGTCTCATACTCTGGGAATTCTATGGAAATCCATTCTGATAAACCTATGGTCAGTAAAGAGTCGACCCCTAGTGCCCCTGCATCTGGAAGATTTGTGAATGCCCCTAAAAACTCCCCTAATCAGGGCGAAATTAATTTTTCCCTGAATAACCTCAAGCCTGAGGACATTATGAGGGTGGCGGAAAAAAGTACTGATGGATTTTTCACTGTTCTTAAGTGGACCTAGAAGGACGTTTGTGATTTGATTGGCCATAACAGAGATCTTAGCAACAGAGTCATGGAACTGGAGCAGAAGATAAGCTGGAGTTGTAATGAGAATGAGGGACAGGACACCCCCTTATCAGGGAAAAGACAACAGGTGCAGGAGGAAAGATTGACTAGGTTGGAGTGCAATATGTCCAAGATTGGCCAAAATATCAGGGCCACTTTCGAGAATAATCATAAAATTGCCAGGCACAACGCTATTATCATCAATGCTATGGTGGAAAAGTTAGAAAAAAATCAAAAGGGCTCACTGGTTGTGGACTTGGATGCGGACAGAGGTTGTAGTAGATCTTTTGTTGAAGGGATTTCGACTCGAACCCAGGCTAATACGAAGAGGAAGGCCCCTGCTTCTCCACACATGGTTCAAATCCTCAAGCAGGGGTTACAGGATATGAGTGAAGCTGAAAAGGAAGCCGAGGAGTTGATAAACACCTTGGAGTAGTGCTGCTGTGGTCATTTCTGGCTTTTTGGCGGTCCTTTTTTTGGACCCTGTTGTCTCTTTTTGCTGTCATTTCCCTTTTGGGACAACTATCTGTTTGTTCAAACTTTTTATGCTCTATCTTTGTTTGTTTTAACTTTGTGGTTTCAGGTCCCTGTAAAACCTATTTTTTCCTTTTCAAAAACTGAACCTTTCCTCTTCATGCATGGCTCCTCATCTCTTAATTCACTCTCATCCATTGATATCATCTTTCAAACTCGATTGTCGATCAAATATCATGAAATCTATAAAATAATCCTTAATCCTTCATTATAGATCCCCCCTCAAAGTTTTGAGAAAATTGGTAATTCTCTCCAATTGAACTTGAAAATCATCAATCCTCTTTTGCACAACTGGTTTTATGCAAGCATGATCAATCCAACATATCAAAGCATAATCCAATAATGTAGTAAGGACTTGCATTCTTGAGTAAGGTAAAAGTAGGGCTTGATTTTTTTAATTCTCTCATATCTTGATTATTTCATTTGATTCTAGCTTATCACTTCATTGGTAATGGGTTCAATTATTTCAATTAGATCTTGGTATATTATTTGATCCAACCCTTGTGTTGTTTTCCCTCTTGATTGGTGCAGGAGCACCTTGGTCACAAAATGCCATCAAAAGGAAAAAAAAATCAAAATTTCAATGTTGAATTGAAAAACCTTGCGAAAAAGGTCATGGAATGGTTAATGCATATGTAAATGAGTCATAGCTAGGTCTCTAGGAGGTTGAAATAAAGGAAAATGTAAAACTTGAAAAAAATGCAAAAGTTGCCAAATATGACAAAATGCAAAAAGAGCAAAAAAAAAAATAGGAATATGAAAAGACAAGGTGGAAAAAGAAAGGATTTTCTGAAGAAGTTGATGGGGAAGTTGGCATAACTATTTTTAAACATCTATAAAAGTAGTTGTAAGTGATCATCTTTGTACTCTTGAAGAAAATCCAATCAATAAATGTACCTTGTTAAGCAATTTTATGAGTTTCTTCCAGATATTCTTCAATTTGCATATTTTGTACAGAAGTTTAAGGCTTTAAATATTATTGTTCTGGATAGGAAAGATAGTTAGCATTAATTTAAATCCAATTGGGAGAGTTTTGATTGAGTAAAGCAACTGTTTGAGTGCAATCTTTGTAGTTCGGTCTGTAATCTTTGAATAGGAGGTTTGGGAGTCTTTTAGGGAACTATTCCTCCATCCCATTGATGTAGGTTTAGTTGGTCAATGGGATATAGAATAGAGTCTTTTTGGTATGTAAATATTGTGTGTGGATTAATAATTGCAGGGGAAGGCAATATACCAAGATGAAGGCTGCTATCCTGATAAAAAATAGTGTTTTTTTCCCACAAAAAGCATGGCTCCAAGTGGTGTTTTGAAGAAAATGGAGTGTTTTAGGATGGATGAAGGCTTAGACAGTGTACATGCAAATATATTTACACATGTTTCAACCAGTAGCAGAGCCTATAAAGGTTTGGAGACTATATTTTCATTAAACCCTTGTTTTGTGAAGACTTCAAAGCCATATATTGAGGGTTTCATTGTTTAGTGATATTTTGGGCCTATCAGTCCATAAAGATTGTTGAATCCTAAGTTTTGTGACTCAATATAAGTCTGTCTAAAGTTGTTTGGTAATTTTTGGTTGATTCATTGGTAGACACTTTGTAAATTTGGCCTAATGTGGTGCATGTTCAGGCAGACAGCCTAGTGGTTCTTTTGTATTTTCTAAAACAAGTGGATTTTATTTTGAGATATGTTAAACTAGGCATAAATGGGTCCTTGGAACAATATATGGTTTATGGAGATTCATACTGGGTTGTTCAATATACCCGGGCTTTAACTAGGTTGCACTACTACTAGAAGGATGGTGTTTGAATGCATGAAAATGAGATTCAGTGCAAACACTGATTTAAGTGATTGGTTATGCTTGGAAAATGCTATTTTGATGTTATCACATAAGTCTCAATGTTTGAATATGGGTTAGAAGGTAGTTGTGATGTTTTTGATGTGTTGAACAATATGAACCTTGGTGTAAATAGTGCATTGACTATTAAGAAAGTGAAAATCTGCTAAACGACGATTGGTATGATGGAATGTGAGTTGATTCTACCTTAAAGGTATTTTTGATTTTGGCTCAATGTTGGATAGATTTTAGAAAGGAAAATTTGATGATTGTTGCTTCTTAGCCTTGTGAGAATAAGCTAAATTGAAGAATAAATTGGTTGTATGTTGAGGAATGAATTGTTTTAGAGTTTTCCAATCAGGATTTTGATTTATTTATGTACAGATGATGATGTCTAAGATGTATTTTCTGGGATGTTGACTTGTTGGTTTGGCTAACCTGAGTAGCCTAGTAAATTCAAAGGATTTTGGTGGATTTTGTTTAAGGAACAAGTGAATTTGATGATTGGTTTGAAGATATTCTCTTGATTTGTGATTAGATGCACTTGCATCATTGATAGACCTTATCATTTATCCCCATTCACACTAATTGATAATATTTTCATGTTTATATATTATAATTACAATTATAGTTGAAAATACATTCCTTGTACTTTGATAAGGTGAAATATGTAATGGTCAATAGAAATATGATTTGATGTTACATTTGACTTTTTATACTTTGATTTATAATATTTTGAGATTAATGTCCTTTGTTGTATTGTATAATTTTTTTGAACCTTTGTTCCCTCAAGTACTATGACAACAAAAGTTGGTTGTCAAACTTGTTGAGTTTTAACGTGTAGATAATTAATATCAAATAACTGATAAAATTAGAAAAAATAATACACAAACAAGGATAAAAAACAACACCAAAAATTACATGGTTCACCGTGATGGCTACATCGACAAGAAAAGCAGGGAAAAATAACTCTTATTATTTTGCAATAATAAGATTATAATGTCACTGTCTATCACCAAAGTAAAAGAATATATAATGTTCTCTTCAATGGAAATGAAGAGTCATGAGAAGATGAAGACGAAGACGAAAGGGAATTAGTTGAACTTCACACTCAACAATATCCCACTAGAATCCCAAACCGTGTTGCAATGTATAGAGCTCTGCCCTTTCTTTTCCAAGCTTATTATTATTTAATTACCAGACCAAGAGTAGCTTTGTCCAACTTCTCTTGTAACACAAATTTTGTAAAAACACCTCTAAAACTGAGTTTTATTAATGCCACTAGAGAAACTCTAGTATGAGGACATATAAACATTCCCTTCAGATCTTCTTGAGTAGTAGCATCCATCAACTCCTTCATAGCCTCCTCAACTATTCCATCACAACTCCTGAGTGAAAAAACTGATCAGTTGATTGACACATGGTCACCAATTTGGATTGCAAATGTTGAACTCCTTCACATCCTTAAAGTCCTTCCACCTTGAATTATAGTGCAAATACATGGGATTGACATTAGTGGCTTGTGCACAAGTTAGTCTAGGAACCCTATCTACTAGGCCTAAATCTTTACACATCTAAAATCCCTTGTAAAAAACATACATATTCCCTAAATTGCCACTACTTACAATGACTCGGTCAGGCACCTACAATGATTCATCGAAGATGTGAATGAATTCCCCTGCAATGATTTTCCACTTTCTTTCAAGATCAGTTACACCTTTCATCTAACTAAGAAACTGACTGGTTGCATCAACGCAAGTCACTGGCAAATGAAGCCCACTTTCAAATGTAGCCAAAATATGTTCTTTCTCCTTGTACCTTAGAAGCCCATTGTCAACAAAAACATAGTGAATCCTGTCTCTAATTACTTTATGCACAAGAGTTGCAACAACTATAGAGTCAACACCACCTGATAATACACAAATAACATGGTCCTCCAGTTCAACCATAACTTTAATTATTTGTATTTGGACTTCTAATACATCATGTAGTTTCCAATCAACGTCAATGCCATAAACATTGAAAAGGAAATAGTGTAGTTTCTTCATCCAATTTATTGAATGGGTCACCTCGGGATGGTACTGAAGACCATAGAGTCTCTTAGCTAGATTTTCTATAGTGGCCACAACATTTTACATACTTGTTGCCACAATAGAAAACCCTTCGGGCCACCTGACCACGTAGTCTCCACGACTCATCCACACAACTTGCCTCTCTTCCATAGACTCCCCATACAAATTGCTCTGCTTCTCAACACGTATCTCCATTCTCTCATACTCCTGGCTCTCTGCGAGATTTACTTAACCCCACATCATCTGCACCATCAATTGGAGGCCATAGCAGATACCTAGTACATAAATATCATTGTGCAAGACATAGCCCCAAAATCCCTGAGGTAGAATGGACACGCCCTCTTGGTGCACACTATGAGGCCTCCCTAATAAAACTATCACAGATGGCTTTGCCTTTGTGACTACAAACAGTGGAGAAGTGTTGGATATACAAACACCTTCAGTATCAATGTTTTGCTTACTAGTCAAAGGACTTGCCAAGGAAAAAGAATCTTGAGCATCATACTTCTCATTCAAAATTAGGGAACCATCTATCACTTTAATGACATCAACATCAACATTTTCTTCCACCATTTTCTCTTGTTTGGATTCAGACTCAGAGGCATCCTTCTCAATAGACCCTTTTGCACTATCTTACATAAACATTTGAAGAGAAAGCCAAATCTTGATCCTCTAGGCTAGCTTCTTGCATTGACACATCAGATTCCAACATGTTAAAGAATTCCTGAACAACCGAATCAACTACATCATCTAACCTAACCATCTCACATGAACCCTCAACAAAGGCTTGCTCCATCTCATTGGTATAAATCTTCTCGTGCCCAGATTGCTCCAAAGCCCTTTTCCTCGCAACCAAGGCCTCACACAATGAAATAGTCACAGTGGAATGAACAACTCCCACTTTAATGTGACTTTCTACTATATAAAAGGTACCTAACTTGCTGCCCTGAGCAATTACCAAGGCCCCTTTTGTTACTTTCCATCTATTGGATTCACAAGTGACTTCACATCCTTGAGAAGCCAATTGTCCAACTGAAATTAGATTTCGTTTGAGCTGAGGGATATATCTAACATCCCGTAGCAACTAATTATTTTCATTTGTTAAATTTAACAAAATATCCCCCTTGCCAATAACATCACAAGATTTATTATTTCCAAGAAAAACCTTACCGAAGTCATTGCTTTGTAGGTTTTTAAAATACTCCTTGCACGAAGTGACATGAAATGATGCCCCTAAATCAAGCACCCAAATATTTGTTGCTATTTATTTTGAGGATAAAATAAGAACACCAACATTCTCTTCACATACAACATTTGCTTCATCTTCTTTTGGTTGATTTTCAGCCTTCTTGAATGACCAACAATTCTTTTTGATGTGGCCTTTCTTGCCACAATACCAACAACCAATATCTCTACCTATGGATTTTGACGTTCCTTGTGATTTCCCATGACTTCTTGGATCCTTCCCTCTTTCTTTTGATCTTCCTCTATCATCTACACTCAAAACATTACCTGATGTTGGAGTCTCACCTGTGCTCGTCCTTCACATTTCCTCGCTTAGAATTACACCAACAACATCAAATTTTAAAGTATTTGAACCAAAAACCGAGTTACTTAGTGCCATAACCAAACTATTCCAACTTTTTGGCAAAGAAGACAAAATTAAGAGAGCCCTAATCTCATCATCAAAAACTACTTTTACAGAAGATAATTTGACTGGTAACAGTATTAAATTCATTCAAGTGGTTTTCTATAGAACCACTTTCAACCATTTTCATGTTAAACAATCGCTTCATTAGAAATACCTTATTCAATGCTGAGGGATTTTCATACAACTTATTCAATGTACTCATCAAATCAACAATTGTTGTTGCTTTGGATATGTTAAACACTACTGTTGAGGATAAGCACAACTGAATGGCTCCCAGTGCTTTCCTGTCTAGAATGTCCCAATCCTCATCTGTCATAGTTGTTGGTTTCTTTGCTTTACCATGTAATGGTCGCCACAAATCTTTCTGATATAAATAATCTTCCATCTGCATTTTCCACAATTGATAGTTGTGGCCATTGAACCTTTCCACCTTTCCTTCGTCAAACAATATTGCTCCCACTCAAACTTGAATCTCTCGTGCCAAATGATCAAACACCACAACTCTGATACCAATTGTTGAGTTTTAAAGTGCGGATAATTAATATCAAATAACTGATAAAATCATAACAATTAATACACAAATAGGCATAAACAACAACACCAAAAATGATGTGATTCACTGTAATGGCTACATCCATGAGAAAAGCAAGGCAAAATAGCTCTTATTATTTTGCAGCAATAAGATTACAATGTCACTGTCTATCACCATTTGAAGCAAACGAATATATAATATTCTCTTCAGGGCAAATGCAGATTCATAAGTAGAAGAAGACAAAATGGCAACAGTTGGACTTCACACTCAACAAAACTACTATCTTATCTTACCTACACTTAAATTTTAGTTACTTTACTTTACTTTTACTTATATTCAACTCTTTATTTCTTGGAATTCTCAAGCTACTAGTATGAGCACATTGTACATAACAAATTAGCTCTTATAGGATTGTAAATGATTTTTTGTGAACTAAATTAGTGTCATAAATACAAGCTTCAACTCTCAACTAGGTTTAAGATTCTTAATATATATTTTTTGAAAGATAAAATTCCTAGATGAATACATAACAAAGTTTTGTTTACCACATTTATAACATATAATCATGGTTTTGATCACAATGATAATATTGCCAATACACATAAAACTCAAAGAGACTACTTATGAAATAGCCTTCTATAATATTAAGTTTGTAATTGATGTCATTGAGGTTGATGTTTTTTATTAACATAATAATAATACTTTTGTTTTGAAAACTTAATTTACAAATAACAAGTCTTATAAAATATCAGTTCATTTTTTCTTTCATTTTAGAATAAATCAAGTTCATTTTCTAATATTAATTTTTTTTTGAAATATCTATTTAAAAAGATTAATGAAAATCATAATCCATTTTAACTGAACCCCAAAGTAGTCAATTCTTAAACATATGAATATGAAAATAGTCATATGAGAACACATAGTCACTTTTAAAAAAAATTGTTTTTAAGGAAATAAAGACTCCTAAAAAAAAATTTCTTTCATAATACAAACACGCACCATCTGGGATATGTTTTATGTACTCATTAATAAATGTGTCCAAAAACTTTCAAACACTATTTTTATATTAGGTATTATATTATAAAATGAATTTAATAGAAATCACAGGACAAATGTTCAATTATTCCACTTCAAATATAATTTATTAGAAAACTAATTTTTATTTATTTTTAATCTCACTCCTACATATATAAAATTAATATACACATTCAACTTGAATATTCCAGTAAACAAAACCACATATAAATGTTGTGAAATGCTCGTTTCTAATTTTTTTTTTTTTTTTGGCTTAGGAGTCCCTCTTTAAAATTCTAATCATATCCTCTAGGAGGCCTTAAGCATATATAGAAAATGTGAAATATAAGATGATTTGGAACATATTAGTTTAGCTGTGGCACTCTCCAACAAAGGTTTGCAAGCATTAGTGTTATGTTCCTCGCAATTCTGCTACCTGAAAGTCTAATTTAAGCAAAATAATGTTAACACTATCTTTCAACATCCATTCCAAAAGTCTTCATTCTCCTCTTTCTCCGGATGCAATGGCCATGGGAGATGCCCCGCTTCACAGTAGAATCTAAACCTCTGAAAAGCTTGTATACCAGCCATTGACACATCATATTTTCCCAGTGCAGATTTCAATCTGCGCCAACTTCGTGACTTCAATTTCTTTTCCTTAGCCGTACTTTCAATCCTGCAGGCCTCCTGGGATTCCACCCGCTCTTTCAGCAGGTTTATTTCTTTCCTAAGAGCATCCAACCGCTCCTTCGTTTCCTTTGTTTCCTTTTTTATTTCTTTCTCGAGGGCATCTAGTTCCATTAATAATGTTTTCTCTAACTTATCATTTTTTTCTTTCACAACTGTGATCAAGTTCTCTGGTGCTGCCACTTCACTGCTTTCAGAATAATCTCCAGCTTCAGTAACATCTCTTACTGATATCATTTGGTCATTGATACTTTCCTTCAATTTCATTCGTTCCATGTTGCTGCTTTCAGGAACCTCTATATTTTTGGAATTTGCAGCATCCTTCTCTTTGACGTCCTTTTCCAATTTCTCTGGTGGTAGGTCTTTATTTTCATAACCCTTTGGATGTATGATTGTATCTCTTCCATTAGAACTTGCAGCTATCTTTTCACCCTCATTGCTTTCTATAATCCAGCTCTCTTTCTTTATGCAATGCTCAACGATCGCTCGTAGTGATGGTCCCGTGGGCCCTGATTCTGATTTTGATTTTGATCCTGATTTTGATTTTGATCTTGATCTTGACTTTGATTCTGATTCTGATTCTACTTTATAGGTTTTAAGAAGATCAATCTCGTTCCATCTCTGCAAAAAAAGGTGAGTGAAGTTCAATAACTTCATTGGAATCATTTATATTTATATATATAATTTTGCTCTTTAAACTTATGCATACCTGTACAAGAATATTTATGTTTTCCTCAAATTCCCAGCATATGAATATCCAAGTAATCAATTGGACTTGCCGTCCATCCAAATGCTTGGTTTGACTGTTTATAATGAAGATATTCCAGACCAGTCGATGGTAGGTAAGAAAACGTTTCCACTCTCGAGGCAATTTTCGGTCATTTGTAGCCATTTTCTGGAAGTGCCAAAATGTGTCTCGCTCTCCTTCGCTGTATCTTACGAATAACAGCTCCCTTATAGGAATTAACTCCGTTACGAGATTTGAATCACCTGTATAAACACGTGCCTCTAATTATTGTGTATTCATGACTATACAATAAAGAATCTTACTTGACTCTAGTTATGCAATTCGTATGAATTATTACGCCCTAAAACTCCTACCATTAACTAAATTATTAGTTCTAAATGTCAAAAGAATGTCAAAAATAGATCTATGGATGACATTTTCAACAATTAAGTCAAGCATAGTTATCATGTAAAGCAGGTTCAGTACCAAAGTATGGTTACAATACTTCTCCTGTACTCCAAGAATTTGGAATGGTAGATAGCCTGGTAAACAAAATAACCATTTTGAATGTATACTTGCAAATTGATAATTTTTCATTCTTTTAATGATCACTTTGCATCGATATTTCTTCTGATTGCTTGCCGCTCTTTTTTGATTATTAAAGAAAAAACGTATATTTATAACATTTATAAAGTACAAAGTATACAAATCCTCTTTAAAATCGCAGACTACAATTATAACTGAATATCAGGTTTGATAGCAGAATATTGTAAAAACGGATGGACATACTTGTTCCATCTGCACCCTGAATATCTATGGCAATTCCTTCAGCTGTTTGTGGTTGTGGTAGAGTGTGTACTGTTTCTGCTGAGCTATTAGCTTCTTTAGAAAGTACAAAGCAGTGCCTATCAGATGCTTCAGTTATAACATTTAGAAATTAGCAGATATAAATCCTCAAAATATTACTTGTGTTTCATCTCTTACCTGAGATAGGAGTCACTGAGCCAAGAATTTTTTCAATAAAATAACCTGCGGATAAATTTGACTGTTCTAATGGAGAAAAGAGAGCATCGTACGCTTTATCTATTTCTGGTACGGAACCATCTTCTGCATCTGTTTCTGATTCTGAATGGCCTTCCTTCCTTTGTGTTTGAAACACTCCCAAATGTCGATCCAAAAATTTCCTTGATTGTTCTTGACTGGGGTCAGGAAGATCTAATGGCAGTTGTATTATCTTTTGTAAATACTTGTCTGCTAACTTGCTATTTTTCAAGGATTTATCTCCATGCCTTTTCATTATAGCCCGTTGGATCAAGCCTTTATCCATTCCTAGAACTACGCTGATTTCGCAGACTGCTAGTACAAGATTAATAGCCGATAGAACCTGTGTAGCATAAAAAAATTATATTACCACATTGTCAATGACATAGGCAGTTAATTTTTGATTGAAAATAAATTTCTTCTAAATTTACCTGCAGAATGATAGATTCCTGACATCAATCAAGATCATCAACAAATACGATTGTTCTAAGATTAGCACTGGGTATCGAACTGGGCATGTTCTCTCCATTGTGTTTAGAAGATAGAAATGAAATAATACAAGACCCTGTTATGAAATGCCATATGTAGGAAGCAACAGTGCACAAACAATAAGGGTTTCTGCTAATTTCCTTTTTCAAGAAAGTAATATCAGAGATTACCCGTTCCTGATAACCAAGCATTTCAGTGTGGTCTGGAAGTTTTATATAATTCATTAATTGGATGCTCACTGGATTTACAGTGTTCATCACTTTCTTTACCAGAGTACATACCATAACGACTAGAATTAGGGGAAAGGATGCGTATTTTATCTCAGATGATTCCTTGATCTTGTATCTATCCAGAAGTAGCCATAGGATCCAGGTAAATGAGATGGCCAATATAACTGCAAGGAGGCATGGAAAAATAATTTCACTCTTGATAGGGGAGAGGGGCCTATAGTGGAGCACCCTAACTTCGCATTTCTCAAAATCCTACATGGAAATTTCAAATCACTGTCAATTTTGTACAACAGTTTATTTGACAACTCACGTGCTTCTATATTTCGTTTTAGAGCCACATCATCAAACATGATGCCACATCAGCATGCTTTTTGTTGAGGCATCCTAAAAGGCCCTCAAAAAAAGTAAGACCGATAGTGGTGCACTTAATCATGTTTTATTGATGTGCTGATGTGGCATCACATGATTTGTTAGTTGCTTACTTTATGGATAAAAAGTGTTTTGCAATTGGATACTTCTATCTCCACTATTAGACCCCACTCCACTAACCTGTTTCTGCTTTCTCCAAGTATTTCTCAAGCATGTGCTCAACCATTGGGCACCTGTCATTATTCCTTCCATTCCTTTTGTAATTTCCACTGCCATGCCCGCCAATGCTTCTGATTCATTCCTGTATTTCCAAGCATTATATCGGACGGTTAATATAGCAGGCACACTTCCCTCTGTTGGATGATCAATTTCTGACTGTGATTGTTGACCTTCTACTTTAAACTGAGAAAGAACATTAGGAAACAGTTAGACAAAAGAATTACCCAGATTACAACAAAAGGCAATACTGAAGCTTTTCTCAAGCTAAGAGATCTACCATGCCACTGCTATCCATAACAGCTAGTGATTTAAATATATGATGATATTTAGCGTCGTACGTATTTAAAAAGTTACGAAGCCAGTCTCCTTCCTAATAAACAACCACATTAAACATTGAGTTAGCGGATATTATTGAAGAGAAAGAGTTATATTATTTTATAAATTTAAGTTTTAGCTTTTTCGTTTTGCCTGATATTATTGTCTATTTTACTTTCACCCAGCATATTCTTCATAATCTGAAAGAAGTTACCTTTTTCGTTTTGTCATTGAGCAATAAATCTATGCTTGTCTCAATCTGGTGGTATTTCTTTCTGCCCTTTTCTGTATGCTCTAAAATTTGAATACCGGGAAAACTTGAGATTTCAGAACTTGATGATAACAACGCCAATTGTGCAGCTGTCTTCAACAAAATGCCCTCTGTCTGTATCGAGTGAAAGCGAACTAGACTTTAAATCAAACATATTAAAATTTTGAGTAAGCAAAAGACTTTTTCAAACGTATGATTTTAAATTTACCTGCACCATCAGACTCGATTTTCCCATACCCCAGCTGCCAGAAATACCCACTGTAATGGGAGGTTTCAAATAAGGGTTCAAAAGCAATGCGGCAAGACCATGTGCAAAATCACTTCTTCCTGTAAAATTAGGAACTACTACTTTAAATAAGCATTCTCAAAAATATTTAAGCGTTCTTTTTGGTTTAGAAGAGAAAATGGATTATATTTTACCCAAATTGTCAGATGTAGTTGGTTGATCATTTCCCTGTTCTGCAATGCTTTGAATTTGATTGTAAACTACAGACAAGCAGGCGCACAATAATAATATAATATCTGGTTTCGTAAATATAATTATATAAAGCTGTAAAAATTTTCAAGTTTATTGGAATACCTGTGTCAACATTATGTTCATTCCTTTTGGTTAAAGTGTTCTTCCACATCTGATCGTTAAGGTCCCCGATTTGAGCTCCCCTAGTAAGCAATTCTTTGGTGAGGTCAATATCACCGAGACATGCAGCTGTCTTAATAAATTGTTTTCCTTTCCTAACTCTCTAAGTCTTTCAGTGATATCTTTCTTTTGTTGTACAAGAAAGTATTTGAGAGGAGAATCGCTTAAATGTTGATCTGCAGTGCCTAACCCTGCAGCGGAGGTCCACAGCAAAAGCAATTTCTTTTCATCCGATCCACACTTCTTTAACAGCAATTCGGCGACTTCTTTTCCATCCTGTCCACTTGACAGTGTCGGCGCGAAATAGTGGAATACCGTTCGGCCATCACAATCTCTTTCGAGAAGGGGATGAGCTCCCCAGTGCAACAAAACTTTTATGACATCCGCGTGTCCCCCTTTAGCGGCCTTATGAAGCGCCGTCTGTCCAAAGACATCTGTTGCCCTCATATATTCTTTAGGCTTCTTTGAACTCTTCAAAAGGAAATCCGCTATACGCATTCTGCCCTCTGAAGCGGCCACATGCAGTGGTGTCAGCCCGCTGCGGTAAAAAATGAAACCGTCATTAAAACTTTTATTCCAATTTACCAAATACCAACACAGACGATTGTAGCCCCCTTTAACTGTTTCGAAGAGAGCTGTTCGCCCATCTGTATCTTTTTGTTGTAAAATGTCTTCATTTATTCGAAAAAGTAAGAAAAAGATGTTTCGCTGTCCTTTCATAGCTGCAACATGGAGAGCCGTTTTACCCGTATCATCTTGGTTGGTCACCCATTTTCTCTTCTCTTCCTCGCTTGTACATTTCGTGAGCATTAATTCAGTTAACGCATGTGCTTTGTAGGCATCTTCACACATACAAGCCTGATGCAAAGCTGTTTGGCCCTGCTCATCGCAAGCAAGTGGATCTGCTCCTTTCTCCAACATTTTTTTCACAGCTTCTAGATTTCCTTCGGAGGCAAACTCACGCAGAAGCTTGGCAGAATCCACCTTATCAAAATATGTTTCTATCGCTTGTTGAGAAACCGACAATAGCTTCACCATTAGCTTTGTGTTATTATCCTTGACGGCCATATCTAGGGGGCTCACCTCATCATTGTCTTTGCAAGTAACCATCTTCGCCCTCTTTTCATAGAAATCTTGACTCTGCACTGTATCGCTGTTGCCTTCCCCAATCAGCACATCGATAACATCTCTCTTCCCTTTCTCAACTGCATAGTGGAGAGGGAGGCGGCCTCCATTGTCTGGAACGTCCGGCCTTCCCCCGTATTCAAGAATCATTCGAGAAATGCTTACTCGAGGAACAAAAAATGCGCCACACGCCCAATGAAGAGCAGTCATTCCTTGTCCGTCTGCTGCATTGGCGAACTGCTCTTTTGAGTGACATTTGTCGAAAAGACTCCTCACAATTTTTTCTCTATTATAATCTCTAGCATAAAATAGAGCCATATTCTTTAAGTCTGCGCTAAGATTGGCTTGTGGCTGAGCGCCCCAATCTAATACCCTGTTCACCACAAAACTGACCCCATCCCTCACTGCATAAATTAAAATCTTGTTGACAACATCGTAATTTCCAGTTTTGTCGCAGTAGGCGAAGGAAGTATTTTTCAGCGTATCGTTGAAACGTTGCCTATCATCGCCTGCTGCATCCTTGCATGCTTGTTCAATAATCCCTCCCAGCTCCCCTTCTTCTGTTCTTCATAGTTGGAGATATGATAGAGTATGGTGGTGGACATAATGAAATCCCTGCAGCTTCCCGTCTGACACCCTTCATTGTCCCATTCTTTGAACAGTAAAGGAAGAATTCTACCTACCATCTCATGTAGAGTAGAGGAGGAGAAGAAGCACCACAAAAAATTCCAAATAGCATCTGATGTGTCCCCTTGAGAGGCAAATTCCTTAAACCAATTCAAGTTTGAACATAACTCATCCTCACTTAAAAATGTGCTAGACTGATCAATCCAATTTAGAAAAGTTTCCCCTAGGATATTCTTATGCTCCTGACTGAACTTTTTCCAACAGGCCATTCTCATGCTCATCATCACTTCTTTAACTGACTCTCGAGATAATTCCCTCCTCATCGCCTTCTCACTGGCAAGTCGCTCTTCTCCAAGTACTCTGTCCATGTGACATATGATTCTGTTCATCTCTACAAATTTGCTTCTATTGCAGAAAGGTATGTTGCCGTCTCTGACATCTAGTGGGTTAAAAGGCTCTCTTCTTTCCCAAAAGTTGAGCACCCAGTACACAACTTCATAATTCAAGTCATGAGCACACAAAAGTAATGCCACTTCTCTTCCTTTGTGGGTGAGGGGAACATCTTCATAGATGCTCCTCGCATGATCTGAATTAACTGAAGAACATTTCGTAACACTAGTTGAGTGCAGGAGGATAGCAATACTGTCACCAATCGTTTGAATCTGAGTTTGAAATAGAGTAAGATTGGTGAAGAAAAGAATATACCTGAGATATAGCTTGCTGAAGGCTGGACTTGTATAAGAAGCATGTATCCCAAACAGCTTCTGAAGTCATCTCCCATTTGGAAGTTATAACGTGGGCCGCTTATCCAGCCGTCAAGAAGACGAGCTGTCTCCCATCCTTGGAGAAGACCGTGCTGCTTAATCATCTCAAGGTTATCGTTTGCTTCCTGAAAAGTTACTAAACGCCAGCCTGGTGGAGTATAGTAGCTCCTCTCAACCTTCTTTATACAAGACAGAGCCTCTATTTCCGAAGCCATCGTGAGCTTAGCCTTGCAATGTCGAGCTTTCAGTGTTTTGATGGTTAATATTCCAGGGCTTTAAAACTTCTTATACCACGTTAACCACCTCATCATGCAATCTCAAATCTACTGAATGGTGTTTTACAAATTAACAGTATTAGACAAACATAGGTGTAAGCAAAACAAACAGGTTTATGGTTCTTCGCATCCCTGTGAAGATACCTAGTTAACAAGCACACAAAAAACGAATCAAAGTTTTATTTGAATAGAGAAAGTTTCTAAGTTAAATGTAGAACGGAGAAGCTGTAATAGTTATGGGTTAAACTTATCAAGACAAAGGGAAAGCTATGTACTCCCGATAATGCATTCACTCTTTCTAGGTGATAGAACTCTTAACTTACCACCATTAAATCTCGACTTCTGTTTCCAGAATATGAAAGTAAAAAGTACACAGAATGGACATTTCACAGGGCAAATAGTACGCTTCATAACAGGGAAGGAGAAAGTATCCATCGTTTTCAATTTTAACTGGCCTGGAGAAAGTACCCAGGCGCCCTTTATTTTCAATCCTCCGCTGGGACATTTCCCATGGCCAGTTGATAAAAAAAATTGAAGTTAAAATTATTGTGAGTGAAACCTCCCGTCTGACCATGCTCTAAAACGTCGATGCAAAAATTTCGAAACTTGATATCATTACTTAAGCACACATAAGCACACGGCTTCCAAAATTCTTTGATTGTATTGTTAGATTCCACAGTAGAAGTTTCTATAATTTTAGCCCTTGACTGCAGGCCCAAACATATAACCATACGAGATTAAATTTGACGGTACACCTTGCCCATCAAACAATTTTTATTCTAGAGTTTATTCTTCATTATTGTTTTTCCCATGACATAATTTTTTTTCTATGCAAGTCAAATTTTATATAATATTATTTAAAAGAATTATAAATGTTTTTAATATATTCATATTATATTATTATAAATTAATTTTGATCTTACAATACTCAATCTATTATTATTTTGTTCTTTTTATGACAGTTAACTTTTTTCTATGTAAGTTAAATTTTATATAATAATATATAAAAGAATTATGAATATTTTTAGTATATTCATATCATATTATTCTAAATAAATTACACCTTACAAGACTCAATCTATTATTTTTTTCAAAATTTGAAATTAAGTATTTTTTAAGAATACTGTAAATCAATTTATCTACACGTTATAAATTCAATGTTTTAAAAAAAAAAATATATCTTAAAATATAAATCAAACCACTATTCTTTTTAAAATTAACAACTTATAATATAAAATATCTCTATCAAAATACATATTTTCAAATTTTCTATAATAAATTAATCTGAAGTAAGCTATAATTTAAAAACCTCAAAGTCTATTATGAAATTTGATCTATGATAGTATTATCATGGAACTTGTAAAATATTGACATTAAAATGAAAGTAATGGATCATGGTGTATTGACATGTTCTACTTCATATCAGATACATCACCATTACAAATCTAAACAAAAATAATAGTTTCCAAAATATTTTAATTCTTCTTCATTTGACATCTTTCCAAATTTCATACACTTTGTTACATTCCACCATTGATGCATCAAGTGTTGCTAGAGACAATCTCATCAAAGCATCCAATATAGCTAATGTTAGAGCTATTTGTTAAATATCTTTTTGTTGTAATTTGAATTGAAAGTCCTGTTTTGTGTGTCATTGTACTTGCTAGAGTATTAAAGATTATTTGACATAATTTTGTTGTGTTTGGAAAAGTTTTATACAAGTCTATGACAAACAATATCAACAAATATATGCAACTCTTGTTTACAACATTCAATATTAAATGAAATTTTATTTTCTTCTCTCTCATGTAAAGTATGTTGCATGTGTTGAAAATTATTATCAAGCCAATACTTTGAATGATCTTCTTTAGCACAAGCATCCTTTAAATAACAATAAGGACTAAACAACTTTATAGAGTTAAAAATACAAGATTAGGAAATCCTACATTCAAACAATTTATAAGTGCTTGAAGATATTCTTTTGCAAGTTGTTTACAACTCTATAATGAAACATCGATGCAAGGTTTTAATGATTATTTTTTTGAATCAACATAATCACCACATGTGTGTGAAATTGCCACAAACCATAATTCATTCCTATGAGCAATGCCTTATTTATCAATAATCTCTATATAAGCATATTCAAGGCATCTAAGAATTTAGATAAGTAACATGTGTCATCAACAAATGTGTGGCCTCTCATAAACCACCTACTTAAAGTGTTTATAAAAACATTGATAGATGCCCCTACAAATGTAACATTGAATTACTCTAGTTTAAAATTTGTATTCAACTTGTTCGACATAAGGATTATATTTGTGAGCATGTGTAAACAAAATTGAATTGAAATATTATTTTCTTATCATATCATGACTATCTAAGTTTCATTTTTCCATAAAGTCGATATAAAATGAGGCATCAATAGAAAAAGCATTTTAATAATGTGGCCTCTTGAAAGCCACCTAACTCCATGAATTTAAATAACTTGAAGAGTTTCAAGTTGCATGTCTTCTTGTAAAGAAATAAGTTCCTTGTTTCTTTTAGAAGAAATTTGTACCCAAGAATACACCTTATTTGTTAATTTATCAAAAAATAATTATTTATTTATTTTTATCCAATATTGTAACAATGAATCATAGTCACATATAAAAAAAAGAAAAGAAAAAATCCTAGAAGATAAGGTGCATTCTAAAAAAAATTAAGTGCTTATCTTGTAAAATGGGTTCGTTCTTATTAAGGATGTGCCTTATCTTTTAACAATTTTCACAACTTCAAGATATTTGAACATATAGCAAAAAGAAATATATTTACTGCCATTTATTTGTGCATGAATCATAATACCTATTCCTTGACATGTTTGGTATTTGTAATGTCATTTCAAGAGAGCATGGTGATTCATATTTTTAGAGGGTTAAATCTTCTTGCATCATCCAAAAAACTAATTTCATAGTTGTAATGAGTCCTTCCTTATTGATGTTATCAACATGTGTTATATGCTCCATAGTAGGCTCTACTTTATTTTTACTCTCACACGCCCATTTTGCTAGAGAGATCTTATGGCTATTTGAATTGGAATGACTAAGTGATGAGTCATGTTGTTAATTAGAGAAACCATTACATGTTTTGTAATGCCTCGAGTTGACAAGCTCAAAATAAAACCTAATAGAACAACTTTATTTTTGAAACAGGATAACAACATCAATAATGCAACAATGACATGTTGTACTTGCACAACAACATGCACATAAGTGCCACAACAACAAAACAACAAAGATAATGAGGCAAATCACCATTGCGTAAGAAAAGTGGAAATGATGAAATACTAACCACTCGTGGGATAAATCCACCACACTGAACATACAAGAGAGAGAGAGAGAGGGAAACATGAACAAAATGATCGGTTACTAAGCCATGATTGTGTTCTCTCACAACACCACACCAAGATAGGATGAAGGAATCATCAACCTCAAATCCATACTCAAATGCACTAAAAAACTCTAACAAAGAGACAAAGAAAACCTCCACAAGAGGTTTACTAACCAAGAGGTATAACTCACCACAAACTGGAATGACGACGAGACACTTCCAAACAACCACACACTTCCCAAGACATCACGTCACAATGTAACATCACACAAGGGAAGAACTACTCCACAACATTCCATGACATATGAGGATTGTCCAGGATGCCAACAAGTCCAACTATGAAGGTTTACAACATTCCCATGACTTCACAAGGTCAGTTGTATAATCTCCCTAACCCTAGGTTTGACAACTAGGCAACTTAGAAAGAAGGCGTGCAAAACAAGGCAAGAGAAGCCACAAGTTCTTAGAAAAAAAAAAAGAACATTCACACAGCACCAATAGACCCTTGGGACCATAAGGAATAACTATTGTTTACATGATTTTCCTATATGAGGTCTTGAAACAAAGAAAAAAGGTCAAGTCTCGAAATAGAGAAACTTGACTAGGTTTTTGAAGGGTTTTGACAATGAAAAT
The DNA here is from genome assembly GCA_007258455.2 of Sequoia sempervirens. NCBI lineage: Eukaryota > Viridiplantae > Streptophyta > Pinopsida > Cupressales > Cupressaceae > Sequoia > Sequoia sempervirens. The sequence continues at coordinate 282,834,158 of VDFB02105785.1, read as the reverse complement.
GATAGGAACAAGAAAACTACAAGGCATAAAAATTATTTGGTAGTGGTATTAGGCTTATAAAATCTCTATCTATCAGTGGTTAAGAGGGTTTTCATTTTGATTTTTGTATGGGGACGAGGCCGCCCAAGCACAGGACTAGGCCACCCCAACACACTTAACCAAAAATCTAAGTTTTCTAACTTATATAACTAGGGAACCCCTGAATACTAGGCTGCCCCAAAAAACTACTAGGACTTCTCACATACTACCAAGCCACCTCAACATACTACTAGGCTTCCCAACTAGACTTAACCAAAAATTGGTCAACCTAGGTTAATTTTGAATAAGACAAGGCCACCTAAATGTAGGACCAAGCTGCCCAACTGTGAAGTTTGACTATTAAGTTCATTTTAAGCACCAAATTAAGTGTTCCTAAGTTTATTTTATCCATTCCACATCATGATAATGAAATCATAAATATATAGTACTTGGTACCAACACCAAGACACGTAAATTGAGACAATACTCTTTTTCTTATCAAATTTACACCCATCTCAAATAGAGGTTCTTAATCATCAATATTAAAATTTTATGAATGAATAAACATCCAAGTACATGAATAGAACTTGGAATAACATGTTACCAAATCATTGCTCAATCCACAAACCTTTGGTCCCCAATAATAGTTACCACACCACTTGACCTCGTGGAATTAAAAGATCCACTCCCACCATGCTAGGAGATATTCAAAAGGGAAACAATCACAAAAATCACACCAAACACATGGGGAGTGGTAGTGCCTCTAAATTTTGAAAAAAATTCATTGGTTCCTTGCCTTGTCATTATCCTTTGCATCTATGCCCTAGGGTTGGGTTTAGGGTTTTGGTTCAAAATCCCTCGTTTCAAATTTCATGGTCTTTTTCCCTAGGAGTTATTTTCCTTTGTTGACTTGCTATACCTAGTTAAAGGTCATTTGAGTCACAACTTAAACCATCATAAGTGTGTTGTCACTAGCCCCTTGGTCTAGGTTTGTTGATCATCACATGTGATACCATTGCCTTAATATTTCCTAAGTTGGGCAAAATAATTCCCATTAAAGTGACTTAAGTCTTAAGTCCTTAATTGCATGGGTCTTGGTTTCGTCAACCTAGTCTGGCCCCTTCTTTAAGACTAACTTTTTTTGTATGTGCAGATTTGTTGATGGTTGGATCTGAAGATTTGATCCTAACTGTTCCCCGCTTCCCCGCATGAATAAAATAATGTTTTTCGAAAGGCAGTGGGGCTAGCGGGTTGAAGATGCGTGGACAATTATAGGCATGGGACCCAATCTCCACTTACATATTTGGCACCATATGATTTGAACTGACTGTGGTCGAGATGCATTTTTGAGATTTTAATTTCAACCATTCCCCACTAGCCGCAAGGGACCCACTGGAAAATTTTATCAAGTAGCAGGGCCATCGAGTGATTGACATGTGGATTCTCCTGTCACTTGGAAAGAAGGTGGAGCCCGTAGAATGAACGAGACATCACTCCAAGTGGAAAAATATTATTGGCACGGGATGAGTTGGTGAAGGCGATAGAAATTTGAATTTTGTTGACTCAATCTAAATCATCCAACGTTCCATCTCACAAAGCAATCAACGGTTAACATTAAAAATTGAAGATGTGGCTATTGGATTCATTCTGCTTTGCACGAGTGAGAAGTAATGGAAAAAATTACATGCAAAGCTACCCAAATATGATCCTAAGGCACATAAAAGATTGTTTTTTCACATAATTGAAGATTGCAAATAAGTTTTAAAGCATCCAGGAGATCAAAGTGAGCATTCCAAAATTCAAGGCAATCAAAATTAGGGTTTTCTTCAAGCGTAAAAGTTGTAAGTGAAACCAAATGCCATTCTCGGTGATTTCTTTAATTTACTTTGGATTAGGGTAGATATTCACTATATATCATTCTATCAAATTATTTTGCATACCGTTGAGTTGTTTTATAGTGGTTTGAGCTTCTTATAAGGTTTGAAGTTCTATCAAACTTGTTGATTTTTTACCTTCGAGTTGTGCCTTAAGTTTTAAAAAAAGGGCTAGGTCTTGAACCTCTCCAGTGCTAAAACCCTAGATTAATTTGAGTCTACTTGTTACCAATGGTTCCCAAGACTCAAGTTTTTGGTTCTGAACCCACACCAAGGCTTGTTTCCCAAGATATCCTTGACCAATTAAAGCCCTCAACTAGCAAAAAGGTCAACGGAACAACTCTGTTTCAAGGCCCTAAAATTAAAGAGCGGTTAGTCGATAAATAATTCTATATCAAGGATGTTGATGTCCCATTCACAAGATGGAAAATGTTCCAACATTGGTTTGGAAACAAAAATTGTGGAGTTCCCGTCTGCAACACCTAGAGACTGGATTAGGGGAATTTAGTAGTGTCAAACGTATACATGGATGTGGATTTGCTAAAGGATATAGCTGTGAGGTATGATCCTTTATCTAGAGTGGTCAGGGCATACGATAGTGTTGAAATGGTAAAGATAACTAGAGAGGAGATTGCATAAATCTTCAAGCTGCATGAGTAGAATTAGGATATGATTCCCATTGACCTCAAAGCTTTCAGAGCAGAATATGAGAGAACAGCCTAGGCTATGTTTAGGTTAACAATGTTTCCCATGCATACTACAAGTACAGGTGTTGGAAATCAAGGAAACAAATAACAATTGGCAAGGATGAAAGGAGCCCTTCCCCATAAAGTACTTTGCAAATTACTTCAGGAGTTTTTTTTTATCCCTTTGTCAAATTCTTGGTTTTGATTCATCATCCACCATGCCAATAATTTTCATGTATATGGCAGCACACCTTCAACACCTGACCTATAATGTAGTGTATGATTATGCCACATATTTGGAAAAGAAAATTCATTAGGGTCTGCCTACACTTAAGGAAAGAAAGGATTGTGTGAGGTTTTGGTGGTACTCTCTCTTGATACATATGTTCTTGTTCAAAGGAGAGAAGCATTTTGTTGAAGACATGACACTGTAGAAGGTGCAAGAGGATATTGAAATGCCAGTCCAGTGTTGAACTCAGATTTTGGATAAGGATGACTTGAAGTATGATTTTGTTGTCTTCCAAAATGTTTTCGTCTCCAAATTGAGAAGGTTTTTTATTTTGAATCCACCAAGAATTCCAAAGGAGATACATGATTTTTTGAGGCCTTTGGAAAGGAGGCTTGATTTGCAATTAACTCATAATTGGGGGTACATAATTTCGTACCCTAGTACAACAATCTTCAGGATCTATGGCACAAATGTGAACCCACATGCATTACCAAGAGATGTTCCACTAAGGATTGGATTTATTGAAGTTATGAGGCAATTAGGAGAAGCACAAATGGCACATTTGCCTGAGCAATAGAAGAAAGCCTCATTCTTTCCTGAATGGACTATGTTTTCATATTTTGTGATGGCTAAGGGAGGATGGAAAGGATTGGAGAAGATTCTTGCACCTTAAAGGATGAATATTGTACGCCCAAGGAACCATGACCCAAAAGGTTTCATTGTTTCTTTGAAAGAAAGGATCAGAGGTGGCTCCTTTGTCCATAATTTCTACTTTCTTGAAGATGTGATTAGGAACATTTTTTATATGTAAATCCAAGATGAAAGGAAGGAAATATATCTCGCCTTCATTAAAATGGTGGATAAAGTCAAAATTCAAATCTCAATTATGACCCTTTGCCCAATATTAAGGGTGAGTTAAATAAGGTCATGTATGTACTTGACCATTTTGAGAACATTGTGGGTGTATTGAGGGAGGAACGCATAATAACAAATAAAGGGAAGGAAATGGTTGTTGAAGAAGAAGTAGTAAGAACAGAGGAGGAGAGAACCTCTTACCAACCATCACACAAAGTTAGAGTATACTCCAAGAAGAAGGAAGTAATAAAGAAGCAGCAAACACTTCCAACCCCTACTGCATCAGAGGGGTCAAGAGCATCTTGTCCTGTGAAGTTAGTACCATCTCCTCCTAGATAAGATCCCCTACCATAATAGACCTTGATTCGCCTCCTAGAGATCCATAACCATCTGAGCAGCCACCACCAAAGAGGCAGAGGATTGAGGTAGGAGGGATAGTTGATCATCCTAAGTCAGACGGGGATGAAATCCTTGTCACTAAAGAAGAGATACAACAAGGAATTCCTTCTCCCCCAAGGGAAGTTGCATCAAGCACGAGAGAGAGCAACCTCAGACTAGGAAAAGCGAATTTCAGTGGCCTAAACAATGTTGATGATCTAAGGCATGAGGCTTGCAAAAAAAATTTGGAGGATGATTATTTTGTGCAAACCAAAGCACTTAAGGATTTTGTATGGAGAGGTAAGGCTTTGGCGTATGTAAAAAATTTTGCTAAGGAGAGGAGCCTGCACCCTAAAATTCTTGAGGAAGTTGTTCAAGCAAATGTAAGGAAAATGATGAGGAATGAATTCCAAAACATCACACTCGAAGAAGGAAGAGCATTAGTGCATAAAAGTGGAGTGTTATTGCTGCCAGAGTGGGACATTGAAGATGAAATTGTGTTGGACACAACAAGGAGGCATGAAAAACCCTTATTTCAAATAGAGGAGGAGGCCAAATTAGCATTGCAAGGGTCAGCCTTTAGTGAAGAATGGGATGCCTTGGCCCTTTGGTCATTACTTCTGGGGTCCAAGAAGCCAAAATTTGCAAAGCTAGCCAACCTCAATGGGCAATTAATCATTAGAAGAGTATCTGACACTCCAGCAATCGAAGCAACAAAGATAACAGTCAATGTTGCTAAATTCACTAAGGCAACAATGGAGAGTGTCACAGCAGAAAGAGAATTGTACAGAAGCAAGTACAATGAGATCATTGATGAATATAATAAGAGTCAACAAAAGGTGGCTAAGCTGGAAATAGAGTTGGCATTTTTCAAGCAATAGGTAGAAACACTGAAGACACAGTGCCCATTATGTTTGAGTTATGTTGCACCCACTTCCCCAATTACACATCCCCAATCTTCTCCTCCACCAGAGAAGTCATTAGAAATAATTCCATACAATTTGGGTCAGTAACCAATTGCAATTGAGGATCCAGGAACATCAGGTGCAGCTCCATCAGATGAACCCACAAAGGAACAATTACTTCAATAGATTGAAGTATATAAGAAACTGTTAAATCACTAGTTTCTAGATGATAATAGTTTGAATATTGTTTATGTGATTCTGGAGCATATGAATAAGAAGATTCAACGCAAGTTGAACAAAATTCATTCAAACTATTCTTTAATGTTACAAGCAATTAAGTTGTCTCAAAGAGACAGATTTAGCTACTCCAATCATGGATAGATGGATACCTGGGATTGACAATTTGAAGCTCATAGCATTTGGGTCTGCACATCAAAAGGAAAAATATACAAAGATTATCCCAACATATAAATTTGTTAATGAAATTAAGGAACAAATGTTTCAAGGGTATCCCGCTCCTTTGGAAGCAAAAATAAGTGAGTTAAATTCAAAATTTGATAAGGTAGAATTGGGATTGTTGCCTGATATTCAACATATGCATGATGAGGTAAAACCTCTATGGGCATGGAAAGATCAACTAGATACGACTATTGATGTCCAAGCATCCCTCATATGTGAGAATGTTGATATTGATTTATTGAAAAATACTCTTGAAAATTTGTCTTTCACCATTAGCTCCCTGGAAGACTTCGACAAAGAAGCCAATTCAATAATGGCTAAGTATGTTCCTTAAAGAAAGAGGATGGATGAACTCCTTGGTTTTAATTGGCCTTTTGAAATAGCATATGAATTGTGGAAGAAGACATTCATTGATGAGTTGGAGTTGTAGACACAATTATGGAGAACACATATACATGCTCAAGTATAATGCAGGTTTGGCCTTAGAAATTGTAATGTATAAAAGGTGTGTTTCTCCTAATTCAACATGTGACAAATAAAGGTTGATTGTTTGTGACTTGGACTAGTGCTAGAGGTTGACCTAGATATTGATTCACATTGTGTTTTTTCCTTTCTTGCATGCCTTTTGTATTTTTGTGTGAGGAAAAAAGATGCTCCAATGGTTTGAAGACCACTCTCTTCAACAAACTACCTTTTGGAAGGCACAGGAATCTCCACCGACTAAAAAGAGACCTTTGTCTCATGGGAGAATATTCTCTTAGTTTGTGGTAACCATTCCTCATGGAATGATCGGTATGAGTGCTAAATGAAAATGTGACAAGTATACTTTTGGCCTGAGGCTTGTTTTGCTTCCTTGTTTCTTATAAAAGGGAATTTAGGGTCATTAGTACGAGTCTCTTTTTGGAATTATGGATTTGAAAAATGTAAATGTATAACACAAAGAAAATACATTCTGAGTCGATATGTTAGGTTTTGAGTCAAGCGAATAAGTTTTGTAAATTGTATGGTTTTCAGGCATGTTTGGATGAACAATGAAAACCTTTGAGTCTATTGTCTCTCCATCTATAACATTTCATATGAATTATTAATGAAAACCCGGTCAATGATCTTTTATTAATTTTCATTGTTGCTTTGCAGTGAAATATGTTTTAATTTTGGCTATGATTTAATGAATCAGTTAAAATACCTTAATTAAAGCATGAGTTCATGATGAATGTTTTGTGTATTTGATAAGTAGTCATAGAATTTGAGCATTTAGTATGTGTATTGTAATGTAATTACACATAGATCATGGTTTTTTGAAATTATATTTACCTTATAGTTCAATTTATTATGATTTGACTCCTTGCCCTAAGATAAGACACTGGTTAGATAACATGTGTTAAAGAATTTCATGTGGTTCTGGTGTTTCATTTAGTTTGTTTGAAGTTGGTATTATGTTGTATTCTTAGCTTTAGGTGTTTAATCCTTTTGAAGGAATTTCCAGTTTCTTGGAGGATTTCATCTAATCAACTTTTTGATGGGAATATATTTGTTTATTATACAATATGTGATATGATTGTTTAAAATATTGTAGGATACACATTGTGGGATCACCCTCCCAAGTTTTGCAGATCCCAAAGTGCAGGAGGGAAGCATTATAGCTTCCTCTTGTTCATTGGCCAATCACCTCTTGAGTATTCAAGGATTGAATCTGGAAAATTCATAGATTCTCAGTGAGATTTGCTTGGTTCTTTAAAAAAACCAACAAGGAGTGAGCTTACACACATACCATATATGAATTATACACTCTACATATACATCATAAGTCAAAAAAGCATCCATAACACATAATGGATCAAATATAAATCATCATTTAGCACACTCACAAATGAAATAACTTAATCAATATTGGGAAACTCACCAATGTCATACAAAGAATCATCCTTGGACAAGATCAAGCATTCAAACCTCCTACCTCAACAAATTATGGAAAGTGGAATTAACCATCAACAAATGAAGTTTTGAAGCTGAGTCCAGAAAGAAGAACCTACAGATTGTGTCCATTTGAGATATGGTTTTTGATTCCTAAGGGATCCATGGATTTGGGGTCAGTATGTCTTTGCTACAATGTTTTTAGAGAGCTCACAACCATCATCATTCCTCGAATACTCATGGAATAGGAAGAATGACACAAAGAGAGAAAAAATAAAGAAAATATTTTGGGAAAACATGGAAGATACCTAAATGTATCGAAACCTTGCGTCATCCTTAAAAGGAAAACGCAAGAATGAAAAGATAAAAAATTTACAACATAGAGAAGAATGTAGGTACAAATAGAGGAATGCCACAAAGAAAGAGAGAGATACATTGGGGGACCACATTATGCATATGCAATCACACAAAAAACATGAAAAATAAAATAATGCAAAATAATAGTAAGGCACATGCAAGTCAACCTATAGCAGGTCATTTGCATCCCAATCTTGTTCATCATATATAGAAGGCGGACAACTAGCCAAATGGGCAACAACATGTGTGGTACTAGGACAAGGCTATCTAATTCTTGCCCCCACTATGTATAGGATAATGGTAAGCTGAGATGAATGATGATATGCCACTCCTTGCAAGAAGGAAATGATTTGCAATGAATGTAAAACATGCAATAGTAAGTATGATATGATCCTACAACTATTACATGGAAATGAGTAGCACCTATTTTTTAATGAGATAGTCGCACATGTAATATCTATCAATTCAGGATGTACCAAAGTTAAAGTTGGCTTAGGAGAATCTTTTATAAGAGTGTTGATATTGACTGAAGGCTTGTTTGATGTTTTTCGTTTCTTTTAAAGGACAATAACCAAGACCACTAGTTGTTTCTTGTGTGTTAGGATCTATAGGAACACAAATTCCTTGTTCTTTCTTTATGCATCCTCTTCCACTATAACCAAGTTGTTTCATAAGTTCATAACCTTTTCCATAAAGTTGTTTCATTTCTTTTGAATTCAGTGGTTGTTCATAATCAACTTCATCAAAGTTTTTTGTGTAATTTGTTTCTTCTTCTAAAGTTGTTGAGGTGGATGCTTTCAAATTTTGTGTTGATATTACCGCTTTTTCTTTTCCCTTGTTAGACTCTTTTGTTATGATCTTGTATTCTCCCATGAATGTAGGTACGAAATCAAAGGAACTCCAAGCATCTTCCAATAGCTTTGTGACTTCTTCAATACACTTTTCTTTTTCTTTCTCGACATGCAAACAACTTTCAGGTTTAGGGTTGGCCTTGATTGTATACAATTTGTTATTTATATGATCAATGGTATTGTAACTTGGTTGTTGCAAAAAAATATCATTATTGATTTTCCTTTTAGGTGATTCTAAGATAGGGGCGAGTTTATTTTGAACTTGTGGTTGTTGTGAGGGTGGATAAATGATAAGTTAAAGCTTGAAATACTGCTTCAAAGGATATCTAATGTGCATAACATCAAAATTATTGTCCTTTTTTTCATGATCTCTTGGTGAAGGGGAGTCTAATGTCATTTCATCATCTTCATCGAATGAAGACACATCACTATTTTTTGAAAGACATGTGTCAATGATATCTTTTTCTTCCACCATGATATCTTCCCTAGTAGGAGAGTTTTTAGTAGAGCAACAAATGATATGTTCATGGCATTCAATGGTTGGTTCTTTTAAAATGACTTCATCACAATTAAGGGAGTTATCAATGGTTGGAATTTATTGCTTATCAATGATGGCATTCTCTTGTTCAATAATTTTTTACCCAAAGGAAGAGAGACAAATAGGATTCTCACAACTTTTAGTGGTTTGATCCTCTAAGACCAAAATATCTTCTTCACTAGGAGAGGGCCAAATATGATTTTTATGGTTGTCCATGATTTCATCCTTTTTCTATAAGGTCGCATTCTCTTGTGTACTAGTAGGAGATATTTCAAGAGGTTCATCACATTCCATGATTATGTTTTGTAAAGTAACTTCATTGCAAATAGGGGAGGCATCAAGGGAAGGACAACTATGATTTTCATGTTTACCTATGATTGGATCCTCTTGTTCAAATAGACCTTTCCAAATGTTAGGGACATTAGGAAGGAGATAAATAATGCTATAACTCTCAATCATTGGATCTCTTAATATCAACATATCCTCTTCACAATTTATTTTTTCATGATCGTTCACGATAATAACCTCTTTCATTAAAGCATTCTTACAAGTAGAGGAGGTGCTAATAAATGTTTCAATGATCTCATCTTCTTGTTTCCTAATATCTTCCCATAGGGGAGGAGAAGAGGGACAATCAAGACTCTCAATGATTGTATCTTCTTTCACCTAGATACTTTTGTCACTAATAGGAGAGGTATCAGGAGAAGAACAATTATGATTGTTATGATTGTCTACACTTGCATCCTCTTGTGTTATGATCTTAAAATTTTGATAGATGCTAGGAGGGTAGCCCACATGCTTGTCAAAGGTTTTATTTTATTTTCCTAGATTATGCCCATGAGTAGGGAAAATAGAATCATACAAGCCACATGATACTCTATGAACACTAAATGTTTGAAAAGAAAACATGCTAACATGAAAAAGTAAGCTATCTAAATTATGCAATGCTTTTGAAATGTAAACAAATGTCCTACAAATATGAAATTTTTAATATTGAAATGATTTTTTGAAATGCTTTAAAAATGACCACACTACATGGATGATTTGACCTAGATACATAAAACAAAAGTTCCTGAAACTTTCCAAACTGATACTATAGGTTACCAGCAAGTCTAGGAAGTACAAAAACAAGTTTTTGATGTTGTAAAATGTAGTTTCAGATCTAACACGGGACTAAATCGCCCAAAGGGGCGTATGAGTCCTAATCAGGGTTTTTAGGGGTTGAAATGTTGATAAAAAGTCAACACAAAATACCCAAAAATCAGGTAAAACCACTTGTACAGGGACTAAATTGCCCAGAGGGGCATATAAGTCCCAGATTAGGGTTTTTGCACTAATTTCAAAAAATTATGAGTGAATGTTAGGTTTTCTAGTTTAAATGATGTCTAGACTAAGTGCAATTACAAATTTCAAGTGAAATTCAATGATGCAAGATGTAAAAATGCAACCTATATGCACTTTCACTAATGCAAGATTTAAAAACCCTAGATGCAAATTAACTAATGCAAGACCCAATGCAAAGTTAATATAAGCTAGATCTAGGACTATGATGCACTCAAAATCATAAATAAGGTTTTTTAAAGGCTAGGTTCACCAAAATGAAACCTCAAAAATGGTTGTTCCTATGTTTAGGGAGATAGAACAACCAATTTCCTACAAGTTTCACTCAAGGAAACCTTGGAGATCTCAATCAAGGGATGGAAATGAGGGAAAGAGATCTACAATAAGGTGTCCTAGGGTGTGATTAAATAATAAAAGGGGGTTCACCACTAAGCAAGGGCTTGAAAAGACAAGAAATGAAAATGATATGCAAACCTAATGATATGACCTAGAAAATAAACTTAAAATTAGAATAACAAATTGGAGATAAACAAAGGTGCACTTGGAAATCTAAAGAAGCTTGAAACAAGGTCTGAATTATCAAAAATTTGACTTTTAAAGCACACTAGGACTCATACGCCAGTAGTTGCAATTTAGTCCCAGTTTAGGGTTTCGAGTCGGAACCAAAATCTAGAACTGCTAAACCAGGATCTACATAAAAAGTCTGAAATCTGGTATAGTGGGACTCATACACCACAAGTGTTGATTTATTCCCAGTATTAGGGTTTCTCTAAAACTTTGGTATCCTCTAGTGCCTTCATGTAGCTTCTCTCCTATCAAATTTTTGAGTCTGAAACACTGAATTGCAACTTGTAGGGGACTTTTCGTGTTCTTGCAATGTAGATGACAACTTTGCAACTTGACAACTTTTCTCCAATATTGATCTTCAATGGAACTTCAACCTAGATCTACAAATCACACATCAAAGAGAGGAAAATTTTGTTTTGCTAGTGGATAGGGGTTTGCCTGGGTCAAACCCCATTTTGGTAATCAAACCTTGAAATGAAATGAAATAGAATAGAGGAATGATGAATGAACAATTATGCAATGTTGCAACTCACCAAACCCTTGAACAAAAGTTTTCAATCTTGTAAGTAATGGCTAGAATGAATGTGGATCTTGACTCTTGCTTGAATGATATGGATCTTGACTTGAATGCTTGCTTGAATCATAAAACCCTACATCACATGTTAGCTCAAAAATAAACATGATGCATGATGACTTTGACATGATGCTTGAATCTTGAATAATGATCCAAAATGTTTGATAATCACTCTTGAAATTCTCTTGTAAGCTCTTGTGATCTCAAATTTTCTACAATGCTTGATCTAAAAAAATGCTAGATGACTCGTAAACTTGCTAGGAGAAAATGAGTGAAATAACCTTGTATTTATACTTGTTTATGCAAATTTTCTCAAAATTAAAACACTACAAGCTGACATCAAATCTAGGAGAATAAAATATTGCCAAGAATTGAATACAAAATTAAGTCCAAGCTAAGCAGGACTCATATGACAGTTGGGGTGTATGAGACCTAGTAGGCTAAGCTTGGGACACAAATTTCAAGAAATGTTTAGTTTTATGTTAAATTCAAGTTTAGGCCTTGAAATTTATGTGAGACCCATACACCCAAGGTGGCATATGTTAGAGTTATCATGCATTAGCTAATAATTAATTAATATTTAATTGATTATTAGTCTACTTTATTCTCACACACTTTAGCTAAACTTAGGAATGCTTTATTAGTTGAGTTAATATTAGATCATTATGTCACATCTCATGTGATGTTGACACTTGTCACGATCTGATCTCTTTCTCATTTAGGGCTTTTCTCTTATAAGTATTCAACACTCTTTGTAATTACTCTCGCATATTACTTCACGGGAGAATATATGAGCTTTCATATCTTCTTGAAAGCTTCTTCTGTAACTTTTCCTTGTTGGTGAATTTAGCAATTCTTGTTTGCAGATCTCTTCCATGGAAGGTGTCTTTGTTTGTTGTTTGATCGCATGGATCGTGGTTTTGTGCTTGTTTCACAATTCTAACATGGTATTAGAGCGTGGATTCAGTTGAATCCTCTTCTCAATTTATGAGGTTTTTTTCTTCAACAAGGATTGTAGGCTTCAGATCTGACCCCCTTTGTTTTTTTTGCAAATTTTGGAGGTGGGCATTTTTCGAAGCATTTTTGTGTGAAAAGGACCTCGCCATTAGATCCAGAGCTGTCAAGAAAGTCAAATTTGGCTTTTGTTTCACTTGATTTCGACTCTGGACCCCAGATTTACAAGGTTTTGAAGCAGTTGCTTTGTCTCCAAATCCGGAGGGTAGCTGTATTTTTGGTGCATTTTGAGTGGAGACAGATGTCACCATTGCGCTCAAAAGGCCCAAAAACCTTAAGATTGCCTGTCAAACCATCAAATTTGGTGAAGTTGACCTCTAAGGCAAAAAAAGTTTGCTAGGGAAGCCATACAGCCTCCCAACATGAAAATCGAGGTCTTGAATTTTTTTTTTAAACCTTTTTTAGGAAAAAGGCACGTAGGTTTTTAAATTGTTTAAAAAAATTAAATATTAAAAACATTAAAAAGGCTATTGGGGGAAGGTACCTTGGGCCCTGCCGGGATTAAAGGACCAACGCCTTCATAGCCGCCCTTGGTCCGTGCAAGGTGGCGTGGGTCCCCCTAGCCCCTTTTTTTTATTTTAATATAAAAAATTTTAACATTTTTTATTTCTTAATTTTTTCAATTAAAACTATTTTTTTTGTGTTTTTTACTCAAAATAAAACATGTTCTTTATATATTTTAAATATATATATTTTTCTTTTTTTTTCTCTTAAAAAATATAAAAAGGCAAATTGGTTTTTTGCAATTTTTTTTTGCAAAAATGTCACATGCACTGTAATTGGAGGATTTTTTTTCCAACACCTCTAAAATTGGTGGAACCCTATTTTTGGATGTTTTTTGACAAATTTGGTAGAGATGTTCTTTTTGCCCTTCTCAACCCCTCTCTATTGGGCTTTTCAATTTTGCACCTCAACTTCCAGAGGCCATATCTTGGCCATACAGTGGTCTTTTTGCATGCAATTTTTTTTTGAAATGGGGTGAAATTTCACTCTCTTCGCAATGCTGCAGGCATTTTCAAGTTTTAACTTTTGGTTATTTCTAGAATTCTTTTTTCTCAGTGCTGTAGTTGTTCAATTCTCGTTTTGGAGACTTCGACGAGCCATATCTTTTGCATCCGGACACATTTTTGGGTGCTGTTTTTTTGAAAGTGCATGTTTTTTCATGTACTTCATCATGGTTATACCAATTTCCTTTTTTCTATAAGAGAATTTTTTTCAACATGTCTTTTTTGGACCTTATGGGCTCACATTGCATGTACTTATGCTTTTGTAAATGCACTAAGATAAAGTGTTTCTGTATTGCACCTATATCATGGGATCTTGAGACCAGTTTGTGCCTTATTGTACTCGCACTATGATATAAAGTGCCATGGGGGTTGATGTTTTCCTTTGTTTGCCTTCATACCTTTCTCATGCGTATGTGACTTTTTTTTTCACATCCTTTCTATCTGCTTGTACTTTTATGATTGCACCTTCAGATGTTCTTGGTTCCTCTTCATGCACTACTTTTAGGCATTCATTTTTAGTGTACTTGTCATGCCTCTCATTTTTCAGCATTATAGGGGGGTTTCTACTGTTGGTGTTAATGCTTCTTTGGTTTCACGTTGGAGTGAGCTATATATATAGTATTTGTTCCTATGTACTAGGAGGATGCAGCGGCTGGTTACCCATGCATTTCAGTGAGATGGATCAGTTACCATATGGAAACTCTTACATTCCTATTTTTGGAGGTGACCTTCCATTTTCACATGATCAATTCTTCAGATTTTTTGGATCCTTTGCCATCTGTATCTTCTAGTTCCAGGTGTTTTCCTTTTGTTTGTCATCTGATTCGAGTAGTGTCGTTGGGGGCACTCATACAAATTCTTGTCTTCTTGATCCTGATCATCATATGTTTCAGAGGAGGTTCTTCTTTTGACATTACAACAGTCATTCTTCGATAGTGTTTGCAGCTTCTTCATGCTTCAGTAGTGTTCTCTTTGTTCCTATCTTTTGGGACAACCTTTCCTTGTTTGGAGGCTTCTTTAGTCCTTCACTTGGCTTTCATCTCTTTTTGGAGTAGAGTTTTTCCCATGAGGTTTTCTCTATTTCTCCACATTATAGAGATCTTATGTTTGTTCATGGGTACCTTAGTTGGCCTTGTTTGTCGAGACCAATCTTGCATTTTTTTTTAGGGTTTTTAGCTACTCCCTAAGTTAATCTTAAGGGGGTGTGTTAGAGTTAACATGCATTAGCTAATAATTAATTAATTTTTAATTGATTATTAGTCTACTTTATTCTCACATACTTTAGCTAAACTTAGGAATGCTTTATTAGTTGAGTTAATATTAGATCATTATGTCACATCTCATGTGATGTTGACACTTGTCATGATCTGATCTCTTTCTCATTTAGGGATTTTCTCTTATAAGCATTCAACCCTCTTTGTAATCACTCTCGCATATTACTTCATGGGAAATATCACAACTTTCATATCTAAATTTGAAAGCTTCTTCTGTAACTTTTCCTTGATGAATATAGCAATTCTTGTTTGCAAATCTCTTGCGTGGAAGGTGTATTAGTTTGTTGTTTGATCTTATGGCTCGTGGTTTTGTGCTTGTTTCACAATTCTAATAGTGTATGAGTCCCAGATCACTAAATATGGGCCATATAAACCAAAATCATTATTCTTATTGGTCAATTAATATGTGTCAAGATTATCCTTGAAAAGATGCATTATTTAAGGCTTGTGGATGCAAAATAGGACCAAATAAGGCATAAAGAAGTCCAATTTTAGCAGGGAGGGCCCAAACAAGTGTGAAAATGTAAAGGACTACATTTTTATACACTACGATAAATTATCTAAGTGAGAAAGTAACAATAGTGGTACTTAAACGTGGAATTGAGATTGTGTTGATCTGCCTTTGCATACATAAATACATAGTTTCCCAATTTAAAATATATATTGTAATGACAACTATACTAATTTCCTCTAAAATAAGATACACGATGATTTTAGTTTTATCCCCCCTTCAATAATTTTATTTTCTTTGCATGATTCATGAACTGACAATTTATTTATTTTCTTTATTTGTTTACCTGTAATTTTAAGAACGTATGTGTTTTAGCTTGCACAAAACACGCACACGTTTTGGCTTGCTCAAAACGTACACAACATGCATTTTTGCTTGTACAAATCACACATGCATTTTGGCTTGTACTTAGGCTTGGAAGACAAGCCTTAGGCTTGGAAGACAAGCCTTAGGCTTGGATGGTTCATTTGCCCCATTTTCACGTGATTTTCTCCATTCTTGTTTTTCAACTTACTTTTCATCAGGTTTACACATTATAAATCAAATCTTAGTAAAATTACCACCATAATTTCACACATCTTCTAAGCTTTGTAACCATATTTTTTTTTAGATTTGAACTACATTAACACATTTATTTTTAATTTCTTTCACTAATATTTCCATAGTTATCAGAGACATATGTATTGACTTTTTTAATAACTTTTGACCTACTTGTCCAAATTTGAAAAAAAAAATATAATATTTTTCTACACTAAACATTCTTTAGACATTGGAAAAAAATGCATTTTCGATTATTTTGGTGCAAGTTATGTGACACACATGCTTGCTGATGTGATTTTTAAGATGCATCCACTTTGAAAAATCATAAAAAAATACTCAATAAAAAAATACAAAAAAATATACAACTTCTAGTAATCACTCTTAACTATATTTCTACCAATGGGTTTTTGAAAATACTAAATACAACTAAAACAAATGAGGGGTGCATGCCAGACACTATGTTATATTTTTATGAAAAGACAAGAACACTTTTGTGTGCATGAAACATTTGATCCTCTTAATCTTATCTATTTTTGAAAAACTTTAGTAGTTTAGAAACTAGATTTAGAGTACTACAATTCTTTTTATTTTGGTATCTTCAAATTTTGAGTGCATAAATCTCACATTACTCCTCCAATTTTAGGTTTAGCTTATTTCAAAATAAAAGTGGCCACTTTTGACCTCATATTTGTGCACCATCTTGGTGTAGTTACTCTATTTCATGTATTTATTTTATGTTAAATATGTTTGTAGGAGCTAATTATGGATACTATATTTCCCTATTAGTACTTATCAAACCCTAACCTCCATACCCACCTCTAGGAGTTGATAAAATAGAGACTTGTGTGAATTATGGTAGAAATTTTCATCGACTCTTTGCTCCAACAGATGGGAAGAAACTCATTTAATCTAGATTCATCATCACCCTCACTTTATGCATTCCTTCAAGTACCCTTCTCCCTACAAATTAGTGTTAGGGTTAGAAGGAAGATATCTAACAGTTAAATGTAGATTTGATCAATAAAGCAGAGACAAGACAACACATAAAATTTAACATGGTTCACCCAATCTGGGCTACATCCACAAAACCGCATCCATCCAATAATTTTATTATCTAGTGCAAAACTTATTACAATCTTGCGAATAATCGCCTTTTTTCATACTATAACTCCCATCCCAACCCCTTATATAACAAGCTTTTAGAAGCTTCTAGAATTAGGGTTCTACAAATTCAATGTTTTTCTTTTGTCAGTGACGAAGTGAAAAATGGGAAAAAAAAAATTCTCAAGGGTTGCCGCCCCCAAACCCCCGCTCGAGGCCTGGTCCAGCCCTGGACCCCAGCAAGGATACATGAAGAGTGTATAGTATAGCATGATCAATCACCACATACCAACAATCTCCCACTTGGAGACTGATCAGGCTCCACATCCACACAATCTCCCACTTGGAGACTGATTTTGGACGACACCGCTGCACTTACAGCTCCCACTAGAAATAAGCACCTTAGACCCTATTGCTTAGTTATGCTTGAATTCAACCTTGAAGGCTAATCGAAGCTGAAGAGGAGCTCAACTTCTCCCTTGTCACTGACTTCATAAACATATCTGTTGGATTGGCATCTATATGTATCTTTTCTAGTTTTACTTGTCCATCCTCCAACACTGACTGAATGAAATGATATCTCAACTATATGTGTTTGGTTTTAGAGTGTAATGTAAAATTCTTTGCAAGATACATATAACACTCTGGCTATCTGTAAACAAGTAATTTTTAGCCTTTTTTTTTTCCAACTCTTCCATGAAAAGTTGCAACCATGTCATCTCATTTTCCGCCTCTGTTGCAACAACATGCTTTTCCTCTGTGGTGGATAAAGCAACCACCTTTTGCAACTAAGAGATCAAACTCACTATTGTCCCACCAACTGTAAATACATAACTTGTGGTACTCCGCATGGTATCTACATCCCTTGCCAAATCTGAGTCAACATAACCTTTTAAATTAGTATTAGAGCCCCCAAAACATAAACATTTATTAGATGTACCTCTCAAATACCTAAGAATGCATTTTATCGCATTCCAATGCTCAACACTGGGATGACTCATATACTTGCTAACAACTCCTACAACATGTGCAATATCTGGTCTTGTGCATACCATAGCATACATTAAACTACCTACAGCTGAAACATATGGTACCTTGGACATTTTTTCTTCCTCCTTTTGTGCCTTTGGACACATATCCTTAGTCAATTTAACATGATTGGGCAAAGGTGTGCTAACAAATTTTGCATTCTCCATATGAAATCTCCACAACACCTTTTCAACATAATCAACCTTAGATAATTTTTTTTTTTGTTTTTCCTATCTCTTGTAATCTTCATACCAAGGATTTTCTTTGCTGCCCCCAAATCCTTCATAGCAAATGAATTTTCTAACTGTTGTTTTAACTCCTTTTTGTGATCCATGTTAGACCCCGCTACAAGCATATCATCAACATATAAACATAAAATAATGTAGCTATCATCATCTAACCTATTAAAGTAAACACAATGGTCTGAATTACACCAGCTATAGCCTTACTTATCCATAAAACTATCAAATTTAATATACCATTGCCGAAGTGCTTGCTTCAAGCCATATAAACTTTTCTTCAATCTGCACATCAATTTCTCCTAACCTTTGACCTCAAATCGTTGTGGTTGTTCCATGTATATTTCCTATTCCAAATCACCATGGAGAAAGGATGTTGTAGCATCAAGCTGTTCTAAATGAAAATCTTCAACATCCATAATACTTAAAATAGTACGAATAGAAGTCATTTTAACAACTGGAAAAAAGATTTCATCAAAATCAATACCCTTTTTTTGTGCAAATCCCTTTACAACTAATCTAGCTTTAAATCTTTTCTTACCTCCATCCTCCTCTTTCAGCCTATAAACCCATTTGTTTGGTAAAGCCTTTTTACCTACAGGCAACTTGCATAATTCCCAAGTTTGATTTTTCAACAAGGAGTCCATTTCTTCTTCCATTCCATGCTCCCACTGAACCTTGGTATCCAGCTACATAGCTTCATCATAAAATTCTGGTTCATCAGTGTCGGTTAATAAAATAGAATACAAAGAGGGAGAAAATCTTTCTGGAGGTCTACTTATCCTTGAAGATCATCTAACATTCACTGGAGTTTGTGGTATTTGTTGTTGTTGATTGTTGTGGAGCATGAGGAACCACTAGAACATCATTGTTTGGTGTATCATCCAACACTACATAATCATTTTCTTTCTTCTCATGTTGTTGCAATTGATCTTTGTACAACACTTTCTCATTGAATATGACATCCCTATTTCTCACAATTTTTTTTATTTTCAAAATCCCAAAGCCTATAACCAAATTCATTAGTGCCATATCCAAAAAATATACATTTATTTTATTTTGCATCAAGCTTGGTTCTATTTTCAGAATCTACATGTGTAAATGCTTCACAACCGAAGGTTTTGAGAAAAGAATAACTCACCTTCTTACCTGTCCATACTTCCTTTGGAATACCACAACTCAAAGGATTAGAGGGACCTCTATTGATTAAATAAACAACAGTGTTTACAGCCTTTTCCCACATGTTTAAAGACATCCTAGCATGCAATCTCATAGTCCATGCACACTCCATTATTGTTCTATTCATGTGCTTAGCCACTCCATTTTCATGTGGAGTCCTTGGAACCATTTTCTACCTACGAATACCATTAGAGGAACAATAATCTTCAAACTCTTTGTTGCAATACTCACCACCATTATTAGATCTGAGACATTTTAACTTTTAACCTGTCTCATTCTCAACCAAGATTCTCCATTTCTTAAAAGTTTCAAATACATTAGATTTTTGTCTAAGGAAATAAATCCATACCTTCCTTGTTGCATCATCAATAAAAGTGACATAATACCAAGAGACACCAAGAGAAGATACTTGAGCTGGTCCCCATACATCCGTATGCACAAGCTCCAATTTGTCATATTTATTTTGCTTCCCATCTTTGATAAAACTAACTCTCTTTTATTTTCCATACACAACTTTCACAAAAATCCATATTAACACATTTCAGACCTAGTAAGAAATTCTTTGAATCAAGTACTTTCATACCTTTTGCACTCATATGCCCAAGTCTATTATGCCACAGTGTTGATTCAGAATCCATAGCAATTGTCTGATTTTCTGCCTGCTAAACTGCAACAACTGTTCCTGAACATTGTTTTTTATCTGCAATAGCTAAAGTAGAAGGAACAATATGACTTGTACAAAGATATAAGGTGCCTACTTTCACACCTTTTGCTACCACTAAGGCACCTTTTGTAACCTTCCAATTTGTATCACTAAATGTAACAACACAACCTTCATCATCTAGTTTCCCTACTGAAATTAATTTTTTTTTTAACTTCGAAAGGTGCCTTACCTCATGTAGTAGCCAATGATTCTCATTCTGCAACTTAATCTTGATTCTTCCCTTTCCATCAATCTGATAGGGTTTGTTATCTCCCAAATAAATCAACCCAAAATCCCCTTGGACATAATCAAGAAAATAACATTTATGGGGCATAACATGAAATGAAGCCCCTGAATCTAACACCCAAGAATCATCAACATTATCAAGGGAAAGAATCAAAGCATCCTTATTAGATTTATTACTTACCACATTTGCCTCTTTATTGCCTTCCTTTTTGTCTTCTTTATTTTTCTGAGACCAACAATCTTTCTTTAAATGACTCGACTTACCACAGTACCAACAATCCATCTTGTCTCTAGATTGGGACCTTTTGTCCTTTGATTTTCCTCATGACTTCCCACAACTTCTAGAATTGTTTCCTCTCTCCTTTGTTCTGCCCCTGCTTTTTGCATTCAAAACACTGCCTAATGTGGATGTTCCACCTGAGCTTTTCCTACGAATTTACTTGCTTAAAATAACACCAACAACATCATCAAATTTCAATGTATTCAAACCAAAAATAGAATTGATAACAACCATTACCAATCTATTGTAGCTTTTAGGAAAAGAACATAGAATCAAAAGAGCCCTAACTTCTTCATCAACATTTACATTTATAGAAGTTAATTGACTGGTATCATGAAGAGTGTATAGTATAGCATGATCAGTCGCCACATACCAACAATTAGTAGAATAGGACTAGTTGTAGGTTAGTGTAGTATTGGGTTGGACCAACATCGTCACAGTTAGGTTAGAAAGGAAGTCGACCTTCTATGAAGGTTTGATCTTCATCACAATGGTACCACACTTGGAATATCAATCTTGTGTTCCAATAAAAGATATGGTTGGTATGGTTATAAAAAAATTGAGGATCAAGAAGAAGAAGAAGAAACAAGGCATTATGGAAGACCAATAGGCGATTACCAAGAAAACTAAAAATACTAAGCAATCTTTAGATGTTGCTTGCTAGGAGGAGTTAATTGATTACCAAAAAAAAGACTAGAACTATATTTTTTAGCCTGGTTTTGTTTTTTTTTTGTGCAGTCTTTGTAGTGTTGTTTCTTTGATGTTAGTTGTTTTTGGTTGGTCTAGTGTCCATTTATGTTGTTGTTAATTTCTATGAACTTTGTGGTTAAATTTTTTGTAATTAGGTTCAATTCCCTTCCCTACTTAATCTATCAAAAATATGGGATATCTTTGAATCCAAATAAATACATCTTTGGAGTTACTATGGTCAAGTATGTTAGACAAGTCATTTCAAAAAAAGGGACTGGTTGTGGACCCTAAGCAATTGGAATCAAATATGAATATACCATTGCCTACCAATAAGAAATAATTAATAAGAAGGGATTAGTCTTTTAAAAGATTAATTTTACTAAAAAAAAAATTTAGGATTTTCTAAGATAACTAGATCTCTTAATGCCATGCTTAAGAAGGGTACAGAAGTAGCTTGGATCCTTGAAGCAAGAGCTACATATCAAAAAATCAAAAGGGAGATCATGAATACTCTCATTTTAGCCATTATTTTTTATTTGGGGTTTTTCAATATTTAGTCATCGTTCTATTACAATTATTTTAAGATAGAGGAAGGGGTGGGAGATAAAGTACTCGTTATCGTAATGAGCGCATCACTCAAAACTATTGAGATAAAATATTAGTAATTGATATGCAAGTCATCACTTTGATTAAATTAATAAAAAATAGAATTTATATAATTCACAATAAATTTTGCATTGTGGTCCAAAGCCCAATTTAATAATGTAGAATAAATTAGGTGAACAAAGATGGAAAGGGTAAAGTTTTCATGGTGACCCCAAACTCAATTGTGAAGGCAATGCTAATATAGAATAAATTAGGTGAGAAAATAGAAAGAGTAAAGTTTTCATGGTAGCTCCAAACCCAATTGTGAAGGAAATGCAAATGCATAATTAATTAGGTGATAAAAGAGGGAAAGGGTAAATTTTTCATGGTGGTCCCAAACCCAATTGTGAAGGAAATGCTAATGTAAAATAAATTAGGTGAGAAAAGAGGAAAAGGGTAAATTTTTCATGGTGTTCCCAAACCCAATTGTGAAGGCAATGCTAATGTAGAAAAAAATAGGTGAGAAAAGAGGGAAGGGGATGATGTTGTAATAAATTTATTTTAAATTATGGCCTATGTATAAGTTGAGCAAAATAATCAATACTATTGATGCATAAAATTTTGACAACAATACATAGAAAACATAATAAATGATGACTAGTGCAAAAATGTTGTGTATATTTTGCTTAAAGGTAAATACTAAGATTATCTAAATTACATGAGAAGAAGAGCAGGTTGCATTTGAAAAGTGTGAACAACATGATAAATTTTAAAAAATTAAATAGAAGAAATCATGAAGGTATATATTCTAGATGTCTTAAAAAATAAGAATTAGTTCAAGTTGTACAAAAATGTATTAATAGATATGAAATTATGCATAGATTAGGCAATGTTGTACCAATCGTGTGATTTTGAGATTTGGTTATTATTAACCACATGTATCAAGAGATACTCATTTGCATGTATTACTTATAATATTGATTTTAATTCTCATTGATTTTAAAAAAAGAAAAAAAAATGATTCATATGCATACATTTTTGTTGAATAATATTAAGCACTGTTCTCCCACTAAGTTAATGTGCTTTCAATCATAAAAATCCTTTGTGATGTGGAGATCTTTGGTATCCTATAATTTTCTTATTTTAATTTGATTTAGAGCATTTTTATAAAAAAGTTATAGTTTCTTGTTTCTTATACAATATATCCTAATTTCTACATGTAGACACCTAAATTTGGACACTTAATTTATCCAAATTTATCCCCTTTCGTCGAAGCATCCCCTTATTTGCATTAATTAAATAATATCACTATTATTTAATTAATATCCTTAATTTTGTCAAATCCTTAAGGTATTTAATTAATAAATAAATACTTTATCTCTTTAATCCTCCTTTTCATCAAATGAATTAAATAAATATGACATTTATTTAATTCCTCACATGTCACATCCCTTTTTTAATCTTAATTATTCTCCTAATCTCATCATTAGGGATGTGCACATGCCTAATCCTTGATTAGGATGTGTCACATCCTCCAACTTTTGCAAGTTGGCCTCTAATCTCTCTTAGCCACCTAACCCTTATCTAATCATTCATTAACTAGCCTAATCAACCTCTCAAGGAATTTTTAATTCCTTTTATCCTTCCAAGGAATATTAATTTTTTTTTCTCTTCCCCATGTGATTTTTGACTTGTCACATCAAGCCACATGTGAACTCTTCCTAATCTCCCACTTGCCTTTAATATGTCATTAATTTGTTTAATCAGGTACTTGCACAACCTTAATCACTTAATTAGTTCAACCTAATCTCCATGTCATTTATGGAATGTGTCCTAAGTCAACCTTATTAAAGGCTTTCTCCTTTTGGAGAAGGCACCCCTTTCCCCATGTGAATTTTTAATTCACATTTAATCCCCTAATGCATTTCAAAGAATTTTAAATTCTTTCTCTCATTTACATGTGGATATTTGAAAAAAAATTAATTCTTCACGTCCTCTCACCCACATGGGTACAAGGACCTCCTTTATGAGGAGATCTTATCCAAATCCCAAGGTACTATGAAGTACCTCCATGTCATGTACTCTCCTTCCAACTCATTTACACATCATATTTTGCAAGCCACTTCACATGTCACATGTCAAAATGTGAGGGCTTGTGAGTTCTCAACTCACCATAGCCCTACATCTTAGCCTTGTTGGTTTAATCTCAACTGTCCATTTCCCTAGAGAATTCAAAATTCTCTATAAATATGCCTTTTTTTCTCTCATTTTAGAGAGAGATCATTGTACTAGCCAAACTCTTGCAAATTTTTCATTGGAGCCATACTTAGTCAAATTTCTCATTTTCTTGCACTCACCATAGCATTTACATCCATTGTTATCCAACTTCAACCATCTTGCATCCTCATTATCTGCCATCAAAGGAGCATACAACATCAAAGATCGAAGGGCCAACCAAAAGATAACAAGGTAAAATGTTCCATTTTGTTTTGTTAAGTTAATCATTTGCCCAATCTTGAGGTGTAGGGTGTTTATATTTGTTGTTTGCACTCTTTTGTTTGCTGCTCATTTTCCAACACGTATTTTTTCCTGTTCACATTTCTGGCACGCTCGGTGGGACCCACAAACGGGTCTGTATCTTTCACATTTGCTATTTTTTTCACTTTTTGCAAGTGCAGGTTCCAGAGGGGCGGACCCGACCTGTAGAGGGGCAGACCTGACCTCCAGGGGTGGACCCAACCTTGTCCAGGGGAGGACCTGCCCTCCATAGACTCCAGAAACTATTCTTTTTGCAGATTTTTCACAGAGGGGCGGACCTGACCTCCAGACAGGCAGACTTGACCTGACAGACAGGTGGACCTGCCCTCCAGATAGGCGGACCTACCCTCTAGATAGGCGGACCTGACCTGCACAACTTTTTTTAGAAGGTGAAATTTTAGTTTTTAACACCTTTCTTAGCGGTTTTAAACGTTTCTAACCCCCTAACATGTCTTGTTTGAGTCTGTGCAAGCATCTGATCGACATTTGGCGAGGAACAAGGACAAGATTCACTAACAATTTTCCTTGTAGGGTTAGTCATTTATCAACTGCTACTTGTTGTTTTGTGTAACTTAGGCACATAGTTTAACTAGGGGTGTCAATTAATCTTGTTTGTCGTGCTTGTTGGTAAGCTATTTGACATATCCAATCCCCTTGCGCCATTTGGCAATCCTGGGTGACGAGAAATCGTAGCTTACCAAGTCCTTTGAGTCACCCTCTTTCTTCTTTTCTTAGCGGGACCTACTTGGAGATTTCATCACCCCAAGGGACGATTCCAACCATGTGTATCGGCAGGGTATATAAAGGAGGGAGAGCGAAAGTTGTACCTCAATCCAACCACATTATAATTGGTGAAGCATTATGATGATGTGAAGAGTTGTTCCAAACCTCTAGTATCTCGCTAAGGTTACCAACTCACGCTTGTAACGGGTTAGTATTCACAGTTTGGGCCTCACTTACCAGGTGTATATTGAGGACTCCTTCGCAACCATGTTCATCCTAGAATAGAAGACTTTGTCAGCCATACCCCTTTCTACTAGTCTTAGGATTGTGCTGTCTGAATTGTCTTTTTTGTGGAAAACCAGTAATTTTATGTTCAGTCGTATCCTTTTGATTGATGTTTAATGTGTTTTGGGTCCTTTGCCTTAGTCATCTTTTCAAAGCTCAAGTTTAAACCTGCATAGCCAGGAGCGGACCTGCCCTCCACAGGCGGACCTACCCCCTTGTACAGGTAGACCTACCCCTATATAGGCAGACTTTCCCTCCACAGGCGGACCTGCCCCTGTACAGGTAGACCTACCCCCTTGTACTAGCAAACTTTCCCTCCATAGGCAGACCTACCCCTGTACAGGCAGACCTGCCCCCTTATACAGGCGGACCTGCCCTCCATAGGCGAACCTGCCCCCTGTACAGGCGAACCTGACCTACAGGAAAACCTACCCCTTGGATTGGTGGACCTTCCCTCCAGGGGTGGACTTGACCCATCTAGGGGCGGACCTGACCTCCTCCAGGGGCAGACCCGCCATTCAAACAACATTTTCCATCCTCCATTCAGTTATTTCGAGCAGCTGTTTGCCCGTCATCAACACTTTTCCATAAGTCATCGTTTCATCACCAAAATCACATAAGTGCTACTTAGAACATCATTAGAGTCCATATCCATCATCAGATTATCCATCCCAATCACCTAGACTACGTTTCGAGAGTTTTGATTTTTATGTCGAAACTTCCATAGGCCATAACTTTTGACTCGGGTGTCCGTTTGAGCTCAAATTTTATGGTTGGTTGCGTTATGAGGTGGCATGTGGATTCCCAACGACCTTGAGTCGGTTGGACCCCGTTTCACCACATTTTCGGGGCCTCAAACTTTCATCTTGACCCTCAAAATTGTAATTTAGTGTTTTTTTTTAGTTTTTGAAAAATCATTTTCATTAATAACTTGGAATGCATGTCTTAGATTTGGGATGTTAGTTGGAAATTCATCCTATCTTAGTTTTGGGTTTTTTTTTTGGGGAAAATTTGGACTCTCAAAAGTAAGTCCGTGAAGTTTCTTAAAATGGCAAAATTTGACAATTTTTGAAAATTGCCAAATCTGGAAAAATCGTATTGTCAACACCTTACGTCCTTTGAACCCCGAAACTTGGTGTAGAATCAATCCCATCACATCCTCCAATCATTCTAATCTAGGCTTCCATCCAATCCTAATTTGAGCTTTAATCTAATCCCAATCTGAGCTTAACCAAAATCTTAATCTGAGCTTTAGTCCATCTGCAGTCGAGATCTTTGGATATCGAAACAAATCTTAAGATCCCTCCCTCCATCTTCTTCAATTTCAATCTTTCATCCATTCCACAAGTTAGCCTCCTAATCCGAGCATTTTTTCATTCATTCTGATCAATCATTTACTCGTTTCAATCTTTCATCCATCCATTTCGAACATTCATTCCCTCTTTTTTGATCAATCATTCACTCGTTTCATGTAAACATTCATCTATTTTGAACCTTCATCTATTGTCTCAAACTCTCGTTTATCCATTTCGATCATTTGTTTACTCATTTTGAGTAAACATATTTCACACCTCCTTCTATTATTTCTAACTTTCGTCCAGTCATTCCAATCATCCGTTTACTCGTTCTGAGTAAACATTCATCCATTTCAAACCTCCTTCAATCATTTCAAACTCTCATTCAACAATCTCGATCAATATTTTACTCATTCTGATTAATCTTTCACCTATTCCAAACCTTCATCTTCTTGTTCCGAGAATCATTCATCCACTGTGAGTGGTCGTTTACTCATTTTGAGTAGACGTTCATCCCTCTCGATCATTTGTTTACTCATTCTGAGTAATCTTTCATCTATTCTAAACCTCCTCTCGTTCTGAGTAGTCGTTTATCCATTTCTATCATCCATTTCTCTAATAAAATCATCGTTTTCCCCATCCAAATCCTCTAAACTTTGTTTCAAGTTATTATCCAAATTGACCTGAGTGTCTGATCTGATCGTCATCATCAACATCCGCTTAGGATTGTCATCTGTCCTAAGTTAATCATTATTGTTGGCCCAATCAATCCATTTTGAATCTCAAAATGGATTCGGTGCCGCAATCATCCTTTTATCCTTTAATATGATCAATCAGTATCCTGTGTCACCTACGGTAATCTTTGAATGGGGTTAAAGTCCCTTTCGTCATCCTATCTGATCCATTAGTCAATCTTATCAATCATTGACTGATCTTATCCAATCCAATCCAATCGCATCCTTATCCAATCACCTTCAACCCAATCAATCTACTACCATCTCAAAGCAGATTCGGTGTTGAGGTCATCCTTTGGTAATCAAATCTGATCATCAGAATCAATCCCATCGCATCATCTAATCATCCTAATTTGAGCTTTAATCCAATCCTGATATGAGCTTAACCTAAATCCCGATTTGAGCTTTAGTCCATTCTCATCCAAAGTCTTTAAACCATCCTCTTTATCCTTTCATCATCATGAATCCTTATCCTCCATCAATAGTAGTCAAGGGAATCCCTAATTATGTCAACAACGATAACGAAAGTCTTGTCAATCAAGAGGAATATGACATAGATTCCCTTGACACTATCATTGCTAGTAAGCTTTCTCCACTCGCTTTCCAAAATCCAATCAACCCTTCAAGTTATCCCCTTATGTCTTCATCCATGCCTAATCATGCTCCTTATGCTACCTTTGAGAAGGGATATCCATCATATCCATCTTATCCTTCATCTACATCATCCTCTTATCCAACACCCACATCCTCTTATCCTAGTCGGCCATCACAATACCCCTATCCTAATCCCTCGTCCACATCCTCCTATCTCAATCCTTCATCCACATCTACCCACTACCCTAATCTTCCATACCAATCTGCTCACCCTAATCCAACATCCACACCAACTTATTCTAATCTAACATCCACATCTTCTTATCCTAATTCGACATCCACATTTCCCTATCTCAATCCGCCATCTCAATCTTCCCATCCTAATCCACCATCCCAACACCCTTACTACTATCCACCACCTGCTTTCTCATGTCCTAATTCACCATTCCAATACCCCTATCTTAACCCTTCATCTAATCTTAATCCCCCATCTATTCCCAGTCCTACATCCAATCCCATTCCCCCATCTAATCCTAGTCCACCAATCCCTAGTTCTAATCCCCCACCAATCCATAATCCTTCATCCACTCCTACCATGCCATCTCAGCCTAGAGTATTCAAGTTTCTCACTCCAGAAGTTCTCCAAGGACTTATAACAAAGAAGACATCTCCCACTCCACACCTTGAAATTGTGGAATCATGCCATCCCAACCCATCATCCACGGTCATCAGTGACGAGACCCTTCTCCACCCAACACCTATAATTGATGATACCACCCCTAGCACCACTCAAACCATCAAAACCATGACATCCTCGGAATCCACTAAGCCCCCATCTCCTACCATCACATCTATCGAATCCATTGAACACCCACTTCCTACTCTGAGAGTCGTCAAACCCATCGACGACACCCAAATCCAATCCACTAAAATCCATTCCCATGAATGTTTTGAATCCTCTATCCCTCCATCTTCCCCACTTGAAGATTCCCACCAAGACTCCATTATCATGCCTCCTACATATGATGAGTCATGCCAAGAGCCTGATCCAAAGCATGCCAACATATCCCCTTCTCCAGATCAAGATCCTACCATCCCATCTCAAGATCATAGTCACCCATCCATTCCATTCCATGATCCCCTTGTCATTCAAGATTCCACCGCTCCATCTCCATCTCCATCGCATGATCCCGCTACCACAAATATAGATCCTATCATATCCCCTAGTCCCTCTCATGATCCCCCATCATCACCTAAAACTTCTATCCCCACACCGCTTTCATATCCCCTTGGTACTCTCACATTCTTCCATGGTGGCCTCCTCGCAAAATAAAAACACAGTGTATATACCACCCATCATCCTCCACCTAATAATGGACTCGCATCATGTTTTCAGAATAACACAAATCCTATCATGGATCGTGTGCTCAAGAAAATGAACTATCAAGGAAAAGGTCTAGGCCTTCATGAGCAAGATATTTTAGAGCCCATCAAAGTCAAAGAACAAATTTGCATGCAAGGTCTTGGACCTATATCCTAAGACTCACAATCTAAAGATGTTGGTACAACCTCTAGACATCCTCAACGAGCCTCTTCCAAAAGAAATATAAGCTCTTCCCATCGCTCCACCAGATCATATGCTGCCATCCCTCCTCCATCATATCACCTCAAAGCAACCATCCATATTCCTCCCTCATCTGCTCCATCCATTTTGGGTCCTTACGTCTCTCCACCCACTAAGTCCATTTTGGGCCCTTATATCCCAAAATCACCCCTTCCTCTCATCATATTCATCCTTTCATCCATCCAACACCTATCCATGTCATCCATCATAAACATCCCTCTCACATGTCCCCTAATCAGGATCAACAAAGGTACATACCTACACATTCTCCATCTACACGTAATCCTCATAATCCTACCTCCATCGCTCCACATCATCCATCTCCTCACACCCATCCCATTGCTATTAAAAGCACTTTGGATTGCAAAGAAAAAGTGCCTAAGTCTAAAGATCCACATGAATCTAAATCTCCTCATGTCCCCTCTAAACGACATGTTGAAGAAAAGAAAAATAAAATCCAAAATCACAATCAAATCTGTAGCCTGCAAAGGTCCACCAAAGAAAAGATCAAAACCATGTGGATCCCAAAGAAAAAAAGATGAAATGCCATCAAATAAAAAATCTGTAAGAACATCCAAAGTTGCTAATCCAAAAGCTAATCATATACCCCTTTCATCTCCTAAGTCTGTTTTGGGTCCTTATGTTCTAAAATTCACCATTCCATCTCCTCCATTATCCCCACATTCCCCATCCATTAATACTTCTATCATTTCACATTCATCACCATATGTGCCAATGTTGGTCATGAGCTCACCACGCCATCACACATCCACCCCATCATTCTATCCATACCCTTTCTAGTATCCCATCCATTACCCCACATATCTCCCCCATCAAATCCCTCTAATTCATCCTCTTGCATAATCTATTTATCCTAATAAGATTGTACCAATGTCCAACAGTCACTTCGAATATGGGCTCTTAATACCTCATATAGAACTTGATGTTTGAGTCCTTCATCCATCTCCTTATCGCATGTCTTCTAAATCCACTTATTCACCTCCCTATCCTTATCCATCTCCTTCTGCATGCTATCCAAAAAGTCAAAAAAATCCAAAAAAGTCAAACAATCCAAAAAAGTCAAAAAAGTCAAAAAACAAAAAATCAAAAAAATAAAAATAAAAAATAGTAAAGAGAAATAAATTCATCCAATGGTGAAAACTTGGCAAACAAAGCCTTGGATAAGTACCATCGACCTTTCCCTGCTGTGTCCCTTCCATCCCTCCTTCCATTCCATCCACTACTACTATACCATCTCATTTCCATTCCATCCCCTCCATCCACATCCTTGCCTATCTCATTTATCCCAATCCTTCCATCCTCCTTGTGATCTTGATAACGATAGGGGCAAACATATAAACATGTTTCAGACACCTCTTAGCATACATTCCCCTCATTCGCACACTATCCTAATCCTCGTTCACATTTGTCTACTTTCTGTATCCACCCATCATGCTACCTTCAATCTCCCTTCCTTATCCATGCATCATATCTTCATCCATCTCACTCCTTTATTTTCCTATCCTTCTCTATTGCATCCTTCATGACTCCTCGCACATGACATATCTAGAGTGGGGTCATCTATCTTCCTTTGTGATATAGTCCTTGGAGACATCATTCATCCCATCAGAGAAATCCCTTCCATTTCCCTATCCTCATTTCCTTATCATTATATCCATCTCCCCATCCTTATCTTTTATCCCTCCAAACAATCCTTATATCCATCTCCCCATCCTTATTTTCCTATCCTTCCATCATAGCATCCCTTTTCATCTATCCATCTAGTAACCTTTTCCTCATCCAAATCCTTATCCCTCTATCCAATCCATCCAAACAATCTTTTTCCTCCCCCCATCCTTTGTCCTCATCCTATCTCATAATCCCTTGTCATTGGTATCTAGCTATATGCTACTCCCTATGCAACCCAATGCCATCTACCTCATCATCATCACTTCCGCTTCTTTTAGACATCTTTTCAATCTCATATCCTTTCTCATCATTCATCTATTCATCTTGTCATCCTCCCACTTCTAATTTGGATAACTATCCCCTCCCTGAGCTTTGTGTAGTCACCATCCTCCTATCCAATCCAACAGGTCTATCTTGTCTCATCGTATCAGTCCCATCATTTTATCCGCTTGTCATGGTTATCTCATCATCTTTTATCCATCATTTTTTTTTTGGTCCTTTCGTCGAACTACATTGCCCCTGTGCTTTAACATAGGCAAGGTTGATCATTTGATCCGCCCCTAGGGATCCTTTATCATCTATCATCGGTCTTTCTTCTTTTTCCATCCTGTCATCCATTGAAGTCTCCATCATGGTCTGCATTAGCCTTTTATCAAACTACGAGGGCTCTATGCTTTCACGTAGGCAAGCCTAATCTTTGATCAGCCCCCGAGCCCCTAGGTCACTAGGATGTGTCAGTCTTCTATCTTGTGTCATGTCTCTTATGTCACATCATCGAGTTATGCCCTTATCTAGCTGGTTCTTAACAAACAAGATCAACTTGTATCATCAGATCCAATCGGTTCTGAATATCCTGCGTCATATCAGTCTTTCAGTTTAGTATCCATCATCAATCTCAATAGGATGCATCCTTCCTAACAGACCTCATCAATCCCATCCTTGATCCTATGGCAAAGGACGTTTGAAATTGATTGTGATCTTTTGATGCTTTTGGCTTTTGTTTATCATTTGAGCTCCCTATCATCACTTGTCATGGTCGCCTTGATCCATCATCTCATGGTGTGCTTTGACTAGTCAACATAGGGGCGTATCTTGATCTTTTCTTTGTTGTTGTCTTCTCGGTTGTCCCACGTAGTACCCACCAAGATCCCTAAGGTCTTGTGTTTCCCTGGTTCATCCTTGTGTGCTTGTGGTTATCCTAATACCTGGCCCAACCAAGGTCATCGCGACTTTGGGGTGTTGGGATAGCCTTCTTGTTTGATGTATTTGTTTCATGAATTAGATACTAATCTGCCTTGGTCCTTTATACCTTGGTGTATCGTGTCTTCTGCTATAGCAAAACTCAGTGCTCCTAAAGATGGAAAATTGCATTTCGATTACATTTCATCTCCATCCTCTCATCTATCAAAATCCCCCCCATCCATTCATCCTTCATCACTCTCCCCTCCCAATCTCCTTCCACCTTTTCATCATTTCTTACCCATCACTTTGCATCATCTTCCTCATATACCCTTTGCATCATCTTCCTCATATACCCCTTGCATCATCTGCTCCATTTTGAGAGCACACCCATGTTCTCTTGAACCTGCATGTCCTCTCGAGGGGGCATCCCTCATCCCTAATTTTCATCCTTTTTTTCCCTTCCTAGTCACTCCTTTGAATGACTGGGGCATATTTTCCAATCTAACCATCTTCTTCTAGGTTCTATGTTTTAATATTTTTTGAAATTATGCTACTTTGTAACATCATCTCAAAGAGGGGAAAAATATAAACACCTAAATTTGGACACTTAATTTATGCAAATTTATCCCCTTTCGTCCAAACATCCCCTTATTTGCATTAATTAAGTAATATCACTGTTATTTAATTAATATCCTTAATTCTGCCAAATCTCTAAGGTATTTAATTAATAAATAAATACCTTATCTCTTTAATCCTCATTTTCATCAAATGAATTAAATAAATATGACATTTATTTAATTCCTCACATGTCACATCCCTTTCTTAATCCTAATTATTCTCCTAATCTCATCATTAGGGATGTGCACATGCCTAATCCTTGATTAGGATGTGTCACATCCTCCAACTTTTGCAAGTTGGCCTCTAATATCTTTTAGCCACCTAACCCTCCTCTAATCCTTCATTAACTAGCCTACTCAACCTTTCAAGGAATTTTTAATTCCTTTTATCCTTCTAAGGAATATTAAATTCATTTTTCTCTTCCACATGTGATTTTTGACTTGTCACATCAAGCCACATGTGAACTCTTCCTAATCTCCCACTTGCCTCTAATATGTCATTAATTTGTTTAATCAGGTACTTGCACAACCTTAATCACTTAATTAGGTCAACCTAATCTCCATGTCATTTATGAAATATGTCCTAAGTCAACCTTATTAAAAGCTTTCTCCTTTTGGAGAAGGCACCCCTTTCCCCATGTGAATTTTTAATTCACATTTAATCCCCCAATGCATTTTAAAGAATTTTAAATTCTTTCTCTCATTTCTATGTGGATATTTGAGGATTTTTTAATTCTTCACATGTCCTCTCACCCACATGGGTACAAGGACCTCTTTTATGAGGAGATCTTATCATATTTTTCAAGCCACTTCACATGCCACATGTCAAGATGTGAGGGCTTGTGAGTTCTCAACTCACCATAGCCCTACATCTTGGCCTTGTTGATTTAATCTCAACCGTCCATTTTCTTAGGGAATTCAAAATTCTCTATAAATACCCCCTCTTTTCTCTCATTTTAGGGAGAGATCATTGTGCTAGCCAAACTCTTGCAAATTTTTCATTGGAGCCATACTTAGTCAAATTTATCATTTTCTTGCACTCACCATAGCATTTACATCCATTGTTATCCAACTTCAACCATCTTGCATCCTCACT
This sequence comes from Sequoia sempervirens, assembly GCA_007258455.2. Taxonomy (NCBI): domain Eukaryota; kingdom Viridiplantae; phylum Streptophyta; class Pinopsida; order Cupressales; family Cupressaceae; genus Sequoia; species Sequoia sempervirens. The sequence goes on along the minus strand of VDFB02105785.1, from coordinate 282,799,837 downwards.
ATCCGCCATCAAAGGAGCATACAACTTCAAAGATCGAAGGACCAACCAAAAGACAACTCAACAAGGTAAAATGTTCCATTTTGTTTTGTTAAGTTAATCATTTGCCCAATCTTGAGGTGTAGGGTGTTTATATTTGTTGTTTGCACTCTTTTGTTTGTTGCTCATTTTCCAACACGTATTTTCGCCCATTCACACTACATAAACATAAAAGTTAGGGGTTCCTTTCTTTGCATCCCAATTTTGATTTTATTTTACCTTAATAAATCTTGAATACATAATTATGTTAATGCTCAAATCTCTAGTTTTAATTTTATTTGCATTTCTAATTATGCTTGGATTTTAAATTTTGAAGTGTTTAAAATCTATGGAATTA
>VDFB02105785.1:282762821-282799364 GCA_007258455.2 Sequoia sempervirens | reverse complement strand
TCATAGAAAAGGGGTGTGCAAGATAATTTATAGTTAGAAAATGGACTCTCATTTGAATCATAACACAAGTTAAATGAAAAATATTTTTATTTAAAAAATAGAATTGATCTAGGCATTGTGATAGCAAGTGTATCAAGTATATATTATATTATTTGATTATCTATTTTCCTTTGTATGTGTAATAATATCATCATCCTTCATCTTCCCCTGATAAACTTATTTCTTGATTTTATTTCAGCAAGTGGATTCATATTTTTCTCTTTAAGGGCATCATCAATACTAATAGGCACATGTTTCTTTCTCAACTTAGACACAAATATCTTCTATACTTTATGATATTAAGGAGGAGCTCTTCTTTTCTTTTGAGACTTCATTGTAAAACATTTTGTCTCAGCTTATACATTATTTTTTTCCTTATATTTCTCAATAGTAGGAGTGGCAATATTATATTTACCTATATTAATAAAGATAATATTTAAATATCATATCTAAAATCCTAATGTAGAAGGATAACCCGTAAAGACATAAATATAGGGGGTGTAAGAATAGTAGATTCATAAAAAAGGAAAAACATTAACACTTTCTAAACTTCTATGGTAAATAAATAATTAACCAAGAAAAACAACTCTAGGTAGAACTAATAACTTTAGAATGATTAAGTTATTGAAATAAGCACATGAAATTTAAATAAATTAAATAACGGTACTTAGCTCTAGATCTAATTCCAAGTTTATTATGAAAGATATCACCAATTGACTTGTCACTCTATTACAAATTATGACTTTTTTATTACTACTTCATGAATAATTAAGTTAAAGTCTATTACTTCGTTTCTTTTTAATGCCTATAGAATTAATATCTGCACCTATGAATGTAAACCATCCATGTGAAATTGAACCCTACATATAAATTTTAACGACACCAAATGTGATCTAAATAATATATATTAACTTATTTTCTATAATTTGTGTTTGAAAATGGTTAATTTCTATATAGACAACATTAAATATTTTTAGGATAGGATTGTGACTTGGATGACATGAGATGCTTTCTAAATTTAGAATTGATAACAATCAAGATTGAGTTGAAGGATATGAAAGCACTTATCAAGTCAACTTGCAATAATCTCACAAAAAGGACCTATCAAGTGAGCTACTATGTTATCTATTAACCTATGACATACATGTTTATCTGTTACCAATTTATTAGATTTACCACGTGCCTTAGTTTAAAATTTATCGTGGTAAAGGAAGCTCCTTGGCTCGCGCATAAAATTGTTATCGAAGATATTTAGATTAAATTTTTGAATGATATATTTATTGTTAAATAATTTGTATGAAGCTTCAAAGGTTATATATTTAATTGGTTTAACTATTTACCTCTTATCTCTATTCATAACTTAGGCAACTAAGACAATTCTTTCTTTCCCAATTTCCAACATAATATTCAACTCAAAGTCATTTTTTTTTAAATTAGCACAATATAACAAAGGATAAAATGAGAATATCAACAATTATGTGCATTTATTTCAAATTATGGTTGATAACATGAGCCATGAACCACAAAACAATTGCTAAAAAGGTTTATTCATCTATAATATCATTCCTATCATTACAAAGAATATGTTTTTCTAATACGAATTATATTTTCAAATTTATGTGCTATTATAAGTTTCAACTAAAGTCAATTTTTAGAAATATGACAATGAGCGTGCATTTTAGAATAATAGTGAGCCTCCAATTAATGTCAATACAATTTATTACTCTTATACTAATGTTACTAACCTATACCAAAAAAATAAGTTCAATACAGCTTGGAGGATCTCCCATGGTAAGCCTATTATAACTACTTTTGTAACATCAATTTACTAGCTCACCTTCCTTGAAACCAATTGATGTAACATTTAGCTCGGTGTCATACATAGTACTTCAATGGGAATTCTTTTTGAGTCTGTCGTTGGACTGCCAAACCCATAAAGGGAAATTGCATAACGTAAACATAAGTTGCAAGATCTCATTGATAATAATAAAATTCAAATAGATGAGATTAATAAAATGGAAGCAAATTGATAGTGCCACCATGAAATGAAATGAACAGCAGCAGCAAGACAAGCTGGAATCACTAAATTACCAGCAGAAACAACTGAAAAACAGCAGCAAAACATGCTGCTACAAGCATATAAATAGAAGCAAAACATGCTGCTACAGGTATATTAATAGCAGCAACAAGTATAACAACAGATACATTGAATAACCTTGATAAAAGGAAAATATTGAAGCATATAATAGCAGGTAAATGGACAGCCGTAATAGTAATTGTACTTTTCCCATATAAAAGAAAGATACTTTGGACTATTGGCAGCTTTTATTTAGTTAATAAGAAAGAATAAAAATAGAAAACAGAAATCTGGCGTTATACGCTCATACTTACAAACGTAATCATATATAATCTGAAAGATGAATCAGATGCTCCTTACCATTTTTATCTGTCATAGATGTAGCCATTTTCCATCTGCTATCCATAAACAGGAGACGCGCTTTGGCATGTGAATGGAGGGTACGAAGGACATTTCACATGGCAAGGAGAAACTACTTACCAGAGTTAACGTGTTATATTGTAGCCCTTCTGCACTCATTTTCTATCTGCTAGCTATCCATAAACAGGAGAAACTACTTACCCAGCTGTGCCCATCGATTTCAATCTTAACTGACCAGGCACCCTTCATTTTCACTCTTGCCTGTGAAAAACGACGACCATCAACATAAGTAAAACCCTCTCTTTTCATTTTTCCATAAAATCAACATAGAAGACATCAATACAATGAGTATTCAAATAACTTACCTTCTTGAAAGCTATCTAATCCATGAATTTGAAGAACTTGAACAGAAATAAGTTCAAGAATACACCTTATTTGTCAATTTCTCAATGAACAAGAGTCATGATTTCTTTTAGAAGCATCTAATGCAACTACAACTTCACAATGAGCAATGCAATGAACACCTACAAGATTAAGCACATCTTTTTCATATAAGAAACAAACCTATTTTCACTACCAACAATGAATGAAGCACCATCTATAGAAACAACTATTAAGCACTTATTTAAAATTCCCCTTTCATCCTTTAGAGTATAGATTGCATTATAAACTATTTTTCCTTTTTCATCACAAGTATATGTGAACTATAAAAACTATAAAGTTGGTTGCCCTAACCCTTTTGAGTTTAAAATATTTGCATACACCTTAAGATGTTTCTCTAGACAATGGTTCATACTTTCATCTAACATCAAAGATGAAAAACGACTATCCAACATTGTGTTAATTTGTACCTAAATTTCAAGATATTTAGATATAGGCAAACAAATTGGTTTGCAACTACCTTTTTTGTTTATGAATTGTAGTCCTTGACGTGTTTGGTAATTGTAATATCATTTAAAGAAAGCAAAGTGATACATATATTTTGGGAGGATTAACTTTTGCAACATCCAAAGAGCTAATTTCATAGTTGTGATAACTGTTTCCATATTCATGTCATCAAAATGTGTTATATATTCTATAGTAGTTTTTACTTTATATTTTCATTCCCACACGTCCATTTTGCTAGTAATGAGTCATATTATAAATCAATGCAACAACTACATGTTCCCTACAATCTAGTTGCATTATGTGTTTCACAATATAATTTGCACTTCATAACTTTTTTTTCCTTCATATAGTGTACATCTCAATCACTTAAACATAACTTTTTATTCCTTGTAAAATTCTCATTTTACTTTAAATTTCATTTTCTTTTGTATATTAGTTTCTCTTGTTTAGTATTCATCAACATATTCTTTAGTGTGTCCAAAATATTTGTCTTCATTTAAATCAAAATTATAGTCTTCATTTAGTGCTACAACTTGAGATGTACTTGACTATGAAAAAAGTGTTTGATAAAAGGCCATTTTTTTTGCTTTTTAAATTGTAGTATCTATACATTTTAAAAATGTGAAACAATTAGATAATCTATTAAAATTTATCTATTTATATCTAAATTTACACATACTATAAAAAATAATTTCAAGAAAATAATTTTCAAATTTATATAATATTTGTATTTATCTAAACAAAGGGTATTCTTAACTTTTAATCAACCATAAAGAAATTCATATTTATCCTTAAATTTATTCAATTTTTTCTTGTTTAGGTGATGATTCAATAAGCTTTTCAAAATTGAAACAAATTTATCCTAATTTGTTTTGCATTGTTCACATTCTTTTAATATATTTTATAATGTTAAAAAGATAAGGATTAAATTTCTTGATTTTTTATTTTTTTTTTAAATAATTTACAAAAATTGCAATTCATGTATGTCGTTAGAAAATGGGATGTAAATGAGTTGAAGAGCGGACGATAGATATATTTTTATTCGTTGAGGTTTTTGGTTTTACAAGGTGCCATTAATGGATTTGAAATATTTTATTGTTACCATTGAAATGGGATTCGTAACCAAGATCACATTTTCTAAAAGGTTTTGAGAGATCAGTGAGATGAGTAGGGATGTCCAGGGCCAAAATTGGCAGTGTATAGGAGGAACATAGATTTTCAACTTTGGGAGAATCATTATGGTATTTTGTTGCTAGCTTTAAAATTGAAATGTTTCCTTCGGATTTGAGTATCAAGTAGAGATTTGGTTTATGAATATGAGAATTATTTCTTCTTATAAATGTTAAGAGATAGATGAGTATGATTGCCTCTATTCTATGCATCAAAATATATATGGTTTTTACATTTTGGATTTGATATGTGAATCAAGTTTTGACTTAACTATATAAATTTTAAAGAGCATACCAAGTCTGTTGTCGAAATTTAGAGTTATAAACAATTTTATCTAGGTCTATATAAAGAACCCATGTTTACATATCTCAAGAATGCTCAGTCTGTGTCTAATATTCTATAGTCCATTTGAGGGAGCCCATAACTTCACAAAATATTTACTAAGTAAATATTAAGGGGAAAAAAATGAATTGCATTCAGGCATTGGTACACTTGGACCCCTCTTGATGCGAGTTTGTCTACTTTAGTGTGAGTTTGAAGCAAGTTCCTCCTCTCACTAAAGTGGGGGCTAAATGTAGTGTAGAAAAATGTATCCCTTTACATTTTCACACTTGTTTGGGCCCTCCCTACTAAAATTGGGCTTCTTTATGCCTTATTTGGTTCTATTTGGCATCCACAAGCCTTAATTAATGCATCTTTCTAAGGATAATCCCAACACATATCAATTGACCAATCAGAATTTAATGATTTTGGTTTGTATGGCCTAAATTTAGTGATCTGGGACTCCTACGCCACCTTGGGCGTATGGATCCCACCTAATTTTTGGGGCCTAAACTCTAATTTAACATAAAACTAAATATTTCTTGAAATTTGTGTCTCGGGCTTAGCCTACTAGGACTCATATGCCCAACTAGCCTATGAGTCCCGCTTAGCTTGGACCTAATTTTTAATTCAATTCTTGGTGGGATTTTATTCTCCTAGATCTGATGTCAACTTGTAGTGTTGTAAGTTCGAGAACTTTGGCATATCTAAACAAGTATTTAAATACAAGGTTATTTCACTCATTTTCTCCTAGCAATTTTACAAGTCATTTAGCACCTTTTTAAGATCAAACATTATAGAAAATTTGAGGTCACAATAGCTTACAAGAGCATTCAAGAGCATTTCAAGAGTGATTATCAAGAATTTTAGAGCATTATTCAAGATTCAAGCATCATGTCAAAGTCAGCATGCATCATGTTTGTTTTTGAGCTAACATTTGTGATGTAGGGTTTTATGATTCAAGCAAACATTTAAGTCAAGATCCATATCATTCAAGCAAGAGTCAAGATCCACATTCATGCTAGTCATTACTTACAAGATTGCAGCCTTTTTTTCAAGGGTTTGGTGAGTTGCAACATTGCATATTTGTTCATTCATCATTCCTCTATTCTATTTCATTTCAAACTTTATTTCTTGGAATTAATTACCTTTAGGATAAATAATTGCTCTCTTTTTATGAATAAATGTACAAACTTTATTTCTTGGAATTAATCGAATTAAGCTAACTTATGTTGATTTAATGGTTTAGTCCTTGAGCATTTCACAAGTCAACCTCCACTCCCGATCACCATTCCAGTCAAAAGGGAAATGAACGTATATCTTAACACTTTTGAAATCAAGCGAGTGGGCGTTGAAATTCCAGGAACACACGTTATGGGCCGAGTCTTCATAATTCTGTTATTTTCAATTTCAAAAAATTTATGGCTCATGCAAGCCTCTTTAATATTTATTTTCATGGGATTTAAAGTCCATTTGTTGTTGACAATCTGTTAAAGACTTTATCAACTGGAAAGTAGGATTTTGTTAGTTGTTTTCATATAAATATGTAATTGTTGCAAAAGATGAATGCAGAAGAATACCGTTATGCTGCCAATAGGTCTTTTTGAGAAAAACTACCATATAAATAAAAAATGAGTTTTCCCGCCACTCTTTGAATTACTAAGCAATGTGAATGAAGTTCTTTGAATGAAGTATATGAGAGATTTCCAGTGCATGTGATCTAAGATATTTGTAGACACACCCGAGAGCTCGCCACTTGAGGGTTATAGATAAATAGATAAGTATTTTACTTTCCATTATGTACTTTCTTTTAATAGATAAAATTTACAATTGAAATTTATTTTCATGTGTACGTGTCATATTGTTAGTGTCAATCCTGTAGGTTGTAGCTAAGTCCATAGTTTTTGAATTTAGATTCTGAAGTTCTGGAGCACCTTCCTTTAGTTGTTTTTGTTAAATCATTTTATGTTAGTTGTTGAATTGTTATCTTTTGCACTAGATCAATGTTTCCTGGTCTCTTTACGATTTGTACTTCTTCAACATTTTACACATTCTTTAGATTAATCATTTCCATGCTTTCTAGCCTAGTAGTGATGTTTTTCGAATTCATATTTTTCTACTTTCTAATTTAAATCATTTCTAGCTTCTAGATAGATACTTTACTACTTTCAAAGTTTAGAGACCCTCTAGTTTAGAGTTTTATTCAACTATTTGGTATTTAGGAAACCTGAGAGAGAGATAGTTGAGATGTCTTCTATTGCATACAACCTTTGGACACTACCCGGTTGATATATGAATGTGTTTATTAACTAAAGTGTTAGGACCTAACGACAACCTATCATCTAGTATGAATAGAATCATCAGATCTCTAGCCTGATCTCTCCCTTGATCCATGGCTCGATATCTCCCTCGATCCATGGGTCGATCCCTGTCCTGATCCAAGATGTGTGGATCTATGTCCTTATCCAAGCTCTCCTCATCCGTGTCCTGAGCCTCATCCCAAGCCCTGCATGTGTTCAAGTACACACACGTTTAAATTTAATTTTTAATACTATGTGTGTACATATATGTAAAATTATATCTAAATTTATAATGTACAAGTTCAATGTGTTCAAACTTACATCAAGTAATTAATTTTTTTATTATTTAAATGTACCTTAGTTGTATACTGCACGAGATCGCCATCATGTGCCAAATTTCCAAAGTCTGACAAATCACCATACTGCTTAAAAAATTTAAGTACATAATTTTAATTAGGAGTTAAACAACTAGACTTAAAATGCATTACATGTTTACATGTACATAATTTTTAGAACACAATTATATATATAAATTATTCAAGTACCTATCATGCCTAATCGATGGCTCTACTAATGTTACTAAGATTACGAGAATGGAATGACACCGCAGGGGAATTTGTAGCATGTATAGTATCAGTGGCAAAAATAAGTTGACTATATGTGCCATGGACAAGATTAGGTGCCCCAATAACCTCAGCGTGATTTGTAACATCCCGATGACCTGGACAAGCTAAAGGATCGATAGAAACATTATGTGCATGGGATCCTGTAGGCTAATGTGGAATATCCTCTGTAGTTGCCACCCCGTGGCTTGTATGTGTACCAGGATATCGTTGTCTAATAAAGTCTTGTACATGGTCCAAAGGGATCCCATGGTCCTCACTGATGACCTGATATGCTGCTAGTAAATCCAAAACTGAGACTCTAAACATATTACGCAGAGTCATGTGGGTCATCTGCTCGACATCTGAAGGAGTAGGTAGATCGGCATGAATAAATGGATCATAAGTTGCAGATGTAGCCTCAGTGGGAAGAAGGTTGATCTGCGGGCGTAATAAGTATCTACTAATGCCCTTTTGTTCACAAGCGGTGGAAATTTTGAATGTCTAAACTATGGTTTGTCAAAAAAATGACCTTTACCTTGGCCAGCATGCTCAGGATAAAATGTGTAGTCCACATCTATCTGTAAATGAAATTCTGCATATAACTGTTTGACAAAATACTATGGCAACTCATCATTGTGAGGCCATCTATGATACGATGCCAATCATCTAGGGTATATGAATGGTGAAACAAGAGGATCTACAAACCTTGTAACCACATATCCTCTAATTCTATTTTTTCCTCTATAATGAGGGAACATGGTTAACACATTTTCACCTTAAACTAATTTGGCAACTTCTCTCCAATTCATTGTACCAGTAACAGTCCTGACAAGAGACAAATAAAACTGCTCAATGTTGATATCATCATAAGGATTGAATGATCAAATTGTCTCGATCATTCGATAAATCTCCTCTCTAATAGTGACTAATCTATCTCGATTAGCCAAATTGGGGGAGTTGTGAATTATTTTCTCTAAACATCTTTTAGGATTGTCTAATCTAGCAATACTATCCTGATATAAATTTGTTCTAGTTTGAGCATCTTACTTAGAACGAGGGGAATGGTGAGATCCCTCATCGGCCATGATATACATATTTGTATATGTAAATCTAGATATTTGCATATCATTAAAACAAAATATACATGATGTTAAACAAATTTAAATCAAATTTCAAAACTAAAGAAATATATATTTAAATTACAAAATTTTCAAGTTTCGAAACAAAAACATTTTTAACTTTAAATATATCTAATTTGAGATAGTTCAAGTTATATCTATCTCTATGTTCAATAGTTCACCTTCTACAACTTAGATAACATAAGAAATTTGACAACTCTAAAGAGACTTTCAATACATGTGTACATATATGTGTGTGTGTGTGTGTGTGTGTGTTTGTGTGTGCATGTGCATGTGTACATGTATGTACATACATGTGGGTGTGTATGTGTATGTATGTACATATATATGTGTATGTGTGTACATATACATGTATACATGTGTATGTATGCATATATGTGTATGTACATGTACATACATACATATGTATGTATGTATATATACATACATATGTATGTATGTATATATACATACATGTACACATGTACATGACATATGTATATATGTATATACATTTATGTATGCATAAATATATATATGTACATGCACACATACATATACATACATATATTTATACATACATACTCAAATACATACATACATACACATGTACATATATACATATATGTACATACATACATACATATGTATGTACATACATGCATACACACATACACATATATGCATTATACATACACACACACACATATATATGTACACATACACACATGTACGTGCATATATGTACATACATACATGCACACATACACGTATATATATATACACGAATGTACATACGCATATGTATACATACATGTACACATGGTGAACTAGAAATTTGGGGTTTTCAATTTTGGGTTTATAGAAATGTAAATTTAGGCAAAATGTATGTATGTGCATACATGTATACATACACACATGTATACATACACATGTACACACTCATTTACATATATGTGTACACATACATGTATGTACTCAAGTACATACATGTATGTATACACATACATACATACATATACATAGACATATATATGTACATGTATGTACACATATACACACATGTAAGGTGAAATTATATCATGTGCATCCTTCACATTTGATTAATGTTGCATCTCTATAATCTATAGAAAATCTACATGGAAGAGAGAATTAAAAAACAAACAAGTCCATTCCACTCCCACATGTAATACAAGTTCATTCCTAGCTTGTTTTCAATTGTGTTGTGAGTGGAAAGTTGCTTGTGGGTATCAATTTTTTTGTTTTAGTAATGTGGAATTTGCATTTATTATTGAGGTGGGTACAAATCCTTTCATTCCTTAATGTTTTAGACTTGCATGTTGGATGAATATTTACTTGTAGTTATCAATTTTTTAACTAATAAAGTCATTTTTTCATGATGAGTGTTTATCTACTGAAGTGTATACAAGCTACTAACAGATAGGGATCTTTATCTCTTTCCTTGGTGCCCAATATTCATACTCTCATTAGTATTCCTTATCAATTATCTTTTGTTACCATTGAATAATCTGATTGAAATGCCTCTTGCCTATGTTGTTAAATTTGTTCATCTGATCTCTATGGTTTTAAAGTAATGCATGAAGAATTGAAATGATAGATACAATGAGGAATAGTAAAACCATGATGCATTAAATATTAGAGGACAATAAGTGAAAGACAACTATATTGATAGGGATTCACAATTAGGACAGTAGTCATAAAAATCTTGCATTTTATAAGGTTATTGTGACAGTCATGAGCATCAAATGACATAGTTAGAAGATGATCACTAATGCAAGGACATTACCAAAGGATACCATGATAAATGGATGATAGATAAATGGTAGTGTTTTGATACATAGTCCTTGGAATCTATGAAGGGAATGCCATAGTCATAATGGCAGTCACAATCAGAGGATAGAGGACATGAATTACAGTGCTTTCACAACAAGGTCAAATCATAAATGATGAAGGGAAATATCAATATGAGGAAGTGCCAAGTCAGTAATAGTTGCAAAAGACAGTCTAGGGGGCAGTGAGTTGTTGGTGAGTAAAGCAAATGGTAAAATGCCCCTAACAATGTTGATTGTATAAAAGTGCTTTTAGATAGTAGTATGAATTGAGTAAATTGTTAAAAGACAAAGTTGGTGCAATAACATGTTTGCATAAAGAGTAATTAGAGTCGCATCTTATAGCACTTTCATGACTTCATGAAAGAGAGCAATGACTTTATTGAAGATACACACCCACATGTATGGGTATTGAAATAAGCTATGTTTTATGGCAATGTCATTAACTACATTGATTTTGTAGCTCTTTTCCATAGATTTTTCCATTTCAGAATCTTGGAATGACTTGTTACTATGTCTTTTTTTCACAAATTGGTTGGACCAGGTTGGGAAATATGGTAGCATGTTTCCATTATTTCGCCATCAGTGTTTTTGAGGTTTGTTTGCCTTCTAAAATAATGTTCAATCACTCAAACCAGCAAAAATGGCTCAGAAAAGAAGTGGCAAAGGTACCTTTTGATGAATGTTGTGCTCTTTTATGTCTATGTTTTTTAATAGTTTCAAAGCCTTGCACGCTCTTTTGGATTTGTGATGGTTTACAATGTTACCAACTGATTGTGCAAGAAAACAAGTTGAACAAGAGGGGTCAAACTTCTTTTCAGAGATTTCGCATTTGATTGACAGGATTAAATGTAATGTTACTAGTGGGTTAAGAGATCTTCCAAAAATTGAAGGAATTTTATAGAATGAGAGACATGTACAACTAGAAGAATTTTTAAATCTTCAAGTTTATCTTTTCCAAACTTCTCAAAATGTTTAATTTTATAGGAATTAGGAGGTACAATGGACGTGTCACAAAAATTAGGGGATTGATTTCTGTTATAATTTATATTTCTCAACTTTCTTTCCCGTGTTGATGACGTTAAAAAAAATTGATTGTTTGGTTGGTAAGAAAAATATTAGCGTTACACTTTGAATCTTATTGAAAATAAGCATTAAAAAAGAGCATTTTTGGAGTATGTAAAAATGTTAAATTTTTAAAAAATTCTACTTTATTCAGAAGATGAAGTTCAATTTTAGAGAGTATATTCTAATTTTGTTTTGATTTTGAGAAGATGAAGTTCAACTTTAGAGAGCTTATTCTAATTTTGTTTCTATTTTAAGCGAGTTTTGATGTTTTCAATCATGACATATTGAATCTTATAAATTGGAACATTCCTGAGTAATTTTATTTTCAAATGCCCTGTAATTCTTGTTCATTTGTATATACCTTGTACAAAAAAAAGGAATTGAAAACAATAAGAGTTCAATACAAGGTTTTCCTTATAGAGAATTTGGTAACACTTGCTCCAATTTTAAGTACGCATTTCTAAATTGAATCTATTTTTTAAGTAGACTCTAAAACCAAGAGCTAGAGATTAAGATTGAGAAAACTTCTTTGTAACAACCCAATGGATTATTTAAACAAATAACTTTCAGATTATAAATTTAAACCAACACTAACAAAACTCAAATTTCTTCACAATTTTTTCAATAATAAAGATAACCTAGATAAACAAAAATACTCACAATTTATAAATATATTTCAGCACTTCTTAAATTTATAAATATATTTAAGAATTCAAGGTCACAATTCCTCAGGCCTTATAATAACTGTATTTATATTTTATTCTCATTGTGATAAAATTTCCAAAAAAATTTCTAGTTTGTCTAGTATTTTATCATACAACCAACCTTCAAATATTATAGTTTGTGAAACAGGATTCATTGCAGAAGGTTATAACTAAAAACTAGTAGCCCAACCAGCAGCTGATATTTTGGAGCTTAATTGTTTAAGGCAAAAACTTCTATTTGACTCTTATGTATGGGAGTGTCATTTCCATCAATTGCTTTCATCAGTTGAAATTGAAAGATCTTTGGTAAGTTCTGTTTCTAAACTACAAGATCTTGATATCTCTATAGAGAAGCAAAACAGGAGTCTTGAAAAAATAGGGAGTCGCATGGCCAATACTCATGATGGTAGTGTCAGTGGCTTATCTATGCATGGTGATGGCCATGTGGTGAATAGTGAATGTACTGACATTGAAGAGACAAAAGCTAGATGTGAGAAAGTGATTGTTGATGAAGTTGTCCAGTCCCTTAACATTCCTTGGATCTAAATTTTAGGGTACATTGGTGTTTGCACAGAAGGAGTTCAACTTTTACAAGGTTGATTTTGAAAAAAAAATCTATAAACCCAAAAATTGAAACCCCAATATTTAAAACCCCAAATTTCCTTTTTTTTAAAACTGGAAACTGAAGACCCATATTTCTAGTTCACCATTGCAAGATTTTTACACAGTTTAAATCATTTAAAATATTAAATCCAAAAAAAATTCTTTGTAACTTCATGGCAGCAAGGATTTTAATCAAATACGTCATTCATCTACTCCACCAAGAAACAAAATAAACAACCAAATTTTCTATCTTTATTCCTCAATACAAATCACAAATTACTATGCATTTCTTTTATGGAAATCACAAACACCCGTATAGCTACACCATTCGGCTAATAAAATAACCAAGAACATGTTTACTATTCACAAATCACAGAAACCCTCACACAAAAACCAACACATTTACCCAACGATAGAGTTCAAAAACTTGTAGCATAAGGAGAAATGAAAGCGGAACATGGGTATTTATCGATTGTTGGGTGATCTCCACTTTGACCGACGACTTCTCATTGCAAATTGTTATTCTAGCTGGAAAGGTACTGCCATGTCGGTGCCATATCACTATCGTGTGGCTTCAGCCAAAACCCACTCAACCAAAAAGGTACCGGCCAAAAATAATTCTCTTAGAATTATTATTTTGGTTGAAAGTGTGACATAGGTTTGTGCTTTTACCCTATAACCGGTTATAAGATATTACAGGGCTCACTGCCAAGACTCACTATCCTTGAAAAGGCTCACAACCTAAAAATAGATGAAAAAAAAATGGCTACACAACCAAGGTATGAACTGATACAAAATGCACCTTCCTTGTGCTGAATTTAGTTCCAATGAAGTTCTAAAAACAAAATATTGCTCTTCTTTGCAGTCGCTCAACATATACTTCAATTTTGTACTTATTCTGACTTTACACATATGAATTCACAAGAATACACGAAATTAGACCTTACACACACATCATATATCTCGCATCAGACACACTTCTCTTATTATCTCATATATTTGCATCACTAAACTGTTTCATATATATACCTTATTACTTTTCCATACATCAATTATGTTGACCTAATTAGATGTAGCCCCATTTCAATTCAAAACACTTTGTCAGCTTTATACATGGAATCAACCTCTTCACACTCAAAGATAACATGCAAAACTTTGAATTAAGGTCGGCATGGAATATCTAAAATAGATCCCCTTAACATACACAACACATATTAATCTTCATAACATAACTTCAAGCATTGAGTCAGCCAGCAATTACACTCAACCACAAAATAAGTCGATCCACAAAACATCAATCATTCGTGTAGGCATATAAGCATTCACCATTTGGAATATGTGTAGTGTTGACACCTGTAAGCCTTCTCCCAAATTTGTAGAGTCTGAAACAAAATACCAAAGGAATGTAGACCAATTGACTTTATCAACCTATACAGTATAAGCTGAAGTGTAGGTTTTCAAACTTCTGTCACTTGTAACTTTCAACCAAATTAAGCAAAACTACTAAAATCTTGAACATAGGTGTATTGAGCATTTCCAAACAACATACTATAACAACATAATCCAATATTGAAACATGAGCGAATCTAGACCATAATATCGGATTAAGATGACATAAAAATTGTTTTACCAGATCAGGTAGAATTGACAACAAACATTGTTGGCATCAATGACAACATTGCAAAGGGTTCCTTCTTCATTCTTTCAACAACTTTTAGTGAAGACCAAAACACGCTCACCTTTGGCATAATGCCAATATATTATGCAACAAGTTCTATAAGGCTAACTATAAAATATAGAGAGTAGATGAAAATCTAGATATATATCATGTTTATCAATTCATTATTAAAAAAAAATGTCTATGGATTATTACCGAAGGTTATCCTTATGGTTTACAAAAGGGAAACCACTTAAGAGGACTAATTTAATCCAAACAATCTTACTATGAAAGGGGTATTATTATTATTTTTATGTAAGTGGACAACTTAAATCTATAATAGAACTAACAGTCTTAAAATCCCCCTATTGCAAAAAATGAAAGCTAATTGAACACACACTTATAATGCTTATAATAACCGACTAGTATCTTGTTTGAATTTACGATTTAATGTTTCACATATATATTATCGAAGTGAGAAAGTAACAATAAATTTTAGATAACAATAGGGTCACTTAAACATGGAATTTAGATTGTGTTGGTCTACCTTTGCATACATAAATACATAGTTTCCCAATTTTAAATTTTAAATATATATTGTAATGCCAACTATTCTAATTTCCTCTAAAATAAGATACTTGATGATTTTAGTTTTATCCCCCCTTCAGTAATTTTATTTTCTTTGCATGATTCATGAACCAATAATTTATTTATTTTATTTATTTGTTTACTTGTAATTTTATAAAACATGTGCATGTTTTGGCTTGCACAAGATGTGCACACGTTATGGCTTGTACAAAGTGCGCATGCGTTCTGGCTTGCACAAAACGTGCACGCATTCTGGCTTGCACAAAACGCGCACGCGTTCTGGCTTGCACAAAAAATGCACGTGTTTTGGCACACATTTTGTCTTGCACAAAACACACACACATTTTTTATGGTACCTAGGCTTCGATGGTTCATTTGCCTCATTTTCACATGATTTTCTCCTGCATTCTTATTTTTCAACTTTCTTGTCATCAGGTTTACACATTATAAATCAAATCTTAGTAAAATTACCACCATAATTTCACACATCCTCTAAGCTTTGTAACCATATATATTTTTTAGATTTGAACTACATTAACACATTTATTTTTAATTTCTTTCACTAATATTTCTATAGTTATCAGAGACATATGTATTGACTTTTTTAATAACTTTTGACCTACTTGTCCAAATTTGAAAAAAAATATAATATTGTTCTACACTTCATTCTTTAGACATTGGAAAAAATGCATTTTCAATTATTTTGGTGTAAGTTATGTGATGCACACACTCATTGATGTGATTTTCAGGATGCATCCACTTTGAAAAATAATAGAAAAAAATACTCAATACAACTTTACAAAAAAATATACAACTTCTAGTAATCACTCTTAACTATATTTCTACCAATGGGTTTTTGAAAATACTAAATGCAACTAAAAAAATGAGGGGCGCACGCCAGACACTATGTTATATTTTAATGAAAAAACAAGAACACTTTTGTGTGTGTGAAGCATTTGATCCTCTTAATCTTATCTATTTTTGAAAAACTTTAGTAGTTTAGAAACTAGATTCAAAGTACTACAATTCTTGTTCTTTTGGTATCTTCAAATTTTGAGTGCATGAATCTCAAATTACTACTCCAATTTTAGGTTTAGCTAATTTCAAAATAAAAGTGGCAACTTTTGACCCCATTTTTATGCACCATCATGGTGCAATTACCCTATTTCATGTATGCATGTTACATGTTAGATATGTTTGTAGGAGTTAACTATAGATACTATATTTCCCTGTTAGTACTTGTCAAACCCTAACCTCCATACCCACCTTTGGGAGTTCATAAAATAGATACTTATGTGAGTTATGGTAGAAATTTCCATTGATTCTCTGCTATAACGGGTGGGAAGAAACTCATTTAATCTAGGTTCATCACCACCCTTTTGCTTTATGCATTCCTTCTTACCCTTCTCCCTAGAAATTAGTAGAATAGGATTAGTTGTAGGTTAATGCAGTGTTGGGTTGGACCAGCATCATCACACTTAGGTTAGAAAGGAAGTTGACCTTCTCTGAAGTTTTGATCATCATCACAATGGTACCACACTTGGAATATCAATCTCGTGTTCCAATAAAATGTTGAACACTAGGTTCAACATGCTGCAATTCTAATTGACAACAATTCCATTGAAATGAAGCAAGAGAATGAGGATTATAAAAAAATTGATAGTAAATGGGATAATTTTTATAGTACTTTGAATATTTACCAAAAATGAGTGTTAAAAATAGAGAAAGACGTTTGTGACCTTGTCAAAATTACAAAGGTAATAATGAGAAAATATATGGTTGGTATGGTTATAAAAAAATTGAGGATCAAGAAGAAGAAGAAGAAACAAGGCATTATGGAAGATCAATAGGATATTACCAAGAAAACTAAAAATACTAAGCAATCTTTAGAGGTTGCTTGCTAGGAGGAGTTAATGGATTACCAAAAAAAGACTAGAACTATATTTTTTAGTCTAGTTTTGTGTTTTTCTATGCAGTCTTTGTAGTGTTGTTTCTTTGTTGTTAGTTGTTTTTGGTTGGCTTGGTGGCCATTTATGTTGTTAATTTCTATGAAATTTTATGGTTGACTTTTTGTAATTAGGTTCAGTTCCCTTCCCTACTTAATCTATCAAAAACATGGGATATCTTTGAATCCAAATAAATACATCTTTGGAGTTACTAAGGTCCTGAGTATGTTAGATAAGTCATTTCAAAAAAAGGGACTGATTGTGGACCCTAAGCAAGTGGAAACAAATATGAAGATAGCATTGCCTACCAATAAGAAATAATTAATAAGAAGGGATTAGTCTTCAAAAATATTAAAAAAATATTTTAGGATTTTCTAATATAACTAGACCTCTTAATGTCATGCTTAAGAAGGGTACAGAAGTAGCTTGGAGCCTTGAAGCAAGAGCTACATATCAAAAAATCAAGAGGGATATCATGAATACTCTCATTAAAACCATTATTTTTATTTGTGGTTTTTGAATATTTATTCATCGTTCTATTACAATTATTTTAAGATAGAGGAAGGGGTTGGGAGATAAAGTACTAGTTATCGTAATGAGTGCATCACTCAAAACTATTGAGATAAAATATTAGTAATTGATTAAACCAATAAAAAAATAGAATTTATGTAATTCATAATAAAGTTTTCATTGTGGTCCAAAGCCCAATTATGAAGGCAATGCTAATGTATAATAAATTAGGTGAAAAAAGATGGAAAGGGTAAAGTTTTCATGGTGATCCCAAACCCAATTGTGAAGGAAATGCTAATATAGAATAAATTAGGTGAGAAAGTAGGAAAAGAGTAAAGTTTTCATGGTAGCTCCAAACCTAATTATGAAGGAAATGCAAATGCAAAATAAATTAGGTGATAAAAGAGGGAAAGGGTAAATTTTTCATGGTGTTCCCAAACTCAATTGTGAAGGAAATGCTAATGTAAAATAAATTAGGTGAGAACAAAGGGAAGGGGTAAATTTTTTGTGACGATCTCAAACCCAATTGTGAAGGCAATGCTAATGTAGAAAAAAATAGGCGAGAAAAGAGGGAAGCGAACGATGTTGTAATAAATTTATTTTAAACTATGGCCTATGTATAAGTTGAGTAAAATAATCACTAATATTGATGCATAAAATTTTGTCAACAATACATAGAAAACATAATAAATGATGACTAGTGCAAAGATGTGTATATTTTGCTTAAAGGGAAATGCTAAGATTATCTAAATTCCATGAAAAGAAGAGCAAGTTGCATTTGAAAAAGTGTGAATAACATGATAAATTTAGAAATTTTAAATAGAAGAAATCAAGGTATATATTCTAGATGTCTTAAAAAATAAGAATTAGTTCAAGTTATACAAAAATCTCTTGATAAATTTGAAATTATGCATAGATTAGGCAATGCTACCAATCATGTGATTTTGAGATTTGGTTATTATTAACCACATGTATCAAAAGATATTCATTTGCATGTATTAATTATTAATATTGATTTTAATTCTCATTGATTTGAAAAAAAAAAAACATGACTCATATGCACACATTTTTGTTGAATAATATTAAGCATTGCTCTCTCACTAAGTTAATGTGCTTTCAATCATGAAAATACTTCATGATGTGCAGATCTTTGGTATCCTAGAATTTTTGAGATGTTAAATAATTTTCTTATTTTAATTTGATTTAGAGCATTTTCATAGAAAGTTATCATTTGGTGTTTCTTATACAACATATCTTAATTTTTAGATAAACATAAAAGCTAGGGTTCCTATCTTGCCATCCCAATTTTGATTTTATTTTACCTTAATAAATCTTGAATACATTATTATGTTCATGCTCAAATCTCTAGTTTTAATTTTATTTGTGTTTCTAATTATTCCTAGATTTTAAATTTTGAAGTGTTTAAAATATGTGGAATTATGGTTCAATTTGAATTTAGCTGGGAATCATGAGTCTTTATTCACCCACTTTTGGGCTTTGGTTCTCTGTGTTTCATGGTTCATATTTAATAAAAGATAAATTAGATAATATTGTTAATCCAAATTTGTTCGACTTCTTGCATCCATTATTTAAATGGTACTATGTTGCCTATTAACCTATGACATACTTGTTTATTTGTTACAAATGTATTAGATTTACCGCGTACCTGAGTTTAAAATTTATTGTGGTAAATGAAGCTCCTTGGCTCACGCATAAAATTGTTATAGAAGATATTTAGATTAAATTTTTGAATGATAGATTTCTTGTTAAATTATTTGTATGAAGCTTCAAAGGTTATATATTTAATTGGTTTAACTATTTACCTCTTACCTCTATTCATACCTTAGGCAACTAAGACAATTCTTTCTTTCATAATTTCCAACATAATATTCAACTCAAAGTCATTTTTTTTAAATTAGCACAATGTAATAAAGGATAAAATGAGAATATCAACAATTATGTGCATTTATTTTAAATTATGATTGATAACATGAACCATGAACCATAAAACAGTTGTTAAAAAGGTTTATTCATCTATAATATCATTCCTATCATTACAGAGAATGTGTTTTTCTAACGCAAATTATATTTTCAAATTTATGTGCTATTATAAGTTTCAACTAAAGTCAATTTTTAGAAATATGACAATGAGGGTGCATTTTACAATAATTGTGAGCCTTCAATTAATGTCAATACAATTTATTACTCTTATGCTAATGTTACTAACCTATACCAAAAAAATAAGTTCAATACTTGGAGGATCTCCCATGGTATTATAACCACTTTTGTAACATCAATTTACTAACTCACCTCCCTTGAAACCAATTGATGTAACATTTAGCTCGGTGTCATACATAGTACTTCAATGGGAATTCTTTTTGGGTCTGTCGTTGGACTGCCAAACCCATAAAGGGAAATTGCATAATGTAAACATAAGTTACAAGATCTTATTGATAATAATAAAATTCAAATAGATGAGATTAATAAAATGGTGATTTTTGTAGCTCAAAAGGGGGGATGTGGAGTTGTTTTAAAGCAACTTGAGTTGGATATGCTTTAAAGCAATTCGAGTTGGATTTTCAACAACAGTAGGATTTTTATTCTTTAATAAAATGTTTTCGAGTTTGTGAGGATAAGATAAATCCAAGAGTGATTTTATGTGTAATTAAAGCCAAAGAAAGCAAGGAAAGATTCTTTTCTTGCACGCTAAGTAAAGTAGTTGGGCTCTATATATGTAATATTGTTGTAGCAAACTCATATTGTATTTTTTGAAAGAAAAGTTTGCTGTTAGGCTGAATAGAAGATCCAACATTTGTAGGTTTTTCCCCTCATTGGGGTTTCCTAGGTATATCTGTGTTAGTCTTTTTGTGATTGGCTTCTTGTTATTTTTGCTTCCGCAGTTATTAGCCGTCAATTAACCCAGTTGTATTAATTGTTATAAATCAAATATTTGATTATATTTTGTGAATTTATTGAGCAATTAATCTATTGTTGGGTTCTAAGAAATTAACATGGTATCAAAGCTCTAAACTCTGAATACGAAGCCAAGATTTGTGACGCAGATTTCAAGAAAAAAAATCAGATTTTCATCTTCAGTTCTTTTGTGGCTATGGCAACTAGTATTCGATACGAGGACAGGCTTGAGGGTGCGTCTAACTTCTTGTAGTGGAAGGTTCAGATTACATCTGTTCTCAAGGAGAATAGGTTGTGGATCTATGCTAGTACATAATTGAAACCACCAACAAATGATCATGTTGCATTAGATTCGCATGAAGTCAAAGAGGCCAAGGCTCAAAGGATTATCCTAGATGGAGTAAGAGATCATTTAATTCCTCATTTATTGGGGAAAGACACTACCAAGGAGATGTGGGATACGCTCACAAAACTTTATCAAAGTGACTATCAGAGTCATAAGATGATGCTCAAGGACAAATTGCATAATACCAAGATTTCCAAAGGTGAGAGTGTGACCTCTTACTTTCCCAAGCTGACACAAGTCAGGGATGAGCTTGCTATTGTTGGAGAGATTATTGATGAAGATGAGTTGGTGCATATAGGCTTGAATGGTTTTTAGAAGCACTGGAAGTGTTTATCAAGTGTGTTGTCGGAAAAGATCGGCTACCTGATTGGGAAAGACTTTGGGATGATTTTTTTCAGGAGGAGATCTATGAAGGTGCTCATTGAGGAGATCAGACGAAGAAGGGTCAAGATGAAGAAAATATTTATCTTGCAAGCAAGGGTAAGAAGAAGTCCAATAAAGAGCAATTGGAAGGTTCTTCTTTCAAGAGTGGGAAGAAGAAAGATCTTAGGAAGATAAAAAAAAATTGTTGCCATCAGATGGGTCACTATGCCATTCAATGTCCAAATAAGAAAAATAAGGACAAGCAGAAGAAGCAAGTTACTGCTACAGCAAAGGTAGACGAGTTTGCATCATGATTTGAGAATGAGTTTTCACTCATTGCCTGTCTCTCAAGTTAAATTGTCAATAGGGTATGGTATATTGACAGTGGGGCTTCTCTCCACATGACGGGAGTTAGAGAATGTTTCACCAAGTTGGAGGAGAAGAAGTTGGATTTTTGTATTGAGCTCAGAGACAATGCCAACTACCATGCAATTGGTATTGGCACCATCAAGTTTCAGAGGGAGTCTGGAAAACCTTTGTTGGTAGAGGATGTGTTGTATGTCCCTAGCATGACAAAGAATTTAATCTCGATTTCTGCTTTGGAAGACAAGGGTTACATCGTGACCTTTGAGAAGGGAAAATTCTATATTCATCCCAAAGATTCCAAGGTTGCAAAAGTGATTGGAGTTAGGCATGGAAGCTTATTTCGGTTACAGTTTGAGCCAACACATGCATTGGTTAGTAGTTGTAAAGGGTTAGGAGAATTGTGGCACAGGAGAATGGCTCACCTTCACCATGGAGCACTTAATATTCTTAAGGAAATAGTGACGGGGCTGCCTGAGATGAAGACAGAAAATCATGAGGTGTGCAAGGGTTGTACTCTTGGGAAATATGCCAAGACTAGTTTTCCAAGCAGCGACACTAGATCTAAAGGGATTTTGGATCTTGTACACTCAGATGTGTGTGGGCCCATGTCAACAACATCCTTGAATGGATATGAATATTTTTTTACTTTCATTGATGACTTCTCCAGGAAGACATGCATATATTTTCTGAAGAATAAAGATGAGGTCTTCAATAGGTTCAAAGAGTTTAAGGCTCTTGTGGAGAACCAAATTGGGAAGAAGATCAAGATATTGAGGTCTAATAATGGAGGCAAGTACACCTCGAATGCCTTCAAATATTTTTGTACTCGGGAAGGTATCAAGAAAGAGTTGACAGTTTCATACAACCCTTAGCAGAATGGGGTTGTTGAATGGAAAAATAGGGCTATAGTTGGAGCAGCCAAGGCCATGCTTCATGATCAATATTTTCCTCAGTTCTTATGGGTAGAAGCTTGCAATACAACTGTGTATTTGTAGAATAGGAGCCTTCACAAAGTGTTGGGAAAGTTGACTCTAGAAGAGGCGTTCACTTGTAAGAAACCAGATTTGGGGCACATTTGCATCTTTGGATGCCTTGTGTATTGTCACATTCTTGTTGAGATGAGAACCAAGTTGGAACCTACTGCAGAGAAGGGTATCCTTGTTGGCTGCAGTGAAAATTCTAAGGCTTAACGGGTTTACATTCCTGCTCTCAGGAAAACAATGGTTCACAGAGATGTGAAGTTCGAGGAAGATAGGGCTCTTCAGAAGTCAAGCAACTTGATGAATGAGGAGGAACAATCACCCATGGTTGAGGTAGCACAAATTCCTCAAACTTCAGTCACGAAAGTTGGAGAGCAGAGCAAGTAGGCCAAGCAGGGTGATCAGAAGGAGGAATCAATAATTCCTCAGCCTCAAATTCCTATTACAGAGAAGAGGAGAAACAGGGCAGCAGAGCAGACATTGAGAGAGGCTCAAGAATATGTAGGTGATCCTCAAGATTTAGCCAGATAAAGAAGGGCTCCCAGACGTTATTCTGAGTATGTGGCACTTATGAGTGAATTAATTGAAGTAGAGCCTTCTATCTTTCAAGAGGCATCCAAGCACCAAGTGTGGAGAGATGCCATGGTGGAAGAGTATTCTTCCATCGTGAAGAATAGTGTGTGGGAGGTAGTACCATGACCAGAAGATAAGTCTGTGGTGGGCTGAAGATGGTCGTATAAGATTAAGCATGTTGTAGATGGTAGTGTGGAAAATTTAAAAGCCCGGTTTGTGGCTAAGGGGTTTTCTCAGAAGGAAGGAGTCGACTATGATGAGACTTTCGCTCCAGTAGCTAGGTACTCATCCATAAGAGCTATCATTTTTGTAGCAGCACAAATGGGTTGGAGGATTCACCAAATGGATGTAAAAATGGCCTTCCTCAACGGAGTGATTGAGGAAGATATTTACATAGAGCAGCCAGAAGGATTTGAAGCACATGGGAGGGATTCTCATGTATGCAAGTTGAAAAGAGCATTGTATGGACTCAAGCAGGCTCCGAGGGTGTGGTATTCATGTTGACAGTTACTTGCAGAGTGTGGGCTTCATCAAGAGTGAGGTGGATCTAAACCTGTACTATGTTTAGGTGAAGGGCGAACTTCTCATATTGTGTTTATATGTTGATGACCTATTTCTCATAGGGTCAGAGGAGCTCATAGCACACTGCAAGTAGGATCTTGTAGGAGAGTTTGAGATGAAGGACTTGGGGTTGATGCACTACTTTCTAGGATTGGAGTTGTGGAAGAAAGAGGGAGAGAT
The DNA here is from genome assembly GCA_007258455.2 of Sequoia sempervirens. NCBI lineage: Eukaryota > Viridiplantae > Streptophyta > Pinopsida > Cupressales > Cupressaceae > Sequoia > Sequoia sempervirens. The sequence continues at coordinate 282,775,278 of VDFB02105785.1, read as the reverse complement.
CTTCCTTGGACAAGGGAAGTACTTAATTGATATCTTGAAGTGATTCAGGATGGAAAATTGTAAGCCTATGTCAACGCCACTTGTGACCAAATGGAAGAAGATTGATGCTTCTAGATTAGAGGCAGTGGACCCGACTTTATATAGACAGTTGATAGGCTCTCTTCTGTATCTAGTCAACACCAGGCCAGACATTTGTTTTGCAATGAACTCACTTAGTCAGTTTATGGTGGAACCTAAACATGTGCATTGGATAGTTGTGAATCATGTTTTGAGATATCTCCAAGGCACAGTCGATTATGGGTTGAAGTATGCTCAATAGGATGGAGTGAAGCTTGAGGGGTTTACCAATGTAGATTGGGCAGGCAGTATATTTGATCAGAAGAGCACTTTAGGGTGCAGTTTCAGTTTGGGATTAGGAGCAGTCTCTTAGTACAGCAGGAAACAAAAGTCAGTTGTGCTGAGTTCTGTAGAGGCTGAGTATATGGCATCTAGTATGGCTACATGTGAGGCTATCTAACTTCAAAAACTTCTAGTTGGGCTCTTTGATCAGGAGCTAGATTCTACAGTCATTTATTGTGATAATTAGAGTTGTATCAAACTCTCTAAGAATCCAGTAATTCATGAAAAGTCAAATCACATTGAGATCAAGTACCACTTTGTAATGCCCCATCTTGTAACCTAAAGAATGTTGCTTTGTCTACAATAGTGTAATAAAAAAAATTAAAAGTATAAACATTTACTTAACTAATTGTAAACATTCCCTAATTAACGCGATGACACACTACTTGAAAATCCCATAGATGACAATAGTATTTAACATAGCATGTATTTAATTTTCATAAACTTTAAAAGCATACATTGAATAACATTTAAATTACATCATTAAAAACATATAGTACAAATAAGATTCTTTCTTACATTGCCTTTGAAATAACATTACAATACTCATTTTCCAAATGAGGTAGGTCAAATAAAAGTTTACAATTACATATTACAAAAATTTCACCTCGTTAACAATTGAGGAGTGATACATACAAAAAGTTTCCACTTATACAAATAAGAAAATATATTTCCACTCACGAGCTCTCCATCCAAGAAGTACTTGTTGCCATGAACAAGAACTGGGGACCCAACGGAGTAAGGTGCACATTCCACCCAACCATGTGGTACCCGTAGGCCCACCCCCCGTGCTAGGAGATAGTAAAAAGGTTCCCTAGACATAACCTTCAAACCCTAGACACAAGTAAAAACCATAGACAAACTATACAAGTACAAGCTTAACTTATTGGTTACATTGCTTCTAGAACAGTATGATCAAACAAGTTAAGTTCACAAGGATACTATTATTATAGGTGGAGTGTCATCACAATGTTGCATAGGTTACCCTGGTGTTTCTTCGTAGGTTCCGACCTCCAACTTGGGTTACCCTGGTAACCTCTTACGAAACCCGGCCCCTCATGCAAACTGTTGCGGAATCAAATATCTTTTAAAAAAACAAGATATCAATTTTCCATTCCAGGCCTTCTCGACTCATTCTCAAGTTTGTACTAGCCCTTGAGTCCATGAGTGAGGCATATCAATCCAGTTAAAGGTTTTAAGCTACCTAACATGTTGATATAGTTTTCACTAATTAACTAACTCTACATGAGTTACCCAGGCACCACTTTGTGTGTCGGCCCTCACAAAGAGCCACTCCCCTAAAAATAACACAAGGTATCTACGTCCTCTAACTAAGGTAGACAAAGTGCACATAAACTAGCATCAAAATCCAATCATATAACAAAGGACATCACAACCTATTTATAGGACCAGGTGTCTAAAAACCATACAAAACCATGTGCACTACCCTAGTTAACTCAAAGGATTGAATTTTGAACAATTAACAACTCCCTCATTAACAAACTTATCTGGAAGACTTGTAATCAAATATAATCCCAATTTTCCCAATAAAAGAGAAAACCACTTAAAGCAAATCAGGCATAATAAAAACCTAATGTTAGGATTTACTAAATCCAATCAAGTCAATTTCATATATCATCAAAATTAATCAACTAAAATATAATTCATTTTCAATCAATATGGAAATTAAAACTAACAATTAATTCTAATTCCATTTTCATGCATTATAATGAAATTTTCAACTTCTTAAATAATACATTTCATTATAAAAATATCTATTTATGATTTTCATATACTAATCAGCAATATACTATACATTTAAATAAATACACTTCAAATCATTATAATTGAATATTTATTTAAATATATATAAATATATATATAGATAATTTTTTAATTATCCAAAATAAATCTATAACCATTAATATTTAAAAACAATTTATAAATATATATATATATACAATATATATATATATATATATATATATATATATATATATATATATATATTTCATATATAACATATATTAATGACAATATATATTATATATAAAATATACTTATATATTATAAATATAATACAAAAATAAAATTAAAAAAATTCACATTTAATAAAGAAAACCTAAGGGCAGGGGTCGGCTGCCTTCACAGCCGAACCCCTCATGAGGGGCGCGGCTGTGCAGGCAGCGCCGGCGCTACCTGTGAAGGCAGTGTTGGGTGTTGCCCTCACAGTCGGCTCCCCTATGGGGTCGGCCGTGGGGGTAGTGCCCCTTGCGCCCTCCATACTATTACAAATTATGTGGTTTTTATAATAATCACGACCTATCAATATTCAATAAAATTTCTACGATTTTTTAAAAAATTACATACGGCCATTTCATCTATAATTTATAATAAATTTCTACATATCAAATTCACATATATTTATATATATATTTATATATGTATATGTATATATATCTCTGTATATATATATATATATATGTATAATTTATTCAATAACAATATAATAGTTAGACAATTGTTTTCTCAAAAAATTTCTACAGGAAATTGGGAAAACCATCAATTTAATACAAATTTTGTCAAAGATCTTCAATTTCAACAACAGAGGATTTTCAATTCAAATCCTCTAAATCTTTTCTACAACCATCACAAAGATTTCTTTTCCCCAAATTTAACACCAGATTTAACAGAGAATTTTATTTATAAATAAATGGAGATTTCTTTTGTTTCCTTTCAAGAATCTTCTATTGTTTAATAAAGCCTTCCGTGTTGTTCTCTTATTTCACTATAAAATCTTGTTTCAAAATTAACACAGAGAAGTAACAAATTACTACATAATATTTTAACAAAATTCACCGAGAAGTACAGAAGATTACAACACAATAATTTCCTCAGGCAATCTTTTAAAATTAACACATTTTAACAATAATTCCACAAAACTAATTATTTACACAGGCAATCTTTTCAAAAGAAAATAAACTAAATAAATAAACAGTAAGGAACCTGTTTCCTGTAGCTTGAAATTGACTGTTGAGGAAAAAGTGTTGCTTGCTGCGTGCAACTTCCAAAGCCCTTTCAAATCTCCTCCTTCCAAAGATTGCAAAATACTGAACAAAAATCTATCCGAGAACCTCTTCCAGAAATTTTAAATCAAAAAACCCAACAAAATCACAATATTTTCCAATAGTTCTTTGTTCTTTCTCCTTTCCGTGAAGCGTTTCCTTGTTTTCCCCAAATCTCATAATATCTTCTCCGAGAGAATCCTCAACAAGAAATTTGCAATAAATTCAACTAACACACATGGCAGTTTCAAGAAAATATCTACTAACCACTCACGGATATTTTCTTCCCACCATTATCAAAAATTTATTCCATTTAACAGAATTAAAGAATTCAAAAATCAAATTTATTTTCTTTATTTTTATTCATATTTAAAATCCATTCCCACAAAAACATTTAATTTATATTTAATCTATTCTCACAACATAAGTAGTTCTTTAATTAATTTATTTATTTATTTAATAAAATAATTTTAATCTCAATGACTAAATTATTTTACCAATAAACTAATTTAATTAATTAAATAAAATATAAAACTTTTATTTACTTTATTTAAAATTAATTTAAATAAGCATTAAATTAAAAGAACATTAATGTAACACTAAATTCACAAAATAAACCTTTCATAACAAATAAACAAGACAAACACAGACGAAACAACTAAAAATACTAGACCTAAACTGACGACATACTGTGATTGGGTTTGAGACTAGACTAGGAAAAACCTCGTTACTACCTCCCAATCAACTTTACCATTGAGTTTGGACACGCTCAGACCTGTGAAACCAGGTGGAGTCGGTGTCATATACCTGCAATCCTGCAATCAGACAAATAACATACATATATATAATCCATGATTCAAACACACCATGAGGAGAAAATCACAAAAATCACAGGGCACTCGCAAGCAAGTGATGCAACTTCTTTCTCCACACCAATACATATCACATCAAACTGACAAAATAAATAACAATTAATCTACCATAAGCATATGTATAGCAGTAACATCTGAAGTAAACATCTATGCTAACATAAAGCATGTCAGAAATAATTACCACCATACAATGTATCATCACATCAAAAAATAAATACACCATCGCTTTAATGTCAGCAATCAATACATCAAAACAAAGTATTAGGGTGAAGCCACAATAGTGGTTTACAATTGAAGTGAGGAAGGAAAACTCACAAAAATCGAATGCATGGCAAAAAACTTGATTTTAGGGGTTCATACGAACCTATTGGTTCGACCGAACCAATTAGGGGTTCGGTAGAACCTAGGTTCGGCCGAACCCTCTTAATACTTTCCAGCCAAAAAAGCCATCAAAACCCCTTATAGAAAGGGGGTTCGAATGAACCCTGGTTCGAACAAACTCCTAGGGGTTCGCTCAAACCCTCTTTATTCCTCATCCCCCCTGAGACAGAAAAGAAAAGCTTGAATTTTGGCACTTCGAAGCTCGGTTTGAGGATGAAAATGGAGGAATATTCACAAACCCAACTAGAATCAGGTAGTCCTCAGAACGAGCTATCCAACGAATATAATTTTAATATGTTTTGGTTTTATTATGTATTTGTTTTTTTAGTTTTATTAAACATAGGTTTTTCATCGTAAATGAAGGTCTTTGTTCTACATGTGGAAAAATAGCAGATTATCAAAAAAAAAAATTGAAAAATATGAGTGCACCAGATATTGAAGTCCTTGATCCAATAGAAAAAAAAAATTGAATTTCAATATATACAAAAAAAATTATGCGTTATACCGCTATATGCTGAATTGTAATTGGTTTGACTTTAAAACTTGATTAAAGAAAAAATATTCAATTAAAAACTATCTAACCAAGTGGAAGCACTAGTCATCGAGTTACAAAACTAAATTCGAAAGAATTAGAATTTAATCCTTCATGGAAAAAAAGTTATGTGTTATAATAAGGCCACTTTTTAAAAATGTTGTTTTTGAAAAACCCAGTTTTCTGGGAGATGGAAAAAGAAGTGGAATCTAATTCCAAAAATTTTGAAAAAATATTTTTAGAATCTACAGACAAAATTTGATGAGACTCTAGTTTGTATCATCTTCAAATTCTTCATGGTTTAGCCGCTATAGGTGCCCGAATGTGAAGATTTAGTTTTAAAAAATAGTTTTAGTGTCCAGTTTGGCCAAAAATTGTAAACCACTATTGTGGGATCACCCATCAGGGTCTATCAAAGTGAAAACATGCTAACAGAAAACATAACCAAAATGGAGGGGTACTACACACTTCATCAGAGATTGTGTGGAGAAGGGGATAGTGAAGCTCAATTACATTCCTACGGATGAACAGATAGCAAATATCCTATCAAAGGCCTTGATGAAGAGCAAGTTTGAATTCTTCAAGGACAAGTTGGGTGTGGTGCAGAACACCTTCCTCGCTAAGAGGGAGTGTTGATATTTGTAGCTCAAAAGGTGGGATGTGGAGTTTTTTGAAATAAACTCGAGTTGGATATGCTTTAAAGCACTTTAAAGGAACTCGAGTTGATATGCTTTAAAGCAATTCAAGTTGGATTTTTAGTAACAACAGGATTTTTATTCTTTAATAAAATGTTTCTGAGTTTGTGAGGATAAGATAAATCCAAGAGTGATTTTATGTGTAATTAAAGCCAAAGAAAGCAAGGAAATATTATTTTCTTGCACACTAAGTAAAGCAGTTGGGCTCTATATATGTAAGATTGTTGTACCAAACTCATATTGTATTTTTCGAAAGAAAAGTTTGTTGTTAGGCTAAATAGAAGATCCAACATTTGCAGGTTTTTTCCCTCATTGGGGTTTCCTGGGTATATCTGTGTTATTGTCTTTTTGTGATTGGCTTCTTATTATTTTTTCTTTCGCTGCAATTAGCCATTAATTAACCCAGTTGTATTAATTGTTACAAATCAGATATTTGATTATATTCTATGAATTTATTGAGCAATTAATCTGTTGTTGGGTTATAAGAAATTAACATAAAATGGAAACAAATTGATACTGCCACCATGAAATGAAATGAACAGCAGCAACAAGACAAGATGGAATCACTAAATTACTAGCAGAAACAACTTAAAAACTGAAGCAAAACATGCTGCTACAAGCATATAAATAGAAGCAAAACATGTTGCTACAGGTATATTAATAACAGCAACAAGTATAACAACAGATACATTGAATAACCTTGATAAAAGGAAAATATTGAAGCATATAACAGTAGGTACTGTTTTCCATGTGAAAATGGAGGGTACGAAGGACATTTCACATGGCAAGGAGAAACTACTTACCAGAGTTAACGTGTTATATTGTAGCCCTTCTGCACTCATTTTCTATCTGCTAGCTATCCATAAACAGGAGAAACTACTTAGCCAACTATGCCCATCGATTTCAATCTTAACTAACTAGGCACCCTTCATTTTCACTCTTGCCTGTGAAAAACAAGGAGGACATACGTTTCTCATGGCCGTCAACATAAGCAATATTTATAGTAATAGCAAAAGATGCCCGTAAAGATGTAGCATGAACATACTCTTCTTGAAAGTTTGTACTCAACTTGTTTAGTATAAGCATTATATCTACAAGTATGTGTAAGAAAAATTGAACTAAAAATATTCTTTCCTCTAGCCCTCTCTTTTCATTTTTCCATAAAATCAACATAGAAGACATCAATACAATGAGTATTCAATAACTTACCTTCTTGAAAGCTATCTAATCCATGAATTTGAAGAATTTCAAGCTGCATGAGTTCCTAAACAGAAATAAGTTCCTTGTTTTTTTTAGTAGAATTTTGTACCCAAGAATACACCTTATTTGTCAATTTCTCAACGAATAACAAGTCATGATTTCTTTTAGAAGCATCTAATGCAACTACAACTTCACGGTGAGTAATGCAATGAACACTTACAAGATTAAGCACATCTTTTCATATAAGAAACAAACCTATTTTCACTACCAACAATGAATGAAGCACCATCTATGGAAACAACTATTAAGCACTTATTTGAAATCCCCCTTTCATCCAAGTTAGAGTATCGATTGCATTATAAATTATTTTTCCTTTTTCATCACAAGTATATGTGAACTGTAAAAACTATAAAGTTGGTTTCCCCAACCCTTTTGAGTCTAAAATATTTGCATACACCTTAAGATGTTTCTCTAGACAATGATTCATACTTTCATCTAACATCAAAGATGAAAAAGACTATCCAACATTGTGTTAATTTGTACCTCTTCAAGATATTTAGATATAGGCAAACAAATTGATTTGCAACTACCTATTTTGTTTATGAATTGTAGTCCTTGACATGTTTGGTAATTGTAATATCATTTCAAGAGAGCAAAGTGATACATATATTTTGAGAGGGTTAACTCTTGCAGCATCCAAAAAGCTAATTTCATAGTTGTGATAATTGTTTCCATATTCATGTCATCAAAATGTGTTATATATTCTATAGTAGTTTTTACTTTAGATTTTCATTCCCACACGTCCATTTTGCTAGTAGTACCTAATGAGTCACATTATAAATTAATGCAACAACTGCATGTTCCATACAATCTAGCTACATTATGTGTTTCACAATATAATTTGCACTTCATAACCCTTTTTTTCCTTCATATAGTGTACATCTCAATCACTTAAACATAACTTTTTATTCCTTGTAAAATTCTCGTTTTACTTTAAATTTCATTTTCTTTTGTATATTAGTTTCTCTTGTTTGGCATTCATCAACATATTCTTTAGTGTGTCCAAAATATTGTTTTCATTTAAATCAAAATTATAGTCTTCATTTAGTGCTACAACTTGAGATGTACTTGACCATGAAAAAAGTGCTTGATAAAAGGCCAATTTTTTTGGTTTTTAAATTGTAGTATCTATATATTTTAAAAATGTGAAACAATTAGATAATCTATTAAATTTTATCTATTTATATCTAAATTTACGCATACTATAAAAAATAATTTCAAGAAAATAATTTTCAAATTTATAATATTTGTATTTATCTAAACAAAGGGTATTCTTAACTTATAATCAACCATAAAGAAATTCATATTTATCCTTATTTGTTTTGCATTGTCCACTTTCTTTTAATATAGTTTATAATGTTAAAAAGATATGGATTAAATTTCTTGAAAAAATAATTTAAAAAAAATTAAAATATTTTTGTAATAAATATCAATAAATCTAAAAAATTATGAATAATTATTTTTTAATAGGTAAATTGTAGTCATGGGGACCATTCCCATTCTAAAAAAGAGTAACAAGAATAAAATGATGCATCACACTCATAAATAGAGGTGTGTTACATTAACCAAAAAGAATCTTGTAAAGCATTAAGATCTATTTAGAAAACAATTAAAGCATTCACACCACTTTTGGAGTGTGAGGTGAGATATATTATGTGAGAAATTGATTCCTTTTTCTTTTGTACAATCATTGAGATTGTGTTGTCAATCCTATCATACAAGATCACAACATTCAAAGTTAAGGTATTAACACTTCAACCCTCGAGAAGTAGTGAGCTATTATTTGTTGCTTTCGAAACCTTTGTATGTGATTTCAAATCTATTTCAAAAATACAATTATTTGTGCCTAATACATTAACATTCCCCATCCCATGAGAAGATGACCCATCAATAGCTAAAAAATTGAAGATGAGGAACTATTGGTTCTCCCAATCTCAAGGGTCATCTTCTTTCAAGATGGTTCCTTTTAGGTTGACTATTGCAGTATGCTATCCTAGGTCTGCACTAGCTCATATTCCTTTATTTCTATAGTGTAGTGGTGGAGGGATATATCTTTATACCATGTAGTCTAATCACCTTGTTTTCATTTGAGGGGATATGCAATAATTGACCAAATATTAAAATAATGAAAAAATAATCCTTTATAATCCAAAAGTTAACTTCAAATTTAATCAATAATTGTTTTTCAAAGAATTTTGAAAATGTCTAAAAAGTTTTGAAAGTGTCTAAATGATGCAGGAGCATCCAACGGTGTAGGCCAATCTTGCATCAAACAAAAAAAATGTTTTCTTTATTTTCTTTAGTTGTTTTGAGTCTCATGATGGCACTTAAGGGGTGGAAGACAGTCAAGTGTCAAAAATAGCAGAAAAATAGGCACTTACTATTTTTAGTAATTTGGCCTAAATGGCTTGTATGGACATAAAAAATTTACCCCAAGGAGTAGAACTTAAAAACATTTGTGGTCACGAAAGAATCACCTCAATACCCTGCACAGATTGGGAGATATTAAGGTTTCTATCCCAAAATATTTCTCCTATGCAACTTCAATTTTAGTTATGAAAACTTTAGAGGCCCTGAAAAATCTCAAAAATTTGACGAAACAACCTACAATGGTTTCACATGCTATAGTTCTCTTTGAGAGCTTTCCAACGATATGCAATAATAGAAAATCAAACACTCGAATCAAAATTTATGGCCCTGCGAAGTTGCCCCTCTAAAAAGTGAATTTCATTAAAATTTCTTCCTAGGCCATAAATCAAACGGCAAGACTTTTGGCGCCAAAACAAAAGGGAAATTTGAACTTTCTAGAACATTCTAGGGTGGTTATTGGCTAAAATAAAAAGGGTTAAGTGGGTGTTGTAGAAGGTGGCTCCATTAGTGCAAATTGTGGCTCTAAATAATAGATTTTCTTTTAGAGTTGCTTTTTGTTGTAATGAATCAAGCCCATCAGGTTGTAGCATGTAAGTTTTGAATTTGTAATTTCATTTTCTAGAAAAAAAATTGAAAGTGAGTTGTTTTTTATATCTCGTATCTTTTGTGTTGGTATCTATTATGGTGATTTGTGTTGATTTCGGGTGGTATGTCCCTCATCAAGTGGTATCAGAGCAGGAGTTCCTGAGCCTGTAACAGAACATCAAACGTGAGGCAGTTGCAGTAGGACTTGTGAGTATGGGTTGAGTCCAAGATGCCTCCAAGACTTTCCCAACATGGTAGAGGTAGAGGTCGAGGTGGTGGAGGAAGAGATCCACCTTGAGATGTAATCAAAGCCCTTAGAAGGAAATTAGAAACCTTGCAACAAGAGGTTCAAATACGAGATGTGCAACGAGACAAAGATGACAGTGAAGATGAAACAAAAGAGGAAATGGAAGAGGAAGAGCAGGATCCAGTGGATCTTGGAGAAAGAAGATTGTTGTGAGTGATTTGGGAAGAGACCTAAAATGGAGGTTTCAACTTTCAGTGGAAGTGTGAATCTTGAAGAATTGATCGATTGGATCAATGACATAGAGGAATTTTTTGATTCTAAGGAGATTGAAGATCCTCACAGAGTGAGGTTTGCAAAGAAAAAATTGAAAGGTCACGCCAATGTATGGTGAAAGAGGTCCAGTTAGAAAGAGGAAGACAAGGGAAAGATAAAATTTCTAGATGAGACATAATGGTGTCAAAATTGAAGAAACAATTTATTCCAGTTGATTACGAATTGGAGTTGCTCAAGAAGATGCAGAGCTTGAGGCAAGGAACAAGGACGGTGAAAGAATACATAGAGGAATTTCACAAGTTCTTGATTCAGATAGGACATTCTGAGGTGAATAAAGAGAAATTTGCTCATTATATTAACAGGTTGAAGCCAAGCATACATGAAGAATTGGAATTGGTAAGAATGACCACCATTGAGGATGCTTATCATTTTTCACTAAAGGTTGAAGAATGGTTGAACAAGAGGTTTGAGAACAAACAACAAGGTGGAGGCCATGGAGGAAATACTGGTGGACAATCATATGGAGGTCAAAATGAAGATCAAAAGAAGGGTGAAGGCTCTAGTAGTAGCCAGAACCAAAAATGAGATAACACCTACCATCCTCGTGATCAAAATAATGGAGACAAAAAAGGAAGAGGAAGATCTGGATGAGGATTGAGAAGAGGAGGATTTTTTGGAACCTATTTCTAGTACGGAGAAGGAAATAGAGCCTATGAGTGTCCTCAACGTCAAGGAAGGACAAATAAAATACCTAAGGGTAATGCACAAGTTGCACATGTAGATGAAGATGTTGAGTCTTCACATTATGAGGATGTAGAAAGAGGAGAGGTTCTTGTTACTAGAAGAGCCTTGCTAAATGAGGAGAAGGAACCAACTCAAAGGAAGAATTTATTTCGCACCAGATGTAAGTGTGAAGGTAAAGTTTGCAATGCTATTATTGATTACAGAGGTAGTACTGATAACCTTGTTTCAAAATAAATGGTTAGTAAGTTGTAGTTGGAGAGAAGAAGGCATCTGAACCCATACTGGATTGCTTGGTTGCAGAAGGAACATAAATCCTTGGTAAATGAACACTGTCTGGTAAAGTTCAAGATTGGAAGTTACCATGATGAGGTATTGTGTGATATTATGGCTATGGATGTTTGTCATATGTTGTTAGGCAGACCGTGGCAGTTTGATCAGAAAGCAGTACATGATGGACATGCCAACACCTATTCTTTGACAAAGGATGGGGTTCGTCATAAGTTGAATCCCTCGAAAGAGGTAGAAGAAAAGGTATGCAGTAATGCAATTTGTTTGGTTGATGGAAGAAAGTTCCTAGTAGGTATGAGGCATGGGCATGTGTTTTGCATTGATCCCTAGAATTGACAAAGAAGATACTACCGAGGTACCTGTAGAGGTTTCAGATTCGTTGAATGAGTTTCAAGCTATTATTTTTTATAACGTACCTGAAGGTTTGCCTCCAGTAAGAAAGATTAGTCATCAAATGGACTTGATTCCTGGAGCCAGTTTTTCGGATAAGGTAGCTCATCGTATGACTCCAACAGAGAGTGAAGAGTTTAACAAACAAGTGCAAGAGTTGTTGCGGAAGGGATTGATCAAAGAGAGTTTGAGTCCATGTGTAGTACCTGCAATACTAGCACCAAAGAAGGATGGGGAATGGTGGATGTGTACAAATTCTAGAGTCATCAACAAGATCACCATCAAGTATAGATATCCCTTACCAAGAATGGATGACATTATGGATCGTTTGAGTGGAGTTGAGTACTTCATGAAGA
>VDFB02105785.1:282307821-282757821 GCA_007258455.2 Sequoia sempervirens | reverse complement strand
GTTCTGGACTAAGAATTGGAATCGAGTTCGAGGGCATCAGAGTCAAGCAGGCATCTTCAGATTTGCATTGGACTCCAGGTTCCTCTCGTAGTCTTCTTCTCGTACCCTTGCTTTTATTTGTTTGCTTCAGAAAAAGGAAAAAAATAAACTTTATTAAAAATGATTTTTGTGAATATAGGAAAAATCTACTGTTTGAATTGAAAACTAGGGCAAATTATTAGACTGAAAATCAAGAAAATATCGTTATTGTACTGTTTCTCAATTTGTCAAAAACAAAACAAAACCGTACCTTCTGAAATATTCACAAAACAAAAATAGTGTTTTTTAAGAAAAAATGATTTCTTGTTGAAAATTATAAATTTGAAGGTTTTGGATATATATTCTTTTTAAGCCTGACTTGATATATATATATATATATATATATATATATATATATATATATATATATATATATATATATATATATATATATATATATATATATATATATATATATATATATATTCATTGCTCTATGTTTATCCGATAGTTATTAATTATTATTACCTCTGTACTTTCACTCAGTTATTTAAATAAATAAATAAATATATATATTTATTTTGGTTTATATGGTTTTGGAATTATCTTTTTATGTATATATGCGTCGGCCGTCGGCCGTACCGCTGTCTTATAAATTTTTAACTTTCTCTGAAATCGAAATCATTTTATGTATTTTTATGTTGGGTATATTGAAATTCTTTTTACCAGAGATATTTGTTTATATTAAAAAAACAAAAAAAAAGGAAGAAAAAGGTTTTCTGTATGTTGAAGTTTCCGAGGTTGGGATTTTGTACAATGCGCAGGGATATATTTCGTTTTCCGTGTTCATCAATAAATGCCAAATATTAAACAAAAGATGAAAAGTCGTTTTGGACTGAATCGAAGTTTTTATTTATTTTAAAAAAAAAAAAAAATTGAATGGGGGTTAGGAGGGACACTGGGCAGACACCTCCCAAGGCTTACCACTTTCACCACACAGTCCCAAAGATGGAAGGTTCCAAATGCAAGGTCTGTTTGTACCCCCCCTTTGTTACTTTTTAAAAGTTTAGTTTTTTATTTTTATTTTAATTAAATGTTATTTTATTTATGTTCTTGTATATATATATATTATATATATATATATATATATATATATATATATATATTTATTTATTTATTTATGTTTTTTTTTTTTATATTATATATGTTTTAAAAGATAATTATTATGTATTTTATTTTTAAAGTGAAATTAAGATTATTTAAATTTAAATGTTAATTTATTAGATTGTATGGATGTAATTTTACTTTGAATTTTTTTTTAAATGTTTAACTTTGGTTATAATTAAGTAATTTTTTTTTTTAATTTTAAAATGGACATTGTTTAATTTATTGTTTCGATTAAACAAATATATTAGACCAGATTTTAGTCTTTGGTTGTGATTGTAAACCTTGTGGAGACAATTGTTTTAATTATATAAACGGGATTGGAAACAAATGTAATGGTACAACCTTGTAAATGTTATCTGAGTTTTCTTTTTATGTTGTGGTTTTCTTTGCTCTGAGTTGTCGATGTGGGAACCGTATTGGTCTGTGAAAATCTTGTCCCAGAGGCTTGTTTGTTTAAGTGTTATTTACCCTTGTTTATGCTTTTGAGCGTTATTGGTGTTATGTTAGGAAGGGTTGGATGGGTTGCAAGGCTTTTGATTATGTGCAGTTGCGAGATGGTTAATGCCTCGTGTAGTTGATTTTGGTTTTATGATTTATATGTGTTGGTTCAACCCTTGCCTAGTTTTGATTATGTTAGGGGTCATAGGGAGAGTGGCTCTTCGTGGGCGCCGGCGCCTCAGTTGGAGGAAGTGCCAGGGGAACCCACGTAAGAGTAAGTTAAACAAGTGACAACCTAAAAATAGAATTTAGGGGGATGGGTAGTAAAACACACAAGATAATTAAAACTGGATTCCTCGTCTATGCATTAGGGCTACTGTAGACTAGTGATAGACTGAGTAGGCCGTGTTCGGCAAAGTCGTAATCTCGTCTTCATGAGAGATTATCGGCTCCGCATTAGCTACCCTATGGTGTCGGCGCCTCAGTTAGGAGGAAGGGCCAGGGGATCCATAGATGGGTGTCGGCACCTCAGTAGGAGGAAGTGCCAGGGGATCCCATGAGAGCTATGCGATGACACTCTCCACTAGACATCCTTGTCCTTGTTTCTTGTCGCCTCTGGAAATTGTTATTTTTATGTTGTTCTGATTTTAGGGCTAGGGAATCCATAGGTGGGTGCCGGCGCCTCAGTTGGAGGAAGAGCCAGGGGATCCCATGAGAGTTATGTGATGACCCTCCCTACTTGACACCTGTCTGACTTGTTTCTTGTTGCTTATGGAATGGTGTATTGAACGGTTGATTCAGAGTTATTATGGAATCGTATTCTTTATAATGGTTGTTTTAGATTTATTTGGAAATGTATTTTTTGGGTGTTGGTTCGGTTCTTCTGGATGTTATCTCTTTATGATGTTTCTTTGAATTCTTGTGAATCTGTTTCATGATTGTTAATTGATAGTACTTCATGTTATTGTGATGAGTTTCTTGGTTTTAACTTGTTATGTGATTTGAGAACGTCGATGATTGTGCATTGCATTCTTGAGTTGTACTCATTTTGTATCATGTTGTTATTGAGTCGGTCTGACATTCATGGTCGGGTTCACTTCCTCGTCACCTCTGAGCACGGGGGGTGAGTTACTTGTAATTCACATGGTTGGGTGGAACGTGCTCTGCACCCGTTGGGTTCCCCATCAGTGTCTTGTCTTCTCAGCTTTCTGCAATGGAGTTGTACCAGTGATCAGTTGTACTTCATATTTCATTATTCTTGTATCAATCCCCATGTTGGGAATTCAATGTAATTCATTTATCAAAGAAAATTGTAATGTAATATTATAACGATGATGTAATAGTTAGGCTCATTTGTAACTCTTTTAAGAGATTTATCATGGATGTATTATGTGATGTTTATTGTTATCGCATCACGGTTATTGGATGTATCATTGTTTATGGTTATCATAAATCAAATGGTTACGTTATATTCTTTATCTTTATTTATGTTTAGTGTTGCGAAGTAACCTCGCGTGCCCTAGAGAACCAAGTGTGTTAATGCTATGTAATATGTTATGTGGTTATGGTTAATGTTATTGCATGTTCACTTTTGTTATTTAATTGTTTTAAAAAAAAAAAATTGTTTGCTATGTGTGTGTTCTCTGGGGTTTGCACAACGGGCGTTACATTATATATATATATATGTAACTATACATATATATGTCAATAGTTAGCATTAACGCTAAATCATATATACATATATGTACATGTATGTATATACTAATATATATATATATCATGCCAATCAAGTATGTATGCATTCGATACACAAAAGAATGTGACAAGATAAAATTCACATAATAATAATATTATATATATATATGCACACTCCTCTATTAAGCATTTACGTTTATGTGTGTATTGTATATATATACAAATATATATACTATATACTATATAGCAACATGATAGTCAAATGATCCATTCAATATCTGAATGAACATGACCTACATGACTATAGTGTCATATCAATCATTTATATACATATATGCATATCTATACATATGTCACTGTACTCGTATGGACATCCCATTATATCCATCATATGTGTATGATGTCATATGCATATATATGCATATATGCTTATATCCCAATACTCATTCAACCACACACAAACAAGCACGGTAACATGAGGAAGGACTCACAAGCCCAAACAGATAAACATCATTCAAGCATTCATTCAATAGTCATCAAGACCCTTACTAATGTAGACACATTACGCTAAGGATGACTTACCACTTCCCAACTCAATGACTAGACTCAACCAATCTACTATCGGTGTGTGTAAGCTCAGATAGGCTACGTTACTGGTTACCCGACCAAGACCTTCTCCTAAGTGATACTTCCCCTCCACCTAGAGGAATGAACATATACTTGCATCCAAATTTTACAAGCACACGGTAGTTAGTTGTTCACAAAGAATGCATTACACATAATACATCTCCATAGGTAGAATATTAATTCAATAACCATCCATTTCACACATATACATTTCTTCATATGACATTAAATGAAATAACGTTCATTCATAATGCATTGATAACAAAGTATGTAAGCACATTTTATTCACCATTAGAATACAAATTACATTTGCATTACCCTATATAGTAATAGTAAATAGTAACTACATAATTGGGGTGTAACATACTTCCCCACTTGTGACTCATCGTCCCCGATGATCTATAGCACTTTAACATACAGATAAATTCAAATAATTTTTTACTTACCATTCTCAAAATACTTAAGATTTATAAAACATTCATCTTGTGTAGCATCACTCCTTGCAACCTTGTCCTTCTTGGACCTTGCATAGAGTTTCCTTGCTATCACATAGGGGAGAACTTGCATGTATCACACATACTTACTCTCTCAAAGAGCTTGTGTTGTATTCATAATATTTCATATGTATATCCCATGTACAATAATATCTCAATAATACATGACACATAATCTATAGTGACTGGAAGGCATGTTCTCATTGGCTCACAAAATTATCCTTAGTATAATCCAAATAGAAAAGGATTGATGATGCATTGTGCATTAAACTGTGGGTCCCATCCTTCCCTTTGGTATTTACTCCTTTAGATAACTCAAAAGCCAAGTTTTCCCATCTCTTACTTAACTATTTACTATAGCCAAACGTAATGTTCTTGACCACTTGTTTTTCTTGAGCACAACATTGCTCTTAGGCATCTGTCAATTCTGATACTACATCATACTTAAGTTTTGTATTGAAAAATTTTCATTGATCTCTTTGATCTATTACTCATTTTTGAAAAACTATCAAGTCTAAGGTTAACCCTATTTCTTAGCCTATTTCAGCCTATTTAGAGTTTCCAACCTTCCTTTCCATTTAATGGATCAAACCTCGACATTAGAAGTTTACAAGTTGTTGGAGCTAAAATATCCACCTTGAATTTCACATACCTTCATTTTTCATTTCTCATTTCACTTCCATCATAAGTTCCATTACCCTTTATTTTTCACTATACTTGACATAAAATGTAAAATTTTCCTAATGTATATAGCTCTTGGACATACCCTTGTAAATAAAACAAAGTCCCGAATTATCCCTTTAAGATAATTCCCCTTTCTTAAGTACCACCTCGACAACATAAGACATATCAGTAAGACACTACCACATCGGCGAGACTTACATCATGGTCTCTTCGATGAACCAGTAGAGAAAACCAAAAAGCATACACCATCAATGAGACAACACTATATCGAGCGGACTTCTAACACGGTCTCTTTGATAGACTGACAAAGCTAGCTATGGTAAATTCATCAGAGTGAGTGGTGTACATCAACAGGACATACCTTATTGTCACTCCAATATCCCAAACGGAACATATCGAAGGCACTTGAGTATATCAGGGGGAGAAGACATCATGTCCCACTAATGGGCTAATGCATGACACAATGACGACATTTATTAATTGACAAATGTGTTGCGATAAGTGATATCGAGGAGACATAACGTTATCAAGTTGACAGAAAATTGTGTCCCCCTGATACAATGATAAACTATCAAAAGAAAAGAGTATCAAAAGGAATGTTGGCTATCGAAAAAATATGAACAAGGGTCCTCTCAATGAGTCGATAATCCATGAAGAAAAAATCATATCATGGGCGATCAAATATAAGCTAAGAGGAGATATTGGAAGGACCAAAGTATATCGAGAAGAGATTATTTGGCATCTTGTTGATACCTTGAAAGAAAAGTAATGACATAAAGTTCATCGAAGAAAGAAATGGATATCAGCGGGATTAAAATCATAGTCCCTTTGATGTAACAATAATGATTGTTTTTCAACTGATGTGATAGCCTGAGATATTGAAGAGATATTCAAAATTTAATGACTGTCCCGATGACAAGAAAGACAACAAGTGTGTCATTTATGAACCAGAGCTGAGCAATGTGTATCACAAATTGATTTCATTTCAATCATTGAAATTTAGAGAAGCCTACATAAAGCAGGAGTGGAGTAAACGAGCTAGAGATACCCCATTGCTACACAATCAAAAGCAAAGGGAGGCAAGCATGATACAAGTAAGTATACGAAGCCCAGCTAAGAAATTTTTTTGAAGTAAAAGAATTACAAGGAGAAGCTAGGGTTCTAAATAATGTAAGGAAGCTTAGGAACACTGAAAGCTAAAAGACAAAAAATAGAAGCTAGACTCTTAAACCAAGACTTGATTGATCAATGTCCTGGGTCGGGGTCGAGGTCTAAAAGAAGTACACAATTAAATCCTTCCATTGACAAGTTGTGGGATAAACGTAAAGACTTAGGAGATGTATGGACACCGCAGAGAGGGTATGAGTTGTTTATGTGCCACTATAGAAAGCAATTTAGGTTCCAACCAATGTGTAATGCATGGAGAATGAACTTGGGAAGGGTAGTTGTGCCTAATGTGTTCGCCAATGTGGAGCTTATTAAGGCACTAGCTACTAAGTATGACCCCAAATGACGAGCAATCCAGTTACATGATGGGTTTGAATTCATCATCATCTTCAAAGACTTCATTTCCAATATTTTTCAACTAGATTGCACAATGAGATTTCCATTCATAGTAAAGTACATCTTAACAAAATATCACTACATGGACACTAGCTATAAAAGGTGGAAATTGGAGGTAGAGAATCAACTCAAAAGGTTTTCTAGTGATGAACACCCTCCCTTTCATAAAGAACTATTTGAATAGTATTTTCAATATACCTATTACACTATAGGACAAGTATTGGGAGTGGAAGTTTTGGCTCTCATGTCAATAGCCCCAATGGTTATGGCAGTAGACATACAAAGCCAAGATACTAGGCCATTTGATTATGTTGACTATCTAGCCAATGCTCTAAACCAAGGACTGGAAAGAATACAAAATAATAGTGATTCTATTAATTTTAAACATTATTCCTTGTTCATGCACTTACTCTTATATGAAGGACAAGCTAGAGGGATTAGGGGAGAATAATTAAGGATAAAGTATACATATGAGGATGGAAATTTCAAACCAATTCAGATGTGGACCTCGATATGGGACAATAGATATGTGAGATCCCATTATTTGTACTTTGAGGAATATTTTGTTAAACCCTTGCAATAATTATTGGGGCATCCATGTGATTACAACTTGTCTCTTGAAGTGCAGAGATTTCTTAGACCCAAAGAGAAGGATCCCAAGAAAAGGGTGAATCATAATTGGGGAGATTGGTACAAATTTTTTGACTGCACTGTAGTTAGAGCATATGGGTTTGAAGGAGCACCACACTTGCTACAAAAAATAGTTCCTAATAGGGTGGCCTATTTGGAGATTGTAAGACAAATGGCCAAATCAGATGCTAAGCATCTTAAAGGATACAGTAAACAAACTATTAAGCCAAGTTCTTTGTGTTTGGGATATTTCACAGTTGTTTCTGATAAAGGATATGAAAAATTTGATAAGAAATTGGCACATTATGTAACACCCCTCCATTTTGGATGTTTGGATCGATAGTGTTGTCTTTGTGATGATTGTGTCTGATTATGATGTGACTTTGGAACTTGGTTACTTTTGATTGCAATTGTTAAACGATGTGAATGTTATATTTTGATGTGATGTTATTTTATTCTAATGTTATCTTTATGGCATGCTTTGGATTAACTTAGAAGATATTTGATTTAATGATGTTATATGCTTGTGATCATGTTAATGGATGTTAGAATCATCAATTAGTATTTTGTATTGGTGAAGGGGACGGGATTGTATCACTCGCTTGCGAGTGCCCTACGATTCTGAGATTTCCTCTTCACAGTGTGTTTGATCATATTATATATATATGCATGTTCGATGTATTCTTTGTTCGTAGGTTGATAGGTACATGACATCGACTCCACCTGGTTCACAGGTTTGAGAGTGTCCAGTGACCAACGGTAATCGATTGGGAGATAGTAGCTAGGTTTTTTGTGCCAAGTTGTCACCCTAGTCATAGCATGTTGTCGGGTTGTCGTCGGGGTTAGTTGTTTTAATTTGGTCCTTTTCACCTTGAGTAATCATTTAATTTTAAATTTTAAAGTTTATTAAATGTTATGTGTAGTTTAATTGATGATTAAATGTACTTAGTTGCAATGTTGAAATATTATCTAGTTTATTGATTGATTTGATTAATTAATAAAATTAGATTGAGTTTATCGATTAATTAGATTAATGGTGATATATTAATCAAAATAGTTGTTTTGGCATTATTGTATATTAAGATTTAACTAAAATAAAAGAAGAAATCTTGTTTGGATAGTTAGAGTAAAATTAAAATAAATAAATGATAATGTGTTTTTTTTAATTTCACTTTTGGAAATTGTTGATAAAGTAAATTCTTTGCAAAATTTGTATGCTTTTGTTTTGAATGAAAATTTGAAAAATGTATGAGATTTCAATTTGGAAGTAAAATTGTTTTAAAATGTAAAAATGGAAATATACTCCAAATGTTTTAAAAATAAATTTAGTGAGTGGGATATTTTTAGGGTTTTGGCCAAATTTGGGGAAAGCCCTATGTAAAGAAATGAAACTTCATTTTGTTGGGGGGATTTTTTTTGGTTTTTTTTGGTGGAGAGCTTTGTTGGGGCTGATTTTGGAGTTGAAGGAGAGATTGAAACCACCATTGTTGAAAGCTTCAAACTTGGGGAGAAAACACAAGGTTCATTCTTTTCTTTCTTCTAATTTCTTGCTTCATTTTGAAAGAGTTTTAAATTTTGAAATGTTGTTTTAGATTCAATAGAAAATCCATGGGAAATGCATTCAAACTTGCAAATTTGTTGATAGATTTTGAAATGAAAACCAAAACAAAAACTTACACAATGAAAATAGGAAGAAAACTCAAAAGAAATCTCCATTTCAAACTAAAATCTTAAACCCTTTGTGTTTGGACAAATTTATTTCTGTTCTTGCAAATTTGTTGATCATTTGCACAATATCACTGTAAATGGAAAATCTGGGTATATATATTTGTAAATATACCTATGCATATATACACATAGATACATTTACAAATATATATACTGATATATTTGATTTTTATTTCAAAAATATTTAGGGCTTTCAAAAAACGCACCCCTATGCGTCACCCTTTTTTGTTCAAACATTTTTTTTTTATGCAATTTTTTTTTATTTCTTTACATGGCAGAGGGCAGGGCTGAAGCCCTACACCCCCGCGCACCCATGTGGGAGGCGTTGCTCCCACACAACACCCCCCGTATGGGGGAGGCTGTGCTGGCAGCGCCCTTCCCCATGGGGAGAGGGGCCCACGCCCATTTAGGGCTGCGTTTAAATCGAAACTTTGATTTCATTTTTTTTATTATTTTATTTTATTTTATTAAATATTATTTAATACTATATTATATATATAATATTTATTTAAATAGTAATTTATTTATATATATATTATATATATATATATAGATTATTAAGATTGGTTAAATTGTATTATCAATGGGATTTAAATATTTAAATAAATAAGTATATCATAGTATATACATGGAATATATATTTTGTATATTTATATAGTTAATGTATATTGTATTTTTGGTATAGATGAGTTTTAATTAATTGATTAATGCTAAGTTGAAATAAAGATTAATTGATTTTAACTAAATGTTTTATTTATTAAAATGTTTTGATTATGGAATATAATTGTGAAACTTAGAGTAAAGGATTTTTATTTTTTTTATATACTTCAATGTCGTGAAATGAATTTGATGTATTTGATTGGATAAGTGCAAGTAATGAAATTTGAGATTGACTGGATTTAGGAAATCCTAACTTTAGCTTATTTAATGCTTAAAGTGCCTTTTAATGTTGATTTGTTCTTTCTCGAGGTTCGTGGAAATAGAGTAAATGTTTTAAAGTCTTCTAGATAGGGTTTCATTTAATTGTATGGGTTGTCGTCATGATAGTCAGCCTTTGGACTGTCTTGGGATTTGTTCCTCCTTGGGATTAGGAGATGGTTTTGTGGTTGTGCCTCCTTGGGAAGGAGTGATTTTGTATCTTCGTTTCCTCCAGTGTTTGGAGAGGATTTGACCTTTGGTTCCTCCAATGGTTGGAGAGGGTTTTGACCTTTGTAGCCTCCAGTGTTTGGAGAGGGTTTTGTACTTTTGTTTCCTCCTATTTTTGGAGTGAGTTTCCTTTATTTTTTGCCTCCTTGGTTTGGAGAGGTCGTCTTATCCAGTTACCCATTGGTTGTGGTCTTTGTACCGTATGTGTTGTCGATAGGAGAGTGGCTCTATGTGGGGGTCCGGCACACAAAGGGGCGCCAAGGTAACTCACTTACGGTTTAAGTAAGTGATAACTTAAAAAGAATTAAAGAAAAACTCTCAAACTAATTAAGATAATTAATGCCTCTCTCATAACTCATTCGCTTTTAAAGTTTGAGATGAGACGAGAAGCACAGTTGGTATGAGGGTCCGGTGGCTGGTAGAGTTGAGCCTGGATAGCCCAAGATGTGGGTTCGGTTGCCTTAGACGGTTGAGCCAGGGTAACTCATAGAATGTCATGTGACACTCTCTCTATGTCAACTAGAAGTCAGGTTGTTGTACTACGTAAATGATCCTTGTTCTCTGGAAGCATTGTAACCTTGTGTTAAGTGATATTGTGATTGTTGAGGTTTCAGTTCAGTTATGTTTTTTGCCTGTGTCTAGAGGTAGATGGTCTTGTTTAGGAATTCTTGGTTACTATCTCCTAACACGGGGGGTGAGCCTTTGGGTATCACATGGTTGGGTGGAACATACACCTTAATCCGTTGGGTTGGCTTCTTGTTCGTGTGGACGATATTTCCAGTTGGAGAGCTCGTGGGATCCAGTTTCTTTCCTTGTTTAATTCATTTAGTTGATCTTGTATTTTATTACCCCTCATTTGTTATCGAGGTGGAATTTGTAATATGTAATCATACTTAATGGATTTACCTCATTCGGGGAATGAGTGTTGTAATCATGTTGTAAATTATATTATTGGAATCAAGTGGTATCTCATATTCTTGATGTAAATTAGTATGTATGGAATGTATGTGAACTTTAAATGTTAGGTAATTAAATGGTATGGTTTTAATTCTTGTTTCTTGTTTGGGTTTAAGTAACTCAGTCTCGTAACCTTAGGGGATTGGTTGGTAATGGTTAGCGAACTTGCATGTTAATTGTTCTTAATCATCGTTCTTTAAAAAAAAAAATAGTTCGTTTGTGTAGTAAATTGCAACTTCCCCTAAGGTTGCGTGGCGGGGCATTACACATTACAATATGCCAATAGAGAATGAAAGAAATAATTTTGATTCAAAAAAAATTATCAATAATGCAAAACTGTTACAAACATTATCTAGGTATGAACATCAGTTTTCTGTGGATGATGTGATATGGCATTGTGATGAAGCTTTGGCAGCATAGAGGATATCCACATACAAAAATATCATGCTAGCTAAGGTGTGGAGGAAGGAGAATAATGCTTTGTATATAAGAGCATTCCATGATGTGCAGGACCCTTTAGAAAGAGTAGAACAGTTGATCACCTATGAGGATAAACTAACTAGGGATGTGCCCCTTGTGGTCTTTGAAACACATATGACAACTTGCCCCTAGAATGCAGGCTGAAAATATGGAGCCCCTTAGCTATATACCTTCACAGCCTACTCCTAAAGTAAGTTTCTCTGTGAATACTGCCATGAGTGAAGAAGAAGGTGATGAAGAAGAGGGTGAAGTTGAAAAAATAAACATACCTATTTTCACACAGTATGAGCCACCCCATGAACAAAGTATTGCTAAATTTGAAGCATCAAAAAAAAATTCTGATGATGTGAGAGTCTAGACTGGTCAAGAGTTTTTTTCTGATAGTGACTTCATTAAGACTTCAGAGTTCAAGTCATTTGTCTATGAACACAAAGGAAGAATGCTAAGAAAAAGGATGAAAGATATCACTCCTGAATAAGAGGCAACCACCTTGGAAGAAATGAGAAAGGAGGTAGATTAGGAACTAGAAACTATCACCCGTGAGAAAGGAAGGTAGCTACTTCAAGAGGCTGGGGTCTTGTTCTTACCAGGATGGGAAATCAGTTTCACCATAGTGTTTGATAGCTTCAGGAAAAGAGGAGATAAGACATTGGACTTAACAGAAGAGACGAGTGACAAAATGAATTATGAGTCGGGTTACAATCCAGATGAAGCTACCTTATTGATTTGGGCACTGTATCCCCAAGAAAAGAGACTTCCCATCATTAGTAATTCAAGCCAAATTTTTGGACATCTCTTGGTACATAGAGTGGGAGATGTTAATCCCATTGAAACGGCAGAATTAAACATAAATGTGGCAAAATTCAATAAGGCACGGATTGAGAAATTGATAAGAGGCAATGATAAACTAAAGAAAGAGGTAGCCAGTTATAGAGATAAATTACCCTCTTCCTCTTCATTAGAATTATATTCTCCATTTGTGGACTGTGGGAAGAAGTATTAGATTCCATGGCAGATGTCATATATTGGAAGCATTTCCATGAGAAAGTTCAAAATAAATACAATGAATTAGAGAAAAGGATAAAAACCATCAAATTTGAGATGACCTCTGAGATAATCAAGAAGAGATTTGAGAAGGTGATGAACCAGGCTGACCAATATTGGGAACTCTCTGTAAAAGTGCACTCTACTTTTCAAGAACATAAGAGACTACAGGTGTGTATGGAAGAGAAGAAAGATGAATTGATCAGTAAGGAGATTATGAACAAATAGATCCTCCATAGATATAATGAGTTAATCAATCAGCATAAGCAATTTCATGCCAAGATTAAGGCTGATATTGATGACTTCGACCAACCATTGGATATCCTATTTCCCATTTTTTTCAATAATGAAGGAGGGTTTAAAGGACAAGACCATTGAAAAGATGAATTGGCTCAAACACTACCAAGGGCACTTGAGATAATCAATGATGAAGAGATGGTACTGGACAATACTCATAAGTAGCTCGAGGGACTAATGTATATGGAGTACAATATGATGGATTCTCTTTCAAATGTCAACACTCATATTAGGGAGGATTATATCAAGCACTTGTCAGCAATGAATTTGTTCATCACCAGGACTGGAAGGGCCCCGAATGTGGAAGAATAGGTATCAAGTTGAGGTCTACAAAATGATTGAGCACTTTATCATGGAGAGGAGAACTTTGCTAGATTATAAGAGGTCACGAGTTCTCTACATTGAATGACGAAGCAAGTGTCACTATCTGTTGTTTCCTCAACTAATTTATTTTATGTTTTAATATATATATATATATATATATATATATATAATATTAGTTAAGTTTATTAAAAGACACACCTTTTGCAATGGGTTTGTAGCTTGTTGCTTCCCATATAAAAGGGAAACCAAGGCCCAATTTTTATCATATTTCAATAGTAGTAGATAGGCTCACCCGTTCACATATCACCTTTCACTCATTTGCTTTCATACTTTAAAACTTTTGTTATTAATACATAAATTTTGAAGTATAATCAATGGAGAAGATTGTTCAAAATCGGTGATTTATTTCTAGTGTTCAGTTGTTGTGTTAATATTCAATCCTATATGTTGTTGTGTTGTCTCCAAGGTGGTTTTCCTCTATTATTCAAATTTATACAATTTTTTAGGACACATTTACTGTTGCTGTGTGATTTTCTTGATTGGGTTCTGGCTAGAGTGAATTAAATTCCTTTCAAGTAATTCATTTTAATTTGTTCCTACCAGGGATTAAAATCCTTTAAAATTGATTATTCTAATTGGTTTCCCTCAAGTTAATAATTAAAAATCCTTTCATATCACAATAATTTTGGAAAATAACACTTGGATTCATAAAGAAGAGTACAGTAATTGACAAACTTGCATGTTTGTACAAGCTACAAACATCCAAAGTGCCCAACAAGTTAGAGTTAAGCTGAGAAGTAGATCCACCTACCTTACATATCTATCTCCATCATCACACAAATCCGACTCCATTCACCCAATAGGATTATGCACTAGTCATACTTAGAACATTTTATACAAACTTTACTCATACAATTGATTCTCAAAACATTGACAGTAGGAATTAGTTATTAGCCTAGCATCTATTTCAGGTGCACGTGCCATTGTGAATAGATCGCCCAAGTTAGAGACTATATTTGAACCTTTAAATATTCCTTATCATTTAGGTACACCTGCCTAGGTTTAGCACAACCTAAAGAGCAGGGGGTTATCAATCATATTCACCTGTTCGTTAGCTAAAAATGTACTAAGAGATTGACACCCTCTTAAGGGTCAAAACCTGAATTTTGGAGACCTAACAAATTGACGACTCTACTAGGGAACAACTTTGTAGATCTACACCCTGAAACAAGTCACCATATAGTCATTCAAAAACTATTACATTGTATAAGACATCAAAAGACTCCATTGGGAATAGATCTAAAGAGGTTGTAAACTTTTCTCATTTTTCGTAAAAGTGAGTGGCAACTCTATCAATTTTTTTACGAATGAATGCATGACTGAGAAATTAAAATACACATCAAAAAGAGAAAACTATAGAGTTCAAAGTATCATAGTATCCTACAAAATGAACAGCGGGATATCTTTGCACAAAGAAAGTCCAAAGAAGAATGACAACAAATGGACAGATAAAGGTAACTACTCTCTCGCAAAATTCAATATCACTAAAAATGAAACATCTAAATAGCTAGACACTACATTCACCGATCAAGAGATTATCCCAGAACAACCTTTCACAACGTACAATAGCTTTGATCTGTTACATGGATCAAAATTCCATAATGATGATATGCAGAAATACCCATACCTCGTTTGAGCAAGAAAACTCATGTCATCCTGTCCCCTGCTTTAAGGAAGACCCTTAGAAAATGAGTGAGTTTTATGCCCAAAGAGAGGAAGAAAGGACATAGAATCAAAAGGAATATGATTATAAGATGTATCTCCAATAGGGAGAGGAGACCCAATATGAGTCCAGGGACTAGGATAGCCCTGTGCAAAACCACAATAGTCCACTGAAGGATACACGAACTGCCAAATAAGTGTTGCAGAACATATAAAAGATACATGAATAGACTAGGCTAGCCAAACTTTTAGAGGAAGAAAGAAGAGTAATACAAGAATTTTATGAGGTATCATCCAAAAATGCATCACATAGCTCTAAATACATACCCCCCATAGGTAGGGTGGAGTGGCTAATACTAGCAATCTGCATGGGTTATCTCAGAATACAGGTGTTCCAAGTACTTCAAAACAACCTTACAACACAGTTGGGAAATCAAATCAACATGTGAAACATAATGTTCCACCACAAAACTCACAATCATAGAACACCAACACCATTTCACAATCTCACCCACCACCTAGACAACAATATGTTCCACACTATCAGTACCATGTGCCACAACCAAATGCCTATAGCAATACATATTATCACTAGAACATCCAACAAAATGTATACCAACCTCAACATGGATTTCAATATTACCCTAATCTGCCACATCAAGATCCTTATCCATAGAATCTTGCAAGTATAAGCAGACAATTCGACTTGACCGGATATCCTACATACCCATACCCCATTGACAGTAAGTTGAGAAATACCATCCCTAAATTCACAGGGGAAAATGCAACTAAAGTAGAGGAACACATAAGAAACTTCAATGCTTTTGTGCAAGACTTAAGCATGGAACATGAAGATGTCTTTATGAGGCTATTCATGATGTCCTTGACTAAAGAAGCAAGGGATTAGTTCAACAGCCTACCATATGCCTCAATTACCCCTGCAGCAGACTTCAAAAATAAATTCCTAGAACAATATGGGAATCAATGTGCTCATAAATTTGCCTTACATGAGTTAATAGGCATTCAGAAACATCATAATGAATATGCTTTTGACTTCAATCAGAGATTCTTTGAGATTAATAACAAGATACCACATGGATCTAAATTAGTTAACTTTGCAGCTTTAAGCGTCTATTTGAAAGAATTTGATCCTAAAATAGGGTATGAGCTCATAAACATATGTCCTAATAGCTTGTCTGAAGCACAAAAAGTTGTTATAACCATTGAAAATAGTAGGAAAGTTGTTGGCATGGTTGGAAAAAGAGATAACCTTAGGATCCCAGTACAAGAATGAAAGGCCAAGATTGCATGACATGCCACATAACACCACTTGGAAGGATGGAAAACTAGTGGATAACCCAAATTGGAAAGATACTATGGATCCTTTGAAAAAAATGGAACACATGTAGTAGATACTACACCATGGTGTCCACCATGTCATAGACCCCACATCCTAGAACACTGTGTAGTGGCTCAAACTTGCAAGGAAGATGAATGGTCACAAGAATAGGATAGAGATGGCCACACCATAAATATGTTGAGATGGGGGGCCCATAAAACCAATGATGGATACTCATCTTCTGAGGATGGGTATGAATATGATGTCAGCAATCAGAAATACAGTGTTAATATGGAGCAAGAAGTGTTCTCTCACCTAGAAGAAAATACAGAAGAAATATCCTACGCATATTATACAACACCACAATTTCAATTGAGAACACCAATAGAAGAAGAGAAGAGGTCCATAATAGCAAAATCTATGGTTGAAGAGAAAAAAATAGATACAACCTAAGAAGTGGACCCGTAGATGTAGACCAAGGAACACCTAGAGGCCTATTTATAAAGGAACATAAGAACAAAGAGAATGTCTCATCTGACCAAAAGAAGGATGAAACAAGGAATCCTCAAAATATTGCTCAAAATGAGGCTACAAATGTTGAATTTGAGAAAACTCCAAATAATAACAAAGTTCAAACTGAAGGTAAAAGGGCTACTAAAATAGAGAAAAAAAACAAGGGGTGATTGCCCCTTCATTTGACATTGCTCAAGCACTAACTCAAATAAAGATGATAGTGCCCTTGATGTAAATAATGAAAATTGATGAGTACAGAGACACAACCCTCAAATTGACTACCATCACATCTTACAAACAACAGGATCAAAACAAAGAGGTCAATGCCATTGAGCAAGAAACTACAAAGGTACCAGAAGTTTATTTGGGTGATACCCTTACAAAAAATCCCTCCCAGGTGGATCCATTTTACACCACATTCGTGATGAACAAAAAATTGGTGAAAAATTGCTTGATTGACTCAGGGGAAGCAATCAATATCATTCCTTTGGCTGTCACGAAGGAATTAGGTTTGTGGGTGAACACTACCTATGGAAAGTACTACACCATGATAACAGATTGGTCCCAATAGTTGGAGTGATATGGGACGTAGAATTGAAATTAGCATCATACCATAAGGAAACATATAGAATAGGCATCAATGTGTTGGACACTCCCCCTTACTATGGAATGTTATTATCTAGGCAATGGACTACAGGGGTAGGTGGAAATGTCCTGCTAGATTTATCTTATGCCACAATACTTGTAAATGGAAGGGAAGTCAAGTTGTACAGAGAACCTAGATCAGAACATGTCATTGAGATCTTTGACCCTAATCAAATGAATTGCTTTTGTGACGTGGACCTTGGGAATTTTAGAATTGAACATAAAAACCCTGAATTGCTAAACACAGATCCAATTGCTAGAGATTTTTCTTGAAATGAACAAGGCATATGACAGATGTATTTTGATGGAGTCTACAAAAAAGGGGGGAATGGAGCTAGAATTATTTTCATTTCACCCAATGGCACAACATTTAAGTACTCATTTTTGTTGGCATTCAAATTCACAAACAACATAAAATAGGATGAGGCATTACTACTAGGTTTAAACATTACCACAAAACATGGGATCAAAGTATTAACTATTTTTGGGGATTTAGAATTCATTGTTTCACAAGTGAGGGAAAAATATTCTACAAAAAACAAGAGATTGAAGTAATAAAAACATGTAGTGTGAGATACCATAGAACTCTTTGATGCATTTTCCATTGACTGGGTGGATAGATCAAAAAACTTAATGGCTGAATTCTTGGAAAATGTGGCCTTAAAAAGGGATGGCATTACCTTAGCAGGTATCTCACAAGTGGAACTCAAGACCAAACCTGCAATTCCTGACAATATTTACAATTGGTGGGTGTTCAATGATGACATGAATCTGATTAAGTTCTTACACTATATTGATCAGTATGAGGCTCAAGAAATTGATTTCAATGTGTTTGTTGAAGAAGTGGACGATAAGAAAATTGTGTTTGGCCAAGAAGTGGTGCAACTCAAAACAAATAAGATTCCCAAAGGATTAGTAGCATTAGAAAGGGTGTTCGATGGGAGTGACTGAACAATTATGAAGCAAACACCAGTGAGAAGGGAAGATATTGAAGAAATTAATCTTGGAACTGAATTGGCTCCAAAAAAGGTGTACATTGGAAAGAGGACAAGCCCTACAATCATAAAGATGTTGATCATATTGTTGAGAAAATATAAGCATGTTTTTACATGGTCATATGATGACCTTAAAGCATACAAAGAAGATCTATTTCAACATGAAATTCCACTGAAGCCTAATGCTAAACCATTCAAACAGAAACAAATACCAATAAATCCTACTCTAGAGCCCAAGATGCACAAAGAACTCATAAAACTCAGAGAAGGGGGTATCATTAAACCCATCAGACATTCTACTTGGGTTTCCAACTTGGTTCCTATCAAGAAAAAAATTGGAGATATAAGATTGTGTGTAAATTTTCAAAATTTGAATGTCTCCTCACTTAAAGACAATTATCCTCTTCTAAACATGGAAGCTATGTTGCAAAGGGTAACGGGGTGTGAGTTATTGTCTATGATGGATGGCTTTTCAGGATATAACGAAGTGAGTAAGAGAATCAGAGCAGTATAAGATTTTGTTTACTATACCATGGGGCACGTATGTATATGTAAGGATGTCATTTGGCCTCACAAATGTTGGTGCCACCTTTCAAAGAGCTATGGGTGTTTCCTTTGCTGACCTAATTAATACAATAATGGCGGTATATCAAGATGACCTCATAGCATATTCTAAGAAATCGGAAGACCATATTGAACATTTAGAAAAGATCTTCCTCAAAGCTCTGGAGTATGGTATTTCTTTCAACCCAAAGAAATATAATTTTGTTGTAACTGAAGGATAATTGTTGGGCCACATAGTTTCCAAGGATGGAGTAAGAATTGATCCCAAGAGAGTGGAGGCTATCAATAAGATTCTTATCCCAAAAATAGTGAAATCCATTCAATCTTTCTTTGGGCAGATCAATTTTGTAAGGAGGTTTATATCAAATTTCGATGAGATTGTCAAGCCTTTTTCAAAAATGTTGAAAAAATGTGCCAAGATTGATTGGACGGCAGAAGCAATTGATGTATTCATATCTATTAAAAGAGCAATCAAGGAGTCCCTAGTGTTAAAATCACTTGACTTCAATAAACCATTTCAAATTTTCTCATTTGCATCTTACCACACTATTGCAGCAATGATGTTGCAGAAAAAGGAAGGGTATGAGCAACCAATATCATTCTTCGGAAAATCCCTTCAAGAAGCGGAACTAAAGTATGACATTACAGAATAATAGGCGTATGTACACGTGAAAGCTATAAAATCCTTTAGACCTTATTTGGTAGGTGCTAAGCTAATTTCCTATGTTCCTAATGTTGCAGTTAAGGATGTATTTGTGCAGACCGAAGCCACGGGGAGAAGGTATATATGGATTAACAAAATTCAAGAGTTTGATATTCAAATCCAAATCACCAAATTGGTAAGAGGACAAGGGTTGGCTAAGCTCATGACTGAATCAAATGTTGAAGCAGCTCAAATCTGTAACATATGGGAGGAAGAAGGTATGATTGCCAACATTGATAACACCCATGGTAAACTAATATAATGTATTATCTTAAAAACTAGAAATTTCCTAAAGATTTGAATAAAAATCAAAGAACTTTGAAATTGCATGCCTCAAAGTATTTCTTTATGAACGGAGATCTATATTGGAAGAACAGAGATGGAGTGTTATTATTATACCTAAAAGAATCACAAGCAAACCATGTGTTGAAAGAGATGCATGAAGGTGTTTGTGGAGGACATTTTTCAACCAAGACCACTTCCCACAAGATCCTAAGAATTGGATACTATTGGCCCAGGTTCTTTAATGACTCTTTTACTTATGTACAAAAATGTGAAGCTTGTCAAATATTTTTGGAAAAATTAAGTATCAAGGAGCACTGCCACATAGACCAATGCAAGTTGAAGCTCCATTTCATCAATGAGGCATTGATTTCATTGGAGAAATACTAGAGAAGTATAGTGGAGGCCATAAATGGATTCTAATGGCAACTAACTATTTTACAAAATGGATAGAATTCATCCCTACAAAGCAAGCTACCAGCAAGGTTGTGATAAACTTTCTGATGGAAAATATCATCACTAGATTTGGAACACCTGTAAAGATAGCCACAAACAATGGTATGTGCTTTAGATCAGAAGAGTTCAAAAGGTTCTATGAGACATATGGCATAACAATTTTGTATGCATCTCCATATCATCCACAAGCAAATGGCTAGGTTGAGTCTAGCAACAAGAGCATCCTAAAAATAATTAAAAGGATGTTGAACAACAACAAAAAGGCTTGGGACTCCAAATTGAGGCTAGCAATCTGGGCAGATAGAATTACAGTAAAGAAATCAACTAGCAAATCACCTTTTGAATTGGTTTATGGGACAAAAGCAAGGATGCCCATGCAGAACCTTTTACCAATATATAGGTTTGTACTCCATGAAGACATGGATATTCCTAAACCCATGGAAGATAGAATGGAGCAATTGGCAGAGTTGGATGAGGTTAGAAGCTTGGTCGAGGAACATAACACAAAAATGTAGTCACAAATGAAATACTTGTTTGACAAAAAGGAAAAAGATGAAAGTTTGAAATAAATGATATGGTTTTGTTATGGAATGCCAGATGCCAAGAAAAAGGGAAACATGGGAAATTTGAAGCTCTTTGGATAGGACCATTTGTTATTACAAGCAAAGGTGGTGAATATTTTTATTATCTTCAAAATATGACAGGAGAAGATCAGGAATTGCCAGTGCATGGACAATTCTTGAAACACTTCTTTTCTTAAAATTATGATATTCCATGCATAGTAGTTTTAGGTTTCCTTCCCATTCCCTGTCCCATTTAATCACATTAACCCATGGTGTGCTTCCCAGAGATCACTTCTAGATTCTTGCAATGTTCTCACGTTCATTCATCCCCAATTGGAGCCATTGTTGGAGCTAAAAAATCCACCTTGAATTTCACATGCCTTCATTTTTCATTTCTCATTTCACTTCCCTCATAAGTTCCATAGCCCTTGATTTTTCACTATACTTGACATAAAACATAAAATTTTCCTAATGTATATAGCTCTTGGACATACCCTTATGAATAAACAAAGTCCCCAATTGTCCCTTTAAGATAATTCCCCTTTCTTAAGTACCACCTTGACAACATAAGACATATTGGCAAGACACTACCACGTCGGGGGGACTTCCATCATGGTCTCTTTGATGAACCAATAAAGAAAACTAAAAAACATACACCATCAACGAGGAAACACTATATCGGGTGAACTTCTAACATAGTCCCTTCGATAGACTGACAAAGCTAGCTATGGTAAATTCATTGGAGTGAGTGGTGTACATCAGCAGGACATACCTTATTCTCCCCTGATAGCCCAAATAGAACATATTGAAGGCACTTGAGTATATCAGGGAGAGAACACATGGTGTCCCACCGATGGGCCGATGCATGACACAATGAAGCCATTTATTAATTGAAAAATGTGCAGCAGTAAGTGATATCGAGGAGACATAAGGTTATCAGGCTAACGAAAAATTGTGTCCCCCCAATACAATGATAAACTATCAAAAGTAAAGAGAATCAAAAGGAATGTTGGCTATCGGCAGAATATGAACAAGGGTCCCCTCGATGAGACAATAACCCATGAAGAAAAAATCATATCATGGGCGATCAAATATAAGCTAAGGGGAGATATCGAAAGGACCAAAGTATATCAAGGAGAGATTATCTAGCATCCCGATGATACCCAAAAAGAAAAGTAATGACATAAAGTTTGTCAAAGAAAGAAATGGATATCAGCGGGAGTAAAATCATAGTCCCTCTTAGATGTAACCATAATGATTTTTTTTCAACTGATGTGACAGCCTGAGATATTGAATAGATATTCAAAATTTAATGACCGCCCCAATGACAAGAAAGACAACAAGTGTGTAGTTTATGAGGCAGAGCCGAGCAATGTGTATCACAAATTGATTTCATTTTGATCATTGAAA
Organism: Sequoia sempervirens; assembly: GCA_007258455.2. NCBI lineage: Eukaryota > Viridiplantae > Streptophyta > Pinopsida > Cupressales > Cupressaceae > Sequoia > Sequoia sempervirens. Next base: position 282,735,337 of record VDFB02105785.1, on the reverse strand, counting down.
GTTAGAGAATCTTATAGAAAGAAGGAATGGAGTAAACAAACCGGATATACCCCATTGCTACACAATCAAGAGAAAAGGGAGGCAAGCATGATACAAGTATAAGAAGCCCAACTAAAAAAACAATTGGAAGTTAAAGAATTACAAGGAGAAGCTAGGGTTTTGAATAATGGAAGGAAGCTTAGGAACATTGAAAGCTAAAAGACAAAAAATAGAAGCTAGACTCTTAAACAAAGACTTGATTGATCAATGTCTTGGGTTGGGGCTGAGGTCTAAAAGAAGTGCACAATTAAATCCTTCCATTGACAAGTTGTGGGATAAACATAAAGACTTAGGAGATGTATGGACACCACAGAGAGGGTATGAGTTGTTTATGTACCACTATAGAAAGCAATATAGGTTCCAACCTATGTGTAACCCATGGAGAATAAACTTTTGAAGAGTAGTTGTGCCTCATGTGTTCGTCAATGTGGAGTTGATTAAGGAACTAGCTACTAAGAATGACCCCAAACGATGAGCAATTAAGTTACATGATGGGTCTGAATTCATCATCTCCAAAGACTTCATTTCCACTATTTTTCAACTAGATTGCACTATGAGTTTTCCTTTCACAATAAAAGACCTCTTGACATAGAATCACTACATGGACACTAGCTATAAAAGGAGGAAATTTCCATTGCATAGGCCCAGGGAGGTAGAGAATCAACTCAAAAGGTTTTCTAGTGATGAAAACCCTCCCTTTCATAAAGAACTATTCGAGAAGTATTTTCAATATACCTATTACACTATAGGAAAAGTATTGGGAATGGAAGTTTCGGCTCTCATGTCAATAGCCCCAATGGTTCTAGTAGGAGACATACAAAGCTGAGATGCTAGGCCATTTGATTATGCTGACTATCTAGCTAATGCTCTAAACCAATGACATGAGAGAATAAAATATAATAGTGATTCTATTAATTTTAAACATTATTCCTTGTTCATGAACTTACTCTTATATGAAGGACAAGCTAGAGGGCTTTGGGGAGAAGAATTAAGGATAAAGGATATAGATGAGGATAGAAATTTCAAACCAATTCAGATGTGGACCTCGATATGGGACAATAGATATGGGAGATCCCATTATTTGTACTTTGAGGAATATTTTGTTAAACCCTTGCAACAATTATTGGGGAATCCATCTGATTACAACTTGTCTCTTGAAGTGCAAAGATTTCTTAGACCCAAAGAGAAAGATCCCAAGAAAAGGGTGAATCATAATTGGGGAGATTGGTACACATTTTCTAATTTCACTATAGTTAGAGCATATGGGTTTGAAGGAGCACCACACTTGCTACCAAAAATAGTTCCTGATAGGGTGGCCTATTTGGAGATTGTAAGACAGTTGGCCAAATCAGATGCTAAGCATCTGAAAGGATACAGTAAACAATTTATTATGCCAATTACTTTGTGTTTTGGAGATTTCAAAGTTGTTTCCAATAAAGTATATGGAGAAATTGATAAGAAATTGGCACATTACAATTTTCCAATAGGGAATGAGAAAGAATTTTGATTCAGAGAATTTTATCAATAATGCAAAACTATCACAAACATTATCTGGTATGAACATCAGTTTTCTATGGATGATATGATATGGAATTGTGATGAAGCTTTGGTAGCATAGAGGATATCCACATACAAAAATATCATGCTAGTTGAAGCACGGAGGAAGGAGAATAATCCTTTGTATATAAGAGCATTCCATGATGTACAGGAACCTTTAGAAAGAGTAGAGCAGGTGATCACCTATGAGGATAAACTAACTAGGGATGTTCCCCTTGTGGTCTTTGAAACACATATGACAACTTGACCCTAGAATGCAGGCTGAAAATATGGAGCCCCTCAATTATATACCTTCACAGCCTACTCCTGAAGTAAGTTTCTCTGTGAATACTGCCATGAGTGAAGAAGGTGATGAAGAAGAGGGTGAAGTTGAAAAAATAAACGTACCTATTTTCACACAGTATGATTCACCCCATGAACAAAGTATTGCTAAATTTGAAGCATCAAAAAAAAATTTGATGATGTGAGAGTCTAGACTAGTCAAGAGTTGTTTCTAATAGTGACTTCATAAGACTTCAAAGTTCAAGTCATTTGTCTATGAACACAAAGGAAGAATCCTAAGAAAAAGGATGAAAGATATCACTCCTAAACAAGAGGCAACTACCTTGCAAGAACTGAGAAAGGAGGTAGATCAGGAACTAGAAGTTATCACCCGTGAGAAAGGAAGGGAGCTACTTCAAGAGGTTGGGGTCTTGCTCTTACCAGGATGGTACATTAGTTATGCCATAGTGTTTAATAGCTTCAGGAAAAGAGGAGATAAGATGTTGCACTTAATAGAAGAGGCAAGTGACAAAATGTATTCTGGGTCAGGTTACAATCCAGATGAACCTACCTTATTGATTTGGGCACTGTATCCCCAAGACAAGAGACCTGCCATCATTAGTAATCCAAGCCAAATGTTTGTACATCTCTTGGTACATAGAGTGGGAGATACTAATCCCATTGGAACAACAAAATTAAACATAAATGTGGAAAAATTCAATAAGACGCAGATTGAGAAATTGATAAGAGACAATGATAAACTAAAGAAAGAGGTAGCCAGTTATAGAGATAAATTACCCTCTTCCTCTTCATCAGAATTATATTCTCCATTTTTGGACTATGAGAAGAAAGTATTAGCTGCCATGGTAGATTTCATATATTGGAAGCATTTCTATGAGAAAGTTCAAAATAAATACAATGAATTAGAGAAAAGGATAAAAACCATCAAATTTGAGATGGTCTCTAAGATAATCAAGAAGAGATTTGAGAAGGTGATGAACCAGGCTGACCAATATTGGGAACTCTTTGTAAAAGTGCACTCTACTTTTCAAGAACATAAGAGACTACAGGTGTGTATGGAAGAGAAGAAAGATGAATTGATCAGTAAGGATATTATGAATGAATAGATCCTCCACAGATATAATGAGTTAATCAATCAGCATATGAAATTTCATGCCAAGATTAAGGTTGAGCTTGATGACTTCGACCAACCATTGGATATCCTGTTTCCCATGTTTTTTGATAATGAAGGGGGGTTTAAAGGACAAGACCATTGGAAAGATGAATTGTCTCAAAAACTACCATGGGCACTTGAGATATTCAATGACGAAGAGATAGTACTGGACAATACTCATAAGCGGCTCGACGGAATAATTTATATGGAGTACAATATGAAGGATTCTCTTTCAAATTTTAAAACTCATATTAGGGAGGATTATATCGAGCAGTTTTCAGCAATGAATCTGTTCATCACTGGGACTGGAAGAGCCCTGAATGTGGAAAAATAGGTATCGAGTTGAGGTCTACAAAATGATCGAGCACTTTATCATGGAGAGGAGAACTTTTCCAAATCCTGAGAGGTCATGAGTTCTCTATATTGAATGATGGTGCAAGTGCCACCATCTATTGTTGTTCCCTCAACTGATTTCTTTTATGTTTTAAAAAATATATATAATTAGTTAAGTTTATGAAAAAACACACCCTTTGTAATGGGTCTATAGCTTGTTGCTTCCCATATAAAAGGGAAACCAAGGACCAATTTTGATCATCATTAGTAGTAGTAGATAGGCTCATCCATTCACATATCACCTTTCACTCATCCGCTTTGATACTTTAAAACTTCTATTATTAACACATAAATTTTGAAGTATAATCAATGGAGAAGATTGCTCAAAATCGGTGATTTATTTCTAGTGTTCAATTGTTGTGTTAATATTCAATCCTATATGTTGTTGTGTTGTCTCCAAGGTGGCTTTCCTCTATTATTCAAATTTATACAATTTGTAAAAACACATTTGTTGTTGCTATGTGATTTTCTTGATTAGGTTCTGGCTAGAGTGAATTAAATTCCTTTCAAGTAATTCATTTTATTTGGTTCCTGCCAAGGATTAAAATCCTTTTAAATTGATTATTCTGATTGGTTTCCCTCAAGTTAAGAATTAAAAATCCTTTCGTGATATCATAGTAATTTGGGAAAATAACACTAGGATTCATAAAGAAGAGTACAATAACTAACAAATTGCACGTTTGTACACGCTGCAAACATCTAGAAAATTCCCAACAAGTTAGAGTTAAGTTGAGAAGTAGATCTGCCTACCTTACATATATGTCTCCATCATCACACAAATCTGACTCCATTTTCCCAATAGGATTAGGCACTATTCATACTTAAAACATTTTATACAAACTTTACTCATACACTTGATTCTCAAAACATCAACAGTAGGAATAAGTTATTATCCTGGCATCTATTTCACGTCCATGTTCCATTGTGAATAGATTGCCCAAGTTAGAGACTATATTTAAACCTTTAAATTTTCCTTATCATTTAGGTACACCCACCTAGGTTTAGCAGAGCCTAAAGAGTAGGGGGTTATCAATCATATTTGCCTCGTTCATTAGCCAAAAATGTACTAAGAAATTGGCACTCTTAAGGTTCAAAACTTGCATTTTTGAGACCTAACACAAGTACTCAACAAATCATTTAAGATTTGGCTTTCCTCTTTTGCATGTTTGGCTACAATAATATATTGCGCATTCAATCAATTGAATGTCACATATTATGATCATGTTCCACACAACCTTATCATTATTTGCTTGTTCACAACTCATACTACCTTCTCAAGAATTCTAAGAAACTACCTCACACAATATATTACTTAGGACTAAAATCCCATAAATCAAGTTTCCAACCACGTTGGTTACCTTGGTGAGTTTTTTCACCACAACATTATGTGAATTCCACTGACATAGATAGGTTTAAATTGTCTTCTATTCTACCACTACACCTCTGAAATCTCAAGAGAGTACACATATCCTACCAATGATGACATCATGTCTTCATTTTTTGGCACAAAATACATTATCTTGCTATATACTCAGCAACATCTTACTCCATCTTTTTCCAAGTTTTAGTGGTTCCTCACCCGAAAAATAACTCTGTCACCCCAATGTCCTACCTCTAACATTGATTTCCTCATTTCATCCCTTAATTCTCCAAAATTTGGGGTACATATGCTCTTTTACATCCCATAATAGTCTATTATTTGACTAAGTGAAAACCTTCTTTGTGGACTCATGCCACATAAGCATAATGCTTAGATATTCTACAGAGATAGATCTCCTTTACCATAGGACATCCACTCATGTATTTCTCTCATCCTTGGATTATTTCCAAAGATGTAATAAATCTTTCAACTCAATATAATTTTCTTGATAAGAATTGGTACTAATTTTGAGTATTAATCCTCATTTATTCATGTTGATTCCTAGAAGATATCAAATTTAATTGCATACCTAATTACCAAGCACAACTTTTCTCATTAGCTCAATTGATTTACTTAATCACATAGATGAGTCCCAACCTCGATATACCCTATTCCTAGGATAAGATCATCAATAAGTGGCTATTCTAATGTTATAGGATACTCTAACCCTATATGTTCCAATCAAGACCAAATGTACATCTCAACCAAGTTATTACCAACCTATAGGTGTTAATGAGTAGTCTAGTACATATCCCAACCCAATAGGTAAAACTTAACCTAAGGTTTCCCTCTTTAATCAAATGAACTTTTCATCCCAAATTTGGTTATTCTTAACCTATGGTTTCATTCGAGTATAAAATAAGATCGAATGATCATCCCAGTAAAGATATTTGATGTGGTTCACATAACGTCACATCATACCTTCTCTATAGCTTTATAGATAAACCTTATCATCCCCAAGGTTTTGTATCATAGTTAGATAATAGTGCCAAGTTGCTTCACAGCATTGACATATCACACATTATACACATAGTCTAACTATCTATGGCTAGATCAACAATAGTTACTTCTCCTAAAGCAATAGTAGTAGTAAGACACTTTCTTACAAATCATAAGTAATCTAGATCTTCCTTTGTCTATCCCATAGACAATGATCTTCCCTTTCATGATCAAGTAATCTACATATCCTTTCCCTAAGGTACTATCTTCTTTTCTTACAAGTTCCTTGCCTTGCTCAAAAATTAGATTCAAGTCAAGAGTTCTCCAACCTCTTGGATACCTCCTTCGTTGACTTTCTACTTTGATCCATATTATGCCAACAATGCATACTCACGGATTTGTAGTATTCTTCCCAAACCCTAAAATAATTGACTTTTTGAAGTTATAAGCTGCTATAAATAAGGGAGATTCTCTCAATCTTCTTTATCCCTCAGAGTTTTATTTCTATTCTATAGGATGAAGGTATATATTGGTTATTCTTCCAAACCTTCCTACATAACCCGATTGGGAATAATCTTCCACAATCCAAGGGGATATAATAAAAATTTGTTGGTTTAGGAGTTTCCACTCTAGGGATAACTCTTAACTAATCCCAAACTTAAGCAAGTTTTCAGGAATCTCATATTTCTTTCATTCTTTCCACTTACCACCTTGGCACAAGAACTTTTCAACCATTATCTCCAATAAGGTTTATCTAATAATTACATAATTAGCTTTTAGGTTCTAGTGTTGAACCTAGTAGCTATGATACCACATGCAACAACCTCGATGTTCTTTACAATAAAATTTCCAATGTTTTCAACTTAAGTGAATAAAACATGATGCCATGACATAGCAATAAAAAATTTCTTCCAATAATACAAATTACATGCATAATTGAAATAACACAAATTCCAATTTGTGATTGCATTCCAAAGTAATTATAAAAACCTTCCAATAACATAGATATCATATTGAACAAAGATGTCATACAATATTCCATAAGGATTTCATTCTAATATAATAATTTCACAAATTACAATATACCAAGAATGTACATAATTACAAACATAGCTCCACTAAGCTTCTTAGCATAAGATATAGATGGTCCAGGAATCCTCCTTTCAAAACCTTGGTCTTCTGTCACCTGCTGAGGAGAAGCATCACTCAAGCGCTTTTCCACCAACCACAAACTCATATGCGGTCCCCCATACATCTATCAATGATAGATGGCCCTACCCTTCGACGAAGAGATTGGTTGGGTAACCCCATATGACATACCACTTTGAGCTTAGTTTTGTACCCTACATGACTAGGATTTAGAACCTACACTAGGTAGCCCTCATGCATTTAAATGGACACAGTGAACTGACAGTGGAGCCCAAGGGAATCACACTACTTTGGCCAAAGTGTTCTCACTTAGTATAACCAAGCAATGTTCTATCATTCACTTACACTATAGCAAGCTCATTTTGACTTAAGGCCATTATATCTATTCTTAGGCCATTCCTTTCCATGGGAAAGCTACTCCCTAGGATAACCTATATCTTTAACAACCTAAGGAAACACAATTCATAAAGAAAAGTACTAGTTCCCTCCCTTCGTTGGACAACAATCTCAGGAGTAACCTACTATCCATCTAGCATAATCAAATTTCACCAGGTTTTTATTTTTGATCAAAAGTCAAATTTACCTTTTTTGGTGTATTGCTTGGGAAACGTCCACAAAGGATCAAATTTTTCACTACAAAGAAGATAATTTTTTGCATTATGAGTTATATACTGTTGTATTTTCATCCCATTACTGTATCATTCAATTTCAAAATATGGAAAAACCTCAAAACATTCTCCGTACACCATACAACTATTATGAGTGGAAGAAAAACATAGAGATCAGTTTGAAGAAACTGGGGTTGTCTAGAGTAACCATAGGTACAGAGGTTGAACCAACAGCAGCAGCAGAGAAGAGAAAATGGTTTAATAGATGAGATGAAGCTTTTGGAACATTATGCATGTCTATGTCTCCCGATCTCTTATTTCACATTGAATCTTGCACTACACCTAACCAAATTTAGACCCAATTAGAGTCCTTGTTTGGTAAGCAAGATTCTTTGAGGGGGCTTTAGTTGGAGAATGACCTTATAAGTCTAAATCCTAGAGATTTTAGCAGCATCCAAGACTTTTTCACAAAACTTAATTCTCTCAGATTACAGTTGTCATAGTGTGGTACTACTAAGCAAGATTCATAGTTGATTCTTTCCATCCTTGCCAATTTGGGCCCTGATTATTCATATTTTTTTTCTACTTTCTATGCTACGCGAGATGCACTTGGCATGAGATTTACCATTCCTTCACTTGATGATTTTTCTTCTTCTCTCACTCGAGAGCAAGCAAAATTGGTTCAGATGGGTACTCTGAAGTCTTCAAGTTCACAGGCTCTAGTTGTCATTCAAAGTCCTAAGGAGAAGGCTTCACCTAGCAAAGAAAAGAAACATAAAACAAAACATGGGCAAGCAAAAGAATCATCTTCACATGCATCTTCTGAGTACTCACCCTCTTCCAAAGGGGGATCATCTAGGAAAGCTAGACCGACTTGTGCTTATTGTCAGAAATAGGGACATGATGAGCATCGTTGTTATGCTAAGCAAATTGATCATTTGACACATATTCTACAAAAAAACAATATACAGTTTCCATCTTCTATGTCTCACAGTCCATCACCTTCTTCTGCATCACCATCACCATCACCATCTACACAAACAGGTACAATAGGTATTGCTAATGGATCTGATAAGATGAAAGGCCATGACTTACATACATCTGTAGGCCTTCAGTCAGACAGATGGTTGCTTGATTTAGGAGCTTCCCATCATATGGCATCTTCATAGGATATGTTTTCTACATTTGGTGCAAGCACCACACCACACATTCTACTAGGTAACAATACATATTTCAATGTTAGTGGGAAGGGTACAGTTGTCATTGATGATGGTACCTTTCAGGAGGTACTATCTATTCCATCTTTGACAACCAACCTCCTCTCCGTCTATCAGATTACTCATAGTGGATCAGGGAAGACAGTGGATTTTTCTCCTGACTCAGTTCTCATCAGGGATTTGCACACTAGGCAAATTGTGGCAGTTGGCACTGTTGATCACTTCTAGGCTTTATGACTTTTCTCATTTTGCTTCTGAGGATCCACCATTACCTATACTTGTTATTCACTCTCCACCATCGAGAGTACATATGGAGAAGAAGTCTGGTCACTTGAACTTGTGTGTGCATTCATCCACCATAGTTTCATAGACTCCTTCAAAGCTTCTTTCTCCTCCTCCTACTTATTCATAGATCATACCTATTGAGTAGGACACTGGTCATTCATTCTCTATATTTTCCGATGACTACTTTCCAGATATTGCATAACCATTTGTTGAGTCACACATTGCAGTTATTCATACCAGTCATTTCCCACCATTATTTGTGCCTTCAGAGGTTGCATATCAAGAGTCTTCATATTTTTTTGGCCTTGGCATCATTTATCTTGGTTCAGATATAGAGATTCAACAACATCCTTTCAGGACATCCATCTTCAAGGTTCTTGGTCCTTCACTCTACACCAAGGTTCTTCAACATCATCCTTTGGATTTATTTCTTCCCAAGGGGAGGAAAAATGTTTGACATTCTTGGATCATTTTCTACATCCTACATCGAGCTTACACCATTGCGACAGGAGTTTCTTCATTGTGGGGGGCCTTCTACTCTCCTATTCTTTCTCCTATGGAGATTCTTGTATATGTATTGATGAGATAGAAGTTGTCTTTGGGGGGTATCATGTAACCCACCTTCTATTCTTCTCTCACTCTCATTAGTGCATTACATTATTTTATTTTCTCTCTTTTTGGAGGGGAGTTTTATTCCCATGAGGTTTTCTCCCTTTCTCCTCTTTTACGATAGATTAGCTTGTTGTACATGGGTTCCTCATCAACTGTTAGGGCGGGACCCATTCATGCATCCATTCAAGTATTTCTTTATCATAGTTTAGTTTCTCCCTAGTTCATCTTAAGGGGGGGTGTTAGAGTAATAAAGTCATCACCTAATTAATTAATTAACCATTAATTAATTGGGTCACTTTATGCTTTATTACACTTAAGCTAAACTTAAGAGTGCTTTTAATTCATTATTTTATTTTATTAATTAGTTGCATTTTGCATGATTAAATCTTCTAATATTAGAACATGTCTCATTCATTCCTATGAGGACACTTGTCATGTTCTAATATAACCCTAATCTAGGGTTAGCTTTTATCCTTTTCATAAGGATTGTTTCATTGTAATTATTTATCAATTTTGTACAGCAGCACATTCACAACAGTTGTTCAAATAATGCAAATTGGTGTTTTCATTAGATTTGAGTTGTACAGAAATCATATATTGCTTATTTCTTCATAGTGTCATAGGTTTATTGTTGCGGGTGATTCATGGAGCTATGGGAGTAGATACATCAACTCTAACAGATATGAGTGTCCCTTAAGCTGCCCATGTTTAATCATATCTAGTATAATAATATTAACACCTATGACAAACAATCTCTCCTATCATGGAGTAAATACAAACACAAAGCATGGCCTCAATCGAAGAGTTGTCATAACAACAGATGATTTCATTTGAGAGTATCACCTCTTTGAATAAAAGGGTTAAAGCTATGAATAAGCCTTATGATTCCCTTGTTTATTCATATCTAGTATGTAATACTTATGATAAACATAATCCTCCTATTATGGAGTAATTATAAAAATTTCACAAGAAGTATATGTAGCTTCTACTTTCTTTCAAAGTAAACAATACTTTTCTCTAGATGCAAGTAACTATGATAGACCAATTTAAACAATCAAGAAACATCTCATTCAAAAATAATACAAACAAGGGAAGAATATTCTCATGCCTGTGATTTCCAATCGACTAGCTACAAACACAACACTTCCAGAGTAGCAACTAGCTTGGTATCAATCCTCCAATAAAGTCTCAACAACCACTATCTCACAAGTTGGAAAATACTTCTCTCAAAATAATAATAAACTCTCTCTAATGATCAAAGCTCTCACTCGCTATATTTGGCAGAATATTATAGATAGAATTGTAAATAGAATGCAAAAACTTGCTTAAGGAATGCATCCAAAACAAGTGAACTAGCTCCACTATTTATAAAGAAATTAGTAACTACTCAGCCTACATTTTAGGCATGAGTTCTAATAGCAACTAGCATGCATAGCAACACATATATCATAGCTAAAAGGTGGAAAACATGTAAGCACTTACTCAACTAAAACAACTACAGATCGACCTTGTTGATCGACAACAATTAGAGACTAATTCAAATCTTCACATGATAGAATTTAGTTTGCATTTCATAATGGACATCTACAAGTATAAGGATTCAAAGGTGGCGCCAAAGCACCATTATATACTTGTAGAGATGGCACAGTTTCCTTCTTATCAAAAGCAGTCAATATCAAATATGCACCACCAAGCTTACATTGACTAAGTCTTGTTATGAGTCGATTCACTTAATAAATTGGTTTGACAAAGTCGTCTACATGTATACATGCCTTTATAGATGTTAGCTTATGCAAAATAACATGGCACTTAGGCTTCCCACAAAAGAGGCGTCGACTTATTCTATTATTAAACATCGACTTAATGGTTGCTCTTTGTTTGTAGATTACAAACTCTTCTTTCGCATACAGCAAGAGTAAAATGCAACTAAAGAATATAGTCACATATTTATCATACTTCGGCCTTGGTTTAGTTTATCATTTCCAATGATAATCGACCTCAAAGCATATAAAACATCCTTCAAATACTTTGCACGTTAGTCACTTTAAATAGCTACAGATGCACACTAATCCATCATATCCACACGCTCGTCAAAGGCTCAATGAACTAGTTCATTTTGTTGATTTGGACTTGGTCAAAGTGCTACAGATATTGTTGGTGTGAATAAGTCTTGTACCTAGTTTATTCCTTTACTAGGGACTTAGGGGACTTAATTCACATGTTAAGTTTAATTAGGATATTAGTTGTATCTTCTAGAAGTCTTAGTTGTCTTATCTATACTTTACACTTTCCTAGGTAGTTATGAGTTAGTTGTCTCATGTGATAGGATTAAGACACTTGTCATGATCTTTTCTTATCCTATCTCTCATCCTTTCCTTTATAAGCAAGGCATCTCTAGCATATTTTGCATTGTATTGTATAGTAATGCATTGATCATATTGTATCATATTGCAATCCTTGTTTGGTGGAATAGCATCTTCCATTGTTGCTTCTCTCTATCTCTTGTGGAGGTCTTTGGTGTTGCAGATTGAAGATCTTGGGTTGATCACTTCAACATGGTATCAGAGCTTTGAATCTAGCAATCCCCTTCCATTTTTTTCATTAGAGAGTTTCCATCAAGTTTTCTATTATGATTTGAGTTTCTTGTATCCTATATTGCATGTATGCATTTTGGTGAGATTTGGTGATTGCAGCACTTTTGGCTATAGTGGTAGTATTTTAGGCTATCCCATTGCGTCCAGGAGGCTTGAGAAAGCCAGATTTGGCTTTTGTTTCACTCAGTTTGGTCACCATTTGCATTTTTGGCAAAGAAGGGTTTGAAGCTCAGATCTGGTGAACAGCTTTTTACAAGAGCATTTTTGGCAAAAAATAAGCCTACCATTGTGTTTGGGTTGCCATTTCGGAGTTTTTTTATACACAATTTTCCTATATTTGGCAAAAATTAATTTCGGGGCAAAAAAAAATTTAGCAGAGGAGGCCATATGGCCCCCCTACACAAGTATGTGTCATCGTCAGAAATTTTTCTTTAAAAAATTCTTATTTTCGGCTTTCTTTTCGGGCGATATTTGTAAAAATTTCAAATATATATATAATTTTAAAGTGCATAGCACTTGGTTTTCAAGCACTTATAGCACTACACATTTCAGGGGTCGTAGCAGACTTAAGTTTGCAGACACCGCTAGCCGCCATCGGTGACAGTCAAGGCCTTAACCGCCCGCCACAGTCGTGACCACTAGGAGTGGCGGGTAACTCCCTAACTGCTGGTGATAGCAGCACCGAAGTTTTCAGACCGCCAGGTGGGTGGTGGAAACCTTAACCACCGCTTCAACTACCACGGGTGACGCCAATAGTAAATGCCAGCCTTGACCGACAGTAGCTGAAAGTCAAACTGCTAGCACAAGCCGTGCATGTGACCTCAGAGAGCCAAACCGCTAGTGGTGTATTGACTGCCGGGATTTTTTTTCTGCACTAGAGCACCTGGTCATGTGGCTGACCAACGGCTTGCCCCTGAGAGCTTAAATTTTGTGCCCATATAGTGTTAATTTTTGCTCCTATTTAGCATTGAAGGTGCCTTTTATAGGCCTTTTTTTCAATTTTGCATAACTTTTCGCCACGACATTGGATTTTCAAATACGAGATATCGTCGGAAAGTTGGTTCAATGAACTTCACAGTGGTGTAGGTGATTTTTCCATATTTTGACATTTTTTGCTAGTTTTTTTGGATTGAAGGTACAAGTGCATTTATTGCTTATCATTGGCATAACTTTTGCAAACGAAGTCGAAATTTGGCAAAAAAAAATTGAAATTGCTCATAAAATCACAAGGAATCTATTTGTAACCTTCTTTTTTAGTTTTGGCAAGTTCTTTTTTTTTTAAATTGTAAAAATCACTGTGTTATAAATAGTTGATTTGAGCTTGTCACTTGTAAAAATTGAAAAATTTCTTCATTGTAATTTGTTGGGGGGGTTGCAAAATCAGTTTTAATACATTCTGGGGGGGTGAAAGGCACAATTTAAGTGCCACATTGTCTTCTTTCTTTCGGTGTTCATGGCGGATCTAAGGAAAATTGAACCACTCACTCCACACAATTATCATACATGGAAGCTAAAAATGACTCAATTGTTACAATCTAAGGGTCTATGGCAAGTGTTAGATGTAGAACAACTTGAATTCACAAGGGATTATGAAAAAAAAATTCATAGATGTAAAATGGATGAAGCAAAAGGGCTCATTGGCTTACATGTACCTAATAATTTGTTGTTTCATATTTCGGAGTGTAAAACACCTAAGAATGTTTGGATAAACTTGAAGAATTGTATGGAAAATCAAATCAGTTCTGAGTCTTACAACTTCAAGCAGATCTACAATCACTCTCTCCAAATGTATTTCCTTCAATTCAAGATTTCCTTGCACAATTCAAGTTGATTTTGTCATAGTTGAAAGGATGTGGGAAAGATAAATCTAGTGATGAATGTATCTTCTTGATTTTGTCTAAGTTAAAGGGCCCTTATCAAGTGTTTTCTTCTACTTTCTATTCAACTATGGATGCAATGGGGAAAGATTACAAAATTGCTACATTTGATTTGTTTTGTGAGCATCTTACTAGGGAGGAGGTCAAGTTGATTCAGTTGGATGTCTTACCTAATTCTAAGAATCATGCTCTAATGGCTCAATCATCGAAGGGTAAAGGAAAGAACAAGAAGAAGCCCAAAGCATAATCATCTTCAGGTAGTGAGAATCCCTCCAAACTGAAGCTGAAGAACAATCAGAAGTCCACTCCATCTCCTTCTCCTTCTATCTCTGGAGATTCTTCTTCCAAGTCCAAGAAAAAGAAAGGAGAACCTTGTTCATTTTTGTGGAAAAACTGCATGATGCAACTCATTTCTTTAAGAGATTAGAAGTCTTGGAGGAAGCTATGAAGAAGCACAACATTTCAATGTCTAAGCCTTCTTCCATGGGCAAAGGTCAAGCTCTTTCAGCACGGGCCATTCATTCATCTTTAAACAGTTGGATTCTAGATTCAGGTGCTTCACATCACATGACCAATTCATGTGATCTTCTTGATTCCATTGTTCACACTTCTACTTCTCATATTGTAGTTGGGAACTCTTCACAAATTCCAATTTTGGGGACAAGCTCCGTTCATATGCTAGATGGGTGCATTGAGGATGTTCTTCTTGTTCCTGATATTTCAACAAATCTACTTTCCATATATCAGATTTGTCATTCTGGAGATGGGAAGATAGTTGAGTTTACTCCACAGAATGTGACTATCAGACAATTGCAGGATCCTGAGAAGGTTTTTGCTACAGGGATAGTTGATCATGAGAACCATTTGTATCGATTTGATGGCTTTGAGTCTTCATCGGGTTCATGTTTTGTTGCTCATGTTGATTCAATGAGCAAGATTTGGCATGACATATTTGGGCACTTGAACTATAGATATCTTCAACAGATGCAAGCACATAACTTAGTGGTTGGTCTTCCTAAGATCACTTGCACGGATGGTGTTTTTCAAGGTTGTATTCTTGGAAAGAAACATCAAGATCCTTTTCCTAAGGGTCAAGCTACACGTGCAACCACACCCCTTGAGTTGGTCCATAGTGATCTTATGTCATTCCCAACTCCTTCTTTTTCAGGGGCTAAGTATGTGCTAACATTCATTAATGATTTTTCCCATCAAACATGGGTCTATTTTATGAAGCTCAAGAGTGAAGTCCTCACAAACTTCAAGACCTTCAAAACATTTGTAGAGAAGCAGTCAAGTTTTTCTCTTCGACAGATACACACAGATAATGGGGGGAGTATGTCAATTAGGCATTTTAGGATTTTTGTAGTGAGCATGGTACTCTTCATCAACACACAGTACCTTACACTCCTCAACAGAATGGTGTGGCGGAGAGAAAGAATATGACTCTCAGGGAAATGGCCAATTGTATGATTCAGTCTAGGTCCATGGCACCAGCATTTTGGGCCGAAGTTGTCAATTGTGCCAACTATATTCAAAACCATATGCCTCTCAAGGCAGTGTGGAATATGACCCCTAAGGAGGCTTGGTCTCATCGCAAGCCTAATGTATGCTTCTTCAGAGTATTTGGTAGTGAGGCTTGGGCATTCATTCTGAATGGTCAGCATAAATCCATGGAGAAGAAGAGTCAGCGGTACATCTTTGTTGGCTATTGTGAGGATGTGAAGGCATACAAATTGTTTGATCCTGACACACGAGAGGTTCATTTCCGATGTGATGTTCAGTTTGTTGAGACCTTCACCCAGTCAAATCCTCCTTTGACTTCTTCTTCATCACAACCTACTCAATCTTCTTCAGTTGATGATACTTTGCCACTTGAGGAAGATTTTGACAATGGACTTGATGCACCTCCTCCTCATTCACCCACTAGGCCACGATGGGCTCGAGTTACTCTTGAGGAGGTTGGTCCTCTTGTTGGTGATCCCACAGACACTCGTCGCACTTGTTCTCAAACTTTAGGAATTAGTCTTTTGAGTCATGCTGTTTTAGATGATCCTCAGAAGTTTTTAGATGCTTCAGGTATTCCAAAGTGGGATAGTGCTATGGTTGATGAGTATTCTTCTTTGATGAAGAATCATACTTGAGATCTTGTGCCTCTTCCTAAGGGAAGAAATTTGGTTCGGTACAAGTGGGTGTATCGTACCAAGTATGCAGCAAGTGGTTCCATTGACAAGTACAAGGCTCATCTTGTTGCAACGGGGTTCTCTCAGGTTGAAGGAATTGACTATTCTGAGACCTTTGCTCCTATTGCCAAGATGAATTCTATTCACCTTGTCCTTGCTATAGCTGCATCTTAGGGATGGTCAGTATATCAGATGGATGTGAAGAGTGCCTTCTTGTATGGGGATCTTCATGAGTAGATCTATATGGAGTAGCCACTAAGTTTTGTGCAGGACTCTTCACTTGTTTGCAGGCTTCAACATTCATCGTATGGTCTCAAACAAACCCCTCGGGCTTGGTATGAGAAGATGGATAGTTTCTTGCTTGCTTCTGACTACACTCGCTGCCATTCTGATCCCACAGTTTATACTCAGAGACATGGAGAGAATCTTCTCGTACCTGCGCTCTACATGAATGATTTGATTCTCACAGGGAGTTTTGCTTCCATGATTCAGAGTACATAGCGAGCATTGATGGAGTGATTTGATATGACCAACCTTGGTCTTTTGCATCGCTTCCTTGGTCTTCAAGTTCATCAGACTTCTGAGGCGATCTTCATTTTCTAGAAGAAGTATGCTCTTGATTTGCTTCAAATATTTGGCATGGTTGATTGTAAGCTTGTTCCTACTCCATTCCAGTTAGGTGTTGTACTATCTACCAGTTGCACTATGCCTATAGTTGTTCCTACCTTGTATCAGTAGTTGGTTGGTAGTCTTTTGTACTTGACACATAGTCATCCTGATATTTCCTCTGCAGTTGGACTTGTCTCTCGCTTCTCACAGGAGCCTCATGATATTCATTGGAAGTCCGCCAAGCGTATCTTGAGATACATTCAGGGCACTACACATTTCGGCATTCACTACACTTCAGGTGCATCTCAGATTGTGGGCTTCACTGACTCAGATTGGGTTGGTGATGTCAATGATCAAAATTCTACTTCCAGCTTTGTTTTTTTCCCTGGTTCTGGTCTAATTGCATGGTCATGCAAGAAGCAAACTGCTATTGCATTATCATCGACAGAGGTTGAGTATCAAGGTGTAGTGTTGGCTAGTCAAGAGGTTTTGTGGCTTTGTTAGTTGATGACTGAGTTTGGATTCCCTCTAACTCATCCCACTACTCTTTGGTCTAAAAATCAAAGTGCCATTCATATCTCTCGCAACCCAATGGAGTATCAGTGTACTAAGCATATTGAGACCCACATGCACTTCAGCAGGCAGCTCATCTAGGATGGTGTTCTCATCTTGGAGTATTTTCCTACAAATCAGCAGGTTGCAGACATCTTCACTAAACCTTTGGCATCGCCTCGTTATCTTCAGTTGTGATCAATGCTTTGGGTGAAGGAAGTTGTCCTTGGGGGGTCTTGAGGAGTCCTCCTTCAGTTTTTTGGCTTTCTTTGTAGCTTTTTCTCTCTTTTGGAGAGGAGTTTTCTCCCACAGAGTTTTTCTCCTTTTCTCCACTTATGAGAGTTTTTTTTTGTTTTGTACATGGGTACCTCATCAGGCCTTGTTGTCGGGACCCATCTTTTGCATTCTGCATTGGTTTGTTCCTCCCTAAGTTGCACTTAAGGGGGGGTGTTGGTGTGAATAAGTCTTGTACCTAGTTTATTCCTTTACTAGGGACTTAGGGGACTTAATTCACATGTTAAGTTTACTTAGGATATTAGTTGTGTCTTCTAGAAGTCTTAGTTGTCTTATCTAGACTTTACACTTTCCTAGGTAGTTATGAGTTAGTTGTCTCATGTGATAGGATTAAGACACTTCTCATAATCTTGTCTTATCCTATCTCTCATCCTTGCCTTTATAAGCAAGGAATCTCTAGCATATTTTTCATTGTATTGTATAGTATTGCATTGATCATATTGTATCATATTGCAATCCTTGTTTGGTGGAATAGCATCTTCCATTGTTGCTTCTCTCTATCTCTTGTGGAGGTTCTTTGGTGTTGCAGATTGAAGATATTGGGTTGATCACTTCAGTAGATATATTATGCAAGGTAGTATAATATAGTGGCCATTGTATTTTAAATGCTTGTGACTTTAACCTAAGCGCTTTACTCATGCACTATATGTCCTTGCAACATTTAAATATGCCTTCAAACTATTTCACTCCCTATGCGGGTTAGGCATTCTTCTATGTGTTCACTTTTATAATGCCATACATTTCTTTATGGTTTTGACCACATTTATAATGCATCCACTATATGTGTGTGTGTGTGTGTATGTTTGCTATAATATTACCATAGTAATATATACACAAAATTGTTCTTCAATATTGATATATATATGTGTATATATCATATATCATTTATCATTGTTTTCACATATATTCACATATAATACTAATCGGTTCATACATATATATAATCTTTATATATATATAAAGATTATATATATATATAGCATTACATGTTATCCATGCATATTATATATATATATATATATGAATGTACCTATACATATATACATATATATATGTCAATAGTTAGCATTAACGCTAAATCATATATACATATATGTACATGTATGTATATACTAATATGTACATATATATATATATGAATGTACCTATACATATATACATATATATGTGTCAATAGTTAGCATTAACGCTAAATCATATATACATATATGTACATGTATGTATATACTAATATATATATGTGTGTGTGTGTATGTATATATATACACACACTCCTTTATTAAGCATTTATGCTTATGTGTGTATTCTATATATACATATATATATACTATATAGCGACATGGTAGTCAAATGATCCATTCAATATTTGAATGATCATGACCTATGTGACTATAGCATCATATCAATCATTTATATACATATATGCATATTTATACATATGTCACCATACTCATATGGACATCCCATTTTATCCATCATACGCGTATGTCATCATATGCTTATATCCCAATACTCATTCAACCACACACAAACAAGCACGGTAACATGAGGAAGGAATCACAAGTTCAAATAGATAAACATCATGCAAGCATGCATTCAATAGTAATCAAGACCCTTACTAATGTAGACACATTACGCTAAGGATGACTTACCACTTCCCAACTCAATGACTAGACTCAACCAATCTATTGTGGGTGTGTGTAAGCTCAAATAGGTTATATTTTTTTTTTGGATAACCCAGCGGTATCCCCGCGACCTACCCCACCCAACCTCACCTTATCTTCGCCTTATAGATGCCAAGTTGGGTATCAAAAGGGGCGAGCTGAGGTGAGACTAGTCCCCTAGGGATGCACACGACCACCTGCAAGCCACATGCATTGGTTAAGCTCGAGCCTCGAAGTCAAACCCAAGACCTTTGGGAGAAAACCCAAGCCTCAAGCCAACTACGCTACCCGTGCAAGCTAAGCTCAAATAGGTTACGTTACTGGTTACCCAACCAAGACCTCCTAAGTGATACTTCCCATCTACCTAAAGGAATGAACATATACCTACATCCAACTATCACAAGCACATGGTAGCCAGTTGTTCACAAAACATGCATTAAATATAATACATCTCCATAGTTAGAATATTAATTCAATAACCATCCATTTCACACATATCCATTTCTTCATATGACATTAATGAAATAGCATTCATTCATAATGCATTGATAACAAAGTACAAGCACATTTTATTCACCATCAGAATACAAGTTACATTCACATTTACCCTATATAGTAATAGTAAATAGTAATTAAATAATTGGGGTGTAACATACTTCCCCCCTTTTGACTCATTGTCCCCGATGATCTATAGCACTTTAACATACAGATAAAGACAAATAAAGTTTTACTTACCATTCTCAAAATACATAAGATTTATAAAATGTTCATCCTATGTAGCTCACTCCTTGCAACCTTGTCCTTCCTGGACCTTGCATCAAGTGTCCTTGCTATCACATAGGGAAAACTTGTATGTCTCACACATACTCTCTCAAAGAGCTTATGTGTTGTATTCATAATATTTCATATGTACATCCCATGTACAACACTATTTGAATAATACATGACACCTAATCAATAGTGACTAGAAGGCATGTTCTCATTGGCTCACAAACGTATCCTTAGTATAATCCAAATAGAAAAGGATTGACGATGCATTGTGCATTACACTGTGGGTCCCATCCTTCCCTTTGTTATTTACACCTTTAGATAACTTAGAAGCCAAGTTTTCCCATTTCTTACTTAACTATTTACTTTAGCCAAACGTAATGTTCTTGACCAATTGTCTGTCTTGAGCACAACATTGCTCTTGGACATCTATCAATTCCGATATTACTTCATACTTAAGCTTTGTATTGACAAAGTTTCATTAATCTCTTCGATATATTACTCCTTTTTGAAAAACTATCAATTCTAAGGTTAACCCTATTTCTTAGCCTATTTCACCCTATTTAGAGTTTCCAACCTTCCTTTCCATATAATGGATTAAACCTCAATGTTAGAAGTTTACAAGTACTCAACAAATCATTTAAGATTTGGTTTTCCTGTTTTGCCTGTTTGGCTACAATAATATATTGTGCATTTGTTCAATTGAATGCCACATAGTATGATCATGGTCCACACAACCTTATCATTATTTTCTCATTCACAACTAAGACTAACTTCTCAAAAATTATAAGCAGCTACCTCACACAATATATTACTTAGGACTAAAATCCCATAAATCAAGTTTCCAACCACGTTGGTTACCTTGGTGAGTTTTTCGACCACAACATTATGTCATTTTCACTGACATAGACAGGTTTAAATTGTCTTGTATACTACCACTGCCCCTCTGAAATCTCAAGAGAGTACACATGTTCCGCCAATGACGACATCCTGTCTTCATTTTTTGGCACAAAAGAAATTATCTTGCTATATACTCAGCAGCATCTTACTCCATCTTTTTCCAAGTTTTAGTGGTTCCTTACCTGACGAATAACTCTATCACCCAATTGTCCTACCTCTAACATTGATTTCCTCATTTCATCCCTTAATTCTCAAAAAAATTGGGTACACAGGCTCTTTTACATCCCATAATAGTGTTGGCATATGGCTTCTAGTGTTGTAATTGATGGCAACCTAAGTCATTAGTCTAGTCCGCAAATCAAGATTCTTTCATACCGACAAGCAGAGTAAAGAACTAAGTATTACTAGAAGAGAGAATGAAGAATAGGGTACCCGGTTAGTATGTTGATCTATATGCTTCACCGGATTATCATTTTGAGTTTTGGATCTCAGGGAAGGTTGTTAAGTATCTATATTATCTTATTGTTAAGTTTTGTGATGTTGCATTAATCGGTGTATAAGTTAGGAGATCCGACAAGATGATTTTTTGTTTATTAGCTCACGGTGGCTGACTTACTGAATATGGCATGTCGTGGATATTCGAGGTATAATTAATTAAGGTATCCTATGCTTGAAGATTTTTTTTTGGGTCCTAGCTCTGCCATGGCCAACTTTTATGGGTACGCATCAAATATTAAATGTGGATTAAGCCGACTATTGGAAAATATTTTTATTTTGTTGAAGCCGACATGAAGCAACTAAATCTTTGATAGCGGATATATATAAGAGATTGGTTAATTCATTGTGTAGAGCGACAGTGTGTATGTTTGAAGTGTGCAAATAGTAGAAGGTTTGTTGAGCGATTATGCACAGTTTCACTTGCGCAAAAGAGGATTGTTGTGAAGCGAATTAAGGCAGAGTAGAGCGAAGTGCAGAATTAGACAGAAGGTCCAGAATCTGATCTATGAGCCTTACGGGAACTAAAAACACACATTTGTAGATGCTACTTTCTCAATTCAACTCTTTTTTGTAATCCAAATATGTTGTAAGGTAGTGAACCCTCCTAATTTTGAGCAATGAGCTCTAGGCAGTGTGCTTGAATGCATGTGCATTCCCCTTTTTCTTCATACTTTTAACAAAGTATAAATTATGGATTAACCTCCACCATGGTTTTTCCCCTAACAGGGTTTCCACGTAAAAATATTGGTGTTATGGTGTTTTGATTGTTTCCTTCATGTGCTTGCATCTTTACTTTTGTTTAAATGTTGTAAATGTTTTAAGATCTGGATTGTAATTTAAATATTGAACACTGATTCACCCCCCCTCTTAGTGTTCCTTGAGTCCAAAAATTGGTATCAGAGCAAGGTTCCTCTGCAGAAGTTTAATAGCTTGAGGTGGATCTTGGAATTCAATGGACTCTGGTGGTCTTCAACAGCAGCTTTTGGTGGCACTTGATGATCTTGATCACTCTAAAACTTGAGATGGAATCTATGGTGATGAAGCTAACTAAAGAGATTGAAGAAAGAAAGAAGAATGAGGAGAATCTAGCCCAGACCTTAAAAGAAAGATCCGAAGAATGCAGGAAAGTTAATAGTGGATTCATTCAGCTAGAGATTGAACTACAACAATCCATAAATAATGAACAAGATCTTGAAAGACATACAGTTATTCTTAGAGATGAACTCACTACTGCAAATGAATACAAGGAGAAGTTTACGATCAATTCTGCTAAGCTTGATGATCTAACTAAAGGACATAAGGATGCAAATGACAAGCGATTTCTTGGATATGAGAAGGGAGAAAGCTCCATATCTGAACATAAAGATTCTAGAAAAATAAATCAGATGAACAAAGGAAGAAGGTATCTGGTAAGACAACCCAATGCTCAAAATTTTAATGGTAACTACCTTTCTTGTAATAAATTTGGTCATATGGCTTCTAAGTGTAGAAGTAAAATAAATTCAAGTAGTCCATCATTTCCTGGTCAGTGTTTGAGTTGTAATAAGTTTGGTCATAAGTCAATTGAATGGAGAAGTATGTGTGTCAGTGTAAGGAATGTTAAATGCTACACCTATGGAAGATTTGGGCATATTGTTAATCAATGCAGATCAAGAGGAAATCAATGGAATGAATGGTCTAGAAAAATAAATCTTGTGTGTTACAATTGCAATAGATTTTGTCACATTGCAAGATTCTGTAGGAATAGAAACATGGATAGAAGAGGTTCGGTATACAAAGGAAAAATTTCACAGAAAGATGATAAAGGAAAAGGGAAAGTTAATGCGGAAGAAATAAGAGATCAGATGAAGAAAACATGGGTAAGGAAGAGTGAGTCTGATGAAGGAAATAAGCCGCACCAAAATCTGCTTCTGGTAATTCCTTCAGAAATTTATCTTAGGCCATTGGTTTAGGGGGAGTTTTTCAAGAAAATCCTTTGTCCCCCTATCGGTAGTTGGCACCGAAATGCAGGAAATTGTCAATAGTTGTGCTAATAGTTTACAAATGTATCAATGATCACTTGTGTAGAAATTTGAGAAGTAGAAGGTCCGAAAATGAATTCTTCTTTTGTTGTCTAAGAAAATAGACTATCCAGAACACCTAGGGAAAAATATTTAATGCGGTAAAAAGGTTAGGTGTGCAAGTTATAAAAGGGTATTTGGAACCCTCATTTGTCACCTTGCATTGAAGAAGAATAGGAGAGCTTCTACAATAGAATTTTGAAGGAGTAAAGTCAATTCGGTGGCGAATTCTTTAGGTATTTCAGTTGCTTATAGAATTCTCCCTTAATTTGGTGCTCGGTAGAAACTTGTTCGGTACGAAAAGGAAAATGAAGCAAATCAAAGGAATGGTGAATTTAGATGAATATAGCAGTGAGAAGATTAGGGATGTGAGAAATATGTTGTCGGTTGATGAATTGAAATGGCTTGAAGGTGTGGAACACAAAATTTTGGACATTTGGAGTGAATTTCCCTATTTTGATAACGTGGAAGTCATTAGGTTTATCCTGAACAGATTGAATGATGACATTCTAACTCTGGATAAACCCTATCTCATTTCGAAAAAGGTGATTAGGAATCTAACTAGATTATGCAATGCTGGGGATATAGTGAAAAAGAAGTTGATTCGGAACAAAGAAGTTGAAACCCTAACTAGAGTAACTGGAGATCAAAGGGCTTTGATAATCTCGATAATCAAAGATCTGATAACAAGGTACATTGCGCATGGAATCTCATACAAAATCTTTTTCAAAAATAGGGAAGGCGCAACTTCGATAGGTGCAGTTTACATCTCTCATAAAATGATAATGGAGGATCATGATTTTGACCTGTGTGGATTGCTAAAAGATCAATTGATAGAAAATGTGCAACTAACAAAGGAGGCAGATTACCCCTTTAGATTTATGAACACTCTAATACTTTGGTAAATTGTAAGCAAGAGTATGAAAATTTGTTTAAAGAATTGCTAAGGAAGTTTGGAGCAATTAGCATTTCCATTCTAGTAAGAGCACTTGAAGTTGGATCCTCTTCCAGTGAGATGGAGAGGAAGAAGAAAAAAGCACAAGAGATTGTTGATTACACTCCTCTGGCACACAAGACTCCAAAAATTGAAGGAAAAGGTAAAGAACAAGTGATTGTGGACATACCAGATGAGGAATCTGATGAGTACACTCCAAGGTAAGAACCGGAATCAGTTGAACTGGATGTAGTAATGGCAGAAGGAAGCGAAAAAAAAGGTGTTTTATCCAAAGTAGCCATGACCCTAATTTGTTTGCTCAGTTTTTCAACTCGTGGAAAGATCGCTGTGTGACTTTGGGTGGAATTTATTTTACTGTGGATGAGGAAGTGATTGCACAAGTGATGGGGTTCTAGAGCACTGGTATGAAGCATCTGAAGTGCACTAAAACCCAGGACAATGAAAGTATGAACAAGTTTTTTGTGGGGAATGAGGAGCCGGTGCGCAACCAGGAGGGATTTAAGAGGGAGGCCCTCCCTTAGCCGGGGAATCAAGTGTTCCTTGCCTTGATGAAGTACATAACTCTAGAAGGTAGATACAAAAATTTCTACTTCTACCATTTCCCTCTTTTGAACCACCTTCGTCATAAATTTTTGTTAAGTTTTCCTTTTTTTCTTCTTATGGACTTGGAAAGTTCTGTGGAAAAGTGTATAGAGGTTGTTGGTCTGAACCCTAATGACCCTACTCCCCTGCCGCTTCACTAGGGCCTCATTTTGAGGCTCTGCCACTTTCATTCGGCCTTATTGATCTATTTAGGATCTAGGACAAATTGCTTACAGAATGCGTAACATAAAAGATCACTTTATACAATGCTTAAATGAATTCAAAACTTCATAAACGAAATATCGTAATGAAACTTTTAAAATAAACTTAACATAATAACGTTGAAAGCTGAAAGAAAGAGAGAAGAAATAGAGAGACGAAACCACAATTGATAACGGAGTTCGTCCGTAAGGACTACGTCTCCGGGTCCCTCTCCAATGGAGGACCGATCCGATTAGCTCCAAGAAATCAGGATTACAATTGTGATAGCATCATTCCCTTCAAGCACATCGATATCACATCATAACTTGGACGTACAGGAACAATTACAATCTCCTCTCGAGCATAGTCTCTTTCTGCATCAATTAACTTCAACCTCCCAACTCTCACCTAAACCCCTCCTTTTATACACAAAATATGCCTAATTAGGCCTAACCACTCAATTAAATGCATAACCTTCCTGATCAGCTCGTACACTGGTTATTTTGTTTTACACAATTTGCTTGTTCAGGTGGTTAAGGTAAATCTTGTTTGTTTTGGCTTTATTAAGCCATTTGTTTAACCATTCGGCTAACAGTTCAATAACAAAAAGAACCGTTGCCTAAGTATATTCTAGAGGGCTCGCGTGGTCCACCGGTAGCTAACATTTTAGTTGAGAGGGTAGTCGGCGATTCCAACCCCGCCGGCCACGCATTATAACCAATTACCGAATTCTTCAACAATAAAAACAACCCGCCTCACATGTATATCGATGGCTATGTTTGGCATAGTGGTTACCGGCGGTTTCGGGCGAAGTGGAGGTTGTGGGTTTGAAACACAACAAACTTTTTGGTTAGAACAGATTCATCCACTGGCCGAAGGAGGGCAAATACGACGGTGCCACGTGTCAGATTCCTGTTAGCCCGTAATGCTGACTAAGCCGTCGACGTGTCGAGATCCTATGTATGCTGACGAGGACAATCCGTACGCTGACTGGACCACTGACTAAGCCGATGACGTGTGCTGACTGGACTGCTGCTTCGGATGCCCATACTATACGGCAGGACACATGTCACCCGCTGATTGGTTCGTACCATCTGAGTCACTTGCCACGTGTCGGGTCAGAATTCGGCCAAGTGTAATCCATACAGTACGGACTGCCACGTCAGCATGATGACGTCATCATGTGTACCCTCAAGTCAATCGAACTTTGACTGCCTGTAACTCGAGCATATGACGTCGGATTTCGATGAAACGAACGCCATCAGAATCGTCTCGACGAGCTCTTCGCGATGATGCTGGTTTCGTCGATTTTTGAGATGATTATTTTTTCCACCTTCTGGACACCCCTGAAGCTAGTTTGACTGGAAGTTTGACTGGTCGTAACTTGCACAAACGGAGTCCTTTTCGACCCGTTCAAGTTGCGTTGGAATCAGGACATCGTTCTCTTTCTGATGGTGCTAAAATCTGGAGTATTGGGAACACTTCAATTTTCACTGAAAGATTGTCCCCTAGATCACTTATGTCCTTCTAAACCCATTTCGGTCGTTCGTATTGAAGAGATTGAGCCCCCCACTATGACCAATTTATCTCTAGTCGAGTCCAAAGTCCCTATCAGGAAAAACCACCTGGTCCCTGCTGACACGCATAAATCCAAACCCACTGCTAAAAAACTTAAGGGGAATGTGGGTGCGGCCCAGACTAGTGCAGCGGCTAGCCTTTGTGAGCTTAAGTCCACCCCTACTAAAACTGCCAGTAAGCCCACCCTGAAGAGGAAGGAAAGAGTTTGAAGGAGCCTCCGAGCAAAGGTAAAAATGTGGTGAGCAAGGACTCTTTGGGGGACACAGTGGTTGCAGAGACAGTGGTGCTTGGTTGTGATGTCATCATTCGGTGCTCTGGTAGGCTGGCCAAGAATAGCAAAAAAGTGTAGGTCCAAGATTTGGATACAGAGGAGGAGCAGTCAGACAACAAAGATAGTAGGGATGAAGAGGTGTCTAAAGAAGAGGAGGATCAAGCTAGAGGTCCTGACTCCATTCTTGTTGTGGGAAAAGTTCAGAAGAAGGTTTCATCCTCTCAGTCTTCGGACCCATTGGATGTTGAGCATGTTGATACCGATAAGACTGTGGTTGGTGGGGAGGAGCTCTGTGTGTTGAAGGAGAGGTTGGATAATTTTTCAATGGGTCAGAGATGATGTTGTTCATCTCCTATCTAAGAATTGGGGTGATGTCATTTAGTCTACTACTGGTCTATGGTTCGTCCGTCTACTGTTGGTCTGTTTTGGTTGTTTTTTGGCTTAGTTTTTTATTCTTTTGAACTTGATCTTTATTGGCCCTAGTGGCTCCTTGTGAAGGGTACAATACCCTGTAAATGTTGCTTAACTAATCAAGAAAAAACCAAAGGTGTATATAGAATATCTTCCCATTCTTGAAATGAATATGAGGGAAGAAAGATCAAAATGTTTAGTCTCTAAAACTATTTATGTGTCTCCATGTTGATGTTGAAGGGTGCCACAACTAAATCAATAGTTTCAGACCTCACTAATGAAGGTGACAATCCAAAATATAATAGATATGAATATTGAGCAAGATCCAAAGACTCAAGTACTCCTCTAAAGATAAATATGCCTCCTCCAAATTTTTCTCAAAAGTCTCCACACTCATGTCAAACTATGATGAATGATCACGTGGAAAATAACAAGAGGGTCTACATGTTCCCTTAATATTGGAGAAGAATAAAATTCATCAAAGAGAAGATGAATGCAATCAATAGTGTCTTGTAGATCTCAAATATAGGACTTTACAAATAAACCTGCAATCTCTATCAAGTATTCATCCCAAGGAACTAGATCAGGAAGACCAATGTGAACCTCTTGTATCACTACAATGTTGATATCTAATAAGTAAGAAGAGGAGGATATGGAATATAATGAATCAATAATTTGATCAGATGTGAGAATACCCAAGTTTAAGTAGCCAAAATTCTCCTCAGAATTAAAGTTCATACTAGGAGTGTCATCAATAGCCAAAGTATCAAAACCATCATCAATTGCAAAGTTTAAAAAGGTATATAACTGAGATACATGATCAAATATCCCAGTAGCAATTATCTCTCTACTCTCCAAGTCTCAAATGATAGTTGAATCAGGTGTGAATTCCATAGTCTTCCCTGCTCCACGATAGGTAATCTAATAGATGTAAAGAAGATTGTTTAAAAAAGGAGGTACAAACAAAATATCATTAAAAGTACCATCCCCAATATCAACAAATCCCATCCTAGTTACATTCATATATGTATTTTTACCCATCAAAATAGGTGGCATAACACAAGGCTCGAAAGAAGAGAACATAGACTGTGAAGAATCCATATGATGAGAAGCTCCATAATCTAGAATCCATCTCCCTTATTCAAGAATTGTAGAAGCACAAAGAGCTTTACCTTTACTGTTAGATGTTTCAAAAGAAAATTCCACATGAAATTTTTCCTTACTAGATCCTAACTATTTTGAATTGGAAGAAGAAGTTAAATCAGACATTCTAGAAGGTAGATCAATGTTTTGATTCTTAAGAAGATGTTTTAGTTCATCAATATCCTTCTTATAACAAGAATATTCTTCATGTCTAGTCCTCTTGCAATAAGAAAAAATATGATTCTTAGATGAGTTCTCTTTTGAATAATATTAATTTTGTGAGCTTGATCTCTATGTGGCTTTTTCTTTGATTGATTTTGTTTCTTGTCAAATTGTCTTGACTCTTTCTACCTTAGGTTGATCAGCCAACAAATCCTAATGTTGTGATGGATTTATCAGACCCATAGAAAGGATTTTTTGTTGCTCATGCATCAACATCCCAAAATAATATGTGGGGTTATCTTCCCTTTATAGAAAGCTTATTTTTTTATGGTTGGCCCTTTATGTTTTTGACCCTTATGTAGTGTATATAATGAATGAGAAAATTTTAGGAAGATGGTGTACGAATTTCATATAGAACATTTTATATTTTGAAAATTTATGGTTTGTGTTAAAATAGGATGTCACATTTTAGGAGATTCCAATATTTTCTTAGGGGATGGTTATGTTTAAAATTATGACTGCATTTAATGTTGGTGGCATATTGGGGGTTTATTGTTTAGTGAGCACATACTTCATTAAGCTCATTAGAAGAATGCATTTAATGATTGGAGGTAATTATAAATATATTTGATGCTTGGATCTCATGTTGCAAGCCAATCTTGGATGTTAGGTTTGAAGGAAGCTATAATTCCATGACTTTAACATTGGGACATTAGTGGAAAATATGTGGGATAGTAATACTTTTTATTACTATAACATAAATTTATTAAAATGCACACTCATGATATATTAGAGATTTTGTCCCAAAAAAAAAAAAAACATACCAAAACAAACGACATCAATGCAAAAAGGGCATGATTTTATAAATAGAAGGCTTCACACTATTATGAGATGACATCATCATGATTTATAATAGAGAAAGTAAAGTCTGGCTTTCCTAATGATAGGGTACTTGAATCACATCATTGACACATATAAAAACCAAGAATGGAAGGGAAAGATTTATATAATTGCATCAAACCAATTATCGAGGAAAAATGGATCCCTTTTAAAACTAATACATTTCAAGCTATTCATATAATATAATAATTAAAAATATCAATGTTTGAAATAATGATTCATATACATTAATTTATTCATATAACATTATTTTTTATAATACCTTGATAATATTTAATTATAATCATCACCAAAAATTTAATTGCATAATATTTTTAACTTTACAATTATAAATCATAATATATTTTGACTCTACAATTATAAATCACAATATATTTGACTAATATTTCATCTGATTTTTTTAAAATAAAACTCAATAAAATAATATAAAAGTAATATAAATAATACATTATCATTTTTAAAATGAAAACCCTAACATTTCATCTCTTTATTCTATTTTGCAATGAAATAAATAGCCCTAGCTACCAAAATGGCTTCCCAAAAAGGTTATAGGTAGATTTAGTAAAAGAGGAGGGCATAGGAGGTCTTTACACAACAACAAGGAAATGGAACTATGTCTCACAAGGGACCACACCCAAGCTAGAAGTAGTTTTGGTTATTTTAAATTTATTAATAAATTTCTTTGTTGATAGGTTGTAGGAACCTCAAACTAATTGAAATAATGTGTAAAACCAAGCCCCACAATCCTTACCAACATTTTTTTTGTGTTTTAATATATATGTCACAACCAACAATATTCTTACACAAATATCCCACTAAACCATGATCTAGAGTCTCTCATGAAAATATAGTTCATTTCCTCAAAAAACCCTAAATACCATTATCTCTAACTATGCAATTCACCCTTAACCATTTTATTAGCAAAAATTTGAGTGGAAGTGATTCAAAGTTTTACATGATAGCATGGTTCATATCCTCAATTTCCTAAGGACTATCCACCTATAACTCCAATCTATTGAGGGGCACATGCAGTTGTCTTCTTTCTAGCTATACCATTATCCTTATAAAAAATTCTAAACTCTGTAGAGGTCCAGTTAAATTTAACATGATTTTATTTCTCATATTTACACTACTTTTTATAAATCAAAATCTAAAGAATAATCTTCAAGCACCTCAACACTTTCCCTAGAATTTAAGTCCGTAAGACCATTTTCACTAATGTGCCTATTTCTTCATTCCATAATTTTGAAGATATCATAGTTGCAATAGTTTGAATTTTTTCTTACTTAAATCCTTAAAATTTTGAAAAAATTGAAGTTTAGATACTTGAGGTGAAGACTAACTATACCACTACCCTCACAAAAAATTCCAAACTTTTTAGAGCTCAAGTTAAAAATTTCAATACTTTCCAAACTGGCTAGAACTTGGTCAATACCTTCTGCCAAATTTTATAACTTCTAAAAGCTCAAAGATAATCCTACAACTTCTAAAGGCTAGAACTTCATACAAACTTGAAACGAGGTACCATTTTTTTTTTAAATTACATAATTTTTAAAGAGGAATCTAAATATGAGATAAATTATTCTCCAAGTTTCCCCAAGAAAATATATTTACTTTACTCTTTAGAAGGCCTTCCCCGAGATACTTACTATCTATGTTTCCCGTTGAAGTCTTGCCAAGGTGATAGCTTCGCATGCCCTAAATTTTTTATGAGGTATTGCTTTGGTGGTAGATTATACTTCCTCTACCTTCCAAAGAGATCTAACCTTAGTAATAAATCTCCATCTCTATGTCATCATGAATATCACAACAATAATAATTTTAGTAATCTAATAAAATAAATAAGGATTTTTTTGTACAGTCTTGCCATCAAGATTAAACAAAATTCTAACTTGAACTTCCTTTGCCAAAACCAAATTTATTTTGACTATTTTGAAACCTTCATTACAAAAGATAGCATGCACTCCCAAATTATTTATCTTAATTAAAGATACGTTTCTTACCAAATTTAGTATATGTAAATCATCAAAGAAACTTTGAACTCTTCTACATCCAACAATTTTATGATACATATTGTCTCCCGAAATAATCATCTCCAAAAAAAATTGAGAACTATTCCCCATGAGGACTCATATGAAAGAGTCACTAAAATGTATTAGTCTTGCATCATCACATGCATGCATAACAAAAGAACACTTCCTCTAGATTCTTCCTAAGATGATTTTTTAGAGTCATCTCCAAGACTTTCTTTTCTTTTCTTTACATTGCTTTTTTATATGACTAGTTTTAACATAATTGTAGCATTTCACCTTAAACTTTTTGGGAGACTCTGACCTACCTTTGGATTTCAATATTTCTTCTTCCTTTATATTATTTCTTTTTGTAGACATGCAAAAATGCCTAACTCGTATCACACATCCTTGATCTTGCATTTTGCATCATTTTTATCATTTTCATCATCAATATTGCATAATACATCATTTAAATCACTTTCATCATTGATTCCCCCTTTAACATCATTTTTCATTAATTAACCTAATTTCCTCCATTAATTAAATATTTTGAATTATTTATTTAATTCATCATTTTTCACTAATTTTCCCTTCATCACCCCTAATTGGATAATTTTTAATTATTTAATTAGCAAAATCTAATTTTCTTTTAATGTCTCATAATTAAATAATTTGAAGTATTTAATTATCTAATTTTCTCTCCCACTTGCATGAAATATTCTTAATTAAAATAGAATATCCTAATCCTCCATAATTAAATAATCTTAAATTATTTAATTAATCTAATTTCCCTCTCAATGGAATATTTCCATGGAATATTTTTTTCAAAAATATCCCAACTTAACTCAAGTCTCTCATTTAACCCTTCATTTTCTTGATCTAATCTTCATCCTTCATTTCAATATATCTTAACCAATTCCCTAAAATTATGGATATATTTTGAGTTCAAACTAATCTTGACTCTTGAACCTCCTTGATCTAATCTCATCCATTGATCTCAAGATCAATTCTCCATCGTTGATCTAAATTTTGAAAATTTATAAAATAACTCTCATCCCTCCATAATCATCACCTCAAATCATTTGAGCTAATTCATACCATTTGAGCATTTTAGTAATTTCACCATCTTATCTAGGTCATTTGAAGATTTTATAATCATGGAAGCTAATGATTGAGCAATCCAACACACCATCAACCAATTTCAAAATGGAATGTTACATTTGCACATGTTTGATTTCAAGTTTTTGAATTGAATTTTCATTGTTGTTGATTTTTAACTTTTTTGCATTCAATTTCATTTGTAAGTGGGATTTGATCATTGTTCTTGATTTGGGTATTATGAATTCTAACCCTAGTTTAATAATTCATGCTTCATTTCCATTTTTCACTAACCCCACTTCACATTTTGGCACACTCAATGGGACCCACATCCCTGATCTTATGTTTTTTGTCAAGTTTTGATCATCTACTAGATACAATGGCATGATCGTCTATTATAGAGATTCATTCAATGTTTGTGGATTATCACGCTTGACAAAATTGGCACGTTTGACATCAACAGATTGGTGCATTTGAGGGTTTTACGTGTTTTCTCTCTGTGTTTGTAGGGTTTTTTGATAGATTGTTGCATCTGCTACATATTGTCACATATGATAGGGTTGTAGTACCATGTTTGAATATTTTGTCATCTCTGATACACATCACTGCGTTTAAAGAAGGTTGCAGTTTCGTGTTTGAGGTAATTATTGTGTCTGGCTATCTTTTACAATGTTTTATTTCTATACTTTTGTTGTTCTGAGTTCTGCAATCATTTGATTTGACCTAACCCTAACTATAACGTGTATCTTTCTACTCTATGTTTCTTTTATCCTAACTTGTTTGTGCAACATTATTGGATTTCGTTGGGAGAAGATAACATTTGAAACTACTAGTATTTTTGTGGTGTAGCTTTTTTGTTTGTCCAAGGAAAATAATTTCAAAATACTAACACATTGTTGCATGTTCTCTTGTCAAAGATAATCATTCAAACTTGTCTACTTCTGATTGTTATATTATATCACATTTCAAGTTGGTTCTCTAAAATTTAACTTGTTTACTATGTCTAGTAGGCTAGAGTGTAGGTATCCTCTCCCCTTACACTTCATGTGATCTTGGGTAACGAGAAATACCTCTAGTTTTTACTTTTTCTTTGAATTCACCGAAGGAGTTGTCTGTGTATCCTCTCTCCTTACACCTAGTGTGATCTTGGGTGATGAGAAATAGCACCACTATTCCTTCCCTTTTGTTAGGAGGCCTACCTATGGATTTCATCACCCCAAGTTTTGACCTCAAGCATGTTTCTTCGGTGGGCTATATAAAGGGGTGAGAGTGAACTCTAGATGTAGCTCAATCCAATTATGATATGTCAAGCATTCTTTTGTGGTTCTGAGTGATTCTGGACACAAGGAGTTGAGATTTTGATCTCACATTTGTACATGTGTTGGTTTTTATAGAGTACCTCCACTAAGAGCCCTTTTTATTTAGAAGCCTAAGACCTTTTGATCATCAAGCTATAGTGGTTCAACGTGATAACATCATCATGTGAAGTTACTCACCGTGTATTGTCCTTGGTTGAGGTGACTTCGTGTCTTGCTAGGACTTCATCCTTTCAAGGCGAGGGGTGTCAAGGTGGTATATGACCTTGGCATACACTAGTCACTCACTCCTTGGAATGGTATTAACACACAAGTGTGGTGGGCCTACTATAGGGAGATACACCTTTTATTACTAGCTAGGTCATGCTTATCTAACATGTTTTCAATTATGTTATACTAGTGAGCTTTGTGGAAGAAAGTTTGTGAAATATCTTATTACCTTAGAGTCAGTCCCAACTTTTATGTCTGTTGTTTGTATCACTTGTTGTCAAAAACATAACTCAGATGTTTACACATCAAACTTACCAAAACCTTCACTAGTTACTGAAACGATCATAGAAACCCGCATATGTTTGTCATAGTTTGCCACTTTTGCACATCTTGCCACTTTTGCACATCTTGCCACTTTTGACTACATATTTTTGTGTCTGTGTCAGCATATTAGCACTTTTTCCTAGTACATTTTTTCTTTTTCACATAATTTTGCATCTACTTTCTCTTATTTATGCTAGTCTAAATCCATAGATTGTCGTGTTTGCATATATTGTCGCTTTGGTTTTGGCATATCACCGCCTTTGTCACGCAGACCGATGTATTTGACTATTTTACCGCAACTACTATTAGTTGTTACTCTATCAAAATCTTGTCTACATAGTGACACTTTTGCATGATTTACCACATTTGGTTGTCATCATATTATCGCTTTTGTTGCATACTACCACTCTTGCCAGTATTTTGTCACATTTTTCTTGGGGAAACATGTTGCATTTGTCCAGATTGTTGTGTTTGATTATGCCATTGTTCTTCTCAAAATTGTCATAGCATGCCATCTTGAAACTGGAACCATCGTCATAATAGACTTTACAATCTTGAACAATCCTTTTCATCCTCACACATCAAAACTATCTTTTCAACTTGGTTTTCCTAAGAAATGTCACCATAGCCTTTTGGACAAACATCAACCTTATCAAAAATCTTTAGATGTCAGCAACCTCAAACAACATCAGTCTCATCAACCATCCTTAACATATTTTTTCAAAGCATCAAATCGACTGTTTGGACATCAACCTATCGAAATCAAACCAATCATCTTGCTAGTATATTTTGATCACATCCATCCTCATCCTGTGGGCTTGTTAACTTAGTGGAACTGTCTCCCCTCTAGGTTTATAAAATCATCATCATCTCCCCTCTCTTGTACTCATTAGACTAGTCCAAGTAATGGAATCAATCCAACTTTTCACCAACATCTTGAGATCTAGCACAATCTAATCAGCTTTGTTATCATCCAATTAACTTTGGTCATCATCCTTTTTTCTAAAGGTTAACCTATCCAATTCAATCAACTTGAGCATCATCTCTTTTGGTCCAAAAGACTTGTTAACACATCCTTTGAAATTTATTTTGAAATCAAAATCCAAACAACAACATCACACATATACCATCATCTCAAATTTATCATACTTTAAGGTCTATTGCAACTTTATGACAACCACAAGATCATAACACAAGAATAATACAGTAGCCAATCCTAGCAGTTCTAATGTTCCAAACACCACAAATGTTGAAACAACAACTAAAATGACATGGGTATTTCCCTCTAGCACTGCTCCTTTTGGGTATACCACCCCTCAACAACCAAACATGAATCATCAAAAACATAATGCTAATCCTCCACCACAACCAAATGTTGTCCCTCAACAACTTAATGTCAATCTTCAACACCAAAACACCATCTCTCAACAAGGAAATCAACCAACTCGAGGATAATATGGATATGTAGAAGAAGACTCTGATGATGAACTCACTAAAGAAAAGATCTTAGAAATGACTCAAAATACTCAAATACTATAATTCATTGATGCATTACTCAATTCCAATCCAAATACTTACTTTTATAGGCTTGCTCAACATGGTGCTAGGTTACCCGTTGATTTTAATATTGATGCTCTTAGAGACCCAACCCTTATTCGTAGGGATGAAGACACAGTGGTCCGATGAGTCTTAACCTATAAGACAACCAAAAATTTCTGCATTTCTTACACAAACAAATGATCCTTCTCATATAACACAAGTTGGAAATCCCTTGTATAGACAATCATCTTAAATGGAACAAGTAATTGCAGCTCAACAAAACCAATCAGATCCTAATATTTTGGCATCCTAAAACCTTTCATAATAATCAACCAGCCCTTTCACCACTCCACTCATAACTCATAATGCTTCAACCAATACGTGGAGACCAAATGTATCAAGGAACTTGTATGAAACCTCTATGCCACAAAATTCATCTCAACAAGGTCAAAACCCTAACATACAAAACATGTCAAACCTTCCTCCTAGACCACCAAATTATGCACCAAATCCACCATTACATGCTAACATTCCATCACAACCACAACATATGGCTTCACCCATCTATACCATTCCTAATCTAAATAATCCTCATTAACAACAATTTGTTCCTAGTCCACCTCTTCAACCAAAATAAACTAATCCATCTCTCCAATCACAACAACAAGCACTAATCTATCAAAATACATAAACCAACCCTCCTCAACAACAAGCAATGTATCAAGAAAACACATATCCAAATCTTTCAATTAAAACTTCTCAAGACATAACCTAACAACACCACATTCAACAACAACCTCTTTAACAAGAACAAAACCCCTCATACAACACTCAATATCAATAAGGGTTGAAATTTCAAAATCTGGATCCTAACACAATGCAATATCAATATGATGCTTCACACATCCAAAATCCACAACATTAGAACACAAATCCTCAATATCAACAAAACACAAATCCTCAATATCAGCAAAATATGAATCCTCGATATCTAAATGCCAACCCCCAATATCAACAAAACATGAATCCTCAACATCAAAACATAAACCCTCAACATCAAAAAGTTAACCCTCAACACCAAAACCTTATCCCTCAACATCAAAATATTAACCCTCAACATCAAAACATCAACCCTCAATACTCAAACATCAATCCTCAAAATCAAAATGTTCCTCCTCAATATCAATCAACATCCCTCAAGGTCTGATATTGTAGACACTAAAAAAATGTCCTAAACGATATCATGCACTTGAAACAGGTATACTAACATCATTTCCTCTTTAAACCCATCCTCTTTTCGCTTAATTAATTGACTTATCCTAGCTATTTAATTAACTGCATCATTTTTGTCCTTTAACCTAATTCATCAAATCGGGTTAATTCACCCCCTTTCACACTAACATTTCATCTCATTAAATTAAATAGATCCAAATCTTTAATTTAATTCCCTGAGTCTTCTAATTTAATTAAATAACCCTAAGTTATTCAATTAAATGTCATTTCATCTCTCCCCCATTCATTAAATCATTTAATTTAATAAATATCATTTTAATTCTTCAAAACCCTTAATTGTATGATTAAACCTTGTTTAATTAGCAATTAAACTAATTTTTCCTCCAAAAAGGGAATATTCCCATGGAATATTCCTTATCCCTTTTTTGCATAATTAAAATTTTCTTTTAATTTGAAAAATATCTTTATCCTCACCCATGAGAATATTCCAAAGAATATTCTCTCTCCTCCAATCATCTCACTTGGCTTCTTGAGCAAGCTAAACTTTTAACCTCTTGAGCAAGTCACCTTGTGACCTGTGTGTGTAGGTCAAAAGTGTGTTTGTTTGGAACAAATGGGAGCCCTTGATTAATTCTCATCTTGCATTTTCACCCATTGATGAGAATCCATGATCCATGCCTCCTATTTCCTCCATTCTTGACTATTGATTAATCTTTTTTATCTCAATCCTCCATTTCTCATTTGCTTTCCTATAAATAGAACACTATTTGGAGACAAATGGATCCATCTTTCAATTGCAAACTTATGTTGTTGAATTCACTCTCACTCACACTCACTTTTTACTCACTTTTTACTCACTTTTAGCTTATTTTTAGTTCATTTTTAGTTGCATAATAGCTTCAAGCTTCCATTAATGGCTTTCGTGCATCCATCTTAGCTTGTTTATAAATTAGGTTTTCCATCTTTTAGATTAGAATTAGCTTAGAAATTGCATATTTAGATCATCTTTAGCATAAAATCATGTTAACTTAGCTTGCATCATGTTCAACTTAGCATAAATCATGTTTTCATCAATTTATCACAATGGTTTCATCAATTCTCTTGAATAGATTCGATTGAAACAAGCTCACTAATCATGGGATTGGGAAAGGGTCGTTGTTCCACATCAACACGACACCAATTCTAAAATAGGATAAGTTTCAAATGGGTTAGAACAGGAATTTAACTATTTTTGTAGTTTGTAATTTTTTAGTTTCAATAAATGTTTAGTTTAACTTTCAATTTGAATGATCTTGTTTGAGATTGAGGGTCAATGGCTAAATTATGCTTCAATTCATCATGCATCAAGCATAATCAACCCACACTAACAATCCTCGGGCCACATATGCAAACTCAAAACCCATCTTACAATTCATCATCTCTTCAAACATCAAAACTATAATCCACCTAATCCTCCACAAAACACTCAAGGAAATGAGTAAGCATTGAAAATCCAAAATCTAAACCAAAAGATAGTGTTGATGACGATGTTACTCACACCAAAAGGGCAAATAAATTCTTCACAGAGAAACCATGAAGAGCCTATCCTTCTTGAAGGACTTAACCAAAGGGAACCTAGGGGGTTTGTATGATAGGATAAAGGTTGGCTTAGTTCAATCCCAAGTCTCTGGTAGTTAGGTCTTGACAGTGCTAGGTTCACTTTAGGGTATGATGTGATATTGTTGTTAATCTCAAAGGGAATATTTTTTTTTGAAATCATATGTATTAGACACTGAATTTTTAGTTAGATCATAAAATAATATCATGAAATCGAAAGATTTGAAATAATATTTCATGAACATCAACAATTTTGCTATCACTTAAGTAGATTTAGCTTTAAGCATTCAACAATTCCATAGAAAATGAAATATTTTCAATAAATTTCTATTCATTCATCTATTTTTTGAAACATTTTCCAAAATTTAAACATCTATTCTAAAATAAAGCATAAAAAATAATTAAAATTAAAATTTATCTTGGTTATTCTCCACGCATGCCCCAAAGAATTAACCAAATCAAAGCAAACCACTTTATACTTCACCAAATTGCTTGACAGCTACATATAAAACAATGCGATCTTTTAAAGAGAGGGGTTTTAGTTTGGACATTGAGTAAATTTGGTATGCACCCTTAAGCGGCGTAGCACACAGTCTTGTTCAGCTGAACTAACAAAACCAGTTTCAAAGATTCATGAGATAGGTAGCTATCAAATTGGCTCTAATATTGATTAATATCTACATGCATACAAGTTTTTAGACTGGAATGATTCAGAAAACAGGAAAAAAGAACAAAACTTAGAAAAGTTTTGGCTCTTCCGACATTCAAAATTTTTGAACTTAACTTAAAAAAAAAGGTATCCTCTGGCCTTTTATAGAAGTAAGGCACGGATAGGATAAGACAAATACATGAGAGGAAATCCAAAGGACGAATCACATCAAGGCACGTGGAATGTAGTGATTGGTAAGAGAATTGCAACTGAAGTCAACGAAGGTCAACCTCAATCGCACGTTGAAGCACTTCGGGCTTTTATCTTTTATCATCAGGGTTCCTTCTTGGAACCAAACAAATCCGTTCAAACAAAATGTAGGAACTTCCCATATATTCAGAATGATCAATTGGAATTTCCATTCCTACATTCAGGTTCATCCTCAGTTTGAACATTCCAAGAATGGGCAACCCCTGGAATGGATACACTTCTTTGCCACATGCTTAAACTCTAGAGTCTCAGTTTCCTAGTATCTGGTGTATCTTCGCAATGAACTCTATTCTAGCATGAGCTTTTAAAGTATATTGTTGAACCTGGAAACACCATCGGATCTGTCTGCAAATTAGATTTTCCTAATCATCCATACTCAAACTCTACATCTCCTACAATCACAAATTCCACTCATTAAATCCCTTTAAAAAAAAACATTTATAAATATCTCATGTAAATAAAACCATCATTCAATTGTTATCATTTAAATTGCTCATAAATAACACACTTTCCAGCATATTTCAAATCCTTGCATGATTATCTTTTATATAGCGGGTTACTAGACTATCGGACCCACTGGATAACCTTAATATTTTAAAACTTCACTTTACATCGCTACCTGGTACCCCGTATTTAGCTTTACCCATGAATTTTCCCTAGACTTCGGTTTTACCGAAACTTCCATCTTACCGGACCTCAATTATCGTACTGGAACATTCTTCTCACATTTGCATTACCTTTTTCTTTTTTCAAACATTCCCGGTTCCCGGTATTCGGTATCTGGAACACTACATTACAAAGTAATCTTTTATTAAAGATTTATCTTTGCTCTTCACTTCTGGTGATCTTTTCGACTAGCTAGCTCCTGCCATAAGAGTTATTTTTTTTTCACTTGGGTCCCCAAGTCTTACAATCTTGGGGTGTGTTGTGAGACCACACAACAACTTGCAACCAATAAAACCAAATTTAAACCAAAACTTGAGATTAAATCACCAATTGTAAATTATGATTTATGCATATTTTCAAACAATAACTTTTACCTTTACCTAGATTCTGGCATATTAAAACCCCCCCGGAAACATCCGTGTGTGCTCTAATTAATTCCAATTTTCAGAACTCAGTGAAAAGAATCAGCTCATGTACATTGAACTACATAATTTGGTAATCCTCCAAAGCCAACCAGGGATAGAGCCTTGCTGCCAATCAAGCGTCCATAGCCCCGACAAGATTATCTTCGTAATTCCTCCCAAACATAGCTCTACTACCAGCCAGGCATCCATAGCCCCGGTAGACATATTTGGATAGCCTAAAGAGTTGATTTTTTTAATTTATTTTTAGATATTGCAATGATAGCTCATTTTTCTCTTTTGATATTTCAATGATAGCTCATTTTCAACTTGCAAGAAATGAAGCCCACTATTAGGTTAGGAATTACAATGGTAGTGAAGGTTTCCTTTTGATTTTTCATTCAATGTAAACCCCTTCATCAATTCACTACTTCCCAAAAACTCATTTAATAATTTCCTATTGGTGTGTATTTTCAGTTGAATTTTACCAATTTATGCCAAATCCTAGCTTACTACAACTTGTTATGTATTAGAAAATATGCATAAATTAAAATTTAGCAACAAACAATTTAATCACCAAATTTAAATCTAAATTTAGAACCATCAGTCACCACCCTTCAGATTAAATTCTATGGCAACCACTAAATACTCGGCTAGCACTTTCGATTTGACGACGCTGCACCACATTAATGAATCAGAAATGTCATGATGACATTGAAACACGATCACATTATTTTGTATTAAATTTGCACGCCTCAACTCGCACGTATTACTTCTTTCAAATTACCCAGGTGATGGCGTGTGTTGCCTTACTGGCTTCATTTTCCTTTCTACTTCGCACACATAAGCACCTCCATAATTAATACACC
Organism: Sequoia sempervirens; assembly: GCA_007258455.2. Classification (NCBI taxonomy): domain Eukaryota; kingdom Viridiplantae; phylum Streptophyta; class Pinopsida; order Cupressales; family Cupressaceae; genus Sequoia; species Sequoia sempervirens. The sequence goes on along the minus strand of VDFB02105785.1, from coordinate 282,693,301 downwards.
TTTAAAAAAAAACATGAAATGATCACTATTAACTTCGAAATCTTCAACTTCCTTGATTCACAATCTTCGTACTAATAAAATTTGAAGCAATTTTTCACCAACTGTGTAAAGAATTAATTTGATTTAACATTTCTCTCTGAAGACAATTATCTAGTTGCCACCTTGCTTACGGTTTCCAAGACTTCACTCGAGGCAACTATGTACCACAACTTCCTCACAACTTTCTATAAATTCTGCACTTCTTCTTGAATTCTTCACACTTTTACTTAGCTTTCTTGTTATCTTGCATTTCTTGCTTTGCTCGTTCTTGCTTGCTTCTAGGTTATGGATACTCCAGTTTGCTTGACCTGCTCTCGCCGCTAGAATATTTTCTTAAGAAGTATCACACCGCAAAGGCTTGAAAAAGTTTTCTTCATTCGGACTTCCAATTTCACTATACCAAATTTGTGCTTAGTCCTTGGGGAAAATTATGTAGAATCCAGTTGCTACTTCCGTTTCTATTCCAACATGGCTTCTCACTTTGTAGCGTCACTTCTGGATATTGGGCTTCCTGTTGAAGATGTTTGCTTGGCCAATCTGATAATAAGGCCTGAATATTTGGAGAATCTGCATACTATTTTGTTTGTTGCACACCGGACCATCGAAATCCCTTCCATGGATGATATTCCTCAGTTCTTGGAACACGGGGTTCAAGTGGTTCCACTTCGGCCTTTCCTCACTAACCTCCATATTTGTGACTTTAAAGTTCACTGGGAATCCGCCTACATAGGGTATTTGGCCCTGATAGATGAGGCATCCCATATTGACTGAATGGCTACTCTTATCTTCATCTCAACTCACTCTTTTTGATTTTTTGATCTTTTGAAGCAAGAATTTTGATACTCCATGTATATACGTGATATACACACATATATATAGCTTTGTAGTACATCTTAAAGCATGTATTTACTATGCATGGTTTTATCATTTTACATTTCATAGCGCAATTTTACAAATATTTGAATTAACTCTCACGTGTAAGATAAGTTAAGCAAAACTTCCTAATGCAGAGGCCAAACGAAAAAAGAAGAGAAAAAGGAAAGAAAGAAAAGTGATAGCAAAGAAAAACAAAACAAAACAAACCCTACGAAAATAAAACTAACCCTAACTAACCAAACTTCTAATTTAATAAATAATTAACCCTCACAAAACAACTTATTTTGATTTCAATGGCTATTTCCATTGTTGTTTTGGTGTGAATTACAATAGGTTTATCCTTAAATTCATTCAAAGAAATTTCAAACGTTCTACTGTAACAATGAATTCTTCTAAATTTTCTACGTTTAATAATCATAAATTCAAAAGCGTACTTACCAATAACTTGGCTCATATGTATGAAAATGACCTCATTAAAGGCCAATTGCACACACTTCATCTAATGTGACCATACTCTACCTTGTTTTAGCCCTAGTTCATGGTTTGTCTCTTTACTCTATTTGTTTCCATGAATGGTTGTGTCCATTTCTCAGCTTTCTTCTCCTCTGAAAATCTTCGCGTCTTTGGCCCTGTCTTCACTTTGCACTTTGTTAGACCAAGATATATCACAATTTATATTGTTATCAGAGAGAGAAAAAGTAAAAATTTGATACTCTGTATCTTGCATAAAATTAGGAAAATTTCCTTTTTTAACTTGTGAATTTTCAACTTGGAGCAAAATACATGTGTCTCCCACTCGATTTTCCCACTCCTCTTCATTTGTGTTTTCCACATATAAGGAGAATGATGACTCATCAATACCATTTCCTCGTTTTCAATGTGATGTCTCTGAATCTCGGCATTCTCGCCTATTTTCCTACAAAATTTTAGGATTTTCTTTATAGTAATTACAATTGCCAAACTGTTTTGATGTACCAACTAATTTTTTAATATTTCCAATTCCACTAGGGTTATTCTATTTTCTCATTAACAGTCCCTTTCTTCTAGCAGTTAAAACTTCTTCTGTTAATGGAATCACCTTACATATAGCCAAACTTACCCTAATTAAGAAAAATTCACAATCAAGTTCGTCATGATTAGTTGTATCATGAATTCTGCACTCAATGACTCTACCAAAGGTGAATAAACTCAAATGATGTAATCTCTAGTTAAAAATTTTCCAAATTTTCTCAGCTTCCATATTGAAATACCAGCTTGCACTAAATTTTTGCTTTACAAGCTTTCTCCTTAAACTTAGGACTAATACAAATTTCAATATATGGCAGCCCTCCTTCTAGCACCAGTTCCTGTTGATGACGATGTTACTTGTAGCAACAGGGCGAATAAATTATTCACAAACAAACCGTGAAGAGCCTATCCTTCTTGAAAGACTTAAACAAAGGCAACCTAGGGGGTCTGTATGATAGGATAAAGGTTGGCTTAGTTCAATCCCAAGTCTTCGATAGTCAGGTCTTGACAGTACTAGGTTCACCTCAAGGTATCATGTGATATTGTTGTTAATCTCAAAGGGAATATGTTTGTTTGAAATCATATGTATTAGACACTGAATTTTTAGTTAGATCATAAAATAATATCATGAAATCAAAAGATTTGAAATAATATTTCATGAACATCAACAATTTTTCTATCACTTAAGAAGATTTAGCTTTAAGCATTCAACAATTCCATAGAAAATGAAATATTTTCAATAAATTTCCATTCATTCATCTATTTTTTGAAACATTTTCCAAAATTTAAACATCTATTCTAAAATAAAGCATAAAAAATAGTAAAAATTAAAATTTATCCCGGTTATTCTCCACGCATGCCCCAAAGAATTAACCAAATCAAAGCAAACCACTTTATACTTCACCAGATTGCTTCATAGCTACATATAAAATAGTGTGAGCTTTTAAAGAGAGGGGTTTTAGTTTGGACACCGAGTAGGTTTTGTATGTACCCTTAAACGGTGCAACACACAATCTTGTTCGACTGAACTAACAAAACCAGCTACAAAGATTCATGAGATAGGTAGCTATCAAATTGGCTCTGATATTGATTAATATCTACGTGCATACAATTTTTTAGACCGGAATGATTCAAAAAATAGGAAAAAATAACAAAACTTAGAAAAGTTTTGGCTCTTCCGACATCCACAAATTCTGAACTTAACTTAAAAAGAAGTATTTGTTGGCCTTTTATAGAAGTAAGGCATAGATAGGATAAGACAAATACATGAGAGGAAATCCAAGGGATGAATCACATCAAGGCACATGGAATGTAGTGGCTGGTAAGAGAATTGCAACCAAAGTCAATGAAGGTGAACCTCAATCACACGTTGAAGTGCTTCAGGGATTTATCTTTTATATTCAAATAAAATGTAGGAACTTCCCATATATTCAAAATGATCAGGTGGAATTTCCATTCCTACATTCAGGTTCATCCTCGGTTTGAACATTCCAGGAATGAGGAACCCCTAGAATGGATACATTTCTTTTCCACATGCTTAAACTCCAGAGTCCTAGTTTCCTAGTATCCGGTGTATCTTCGCAACGAACTCTATTCCAACATGAGATTTTAAAGTGTATTGTTGAACCTAGCAACACCATCAGATCTATCTGCAAATTTTATTTTCCTGACCATCCATACCCAAACTTTGCATCTCTTGCAATCACAAATTCCACTCATTAAATCCCTTTTTTTAAAAAAAAATTATAAACATCTCATGTAAATAAAACCATCATTCAATTGATATCATTTAAATTTCTCATAAATAACACGCTTTCCAGCATATTACAAATCTTTGCATGATTATCTTTTATATACCAGGTTACTAGACTATCAGACCCACTGGATAACCTTAAGATTTTAAAACTTCACTTTACATCGCTACCTGGTACCCGGTATTCAGCTTTACCCATGAATTTTCCCCAGACTTCGATTTTACCGGAAGTTCCATCTTACCGAACCTCAACTATTGGATTGGAACATTCTGCTCAAATTTGCATTACCTTTTTCTTTTTTCAAACATTCTCAGTTCCCGGTATCTAGTATCCAGAACACTACATTATGAAGTACTCTTTTATTAAAGATTTCTCTTTTCTCTTCACTTCCGGTGATCTTTTCGACTAGCTAGCTCCTGCCATAAGAGTTAGTTTTTTTTCACTTGGGTCCCCAAGTCTTATAGTCTTAGGGTGTTTTGTGAGACCACACAACAGATAGCAGCCATACAATTTGGAAAGACTAAGAGGAGCTATGCCATGGAATACATTTGTCCCTATCCATATGATCGAAAAATTGTCATGATCTCTTTTCCTAAAAACTTTGAAATTCCTAAATTCAACAAGTACAAAGGAAGAGGAGATCCCATTGAACACATATGAGATCTTTTTGTGGCTTGCATGGAAATAGCCTACAATGACACATACTTAATGATACTCTTCCCAAGGAGCCTTGGTGGGAAAGCTATAGAATGGTTTTCTCACTTACCCCTTGGAATCAAAACATTCAATGAACTCGCAAAAAAAATCATTAATCATTTCTCATACAGCATAGAACAAGACATTACCATGACCAATTTGTACAAAGTAAAACAAAACCAAGGCAAGACTCTTTCTTTCTTCTTGTAGTGATGGCGACACAAAGCAAGTAAATGCAAATGGCCTATCCCTAAAAAGAAACTTGTTGACATTTTCATTGGAAATATAAACACCAATTTGAGCTTCCAATTACCTATGCTATGTCCTAACACATTTGACATCATTGAAAAAGACTTAACTATTTAAAATATCTCATTGTAAATGGAATCATTAAGATATACAACAACAAAGACCAACCTTCTAGCTCAAATGATAAACCACATCTATGGGCGAAGAACAAGAATGTTACCAATGATGGAGTAGTGGATGCCAAATTCATACGAAACATACAACCTCCATCTAACAATCCTTAAAAAAAAATTCAAAATAATCCACCAAACGATCCTCCAAGCAATCAACTAACCAATAAAAATAAAAACCTCCAAGAGGACCATCAAGACCTATGAACAATAACTTCAGTCAAACAAGAAGAAGGTACACTCCTTTGGGAGAACCTATAGAAGTGGTCTTACACCAATTGCATCAAACAAACCTTATCAAATTAATGGAATAAAAGAACTATGGAGAATCATATTTCAAACCTCCTTGGTACAATGAGAACAACCATTATGAATTTCATAGAACTAAAGGACATAAAACCAATAATTTTATGAAACTCAAAAACATCATACAAGATCTAATTGATAAAGGAGAAGTCAACATTGAACATTGTCCTAGACCATCTGGTAATAATGACTTGGGAATCTATAAGGATCCAATACCCAACCATAGTAAAGGAAATGGAAAAGGTAAGGGACGATGTTTCAATAAAGTCACATACTCCTATGATAATGTAGTGGGTACTACTTATGAATCTAACCATCATATTGCAATCATAACTATAGTCGGTAAAAATCTTGAGTGTAATGTTACTACAATGAGGAAAAGTTACAATCCAATCTAAATCTTTCTATAAGCCTCTAAAAGCTGAGTATAATCTTATTAACCATCTAAAAAATACTCCCACATAGATCTCCATTCTTAAACTTCTCAAAATATCCCTCGCTCATAAAGAAGTTTTGGATAAAGCCTTATTAGAGTCTTTCGTACCTAATGACCTTAACATGGAAAAGTTTCAAGCCATGATAGGACACATTACTTCTACTCATCATCTTATCTTCTTTGAAAGGGATCTTCCCTTACACACATATCACAATCAAGATTTATACCTAAAATTTTGCATCCATAAACATAAAATCAAGAGAGTATTGATAGACGACGGCACGGGCTTAAACATTTGTACCTCAAAATTTGTAAAATAGTTAGGATATTTTGATGAGGTTATTGAAAAGTAGAAGAGCATTACCATCACAGCCTATGATGACAATGAGAGAGATTCAGAAGGTGCTATCAGACTTACCGTTCAATTGGGACCAACAATAGGGGAAACAACTTGTCAAGTATTCGATCTTGAGCTACCATATAACCTTCTCTTGGGATGCCCCTGGATTCATGCCATGCAAGTTGTCCCTTCAACCTATCACCAATGCTTTAAATTCCCCTATAATTACAAAGAATTAACTATTTATGTTGATCTAAAACCCTTCCATTGTTGCAAGAACTTAGAAGAAAAATACCTAAAGATCTTCAAAGTTCCTAGCAATGATATATTTTTGGTGCTGTTGTCAAGGATGGTACTACATTCAATATTCTCCTATGTTATTTCAAAGGTTTTATAGTTATAATTTTGTCTTCAGCATTAGGGTAATTAGGATTTAGTTATCAATTCAAAAATGCTTTACTAACAATTTGTAGGAGTCGTTGATACAAAGAGTCACAACTATTGTATGCAGAGATGGTGAGACACTCTGGGAATATTTTTCCCCTCAACACATGAAGATTTAGAGGATACCGGTGATCATAGTGAATAGAGCGAGGGTATTCCTGAAGAATAATCATCCTTAACACCAATATCCACGCTAGGTATAGAGGAGACTTCCCATACACATATCATCACCATGGGTGATGTTGTAGTGGAAGACCCACCAGAGCATGTAACCTTTGAGTTCCCCATTTTCAACCAGGAGAGAGCAACTACATTGAAGAACATACCTCCTTCAACATTACCTGTCTTCTATGGGTTATCCACGAAGGACCTAGATACATTATTATTTGAGTTTGATGTGTTGTGTAGAAGTTATGATTATACTACAGATGCACATAGGCTCAAATTGTTTCCAACAACCCTTAAGGATGTTGCTTTGAGATGGTTTATGGGTTTGGGAAGAGATGTTCCAAATTGGAATACCATGAAGGAAAATTTCCTAGAGAAGTACCAGGACTATAGTAGAGGAATAGACAAAAGAGAGATAACATATTCAAGACGTCATAATAAAAGGAGGATGAATCCCTAGAAGACTGCATGGAAAGGTTTCAGTTTTGCTAAGAAATCCCACCAAAATAGACTCTCTAATGAGTCTTTAAAGCTAATATTCTTAAGGGGGATTAATGAGGATTGCATGGATGCACTTAACCTCATTGGGGTAGGATATATCTCTCAAGCACCATTTGAGGAGATTTGCAAGGCATGTAGGAACTATTCAAGGTCTTTCACAAAGAAGGTTAGAGGAGACAGGGCATCTCCCATCATCAAACCATCCAATGGAGTCTCTAGAGTTGAATTGAGTAATCTTATCTCAAACATGAAGGAGGATATTATCAGCCATCTGGCTACATAGCTATATACCCTCCATATCAAAAAGAAGAAAGAGGAGGCAAAAGCAACTCTTACAAAATATTTCCCACATTATAGAAAAGGAAGGACTAACTCAAATGCAAGAAGGTGGCAAGTATCTCTGAAGGGACATCATACTTTCATGCATTGGAAAGAGAAGATGGAAAAGCATTCTACATAGCTCAAAGGAAACCATGGTAACTAAGACAGGGTATTCCCCAAGATCCTTTGAATTATAACATGTCATTTCCTGGTAACAATTCAAATCTTCCTAATTGGAATCCTCAATCTTGGGCCAATATGCAAAATCAACAATGACAAATTCCTCAAACCAATTAGAACCAACAATAGAAAAATATGTGTCCATCACAAAATTACCAAGGATCTAACTATAATTCCCAATTGCCACCCCAAAAAACCAATGGCAACCCCAATGGCAAAGAGGCCAGCAATGGAAAAACTAAAACATGAATTACCAACAGCCACAACAGCCCTTGCAGCCACAAGAACAATCTATTATGCCAAACCCAACAAATCCAACACCACAGCCACCTAGGGTACCTCAACTTCCAGCACAGCTTGCACCTAACCCCAATAACAAAACTGTTCAATAGGCCTACACTAATGAAGTTGTTCAATACCTTACTTATGGGTTAGAGGTGAGTGATTTCCACCTCAAATTAGGGAAAACTTTGGTTGGACCTTCATCCCCTCAAATCATTGAATTGGTTGATAAAGAACCCCCAACAGAGACCTTTGACACTCAACCTAAGGAGCCTGAGTCAAATTATGTTAACCAAACCAATCCAAGTCTAGAGCCTCCATTCCCTGAAAGATTAGCAGTTCAAAGACATCAAAAAAAAGCAGAAACTGACCTGTTGGGACAACTTAAAGATGGTTGTATCAAAATAACCTTTATCCAATCCATTAAGGAGGTTCCTATCTACACCAAAATAGTGAGAGAAATTTTCCATAAAAATCCAAATAGGAAGAGGAAAGATCCTCAGACAATACAAGTCCTAGGTCAACTTGCAAACATTATGTTGGGAAATATAACTATTCCCAAGTACGCAAACCTTGGGATTCATGTGGTGGATGTAAAGATAAATGGCACTCTCATTAAGAACACCTTAATTTACTTGGGAGTAGCTATCAATGTAAAGACTAAAGAGACCATGAAGTTGTTATAGTTGATAAAACTCATACCTACACCTATTGTTCTATAGTTGGAAAATAGGTCCACAGTCAAACCTGAGGGTATAATTGAAGACTTGGTGATAGCATTGGATTCATTGGAGTACCCTATAGATTTTATGATGTTGCAACCAAAGGCTAATCTTGCAGGTTTCCCACTTATTTTAGGAAGACCTTGGCTAGAAACAATAGATGCCTTCATAGGTTACAGGTCTGGGAATATGATTATCTCTAATGGAAATGTGACTAAGAAATTAGTCATTTATCCACTAGCCCAGTCACATGCAGACCTAGAAAAAACCATTTTTCCCTCCTTAAGTGAGGAGGATCAATTATCCTTGCAAGCCTTCATGTCTATTGAATGCAATCTGTTGTTAGAACGCTAAGATGAAGATGACTTGATAGTAAACATCATGCAAAATTACTATAGTAGGGATCCGTAGCATCAAGACTGCTTGACATGTTTGCAAGATCCTCTATAAAATATTATCCCTTCCAATTCATCTGTCAATTTCCCAAATATTTCATAATTTGTTACCTCATCGATGTATTATAAACATAGCAAGACTTGACATATCATCAGTGCAAATAACATCAAATTCTTTAAAGATCATGTCAGGTAAAACATTGAATATTAACAGTCAATTGACTAATACACAACATACATCACTGATGACTTTGCTACAAGCACACACGATATCCTTTGCATGGGATTATCATGGTATGAAGGAGATAGACCCAGAATTGTGCATGCATAGGATTTACATCAATGATGGTTTCAAACCCATAAGACAACCACAAAGGAGAATGAACCCCACAGTCAGAAACATAGTTAAAACATAATTGTAAAAATTACTTGATGTGGGCTTTATATATCCTATCTTTGATAGTCAATGGGTGTCACCTCTAGTAATTGTCCCAAAGAAAGGAGGAAAGTGGAGAGTATGTGTAAACTACCGAGAATTAAATGTTGCAACTAGGAAGGAACACCTTCCACTCCCCTTCATTTCCCAAGTGTTTGATTCATTAGTAGGAAAAAAATACTTCTCCTTTCTGGATGGATTTAGTGGCTACAACCAAATTAAGATTGTCTAGAAGACCAAAAAACATATGCTTGTTTTTTCCTACCATTTTTCCTATGTAATGCACCAGCCACTTTCCAGAGGGAAGTATTGAGTATATTCTTAGACTTTTCCCATGATTCCATGGAGGTTTACATGGATGATTTCATAACATATGGAAATACATATTGTGGATGTAAATCTTAACTAAGCTAAACATGATTGTAATAAGTAATTTAAAACAATGTAATTAGCTAAATCAAGTTACAATCCCAATGAAATTCTTGCAAAGTTAAACTAGGAAGCCATTAAAACTTGAAATAAAACTCAAATTGCACAAAGAATCCTAATTAAACTCAAAAAACCTCATCCCATTGGGGGGTTGGTGTTGCATCGAATGTGGAATTCAACCCTTTTCCAATCCTATTTTGTTGAAATAAGCTTGGATGATGTTGAAGTAAATGCTCTCAAATGGATGTGATAAAATCCAATTGCCCTCAAAGATAGTGATAGCAATTGGAGTATGCAAATGTGTGTGAGTTTCAACAACATGACTTGAGTTTCAACAACATGACTTTTGATATTAAAATATGGATCCACTTGTCTCCAAATAGTGACCTATTTATAGGATGACAAATGAGAAATGAAGGGTTGAGATCAAAAAGGTTAATCAATGGTCAAAAAAGAAGGAAGATGGAGGAAATGATCATGAATTCTCATCAATGGATGAGAATCAATGATCACATGGATCAAGGAAATAATCAAGGGTTCATATTCTTCCAAACAAACACACATTCAAAACTTGCACAAGAAGTCTTGTAAGTTAACTTGCATAAGAAGTCTTGTAAGTTTGTTATGAGGGAGAATATTCTTTTTTTTCAAATGAGTGAAGAAAGAGAATATTCTTTGGAATATTCTCATGGGTGAGGGAAATAAATATTTAGTTAATTAAAACCAATTTTGATTGTGCAAAGGAATATTCATGAGAATATTCCCTTTTTGGAGGAATGATATCAAGGGCTCAGATCGATTTGATCTATCAATGGTGAATAATGAAAGGAGGATGAAACATGGATCAAGGATTCTCATCAATGGATGAGAATCAATGTTCACATGGATCAAGAAAAGATCAAGGGCTCATAATCATGCAAACAAACACACTTTGCAACAACTTTAAAAGGTTATTTCAAAGTTTGTTTGGAATAATCATTGCCTTTTTAGAGGAAAATAGGAGACTATTCCTTTGGAATATTCCCTATGCAAGTGGATGGGAGGGAAATTAGCAAATTTAGTAATTAAAACTAAATTTTAATGTGCAAGATGAGGAATGTGAGGATATTCATTTAATTATTGATTTATTTAATGAAAAGGGGATTTGAGGATTTAATTAAATAATTAGGATTATTTAATCAAAGAGTGAATAAATGATGAATCTGGATGAATTTAATTAAATAATTTGGATATTATTTAATTAAATAGGAGGATTAATGTTAACATGATGAATTAATCAAATAATGTGATTTATTCAATTAATAGGAGATTTAGGTGAATTTAATCAAATAATTGACATTATTCAATTAAATAGAGGAATTTAGGATGAAATCAAAAGAGATGATGTTAGTTAGCCAATGTGATCCATCGAGACATTTTTAAGTGTCTACATTTTTCCCCTCTTTAAAGAAATGTACTCATTGCATTGGTTCAAAGACTGATGTTGATTTCGATGCTGATTTTGATGTTGATGACGATGCAGAAATGGATATCAATGATTTATTTGAGATGTTGATAGCCAAGGTAAAGTTGATTGATCTGATTGATTGATTGATAACATTGTTGAGGATTCACAACAATGTAAGGATAGTGTTGGATAACACGAGGATTGGTAGGGAAAGATATATCCCAATGATGATTGATTTGATAAATTGATCAAGATTTGCTAGCAAGGCTAGGAACAAAATTTGTTAGATGATTTGATATCAATATGCTCGAAAGATGGTTGGTTGCCCCCTTGAGAGATCGATCGGAGAATAAAGTGTTCCGATTGGGCTCACGATAGGTGAAAAATTAGGCTTATGCTTGAGATGCTTGAGATTTTAGGTTGCTTTTGAATCAGAGAGCTACAACTTTTTTAGATTGTTGAGTTGAAGATGATATAGATGCCCCATTGTGCCCCAACAAAAGAGGGATTGTTGTCGTGCTAGCTCAGATATTGAGGTTGACAGATTTCATGATGTATAGACAGTCATCGACTATGGGTAACCTTATGTGTATATTGATGTATCACATATATTTGAAACTTGGATAGAAATTTTAGTAAAGATAGAAGAAATAAGATGATTTGACCATTAATTTTGAGATTGATTTAAAATTCCAACAAGTCCATGTTCCACCAAGACTTTATTAGATATGGTGATGAGATGGATGATTTTCTCATTTCATAGGATTGGGATAAAGACTTGTAGTATTCCTTATTTTTGATATAGCAAATAGGCACGATGCATCAAGGTATCGATAACTAGGATGGTGTTGTATCTAATGTGATGAACTTTGAATCTGCAAATAGATAGGATAGTTCTTGTTCACACCTTGATAAACATAAACCTCATTGGAATGTAGCTTAGAAGTTTAGAATATATCAAACCAAAGCATACGCAATAGTCAACAATCTACTCCAAACGACCTCCCTACACACAACAAAGCAAGTATGCGCCAAGATTATTTTACAAGAATACCCCACAAGCACAACAAACAAAAGATAATGATCAATGCCCCATTCCTTTCTCTCTAAATCATTGAGAAATCATCGAGAGGTCCTCATAATGGGTCAATAAGATAAATCATAAGAAAGGATAAAAAGCAAATAGTCAATGTTATCTACATCTCTTGCCAAAATGTGTGTTTTGTTTAGGATAAATATCCAAAGTGATTGCCAATGATAATTCCCATTATAGGAAGGATGCATCTTAGGATGTGTTATCAGATGTTGGTGGGTCGATAAGTTGTTTGAAAGTTCGTTGATATAAGGTTTGATTGACATGTTTGATAATGATCAAGAGTTTGATTTTTGCATTTAAAGATTCTACTTTTGTTGATTGTTGTACTTGTTTTTTATTTGTGTTACCAAAGGGTGAGTTTGACGATTGATTTATTATGGGTGAAGGTTTATTGTGGGTGAAAGTGAAATGGGATGGGTGGTTTTGGATTTTTCAGAATATTTCAATGTTTTTGGTATTTTGCAATATTTTGAGGTTGTTTTTGGTCTTTTCGAAAGTTTATGTGAATGTTTTGGGTTTTCAGTTATTTGAGGTTGTTTATGGTTTTCTCTAAGATATTTGATGTTTTTTAGGTCTTTTGAATGTTTTCTAAAGTTTTTTGTGTTTTCTGTTTATTTGGATGTTTTGGATTTTTCATATTTTCAAATGTTTAAGGTTTTTTTCGATATTTGAATGTTTAGGGATTTTCCGATATTTGGATGTTTAGGAGTTTTTTGAGTTTCAACCAAGAACCTAACCTAAAAGACCTATCTTAGGGGCCTCGAGGGCTGATCAAATATTAGCCTTGCCTATGTTATACACGCAGAAGCCTCATAGTTCGACTAACTTGTCTTATTGACAATGAGACATTAACAATTGATGGATTGCTAGCTATTATGACAGACTCCTAAAGACTACCCTAGGGTGTCTCAGGGGCACATCAATGATGGCATTAACTATGTTCAAGCTCAGAGAATCATAGTTCGACATGGTTCTATTTTTGGATTTTCGATGTTTGACCTTTTAAGGGATTTTGATGATGTGTTTTGGATGTTTTGGATTTTTTGCATGATGTTGACAAGTGTATAAATATTTGACAATGATATCAGTGATCTATTTGGGATTTTGTTGAAAGCCAAGCTAGGATTGATTGATTGGATTGATAATGATAACATTGTTGAGGATACACAACAATGCAAGGATAGTGTTAAGCAATGTGAGGATTGGGAAGGATATCCTGAGATTGATGGATTGATTGGATTTGATTGATCACGACTTTGAAGCTAGGCTTGGAACAAAATATATTGGGATGATTTGATATGATGTTGAAGTGCAAGGTAGATGCAACTAATATTGATTGTTTGGATTGATGTTTGATAAATGATAAAGCTTGATAAGGAACGTCTTCTCATCAAAATGTGCTATGGGGTAGTGATTTGGATTTCTGCTTACAAATGATTTGACCAATTTGATTTTATGTTTAGAAAATGTTTAGATCACCACATAAGTTGGAAGATATAGATCAAGATTTATTTTTGAAGCAAGATGTAAGTATCTACCCCCCAGTGTCTAGCAATGTATGGAATTCCATGGGTGGATGCTTGGATAGATGTATGGATGGATGGATAGGTATGTGAAGGATGACAAGGATTATCTTGTGATAGGATAACATGTTTGGATAGAGTATGCCTCTTTGGAAAATGCCTCATGGCTCAGATAATGTTGGTTAGGATAGGATCAGTGATAATGACCCATGTCAAGTTGTTTACCATAAGAAAGTGTGAAGTACATACCAAAACTTTTACAAGATCAAGATGAGTTAGATGGGATGAAAATGGATTAGATAATGAAGGGTTCCTGGATTTATTATGGATAAGATGGATGGAATGTGGGATTTATTATGGATGGGATGAAATGCTTCCACCTGAAATGGTGCACATATATGCTTGATTCTACACATGGCAATTTTTTTCCAAGTTTTCATCATGGTACTTGTCCAAAGCGCCATCGAAGTGGTTTTCACTAGAGGATGATTTTTCTTTTGACTATTTTCTTGATTTTTTTATTGTTTTTATTTTTTTGAAATTTTATGCTCATGCTACCACCTGATATCCTTCTTGGAGGAGTTCTTACGGGCGCTTGAATGTAACCCCTGGATCTTTTCATCTTCTTTATCGATACTGGAGTTAACCTTAACTAGATGTGCACATCGCGATAGAGTGCCCTTAGAGTCCTTATGATGAAGAGTTGCTGCCAATAGGTGGTCAATACAAGAGTTGGATACCATGGATGTCGAAGTGGATGGTGGAATGTGTTGAGGGATACGAGATGTAGATGGATTGGTTGACAGTTTGGATTCTTTGTTTCTCCAAACTTGGGATGATGAGAAATGATGGGTGGATATGGAGATTCAATTGGGACCAACCTCTTCATATACCTTGTAGGTCACTCTTGAAGCTTTCTTTTGTATTGATGGATAGTTTTGATGGATGAACTTCCATTTTTTATTTTACCCCATAGTTTCTTTGAATAATGGAGTGTGATAGGGATGATTTTCTTTATTTTTCTTTGGTATCCATTTGATTTTTTCTTGTCCATTTTTCTTTGTTGATTATTTTTCTTCAATAATTTTCTCTTTTCTTTGATATAGACCTCTTTCTTGTGGTTGGTCCCAATTAGTGGATGGAAAGATGCATGGACGATGATTCATGATATGAATGGTTGGAGTGTTGGTAGCTATTCCATCATAAGGACTCTTCCTGCTCCCCACGTTGGTGTTTGCACTAGATAAAGTTGGCCCCAATATTATGGGAGTATTACTGGCATGCTTTGATTCTGCTACTGACAAACCATTTCCTTGTTGTTCAAGATTGTTTAGCTTTGTTGGTTCTTGATAATGCTTGATATCCTCATACTCACTTTCTTCAATCTGTATTGAGGATGTGTCTAATTTTGATGCTTATTCAAAAGGTGTTGATGCTTTACAATCTATATAGGAGTCTTCCTCATGATCCATTTCTACTTTCTCTTTAAAGGATGTTTATGATTCACCATCCATGTAGCGGTCTTCTTCATGGTCAATTTTTGATATGTCTATGGATTCTTCTATGCCTTGATCATCTGTAAAGATATTAAGAGTAGGAGACTCTTGTTCCTTGGTAATGGAATCAAGAGTATGAGACTCTTGTTTTGGATGAAGATCATCTACATGTCCATTAGGAGTAAGCATCACATGGGTAGATGGAGGAGTATGTGATATATGGATATGATCATTATTTGTGACATCTTGTATGGATTGTAAATTACCCATTAGATCAGTGTAGTATCTTGGAGATATAGATTCTTGATCTTGACTTTGTGTGGTATTATCTTCAATATGCTTGAGTTCATGTTCTTGGCATGGATCAATTTCAATGGATGGATTGCTTATAAAGGGTTCTTGGATATCTTCATTAGGCATGGGAAGTGGATCAATATCTTCTTGATCTTTGAGTAGATTTGGATCAAGTGTTAATTTGAGGATTCCTTCTATATCTACAACCATGAGGTCAAAGGATGTCAATATGTCTTAGAAAGGACCATTACTAGACTTTGGTGAAATATTTTGATCACTTTGGAATAAATCTTGATGTATGTCATCTAACTCATTAGGTGATGTAGATACATCATCAACATGATCATTGGTGGATGGATCTTGAATTTTATCCTCAACAATTGTAGTAGAAACCGTGTCGATGTCTTCAACCATGAGATAAAATGATGTCAAGATTTCTTGAAAGGGGTCCTTGTTGGATATATTGTTGATAGGTTTTGATCAAGATTAAAAAGTGACTCTTGATGTATGTTGATTTGATCATCGAATGTCGTAGAAACATCTTCAAGGTGCTCATTGATGGATAGATCTTGATTATTGTTTTCAAAAATTGTGGTGGAGAGATTGTCATTGCTATCATTAGTGGTTGAATCTTGGTCATTGTCCTCAATAGTTATTTTTCTTTGATCAAGAAGGTCTTGGATGAGATCTCTGAGTTTGATACAATTAGACGTGTCATGACCTTTTGTGCTATGGTATTCACAATAAGAATTATCATCATCCCATGGGAACTTGATGCTAGATTCACCTCCATTTAATGCTTATGGAAGATTGATAAGTTTAGCATGGACTAATGTGTTTAATTCTGATTCAATTAGCTCTCCTAAAGGAGTGTATTCATGTTTGGTGATGGTGTTGTTATCTTATGAAGCTTGTGATTTTTGTGTTTGACCTAGTTGTGATTCATCTTGGAGATGTGGTGATTGATCTTGTTGTGGTTGTAGGGATAGATCTTGTTGTTGATGTTGTTCTACTTGATATCCCATGTCTTGATGTTGTAGATGTGGTTGTTGATGTTGTGGATACAAATCAATGCTTTGATGATTTCGACAAAGAGTGTATTGATTTAGAGGTGGGAATTTTTCTTGGTGATATGAATCAATGAATTTGGTAAGTACAACAATTTGATCTCGCACATTTTGATCTTGATTTTGATTTTGACACCCTTGATATAGTTGATTTGGTTGTTGGCCAAGCATATTTGGAATATACACTTGTGGTATTTGTATGGGATCATGCATAAATTGATTTTGGACAATATTCTAATTTGGGATGATGTTTAGATTTTGCATTGTAGGTTGGCATTGAACATTGTTGTGGTTGGGAAACACATTTCTTTGATTTAGGTAACCTTGATTTTGCTTGGTGTTACCTTGATTTGGATCAATATATGGAGTTGTCAACATATTTTTTGGATTTTGAACAACATTGGTGTGATTTACAAATGTATCTATCCCATAATTTTCTAAGTGTGGATTTGGTATGTTCATGTTTGGTAAATTTGTATTTGGTATACTCATATTTGGTAGGATTGATTTGATGGGATAATGTTGTTTTGTTGAAGACTCGTGTATTGATCATTTGGTTGATAGATTTGTAGGCTTTGAATTTGATTTAAATCTACCATAGGGATAGGTATTCCAAAATTTAAATTGGGAAGACTCGCATTTATTGTAGCATCGAGGTTTGTAGGATATAATGATCCTATATGTGAATTGTATAAATTTGAATTTTGATAATCAATTGGTATTGTAAGGCTTTGATAGTTTGGTTGATTTAGATCACTCATGATGTATGAACCGAGTTTATATTCCATGTTTTTCTTGTGTTTTGACCTTGTTGCAAAAGTGAACCTCTAAGGTGTTTTGGACCAATGGTGACAATGGGAGATGAAAAAGGTGAATGACGTGGAGAGTGATTTTTGCAAACGTTTTGGGACAACACTTTTGACTTAAGTTTGGTTGTTTGATGTTTGGATAAAGGATGTTTATGAACTTGTGTATCTTTTGGGTAGACTTGTGACCTTCAAGATAAATGAGTTCAAAGATGATAACTAGCTTAACCAAATGCATGGAAAAGGATTCATTTCACATACAAAGTAGCTAATTTAGGGTTTTGGGGTTGATAGATGTCTAAGTCTAAAGTGTTGGTATGTTCAAATTTTTTGCAAAGATAGGTGAAGTGAAGGATGAAGTTTGATGAAAGAGGTGGATGAAATGTTTGACCCAATGTTGACCTAGAGTGAACCTTTGTTTTCCAAGACCAAGGTAGTGATAAAAATGTTATACCTCTAAAGTGATCAAACCCTAAGGACTCAATGATTTTGGTAAAATAGAACTCAAATGATTTTGGAAATAGGACCCAATGATTTTGACAATAGAATTTGGACTCAATGTTTTGCAATGTTTTCCTTGTATGATAGTGGGTGTAAGGTTAGGTTGTTCAACCGGAGTGATCGGATGCCAAATGGTCATGTGGGGTTCAATTTATCAATTTATCTTGCTTAAATGAGTTTCTTTTTACCACAAACACTTTGTCTTGCTTAAGTTTTCAAACTAAATGTCTATGTCAAAAACATCATAAATTTCACAAATTCCATTTTGTGAAAAGGATGAAGTTAAGGGCATAGTTACCTAGGTTAACTTTTGGAAGTATGGATTGAGATGCAAACCAAAATATTTAGAAGTCTCTAAGAATAAATCCTTAGGACAAGCATCAATATCAAGGTTTTGTCAAAGAGTATCCATACTTAGACCAAAGGGTTTGAAATTTTTGAAAAGACTTGTTGATGTTTGTTTTCAATTGTTTTGGAATCAAGCAAGTGTTAAACTGACTCTCAAGCATTTACAATCCTAGATAGAGCGGGTACGTATTTTTTGGTAGGCTTACCATCATCAAAAGAGATGATTAATCCATGAAGATGAAGTGGACAAATAGGCTATGTCAATGAAATATAACGTCTGGAAATGCCAAGCAAAGGAATCCATTCCCCATTTTCTTTATGCCTCAATAAAAAATCGGACATGGTAAGTAACTGCTAGGCATGGTGCTACTTCCATGCACTACCTTGAAATACATTTTGGAATTGGGCTTGGTTAGCCACTACAAACAAGTATTTTAATGACCATATATGGGATAGACCGGTGTCATACACACAATGATTCTACTCAATTAAGAGGCTTCCCAGCCCTTAGAAACATCTAAGGGTTTTAACACATCACAAGGATGCTAGGGAGAAATTTTTCGGTATGGGACAACCACAACCAGTTGGTTAGTGACTTTTGTCACTCCAAATTATTTATATAGCGAGCCGGATAGAAAGAATTGCTTTGGTCGTTCCCTCTCACAAGTTGGGAGGAAGGCCCACTAAAGGTAACATATGTTTGAAGCATAAAATACTTTTCCTCACCCAAGTTTTCCAATAGGTGCAAGGGGAAAGGATTAGCGCTTCCAAGAAGAAAAAGTATACTTGTGTGTTTCTCTTTACCCAAGATCGCACAAAGTGCAAGGGGAGTGGATACACACAACAAGCCTACTTAAGCAATTCAGACACATGTTCATTTTAATCCATCATAGCAAAATGAGTTTGTTTTAAACACCAATTTGAAGTGTGGAGATTGTGTTGTTCAATTTTAAACCTAATATTGCAAAATGAGGATATGAGGGTTCAGTTTTAATCAACTTTGAATATTTATTTTAAACCCAAAAGAAAATTTAGTTGGTCCTAAAACGTGAAGTAAAGCATCATAAATGGGTTATAGTTGCCCCATAAGTGTCGAAACACTTGTTACAATTATATTCAAATGATAATATGCTCCTTCACTTCAAACTTTATCACTCAAACCTGTAAAACTAGTTAGTCTAAAAAGGAAAAATGAGAAGTTAGTGACATGTTAGCAATCAGATAAAATAAAAAATTTAAAGCACATATCAAAATTTAAAGAAAATTTGAGGTTTTTTGGTTCAATTTTATCCAACTTTGAAAGCGAATTCATTTTATCTTTTCACTAAGTGTTGAGAAACATTTTTAGAAAATTAGATTATAACATCAACTTGAGATAATGACAACTTTCTCAAATCTTGATCAATTTTGAAATCGTAAAATGTTTTGGAAAGCTAAACATGAGATCTTCAAAACCTAGCAACCTTTCTGCAAGATTAATCATATAGAATTTATTAAAAATGAAAGAAAATCATGCATTTAAGAGATTAAACCCAGAATTTAAAAAAAAACACAACAAAATTAATGATGGATGATTATAACAGCAACTTGAGGTAATGAAAGATTTCTCAAATCTTGATCAATTTTAAAATCGTAAAATGTTTTGGAAAGATAAACATGAGATCTTCAAAACCCAACAACCTTTTGCAAGATTAATCATATATAATTTATTAAAAATGAAAGAAAATCATGCATATAAGAGATTAAACCCAGAATAAATAAAAAACACAGCAGAATTAAAAATTCAATATCTTTTTCAATTCTTGATGAAATTGAGTGTCGTAAAAAGCTACGAAAAGGTAAGACCGAGATCTAAAAAACCCAGATAGCCATTTTTCAAGCTTTAATTCGTCCAATTTTCTATGATTAAAAAAAATGACAGGTTTCAAGCAAAATTCTGGGGTGTAACCTACAAAATTTCTCCAAAAACACTCAAAACTTTAAAGTTTGCCCTCCTTCGAGAGCCAAAATGTGGATGTAAATCTTAACTAAGCTAAACATGGTTGTAATAAGTAATTTAAAACAATGTAATTAGCTAAATCAAGTTACAATCCCAATGAAATTCTTGCAAAGTTAAACTAGGAAGCAATTAAAACTTGAAATAAAACTCAAATTGCACAAAGAATCCTAATTAAACTCAGCAAACCTCATCCTATCATGGGATTGGTGCTACACCGGATGTGGAATTCAGCCCTTTCCCAATTCCATTTTGTTGAAATTAGCTTGGATGATGTTGAAGAAAATGCTCTCAAATGGATGTGATAAAATCCAATTGCCCTCAAAGACAGTGATAGCAATTGAAGTATGCAAATGTGTGTGAGTTTCAACAGCATGACTTTTGATATTAAAAGATGGATCCATTTGTCTCCAAAGAGTGACCTATTTATAGGAGGACAAATGAGAAATGAAGGGTTGAGATAAAAAAGGTTAATCAATGGTCAAAAAGGAAGGAAGATGGAGGCATGGATCATGAATTCTCATCAATGGATGAGAATCAATTATCACATGGATCAAGGAAAGAATCAAGGGTTCATATTCTTCCAAACAAACACACATTCAAAATTTGCACAAGAAGTCTTGTAAGTTTGTAATGAGGGAGAATATTCTTTTTTTCAAATGAGTGAAGAAAGAAATATTCTTTGGAATATTCTCATGGGTGAGGTAAATAAATATTTAGTTAATTAAAACCAATTTTGATTGTGCAAAGGAATATTCATGAGAATATTCCCTTTTTGGAGGAATGATATCGAGGGCTCAAATCAATTTGATCTATCAATGGTGAATAATGAAAGGAGGATGAAACATGGATAAAGGATTCTCATCAATGGATGAGAATCAATGTTCACATGGATCAAGAAAAGATCAAGGGCTCATAATCATGCAAACAAACACACTTTGCAACAACTTTAAAAGGTTGTTTCAAAGTTTGTTTGGAATAATCATTGCCTTTTTGGGAGGAAAATAGGAGAATATTCCTTTGGAATATTCCCTATGCAAGTGGATGGGAGGGAAATTAGAAAATTTAGTAATTAAAACTAAATTTTAATGTGCAAGATGAGGAATGTGAGGATATTCATTAAATTATTGATTTATTTAATGAAAAGGGGATTTGAGGATTTAATTAAATAATTAGGATTATTTAATCAAAGAGTGAATAAAGGATGAATCTAGATGTATTTAATTAAATAATTTGGATATTATTTAATTAAATAGGAGGATTAATGTTAACATGATGAATTAATCAAATAATGTGAGTTATTCAATTAATAGGAGATTTAGGTGAATTTAATCAAATAATTGACATTATTCAATTAAATAGAGGAATTTAGGATGAAATCAAAAGAGATGATGTTAGTTAGCCAATGTGATCCATCGAGACATTTTTAAGTGTCTACACATATGATGAAGCACTTGGCAATCTAGAGAAGGTGCTAAAAGATGTCATGAACACAACTTATCAATGAGTCATGAAAATATTTCATGATGATGATAGAAGGGATTATGTTGAGACATTTTGTGTCAAATGAAGGAATTCAAATGGACCCCAATAAAATTGAAGTAATCTCAACACTCCTTGTGCCTCAAAGACAAAAATATGTTAGAAGTTTTCTAGGACATGTTGGGGATTATAGGAGATCCATTCAAGACTTTAGAAAACTCGCAACTCCTCTATTTGTGATATTGTCCAAAGATGTAGAATTTGAATGGACAACTGCTTGTCAACACTCTTTTGAAGCACTCAAGGAAGTATTGACTAAAACCATTGTCTTAAGAGGACCAAATTGGACCTTACCTTTCCATATCCATACTGATGCTTCTGATTTTTCTATAGGAGTTGTACTTGGGCAGAAGGAAGGCAACAAGGATTATGTCATATATTACATCAGTAAAAATTTACAAGGGGTATAACTCAATTATACTGTGATAGAGAAAGAAATGTTGGTAGTGGCATATGCAGTAAACAAATTTAGGCATTATATTATAGGATATACAGTGTTCATACACACTTACCACATAACAATAAGGTATCTAATGAACAAACCAATGGTTGGTGGCAGGCTTGTAAGGTGGTTACTGTTGCTTCAAGAATTTGACATCACCATTGCGGACAAGCCAGGAAAAGAAAATGTAGTGGTAGATTTTCTATCCAAACTACCAACTAAATCAAAAGAAGATGTTGATGATACATTCCCAGATGAGCATTTATTTGCTCTATCTATGCATACATCTTGGTTTACAGACATTGCCAACTATCTAGTAGTAGGCCAGACACCACCTCATTTCTCCCCAAGAGAAAAGAGACAATTGGTTCACAAGAGTTTTCCCTACTCTTGGATAGCTGGATACTTATTTTATATAGGCTTGGATAACATTATGAGGAGATGTATTAGAGAAGATGATGTATATGACATTCTTAAAGCATGTGATGATGAACCCTGTGGGGGACACTTTGCAACAAAGAGGACAACTCTTAAGATTATCATAATTGGCTATTATTGGCCAACTCTTCATAAGGATGCAATGAAGTACACAAGGGGTTAGAGAATGGGAAGGCCAACAAAAATAGATGAAATGCCATTGCAGCCACAGTTAGCAATAACAACATTTGACAAATGGGGATTAAATTTTATTTGCCCAATATCACCAACATATAACAAGGAGTACATACCGGTATGTACATATTACCTTACCAAGTGGGTGGAGGTTAAGGCTTTACAATTTGCTAAGGATGGTAATGTAGCAAAGTTTCTATATGAGGGCATATTTACAAGATTTGGAGTGCCAAGGGAAATTGTCACAGACCAAGGACCCCAGTTTACATCAGAGTTTATCACAAAATTGGTTCAAGAGTATGATATCAAACATAGGAAGTCCTCACCTTACCACCCTCAAGCTAATGGGAAGTTGGAAGTCACAAAGAGGTAGATTGAGAACATTCTAACAAAGACAATACAAATTCATAGGAAAGATTGGGCAGCCAAATTGCCTAAGGCAGTTTGGGTCTATAGGAAAACTTGGAAAACCACAACAGGGTTTACACCATATGAATTGGTTTATGGAAAGAAAGCAATACTTCCTATTGAATTTGAGTAAAAAAATTTGAGACGGTTGTTCAATTAGGCATGGACTTATCAACATCATAGAAGGAGAGATTACACAACCTCAATGCACTTGATGAAATTAGGCTAGAGGTAATACATGACACTAAAGTTATTTAGAATCAAAGAATCAAATGGCATGATAAATTCATCAAAACTAAGGAATTCAGTGTAGGTGATCAAGCTCTACTCTATGACTCAAGATATCAAGACTACAAGGGAAAGTTACAAACAAGGTGGCTTGGTCCCTATGAAAACAAGCAAGTGTTTCCCAATGGAGTGGTATAACTACATACAATTAATGAAGTCAAGTTCTCCTTACTAGTTAACGGACACCAACTACAAGTTCTACACATGACTCAGTAGAGGAGCTACCTAGCTCACTTACTATTGTTACATAGGTATGATTTCTAACACAACTCACAAAGCACACGCTACACAACTACAACTACTACAAGTTCTACACATGACTCAGTAGAGGAGTTACCTAGCTCACCTACTATTGTCACACAGGTATGATTTCTAACACAACTCACAAAGCACATACTGCACAAGGTGATGAGCAACAACAATCATTTTCTACAAACAGTCATTGCAACTATAGGGACCTGTTGCAACACACCTAAATGTGACAATATTTAGAAAGGGACTTGTTACTCGAGGCACCTATAGCAATTGTCTAACATTCATTTCCAACATCCTCGCCTAATTAATTGCATATCCCTAATTTCCACCTCCATAATTGTACACATGCAACCTATACACATCCTAACACATAGCATTTCCAACACCTTTTTTCCCTATCATGTATCATACATTTTATTTCACATCGCATCTACCATAAATTTTGCAACCTTTCCAAATCATCATTTACCACACACCATGCATTCATGTCCCTCAATTCAAATTGCAATTATGAACAGCCACATCAAATCTCTCTACGGGCAGTAATCAACAACTTTGTACGAGTGAAGTTTCATTTCACAAGCATTCTACAGGTACATGAATTAACTTTTCATAATTAACATAGAATAATACTTGATTTTCTACATGTTTTAACATTAATTCATACATTCTTTGTATCTAATTTGGCTTTCCACTTCCTACAATTTATCCCTCTACCATAACCTATACAATTAAGTGAGGACACTTAATACCTTTAGTTGGGGGGAGGGGTACTCTTCATTTCTTGATTTTCAAAAACGCTTTGAAACCTAAAAACTCTTTGCAAACTTTTTGCCATTCTATTTTCCTCTATTTTTACACAAATACAAGCTTAGAGGAGAAGAGAAGGGTTAGAAGCAGCTAAATTGAGAAGGCATAGCATAGTGGAAGCAGTGTAGTTGGTGTGACAGATAAAAATTGAATCCAGAAATTGAACCAGAACATAGCATAATTAAGAGAATCAGAGAACAATAGCAGTATCATGGGTGGCGACATTATCCAAAGAGAATCAGTATCACATGTTCAGTTGTTGGAGGATAGGCTGGTATTACCTATTTTTAGATAAGATGGTTGGGTAGAGTACTTCTTGAAACTCACAAAATTTAATGAAGTCATGACAACAATTTTCTGCCACATTGCAAAATGATGAAGCAACTATAAGAGGTTTAAGGGTGGATGCTTCAGAGGCTGCCATTGTTGAGGTATCACGACTGCCACGGGAAGGAGAAGAGTTCCCAATGAGGGAAAATTTCATAGATGTCAGGAATGAATTCAGAGAACATGGAGAAAACCTAGACTCGTCGTCCCAAGGTACAAAACTATTATCCTTACCTTGGATATGGGCTTCAATAACTTCTTACATAATCAAATATTTAACCTATGATGGTAGGAAATCATTGTTTTATATAGTCCATTTCAAAATTTTAAGCCATCTTCGTCATGATAGGTGTGTGAATGTTCCAAATTTTCTTTTCAATTTGTTGAAAAGAATGAGTTTTGAGTATAAAAGGAAGAGGAGTAACACACCATTGTCACATTTTTTCTTAGTCACATTGTTGATAAAAAGAAGTTTGAGAATTATATTCCCACATGTTTCTTGGGAGATTTTCCTAAATTGCAACCATATCAACACCATCCTTGAAGAACTTGTTGTTTTGAAAAGGGAAGAGGAACCTATTGTATCAGAGAGGGAAATTCCCTTTGCCTCCCCTACTGCGTCACCTACCCGTAGCATAGGAGAGCCAGAGGAGTAGAGCTTGTAGGACAATCAACTTGTAGCCTTTGAACAACTTGCAGTAGAAAGTACACAAGAGACCCCTACCTTTGGAAAAACACCAAGAACCAAGAAAAGGAAAGGTGAATCTTCTTCAACACCTGCAAGGGGGTAGAAGAAATCCATATAGTCTAGGAGGAAATGACACCACCTAAAGAGGAAAGGTCTTATGAGAGGGTCAATCAAAAAGCAGAAGGAGGGAGATGTTGCTATTATTGAGATTGACTTAGAATTGAAGAGGAATTCTCATGGTAATGAAAGTGCACCTAATGCACGATCATGGCATTTTACAAGCACCTCTGAATTTGATTTAGAGGATGCTTTTGTTGCAAGGAAAATAAGAAAAAGAATCCCAAAGAGCCTTGACTTAGAGGGTAATGAGAATAGAAATGAAAGGAATAATTAGTTTGAAAGATATGAAGTTTTTATTGAGGAAAAGGATATTGGCAAGGAATTACAAGAGGCTATGGAAATGATTAAGCAATTGGAAGGTTTATTGAAAACACACCAGTAAAGAGAAAGTGAGAGGGACAAAAGAATAGAAGAGTTGGAGGAAACAATTTATAAATTTGAGCATGGGTCTAGGTTGGATGAATTGGCACATCTTGCTATTATAAAAGCAAGTTCTTGAATAAGGAACTAGTACCCCAAGGTCCAATTCCTCCACTTTGTGTTCCCTTTGGACCATCTATAGTGACCTTAGGTGTGGAATTGTGGAAAAGAACCTTAAGAGTTCTTTGAGAAGAAGGAATGGGAAAAAGAAAAAGTTGAGTTGATGTTCAAACACACTAGGACACTTGAGCAGAAAGATACATAAATAAAAAGGTTGAAAGTGAAGATTGAAGAAGTAACAGACAAGGTTGCACAAATTCTAAAGTGCAAGCCTCCTGCAAGAGTCTATGCACTATTTCTACAAGAAAAATAATTATGTTTTCAGTTTAGCCAGCTAATTAGTATTTTCCAATGTTAATGAATATAACTTTTTTATTTTTAGAAACTTTCTCTAACTCTACACCGGATATGCAAGATCAATTATGTGAGTTTTACTTGCATAATCTTGTGCTCTTAGACCAAACATAATGGAATCCTCTAATGTTTGTGGGGGAATTACAGATTAAAGCATTGGCTACTTATATCAGGAATGAACAACAAAGGGGTAGAATCTTGTAGGAATATACTGAAAAGGAGAAATATATTGCTCTACAACTAAGGAAAGAATCCAAAGATCCCAATGCAGTTATTGATGAATGGTTAGAGATCCTAACTTATAAAGGTGTAGGAAGGAAAATAATGAGTGTTAAACAACCTAACTACACCAGTCCATGAAGCAACTAGTTACAGGGCCTATTGATCACTCCTTCTAGTTTATGAAGAAGAGATGAGAGGAATTAACCCCTGATTTAAAGAAAAATGAACCTCACTCCCTCTATAATTTTATAGCCATTATTGGAAGATCTCAAAAGTATATAGACATTTCCAAGGACAATGGACTAAAATGGTTTCCACTGGAATTTCATCCACCCCTTCTTCTCTACCCAATGCCACATTGGATAGGGAGGAACCAAGATGAAGTACAAGTAGTAGAGGATCTGAGGTTAACAAACATTTTACGTCGAAAGGGCTACTATTTGAGACAGGTTGAGGGAGTTGATGTGGTGATAAATTTAAGGGAAATGAATCTTTAGTACAACTTTCGGTCCTAAATGTTGCTTGAGGACAAGCAATTGCTCAATTGGGGGAATGATGATCTTGATTAATAGCTAGTTTTCTCTTATTTCTTTCATATATTTTAAACACTTTAAGGTCCTTATTTCAAATACATTCTTGAACTTATATATCTTTTATGGTATCCAAACCATACTTTGGCAAGTGGAAATATGATTATGATTTGATGGTGTTTGCATGGATGAATGTGTGAATGTGTATGAAATTCAGTGTGAATTTTTATTTAATTTATGATTATTAGTGGTATGTATGCTTTAGATGAAACTAACTCCTTGCAACCAAAAGCATTGCAACCTACAGCATTTGGAGAACTCAACCCACAGCTAAAGGATTCCAGGCTAATTGTAGAGGAGATTCCAAGGATCTTGGGAATGTGATAGTTGTAGAAATGATGGAAGCAACCATTGGAGTGGTTAGTTGTGAGTCATCAAAAAATTCAATAAGATGATGGATGAAAGAAGAATTTTTCAATAATTAGGAAACTGATGTGACTATTTGTATAGAGCACGTCTTTGTCCTATTGTTAAAATAGAGTTGCAAACCTATTTATCTTCTTCTATCTTTTTCAATTATAGTTTCAATTGAAAAGACTTTTTCTCTCTCAATTTTGAAGGAGAGTGTACATCTTCATTTAATTTTTGGTTTTAGTCCTTATGCAAATAAACCTCCTCCCGAACCTATATAGTTGGATCGATGGTTCAGGATCAAATCTAGTTAGAAGATATGTTTTGATAGTTATAATTTTATTTCAAAAACAATATCTTTGTTAGTTTTCTATTATGTGTTTATGAATGAGAAATCTATGAATATTCCTATTAGATTGTAGAGTTCAATTATATGCAATAAAGATATTCCAGTTTATTGTTATTGTTAGTTGAATCAAGTAGGCACATATTTGGTTTCTCTTGTGGGTACAATAGCTTGAGAAAGGGTCACTCAAGGTACTGTTTACCCACCTTGATTTCTATTATCAATTTAGATGTTTACATTATTGCATTCATTCCAATAGATTCTTCATTACATGCACATGAATGATACTTAGTCTCATGTTTTAAGTTCTATAATGCATCATTGATTCATCCTCTAGAGTGAGTCAAGTAGTTAGAAGAATTAGAAGTGCTAGTGAAATTGTGGAGTTCAGGTGTAGTAGTTCATAGTTACACTGTTAAGCCGAAGGTACCCACAACATCAGTAGTAGATTAAATTATTTCCCTTGTTTTGCAGTTTATGCTTTATTTTCCTTTTCCAATCTTTATTGTTTTCCTACACATATGTAAACCACATATACTTGATGATATAGGTCATGTAGAGTCTATGAATACACATATAGTGTCAGCATCATCAAAAGCTTACGAAGCCCTGGTTGATAATTTAATGGAGTCTTTGCAAGGGTTTAGTGGATTGTTTAGTTAGGAACCCTTCCTTTGAACTGTGTGTCTAACACCAAGTTTACTAGACATTAGTGAGGACTTACACAACCTACAAAGGAACAAATTCAAAAACAATCAACCAATGAGAGCTTTGACTTTCAGGAATAAGTAGAAATAATCTCCTCAGGTGATGAGGGAAAGAAGAAAATACTAGGGAAAAATAACTAAGGGAAAGAAACCAATAGGTATCCAACTCCTTCTCTTTAGAGGAGCAAGTGTTGAAAATCCGAGCCCACTCCTGGTGTTCAACAACATGCAGACAAAAAACCCACAATAGAAACCCTAAGGGAAGCTTTGACTACAAATCTTCCTGAGGAGCATGACTCCCCCATTAGTGAAATTCCAACATAAGAACATAATCCAATTTTTGAAGATACCATAATGGCTGAGGAAGAAATGCAAGAAGAATTCCCCCTACAACTCAATTTAACCAAAGGAAAAAGTCCAATTATTAAATCATTAGAAGAATAAGTAGTAATAATTTTAAGGGAAACTCAAATTGTACTACAATTATTTAGAGTGGAATAGACAGATTTAGAACAAAAGCAAGAAATTGAGAAATTAAAAATAATTCTAAAAGAGAAAGATAGACAACAAATCTTGGAAAATGAAAATTTTAAAAAGATGTTAGCAAAAAAGGATGGAGAATTTTCATATTTAAAAGAGAAACTTGAACAACCCTAGGATATATTTAATGCCAACCCTAAAAGAGGACTTAAATTAATGTTTTTGAGAAAAAAAAATGCTAAATTACATGCCTGAAGAATAGTTGCAAACAACTAGAAGATGCCAAAAATGAAGCTTCTAAAATAGGTGAATTACTACTAACATTTAGGCAACCTTCTAGGGTTTATAACATGTTTTTGAATGAACAATTACTAAGGAAAAATCTCTTCAAAATTTTATACAATATGCCCCATGATCTTGATGATCAAGAATTTTTTGAACCCTTTAAGAATGCAACACCAGAGTAGCAAAATCTCCAATGTGATTTTTTCACACACAATCTTCTGGTTGAAAAATATATAGACTCCTTCATCAATCTCTTTGTAGGATAAGTACATTTAAGGGCCTTTATTTCTACCATGAGGAATCAAGTGGCATGGCAACATAGGACAAGGGAGTACCAAAAGGAAAAATAAACCATTAAATTTTTAATGACGCATTAATTCAAAAAATACAATATTTTAGAGATAACTTTCAAAGGATGCTAAAACATCCTACTATATTTAAAAAGTACACCCAAATTCTAAAGTTGTGTTATGAAGCTCTCATTAATATTATTCCTAACTTGCCAAAAATACATTTTGCAACCTATGAGGAAATATATAAAACCTTGATTGTGCAACTCCAAAAGAAAGACCAATATCTCCTAGGAATCTTATGTGGTATTTTAGGAGAGCCAAAGAAATTATAGAAATGATAAATAAATACAAATAAAATTAGATAGGAATGAAACATATACCTCCTCTCATTCTCCTACCAGTCACTTCACTAGATGTTAAAAGTGCACAATTTGATTGGGAATTAATAAATGGAAGGAAAAGGTAGAAAGTTCGATGGCCTACATAATTAAGGCACAAGAGATAGATTAGTTAGCATATTTACTTTACGATATTAAAAAAATATTTTAGGGTGAGTGTAATAGGGTAGAGGAAAATAGGCCATAGTAGCAAGCAAAGAGAAAAGCAAGAGGACCTGCTTAACCACAAATCTGGGGAAGTGATGAGGTATGAATATTCATCCCTTTATTATAACCCAACTATCCATTTTTAACCACATACCACCTTCCATATGCCCTTATCATGCTTAATTTAATAATATTATATAATAAATCACTTACAATCTTAGTTAATATTAATGCACACCTACTTGTTGCTCTTTTTGTGTTAATAATTTTTCTAGTGTTGATTGTCATGGATCAAAAGATGTGGCACTTTTTTAAAAAGACATGTTCAAGAAAGAGATGAGTTTTGGAGTGTCACATCCATAGAGATCTAGAATTCCTAAAGCATCTTTAGAATCATTGTAGACAAGGTCTTTACAAAAGGTGTTCTGGAGACAAATGTCTCCTATTTTTCTTGAAGCTCTAAATTGCCACTAGACTACTAATTCTCCATAAATTAAGAAGAATAAAAGATTCATATTTTATGATAGTTCTTTTAGGTAGTTACATTACTTTTATTTAATGTAACTCAAACTTTTATTTATAAATCTATGGAACAAATTCTTAATGGCATCAATGCATGTCACCATGATATCATAATCTAGGAATTAGGTCATAGTTTATATATATTTCGATTATTCATCAAAAGCAACTTGATATTTGATATTTTACATTTTTGAAACATGAAGTAATAAAGAACCTCTTTTAGCTAAAAAATCTTGGATTCTTGTTTTGAGAAGCACTATTGCATGATGTTAATGATTTTGTGAATAGAAGAATGTCACTCAATTAAGGGATTGAGCGCATGGTAGAGATAAGTAGTTTATTTTTTCATTAATTTTATGTTTACATATTTGTGATCATACTCATTATAACCTATATAGGCTTAATGTGTTTAATGTTGTCTATGTTACCTCTATTATTTGTATTATCTCTATTATCTATTATGTTTTGTAAATTTATGTATGTGAAAAAGAACTGTGTATGTCATAGTTATAGAGTATACTCTTGTTTCCATGTTGTGTTGAAATCCTTTCTTTAGAAGCAATTTTTTTTCTAAACAATTTTATTACTATCTTTATATTATGTGGAAAAATAAGAAAATAATAGAATAGTTTAGATTTTGTTACTGATAGATCAATAGTTAAGAAAAATTATTTTATTGTAGTTGAATTTTTTTGATACGCAAGGTTAAGATTTGTATTAAGTTTCATAAAATATACATTACATCTGCATAGCAGGAGAAACCATTCTTCCATGAAATCTAAACCTACCATCTAGACCTACCAACCCGGGAGCATGCTACGACCGGCACCAAAAATGCAGTCCCACTACATAACTTCAAAAAACCATCTCCTATTATAATTTTAAACACAAAAAATTGAAATATTGAAGTCGAGCCTCACAGGAAACCATTTAATTCTGTAAACAAGGTGAAATCTTCCTCCCACTCCATCCCCTCCTCCATCACCAACCCCAGCTTTCTTTTCAGGAATTTGACCGCCATGGTCGAGATTATTTTGTGCCTCATAAGCTCTGGCCCCTTTAGGTCTAGAATGAAGGGATATACTTTAATTGCCTCATCTGTCTCCCAAAGAAGTTCCAAGTATGAGGGGCGCGGGATTCCTTTACCCATGAAGGTCGCTTTCAATGTCTTCTCTAACCCTCCTAACAGGTCACCTCGAAAAAGAAGCTCCATCATTTCCTTTGCCTCCACCTTCGGGACTTCCAAGTCTAGAATTACGGCCAAGAATCGAGAAGAAATGTGTGTGTTATCCCTCGCAAATTCCTTTCTATCCAGGTGACCCTTTCCTAATATCAGTTTGACTGCTAACATTGTCAAGGGATTGTCCTCAAGCAGGATTCTCTTTAGCCTTTGATCGGTAATTTCCTTGAATGCTATTTGTCTCTCTATTGCCACCAAGGAGACTGGAGTGTCAACACCGAAACTTTCCAGCCCCTCCACTGAGATGGAGATGATGAATTTCAATCTACTTGTATTCGCCATTTTCAACCCTCTGGTCGACAATTCCCTGCACAAAGACAACAAACAAACCAAATTTCAAAAACCATGCTATGAAAATGTCGTCATTCGTCCACCTTTAAAAGGCCCGTATACAACAAGGTCGAGCCCCCACGCACGAGTCTGAAATGATGGCTAAGCAAGGCACTTTGTCCTTGCGATAAAAAATTTCTCCTACAGCCTTCAGCCTTAATTCGGCTATCACCTCATGAGGATCAACTTCTGCCACTCGGCCAATCTGGTTAAACTTTCATGATGGTCATACCCTACATGTCAATCTGATTATTCTTGGCTTCATGTGTCATTAACACCTTCCGGCGTCACTGAGGTCTCCCCTAATTTGGCGGACTGCTAAATTTTTGGTGGCTTGCCTTCCTCATCCCCCCGACGACTTGGATAATGCGTGAAGTGATGTGGCCTTGCCACTATGCTGCCACCTTTCGCTCCCCAACTGACACCCCATTTCCTCCCTCTTTGTTAACTAGTAATTTTCCTTAGGTTTTCCATCGATCTCATGAATGAATAAGAGAAGGAACCTGATGAGGGGGGGTGGAGGCCCACCCCACCACCCACTATTGTAGTTGAATTTTTAACTTTATTGACTTTGTAGAATATATTTCTTATGCTTTCATCTATTATAATTATTAAATTCTCTCTAGATAACATTCCTTTCTAGCATAAGCGTTCCCTATTTTGATAAAATCTAGTGTGAATTAGGAAATATGAAATCCTTCTATAGATAGTCTTGGTCACCACCTTGGTTGATATGATAATTAATCAATTAAAGTGTGATACCTAACAATAGATCGTCAATAATAACTCCAATTCAAACACTTAGTTTATAGGCATGAATAAATCCAAAAACCAGGAAAGCAGGAATGAATTTTAAATGATAAATTAGAAACTACTAACTATTTTAGGTATCCACTTTTATGCATAAAATCTAATATAAAAATCAAGCAAGTAGTTAATTAACAATAGATTAAAAACTATTACTACCAATCTTAGTGCCAAAGTACTCTTATCTCACCTTTTATATAACTGGTCCATTATTTTTTGTAAGTCCATGATTAAATCTCTCTCATTATTCTCTTTCCCTTTTGACAACTCTTACATAGCTTACAAGTGGAAAGAGTTGCAAATAGATATTTCCATGACATTAAGTGAGTCTTACACTTGCCAAAATATTTAGGTCATGTGAATTAGGAGAAATTTTGGAGACAATATGATGTAAAAGAGGATTTTCTAATAAGGCACACTCACATTTTCTTACACTATCACATAGTCTAAAAATGAATGATAAGTAAACACATTTTCTTTGATGAGTGGAAGTAAACCATTGGTAAATAAAATTTGAAGCTCATCATATACTAACATGAAATTCATATTTTCAAGAAAAAATTAGAACCTCCAAGCATAATCCTTAATTATCTCATGATCTCCTTGCTTGCAATGTATGAACTTAGCAATGATTATCTCAAGGTCAATATTGTCATGAAAATATTCCATGAAAGCAGTTGATAAATCCATGTAATAGTTCAAAGCATGGGGTGATGAATAAAACTATGTAAAAGCATGACTACTCAAACTTCTTAAAAATAATTTAGCAAGTAACTTATCCTTGTGAAAATAGTTTAAGTACATGGTTTCATTTATGAAGCAATCATTCACCTCTAAAACCATACTTTGTATGATCAGGTGCCACAAATTTATTTGGTGAATAATGAAATAAAATGTCATCTACCAAATGATTATGGAATATCTCATTGGTGTAAT
This sequence comes from Sequoia sempervirens, assembly GCA_007258455.2. Taxonomy (NCBI): domain Eukaryota; kingdom Viridiplantae; phylum Streptophyta; class Pinopsida; order Cupressales; family Cupressaceae; genus Sequoia; species Sequoia sempervirens. The sequence goes on along the minus strand of VDFB02105785.1, from coordinate 282,658,995 downwards.
TTCATTTTAAATATTTTATCAGAATTATCAATATAACTTTCTAGATGATCCACTCTACTCATTATGGGGCTTAAATAATGTGAAAGATCATGCTTAATATGTCTTGTGTCTATATGAATAACATGTGTTATAATAGAGGAATATGTAAGAGATGAATTATTATATAATTGCATATTATCCTCAAAAACCAAGTGGAAACTATAAGAGATCCTTATGTTCTCTTTTGTACATGTATAAGTCACATGGTTGTTCACTATGAGATGTATAAGAAGGTACTTTATAAACACTCAAAGATATATCATAGGAAATCATACAAGTATGTTGCAAACACCTAAATATTTTCCTGGTGTACCTAGTCCTAATCGACCAAACAAATTACCTAGAAAAGTCACCTTCACCTAATGTTCTTCACTTAATTAAAAAATATTATTATTTAATTATTCCCCTTTTCCATCTTACCTCATAAATTTTTTTAAAAAAAACCATTTACACCTATTTTTCACCTCACACATGGCTAAAATAATTAAATATTATAATTATCTAATTATGCTTATATTCCCTCAGCCTACCCTGAGAATAAAGGACGCCTAAGAACACTCATCCTTATGGTTCCAATATTCTCTTCAACAAACCTAATAATAAATGGCTCCTAGGTACACATGTACCTTATGTCTCTAATGGTTGCAATCACTTACCACATTTAGTAAGTGAATCCTAGCCCTTCACATTCCAACAACCTCCATATCAACCCTCCATTCTCTCCTTAAATTTAGGGAAATCTCTCATTCATCCTCCATTGTTGATCTCACCATTATATCTCAACCATCCATTGCCTCTTCCAAAATTATATAAATGGAGGCACATTCTCACTCATTTTCATATCCATCAACTTTGAGCTAAGTACATGTTGTCAAAACAAGTAGTCTTCAAGCAAAGGAGCATCCACATATCAAATAATTATTAGAGAAAATTATTCAACAATGGAGTCATTTGGTAACATTTATTTTGATTTTTATGTTATTGTATTTGTTTGGACTATTTTATTGAGCTCTATTTGAGGTTTTGTCTTGGTTTGAATATGAACTTCACTCTTATCTATTTTTGTTGTGCATTTTAAATTATAGCATTACATATGCAAATAAGAATCTTTGTAGACATTAAAATGTAGTATATCATCACAAGATAGAAAAATCCACATGACCCCCCAAGGAAGAGTCACTAGAATGTGAATCATCTTGAGAAACGTGTTCTAGAGACATTAGTAAAGTAATTCATATAAGCACAATAAAAATGAAATGATGTGTAATAATCATGTCATTAATCAAATTATTGCTTTACTTTATCAATCCATGTAGCACCAAACACATATAATAAAAGTACTATCATGATGTATATACACATATTATGAAGACAAGAATGATCTAACATGTAACTTTGCATCCTCATTATTATTAAATGAATCTATCATTAGTGCTCTAAAAGGATGTGCATCATAAAAAAAAGTTATCATGAATCAAAGAGCCATTAAAGTCATCATGAGAAGATGAAGAACTAGTATTATGCCTATCACTAAATACATCATTAGTATACCACGAATAAAAATATAAATAAGGTCTAACAACCCCTTGTGAAATATGTGTACCTACATCATTAAGATCCCCAAGGAATGATGAAGCAAGAGAGAAATGTAGCGGAAAATTTATAGATGTAAAGGGAAAGCTATCATGATATGGGGAAGGAATATACTCTCTAGGTACAACATCATGTGAATCAAGATCCCTAGATGCATCAAATGAATATAAGATGAAAGTAAGAGTTAAGTCACCATTATAGGCCACAAAAGAGGTATAATCATAAATCATGGTAACATGGGAAGTGAGCTTGGTTAGGAAGGAGAAAATACATCCATGATAAAGATATAGTAATGAAAGTGCACAAGGGAGGGTAGATGTGTGGGGATTGTAGAGGTAGCAACCAATGATAGTCCAAACCCTAATCAATACAGATTAATGAAGCACAAGTGAGGATGAATACAAACTTTAATTAATGATAATCAAACTTGAAATGAAAGATGTAAGTAATCTAAAATATTAGATTAGAAAAATAGAGATAAGAAGGCCAAAGCCATGGGGAAAAATCTTGGAGGGTTTCAAATATTAAGATGACCATTATAAGTGAAGTATAGGGAAAAGGTGGGTAGACCAAAATGAACTCATATGCTTATATGAGATGGAGAGTCAACCCTATTAGGAAGGTCTGTTGTTTTCTTACGATAAAAAATGACTGATTGGCTATTTTGGGAGATAAATTTAAATGCATTAAAAAAATAAATTGCATGACCTAACACTTGAAATGTAGATTATTATTGTAGACACCTAAAAATGACCTAGGCCTGCAAGCTTCATTTTTACCACTTTCATCCTAGCATAATTATGACATTTAATTATTTCCTTGGTCCACATTTGACTATTAATTAAATAATTTATAATTGTTTAATTAATTCATGTCCTTTTATTCTTCATGATTATTAAATAAATAAAGTTCATTCATTTATTAAATACGTCATTAATTATCTAAGTCTTCCCTTAAATAAATTTCTAAATTTATTTAATTACCCTTCTTCATTCATTTCTTCTTGATTAATTAAATAAATAAGTTTTATTCATTTATTTAAATATGTCACTAATTTTCATAATTAAATGAATTGATTAATTTGTTTAATTATTGATCTCATCTGCTAAATTAAATAATTATCTTTAATTATTTAATTGACAAAATTAATATTCCTCTCATTTTAAATAAATGAAATTATTTAAAATGTCATCACAATCTTAACTGACATTCCATTTTGGTAAATAATCTAAAAAAAGATTATTTATTTGTCTCACAAAATTCATATTTTGAGTTGATTGGTAGCTTTCTTCCAAAAATCAAATAAAGCAAGCAGGTTCTTGATTTTAATCAAATTTGCTTTTTAGTCCATCTTTTATGGATCTCACAAAGCAGGCTATCTTTATCTTCTCAATTTTGAAAATCTTTATTTTCAAAATTAATTATCTCCTCTTTTCTCCACCACTGATTCGATTTTCTCCTATGACATCTTGACCACTCGTCTAAGGATTTTGCCCTAACCCTGATTAGGGATTATCAAATGAAATCTTGACCTTTGATTTTAGGTTTCTATCAAGAGTCGATCTTGTCCGTCCATTCAAAATTACATTTTCTATAAAATGATAATTTTGTTCATAATTTGGGACCACTTCATTATTATAGGCATTATAGTCATTTATCAATTGTTATAGTCATTTATCATTGGCATAGGCACAATATAATTAAATCCTTCAAAACTTGCATAGGACAATGGCATAGTCAAATTGCTCACACACTCGATCTGAGGGCATCAATCATACGCTGCAAGCTAGGAGGTGCTATGGAGGTGATTCATGGAAGCTTCACAAATCTGGTATAATCATTCTTGTTTAAGTTTTCATTGTGCTTCATATCTCTTTGGGTTTTATTATTGTGCTTTCAATTCATTGAATATAATCCTAAAAATAACCCTTAGTTACATTGGTGAACCTGACGTGAATCCTTTGATCTAGCTTTCCTTTTGCAGGTTTTATTAACTTTTTGTTGCAGATCTATCAGTTTTTGGACAAAACCCCAAGTTTTACCAATTTCTTCATATATTCTACACAGCTACGAATTTTTTTACAAGATTTTTACAAAATCTTGTACATCATCTCAAGAGGCTACAGTAAAAAAATCAAGGGTTTATCATCATTTTTGTGGAAGTTATTTTGATTTTAATTATTTTCATAAAATTAATTTTCTAGACGCAAATCGACAAATTTTTTAGAAATTTTTACAGTTTTGGAAAGCTCTTTAAATTCTAATTGGGGTCTATGTTTTACAGATTTAATTTAGAGGTCAAATACAATCAAAAAAATCCAATCTTTGTTTTTTGTATGGTTTTCACAAATCCACGTTTTTGGGTGCAAAACAGGGAATGTTTTCGACTTCTTTACATTTATGGAAAGCTCTCAGAAAATTAGCAAGGATCTCTTCTTTGAGTTTTTATTTTTCAGATCAATAAAATCATCAAATAATAAAATCTAATTTGGCTATGTCAAAAACATGTATCTGAAATTGCAATTTTCTGATGAGCTTATTTTTTTTTTACTTTGTTGCATTATAATATTGTTTTTGTGATCTTGTAGGTGATCATAAGGAGCTATAGTAGCAGCAATATCAGTCATATATAACAGATTGGAAAGCAAAAACTTTCGGGTTTGCATAAACATACATTTGTCGAAGACTAAAAATCAAAGAAACTCCTAACTTGTGGTCTTGCAGGTTCGAGTGTCGAAGATTGAAAACTAAACATTGTGCTTGTCTTTTTTTAGATTAGTACACACTTCCTTTGGTGCATTAAAATGAATGTGTGCTTGATTTTGTCTGAATGTGCTTGAAGGTGGTAGGCGATTATGCTCTCACCTTGTGAAAACTAGGTGATCAGAAAACCAGACCCACCTTATTTTTTGTGTCACCCTCACGATTTAGTAATCGAAGTATCCTCTCCCCTTGTGCTTTCGGGTGATCTTGGGTGTAAGAGAAATGGTTACTAAGTCTAGAACTTGGGCCTGTTTTGGTGGGAAAAAGTACTCACACCAGGACGACTCAAACCGGTAGCACCCTGACACCGAGGGACTTCCAGCCGGTATATAAAAGTGGATTCTTGGGGAAAACCCAAGAATCACGAGTGTGGTTCCGACAAGATGGATTCAAAAGGGGACTCTCGCCGCATGGATCATGCCCCATGAACGGAATGCCCGTATTAAACACCTCTTGTCTTAGTTTCCAACCGTTCTATTGGTCGTTGCTTGATATAGTGTAGGGTACAGTATCATGCCCGAAGACACTCACTACTGATCCCCTTGAGTAGAGATAGCAATTCTTGGGATGTCATTACCCAAAGAATCCGAATTTGGTGTGCTCGAATGACGTTAATGAGCCGTGGAGGGGAGCCAATGCCACCAAAATTCTAAGCTATCCGCTCTCGAGAAGGAAAGGTGTTTATCACCAATTTGAGGTATATCGGTGGGCTATATCAAGTATACAAACCCTTGGCCTATTGGACTTTTAGGATTGTACTTGTCTTATGTGTGCTTGCTTACACCCAAAACATTGTGTTTGTCAAGTGCTTGTTGGATTACTCAAACAATATACACAACATTCACAAATCTAGACATAAACAATCGACCTTAGACAACTCAGACTTTTCAACAAAGCATCAAAAAAACAATCTCAGTCTATTGTCAAACATTTTTTTTTCTAAGAGGATTCTATCGGAAACCGGAATTGAAATTGCTCAAAATGTCCATTGGATTAGGCTAACTCACCACACTTTGCAAAACCATTGTTTCAAAACTAGGTTATCTTGGGACATAGTCATTACTCCTCTTTTTCGGTCATTGTCCTTTTGTGAGAACCTTCAACTCAACAGTCTAGTTAGGTAGACTCACTTGTCATTTTGACCTTGTCACTTAGTCCCCTTAGCAAGTCCTTAGGTAACCAAAATTGGGACATAAGTCAAGCTTAGAGTGGTTAGGCAAACCTTTCTCCAAATATTGTCCATTTTAGTCCTCATTTTGAACTTAGACTTTGCATTGTTCATCTTAGTCCTCATTTTGAACCTAGACTTTGCATTAATCATTTTAGTCCTTCGTGAACATTATTGTCAGTCCACATTTGACACTTTGGCTTTGACAACATCGTCATCTTGCATTAGTCATTTCCCTTAGACATACGTCATTATCACTTTGCATTTAACATCATGACATCCACCACCTTGTCTTCCTTTCACCAACATATTGATAGGCTTGCTAGTAAAGTTGAATACCAATTACTCTGTAGAGGTCAATACCAACAAGCCTTAGACCTTAGGAGATAATTCCTCCAAACCGACAATCAATGTCCTTCGTACTAACAATCCATGAGTCCTAGTCCTCCATCCATCTACCCTCACTACCAAAATTCACTTAATACCATTCATGACATTAGTCCACAACAAACATCCATTACTCACCCTTATCCTAACTTTGACAAGGGAAACCAACTGTCCACTAGTCCATTCCAAGTCCCCACATCATATGCTAGTCCTTCACCTATCAATCCTATCAACGTCTACATGCCCTATCAACCATCTATCAACTCATGTCAAGTCCCCACATCATACCATATCAATCCAGTCCAAGTCTCCACGTCCTATTTTAGTCAAACTTACACTAATCCAGTCCAAGACTCCATGGCATATCCGGTTGAAGTCCCCATGTCACATCCTATATCGTCACATCCTAATCCAATCCAAGACTCCATGTCATATCCAGTCCAAGTCTCCACGTCATACCCTTGTCCTTCACATACTAGTTCAATGCAAGTACCCATGTCATATCCTAGTCCTTCACATACTAGTCCAGTCCAAGTCCCCACATCCTATCCTAGTCCTTCATCCATTAATCCTTTTCAAGTCATCCCCTCACAAGCCACATCTAGTCATGAAAATTATGTCATTACTCAAAGTCAAATCCCATTTAATAAACTTGAGGATACATGTCAAAATGAAAGCCCAAAGCATGACCTTATAATGTCACCCTCATGTCAAGAACAAGGTAGTTCATCCCATGACCCTATCTTTCAGTCCATCCATGAAGTCCTTCAAGACAATCATGACATCCAAAATACCCCAACCCTTGGCAAAGACTTCAATCCTAATTACATTATCCACGACAAACCCATCATTGACCAAGACCCCATCATTGACCAAGACCCCATCATTGACCAAGAAGCCCAAATCCATGACAACCCATCTTCGACCAAGACCCTACCATTGACCAAGAAGTCCAAAACGATCCACTTCTTGACCTTTACCCCATTCATGATCAAACACTTGCCGACCTTATAAAGGCCTCGACTATTGATACTTCCCACGATGAGACACTTCCCTCCATGGGACACATAGACGATATTCCTCCAGAACAAGAATCTTCCACTAGGGACATGCTTGCATATGATCAAGTTATAGCTAAAATCATTGGACTCTATGACACTAAACATAATGATGGCTTCGACATTGCCTTAAGCACCAATAATCATCATCCGAACTGACATGTCACCGTCGACCAAAGATATCAATGGAATATGTCCAACATGACAATGAAGCTAAGACACTTTATCAACTAGGGTCATCTATCTTTGTCAGAGCAGGCTTTCTTGCAGATGAAAATATTACAAGTGACAGTATCCACATACCTAATGATGGGTTAGCATCTTGCTTTCAAAACAACAAATACCCCATCACAAATAGAATCTGTCAAAGCATGCAATATCAAGGCAAATGACTAGGCATACATGAACAAGGCATTGGAACTAATACAACTTCGGGCAAATTGCAAATAACCAACAAAATCAATGCAGAGTTTCAAGGATTTGTCAAGCGAGTAACAGAGCTATGGGAGCAGCCTCATCTAAAAGATTTTGAACTAGAGTTTGATATACCATTTAGAGAGCTTGGTTTTCATGGAGTTTCTTTCAAAGCATTTTCTTTTATTGTTCCTACAGTAAACTGTTTGGTAGAGTTAGTGGAATTACCTTTCTTAGTAATCACTATTAGTGAGATTGAGATTGTTAACCTTGAGAGAGTAGGACTTGGGAAAAAGGCATTTGATATGGCTATTGTTTTCATCCTATACAACCATTGCAAGAAAAGTTAAGCTAGCATCAAATAACCAACAATTTTGAAAATAACATGAAAACTTTTAGTTGCTGCTATGTCAGGAATAAAATAAAAGGAAACAATGTTCCTTCCACTGGCTTGATGATTGCAAATGAGGATTCATTTAATTGCAGTGGAGTAAAATGAAAATTAAAAGTAGTTGATTCATATAATATATGTACATTAAACAGTTTATGGTGCAATTTGTTTTTTGATGCCTTCCATAGCTAAATGCTACACTCATTTCAGGCATCAAGAAAATGCATCCCACCTAGAGTTTGTGTGACATTGTTTTTTCCCTAGAATTCTTTTCAAAATCATCACCCTCAACCTAATTTAGAATAAAACATCAATAATAAGCAAATTAACAAAAAATCAAAAGTGAATAATACATAATCTATGTTGTAAAGTTAAAAAGTCTTACAAAAATACATAGACAACTCCAAAACATTTTCCATTTGTTCTCTAAAGTTTAGTCCAATCAACCAAAGCAAGAAACATATATTATTACTATTTAAATCAAAAGAAGATATCTGATATACAATTCAAAACATCGGCATATGAGCTAATTTGTTAAAGTACCTGTTCTCCTTCAAGTATTGATTCCTTGATAAACTCAATTTAGTCCTCAAATACATACTTGTCACAAGTTTCAAAGGAATCTATCATGAGAATCTGACCATGACTATATGTAACAATCTAAAACATTCATAATCAGAGACAAGTGCTTTACAAATTCTACTACACATTGATGCATTCTTCATACTAAAATGAGTGTTTAGAGCTATGATAACCACATTCATTTCTTGAGGGAATCTCACTGTCTAAGGAAGAAGTTAAAGTGCCTTGGAGCAGCAATAGCATTCAACATTGACCATATGGTGTCTACATTTAAATAATTTAGAATGGTCAAGTTCACTAAAATGCACCTTGTGATTGGAAAGAAACAGACCATAACTCCCTATAAAATAGGAAATTGGAAAAGAAAGAGCAAACAATCCCTTGCAAACTAATTACAAATTAGTAGCCTGAGAAGCTTCTTAGAGGCTTACACAAGAGAAAAATCAAGAAGCTCAAAAGACATGCATAACTTTGATCATAAAAGTAATGCCATCGTAACTGTTTGGCTCCACAACATAAGAAAGTTGTTTGAAAAGCTTTCTAAGCCACATAATATTCGTGAGTTCCAAAATAAAAAATCCAATACAAAATTGTTCACTTGACCTTGAAGTTTCAATTAGTATGCTTATAGGATTTTATGTTGTAAAAATATATTCCAGTGGCATATGAAGTGCATGGTGAAGCATATTATTGAACTGAATCCTCTAGTACATTACTTATACAAAGATATTTTTTATTCCCCCAATGGATGGCCTAAGCAATGTGTTATGAAACATACCATCTATCTAATACCTAAGACTACCTCTTTGTAATGCTTCTATAACATTATTCAATTATTGGGGAATGATGAAGAGATCAATGAAATTGTGGAAAGAGAACACAACTTCATTTCTGAGAACAAGAAAAATGAAATTACAGTTACATACATCAAAAGGAAATAGAACCATGTTTATTTTCATAATTGTGAACCATATCATTGGTGCAGGGCACCATGTAACTTCATGCCTCCATGGGGAAAATTTGTAAAATTTGAGTCTTCATCATATTGTGATTGTCAAAAGGTCATTTTTAGACCCTTTTAAATGCATTTGAGTCATTAATACATTTATAGGAGGTCTATGAAGTCAAAATGCAAAAATTGTCATTTGTAGCAAAAAAATGCAAAATTGCAAAATGCAAAAAAGTAGAATGTGAAGTCATTTTGTAAAGGGAAGGTTGTTGGTCGATTGTAACTAAAGGGATAGTTAGATAAATATTATAGACACCTTTAAAAATCCTTGTGAAGGCATGGAAGAAGAGATTACATTGTATCTTGAATAAATTTTGAATAAAAGTACCTTGTTTTGCAGATTTTAAAATTTTCTTGTTCGCAGGCGTAGTACTGGTCTATACAATACTCTCAAGCTTTATTTTTGGTTGGTTTTGATAGATATTTGAATTATATTTCAAATAAATTTGGTTTGAGTTAATTTCGTTGAGTTTTAAGCTTTTTAGAGCCATTTTTTTTAGGGCAGTCCAGAAACCCTCATTTTAAGGGTTTGAGAGTCAAATAAAAGCATAAATCACAATTCCACTAATGTAGACCTTTGTAAATTAGTGGAATGGGTTGTTTTAGGTTGTTTTTCAATGCTGGTTGTGTTTGAAAGTGCAGGGGTATTCAAGTTACAAGAGTTCTCTTGCCACCCTAGTGATTTTTCATCAATTTTGAGCATGAAGGCATAGCTACAAGTTGGGATTTGCTACAAATGCAATATTAAAGGGTTGCATATGGTTTGGATAGCATGTGTAGACCTATTATAATGTGTTTGAAGCATTGGAAAAGTGGTTTGTGGTTTGGAGCAGTTATTTCCAATAAACCCTCTTGCATATGAGCCAAAATTAAGCCTCTAGGATAGCGAGACAATCATTTTTTGAGAGTTTCTTTCCAAAACAACCTCATTCTTTTTTTTGATATGTTTAAGAAGGCCAAAATGGGTTCTTGAAAATGTTTTTTTTTTTGGAGATTCAATCTAGTTTAAAAGATACACTTGATTTTGTCTGTGGAACACTACAAGCAATTTGTCTTCTTGAGTATGAATAATGCAATAATGAAAGAACCAGTGTTCTAAGAGTGTTTTTTTGGATTAATCTTGTCAATTATATGATGTTAAAGGTGTGGTAAAGGTTCAATAAGATTTTGGTGTCTTAAAACCTCTTTTTGGTGTATTTGGAGCTTGGAAAACCATGTTTCATTAAAGTAAATTTGTGAATGTTGAGCATGAAGGCATAGCTACAAGTTGGGATTTGCTACAAATGTAATGTTAAAGGGTTGGAGATGGTTTGTATAGAATTTTCAGACCTATTATAAGGTTTTTTAAGCATTGAAAAAGTGGTTTGTGGTTTGGAGCAGTTATTTCCAATAAACCCTCTTGCATATGAGCCAAAATTAGGCCTCTAGGACAGCGGGACAGTCATTTTTTGAGGGTTTCTTTCCAAAAAAACCTCATTATTATTTTTATATGTTTAAGAAGGCAAAAATGGGTTCTTGAAAATGTTTTTTTTTTTTGGAGATTCAATCTAGTTTAAAAGATACACCCGATTTTGTCTATGTGGAACACTACAAACAATTTGTCTTCTTGAGTATGAATAATGTAATAATGAAAGAACCAGTGTTCTAAGAGTGTTTTGTTGAGTTAATCATGTCAATTATATGATGTTAAAATTGTGGTAAAGGTCCAGTAAGATTTTGGTGTCTTAAAACCTCTTTTTCGTGTATTTGGAGCTTGGAAAACCATGTTTTATTAAAGTAAATTTGTGAATGTTGAGCATGAAGGCATAGCTACAAGTTGGGATTTGCTAAAAATGCAATGTTAAATGGTTGGATAGGGTTTGAATAGCATTTTAAGACCTATTATAAGTTTTTTGAAGAGTTGGAAAAGTGGTTTGTGGTTTGGAGCAGTTATTTCCAATAAACCCTCTTACATATGAGCCAAAATTAGGCCTCTAGGACAGTGGGGTAGTCATTTTTTGAGGGTTTCTTTCCAAAAAAACCTCATTCTATTTTTTGATATGTTTAAGAAGGCCTAAATGGGTTTCTTAATTTTTATTTATTTTTTATATATTCAATCTAGTTTAAAAGATACACCCGATTTTGTCTATGTGGAACACTACAAGCAATTTGTCTTCTTGAGTATGAATAATGCAATAATAAAAGAACCAGTGTTCTAAGAGTGTTTTGTTGGCTTAATACTATCAATTCTATGATGTTCAAGGTGTGGTAAAGGTTCAGTAAGAGTTTGGTGTCTTAAAACCTCTTTTTGGTGTATTTGGAGCTTGGAAAACCGTGTTTCATTAAAGAAAATTTGTGAATGTTGAGCATGAAGGCATAGCTACAAGTTGGGATTTGCTAAAAATGCAATGTTAAATGGTTGGATATTATTTGTATAGCATGTTAAGACCTATTATAAGGTGTTTGAAGCATTGGAAAAGTGGTTTGTGGTTTGGAGCAGTTATTTCCAATAAACCCTCTTGCATATGAGCCAAAATTAGGCCTCTAGGACAGTGAGACAGTCATTTTTTGAGGGTTTCTTTCCAAAAAAAACTCATTCTATTTTTTTATATGTTTAAGAAGGCCGAAATGGGTTCTTGAATTTTATTTTTTTTGGAGATTCAATCTGGTTTAAAAGATACACCCGATTTTGTCTATGTGGAACATTGCAAACAATTTGTCTTCTTGAGTATGAATAATGCAATAATGAAAGAACCAGTGTTCTAAGAGTGTTTTTTTGGCTTAATCTTGTCAATTATATGATGTTCAAGGTGTGGTAAAGGTTCAGTAAGAGTTTGGTATCTTAAAACCTCTTTTTGGTGTATTTGGAGCTAGGAAAACCATGTTTCATTAAAGTAAATTTGTGAATGTTTAAATGATCTTGTAAAAATATGTGTTTGTGTCTTTGAAGACCTTTGAATCCCATCATGCTCTGCATCAATCATCTCCATTTTTTTCTTGTTTAGAGAAAAAAGAACATACAGAAAAACAATGCAATTGTCTTGTGAAGCGGGTTCTAAAAAATGAAAATGTAAAATACTTGCAAGAAAGGAGAAGGATATGCAAAATATTACAAACCCATGGTTTAGGGTTTTTGGGCTGAGCACCAAATGTGGAAGGATTTATTTTTCTTTTTGAGAAGTGAAAGATCGTGCCAAGATGCTTGCACTCATTTTTCTAAGAGCTCGTATCTACAATAGGAGTCATGGGTTTTTGAAAAAACCTCTGATCAAAGACAAATCTAGAATGCCATTGAATAGAGCCCACATCCATAATCATGGAGCTATGAAGGAGGCTCAAAAATACAATAAAGAAAAGTTTACACTCTGTTATTTTTGGAAATAGAAAAATATTCTAGAGAGGTCGCAACCAAGCTATCACCAGGAAAGAGAAAAAATGCAGAAATAAAAAAATCTTTCATTGTTTGATCAAACCAAATATGGAGAGTATGATTTGTTTCATTTCTTTTGCTAGTGAGCTAAGTCGAGAGAATCTGAACCAAGATAGAATGGTTTCAAAATAAGGATGCATGGTAGAAACAAAACACCCATTAATTTGTATCTATTGAGTCCAAATCGAGCTTGTTTTGACAGAAAACATAGGTAAGATACAGAGACATGGCACATAGAAACTTACTCAACTTCTTGTTGTTCAAAGAAATGCGAGCTCCAAAAGTGCTTTGATGTCAGCCTCAAGACAAGCAAGGCATCAACAGAGTAAAGCAAGAGAAAAATGCACGAGAATCTAAGAAGGAATGTCTTTGAAAGCACATTCAAATAAGTGGAAACAAATGATGAACCATGAAAGCTTTACCTGATTCGGCCTCAACAGAAATTTATGTGAAGAAAACTCTCAAAATTAGTGAGAAAATTGACGGAGACTCCTTCATAAATCTGAAGGTTTCAAACCCTAATGATGGTGGCATGTGCAGGGCAAGGGAGCTCGAAAAAACCAAGTGAAAATGAGAGTTGAAAATGAGGGCTTGGGTATTTTGTTCTAACTCATCATGGCAGCAAAAATATTGATGTGAAAAACTCAAATACGTTTAATCATTGAAAATTTTAATATTCAAACAAATTTAGAAAACAAAATACATATATTTTATAATAAAAAATTACTATTATCTATTAAATTTATTAATTTGTATGTTCAATTAATAATTAAAAACTATTGATGTTATTTTATATAAAATAAAAATATGAAAAATATATTTAACAATTATTAATTTTAATTTTTATAAATATATATAAAAATATTTATTTAAATAAAACTAAAATGAATATGAATTAAATATATAATTTAATCATTAAATTATGATTTTAATTATTATAATTTAAAAAAATTGTGTGATTGTGATATTACATTAGATTCCTTGCACCCCAAGATTTTTTTTAATTAAAATAGATTTGCCTCTTGCATTTCTTCCAAACCATTCATATTATTATTGTGAAAAATAAATTCTAAATAATGATTAATATTCAACATATAAATTTTATTATTATTTATTTATTTTATAATATGTTACAAATTAAATATTACAAATTTTAATTGAAAAGAAGATAAAAATGCCATTTAATTCAAATACTATTAATTCTCAAATTTAAGATCATACTATTATCTTCATATTATCCTTTAAAAACAATTTTTTATCCTTTACTCAAAAATTTTAAACATGGGAAAATTTGTAGATGATTGAATGCAGAAATGAGGTGTATTATGCCATAAAATGTACAAAAGGGATATAGTTGAATTTTTAGGCCCTTGTAGTCACACCAAGGGTATAGGGTTGAAAATTCAATGTATAGGGTAGGCAGGCTGAGGATTAGGGCCAAGGCGAAGGTTGGAGGTTGGCAGAATACTAGGCTTAAGGTTTAAAGGTTAGGGAAGGGGTAGCGGGCTAAGGGCCAAGGGTTAAGGGCTGTTTAAGGCTTAAGGGCTGATGGGTTTAGGGTTGAGGGATTAGGCAGAGAGGGATGGATGATGGAGCAAGAGATGAAGGGAGAAGTGAGATCAGAGGAGACTAGAAGAGGAGGGAGGGACAAAGATATATGAGGGTTGAGGATCCAATGTATACTAAGGTAGAGGGCTTGAGAATAATTGAGGGTATAGAGTTGAGGACCTATAGGTTGATGGTTTAGGGTGCAGTTTGAAGGTATAGGGTTGAGGGATTAGGGTTGAGGGTAAAGAGGTAGAAGGTTTAAGGGTTTAGGTTTAGGTTAATTAAGGGTTTAAGGCTGATGGTCAAGGGGTTGAGGTGGAGAGCGTAGGGTATGTCTTGAGGGTATATGGTTGAAGGATTAGGGTTGATGGTCCAATGTATAGGGTAGAGGATAGGGGGCTTGAGGGATTAGGGCTGAAGGTTGAGGGATTAGGGTAGAGAGGGAGGGATGATGGAGGGAGAAGTGAGATAGGAGAGGAGACTAAGAGGAGGGAGGGACAAAGATATATGAGGGTTGAGGATCCAAATGTATAGGTAGAGGCGAATTGAGGGTATAGAGTTGAGGACCTATAGGGTTGATGGTTTAGGGTATTAGGTTGAGGGTATAAGGTTGAGGGATTAGCGTTGAGGGTTGAGGGTTGAGGGAACTTTTGATGCAAGTGAAATGTAGGCAAACAATTGAAGGCCAATCAATATTGGGGAAGGATTTTTTGTTCTAACATCCTGAATCCCTTAATCCTTAATCCATGCTAGATCAGAACAATTAGGTGCTAAATTAGGCGCTAAACTCGACGCTAATTAGCACCCAATTTAGCGCCTACTTGTTCTGATCAACGCAAAAAAATGCCAAAAATAGCGCCGACCTTTTCAAAAAATTGGAGAAAAATACATTAAAACAATGGGTGGAAGCAAAAAAGGGAGCTAATCATAGGGATTTGTTGTAGTGTAATGGCTCTGAGTATTGATTGGTGTTTGAGTGTTGGTTACATTCAGGGAAGAAAGTAGATTGTGTGGGTGAGTATGAAGAAAAGCCTAACGCAACTAAAGAATTTGCAGAGGAGTAAAATGGGCAGACCAAGGAAAATAACAGAGCCACCAAATTGCCAAGCCCTCAAACAGAATGTGGACATATGGAGGATGTTTGAGAATGCGGGTATGGTCTCGTTCTTCCAATCTCTCAAAGGATACAATGAGAATTTAACAGCTAAATTCACCAACTCCTGGAGGAAGGGCAGTGTCACTATAGGCACAGTGAAGTTCGAGGTCACCTCTCGTTTCATCGTAGAAGCTACGGGTCTACAGAATAATGGGATAAAAGTTGCTAAGAAAAGTGGAGCCGACTACCAAAGGTTTGTTGATAATTTCCTCCATGAAGGTGAAAATCTCAAGAGATTCCAGAATGGGTATGCTAGACTTGAACTCCCTCCTCCTTTTTCTTTAGTAAGTCTGTTTGTTATGCGTTATTTTACTCTTGAGGGTAGGTACTTGTCGGTCCATGCGTACCACTTCCCTCTATTAAACCATATTAGGCATGGGGAGCGTATCAATTTGCTATTTTACCTATTGTCCTCCCTACAGCTTAACATTGAAAAAGGCGCTAGCCCTCCCTCCACCAGGGTCTCATGCTAACTTTGTATAAACATGCCCTGGCTCTAAATCCTCATGGAAATCCTTTAAATGCTAGAAATGACAACCTAGACCGGTTTGTTGAAGAAAATGTGGAATAGCTAGAGGAAAACCCTAATGCTGATAAACTCCCAGTTGATGAACAAATTCCCTGCCACCCTCCTACAATTGCTGCTAGGTGTGTGCTTATCCTTGCAAAAAGCAACTCCCTTGTGGCTAATGTGTCAAATCCCTCTACTCCTTTGTCGTAGAAGAGTGAAGAATTGAAAAGCTTTGAATTAGAGCTATGCCTGAAAAAAGGAAACACTCCCCTCTGTTATTGGAACCCCTGAAAGTCAAGAAACCTAGATGGGATATTAATCCTAGAGATGTAATACATATCACTGATGAAGGGAACCAAATGGAGGAGGCTAAAGAAATTTTACAAGGGCAAGGGAGTGGCTATAGTGGGGGAAGAAGGTCGGCATGACTGGCTAAGGTAGCCTTGAAAGATAAAGAGGGAAAACAAAAATTGTCTGTGAATGAGGGGGAGGACCTGGGGTATGAAGATTTTAAAGCCCAGGAAGATGAAGACTCTAAAGACCTGGATTTTGAGGACACTACTTATGAGATGGGGGAGGATGTTTTGGAGGAGGAGAAAGAGGAGGAAGAAGAGGAGCAAGTGGAGCCTTCTGAGGATAAGATGGAGGTTGGGAATGAGCAGGATGTTGGGTTCTCTGGAATGGAGAACAAAAGCTGAGGATCTTAGTAATGAGTTTTTAAAAATTAGACTAACTTTTTTGTAGGTACAGTTTGAAGACATGGAGAAGGCGTTAGTTACTCTCATGAAAGTAACTAACAGGTTGATGAGAAGAGCGATGCTTGGAGTGCTTTCTGGCGAAACGAAGATCACCAGGAAACTTAAGAAATAGGGGAAACCTGATACCTTGAAGATGTTGGATGAAACAGAGGGCCTTGACTGGTGCGAATACATTGCTCTCATGGGAGAGTATGGGGACCTGTTTAAGAAAGCCAGTTAATGGCTTATGTTGCTGCTCTTCTATTTTTTGATGAGTTTTTTTTCTTTTTATCATATCTGGGACTGTTCTATTAATTTCTATAAGTTATGGTGGAATACCACCTAGGATACTGTTGATTTAATTAATGGTCTTTGTAGATCGAAGTATGCTGGTAAAAACTTAATGTTTTTGGTTTGTTACTGTAACTATGGGATTATGGCCCTTCACTGCTTATCTAATAAAAAACAAGGAGGCATAATGCCCCCCACTTTAAAGAAATTGCTAAACACCATGTTGTGAGCAATTACTTTAAAGTAGAAGATGATAAATGCCAATTGATAAAAGAGACATGAGAGCTTATTTGGAAAGCCTACGCCAATGATATTTTTCCAAATAAAGCTACGTCATGGAAAGGAGGTTGCCCCCATATGAAATCCTAAGATAACACGTAAGGAATCCACAAAGTTGTGGTCAACGCATGTCTTTGCTACAATGATATAATCGAGCTTGGAACTATCATCATTCCCCAAATAACTCATGGAACAACAAGCACAAAGGAAGAATGCCACGTAGAGAGAGAGAAGATAAATAATCCTTTCAGGTCAACATGGAAGAGACCTAAATGTCTCAACACTTTGCATCATCCCCCAAATGAAAACACAAGACAAATGAAAAGATAATGGTTACGATAGATAGAAGAATGAAGATACAAATAGAAGAATGTCAAAATAGATTTTTGTCCTTTGTATCCTTACACCAACAGAGTGACAAGGGTCATCCAAAGTAGGCTCACAGACATAATAATATAGGAGATCACATTATGCACATGCAATCACACAAAGAACATGAATAGACATAAGGCTAGTATAACACATTTGAGCCAACCTAAAGCAATTCGTTTGCATCCCAATCTTGTTCATCATATACAAAAGGTAGATAACTAGCCAAAGGGGCAATAATGATTGTCGTACTAGGTCAATTACCAGGTTCAACACATGGTGATGTGCTCTTGTTAGGAGAATCATCATGGTTGTTCTCGTCTAAGCTCATGAAAGAGGAAAATAACAAATTTAGCTCATTATGCACTTCCTCATAAATCTTAACAATCTCATCATCACCATCTAAGTTGCTCACAAGAGGAGGTCTAATGATAATGTCCATAGAGGTTTCATGGTGTTGTTGCGACGAAGGTGGAGAATCATCATGCTTTTCTTTAGTTATATTTTAGTTTTGGTTTGTTGGTTTGTTCTCTTCTTTTAACTTATGAGTAGTAGAATGATGTATACGCCTACATTCTTTAGCATTTCAATTTATTTTTGCACAGTTTTCAAGTTATAATTGTGTAGGAGTGGGTTTATCAACCATAGGTTTCTTTTCTTCCCACAAGGGAGGAACGAAAGGAACCATTGAGGGTTGGTCAACCACTTTCTCTTTAAGTTTATAAACTTGTTTGATCTTAGGAGGCACAACAAGAATTGTATGGTTATCTCTTGGTCTCTTATTGGAAATAGGTGGAGGATTTTTCATGGATTTATCTTGGTTACTTGGAAGGGATTTTGGTTCAATCATGGTTTCATCAATGATAGGAGGCTCAGTCATGGGTTGAGGGATATTGCTAAGAGATATTTTGCTATGCACTTTTCCTTGAACTTTTGGTAGGATTTGAAAAAGAAATTCTCACGAGGCTTAATAGGTTCCATGGGGTTTGGGATAAAAGAAATCCAATGAGAAATTCTCATGGGAAGACAAAGGATTAAAACCACTATGATTCACAGTAAAAATTTCATTACCAAATGGAAATTTTAAGCATTTATGCATTACCGACGGGACGAAATCCATGGAGCATAGCCATGGATAGCCTAGCTTCTCATGGAATTGGTCTGATGATGGGATGGTGGAGAATGAGACATTTAATTTTTTCGGTCCAACTTTTAAGGGGAGAGTGATCAAACCTATCGCAGGGAAAGCATAACCATTATGTGTTTTGATCCATGTTTTCTATTGTTCATAAGAGTCCTAGTAAAGTTCATGCACAAATAAGGGTTTCTCGATGATCACATTCTCTACACAAATAGGATCAATTGCTATCCCATTGGTAGGCCTGTCATTGATTCTTTCAGCTATGTAAAGAGGACCATTGAGTGCATGCTTAGTTATGTCATTTTGTGAGAAAGCAATGTTAAGAGACATTTTGGTTTGGCCCTTACGAGGTTGAACATAAATGAGGTTAACCATATTTTCTGTCCCCATAATCACTCATGTTATTATTAGTCATGTCTTGTATATTGCCAACATTCATCACATCATTCTTGGTGTCACTAGCTTTAACAAATGAGATGTTATGCTTTGGCATTGGATTGGTAACGATTTGCAAATTTTGGTTAGGTAGGGAAACAAATTTATTTCCTTGATCATTAACACCACCAATCTAGATGTGATTAGAATCAATAAGGTCTTGCACAATGTTTTTAAGACGTGCATACATCGTTTTGTATTGTGTCCATTTTATCAATGATAATGGAAAAAGATATTGGGATTGTAGTTTGAAGGTAAAGGCTTAGTGGTATTAGTGGTTCTAACATGAGGTAAGGTAATTAGGTTCTTACCCAAGAGATGTAGCATGATGGAATGAAGGGTATCAGGTAACAGAGTAAATTGTCTCTTCTTATCCCCGAATTGATATGGATTTGTTGTTTTTATAGCAGGCACTTGAGATTCAACATTTTGATTTGTTTGAGGTGAATTTATTTGTATAAATCCCTTATTTTGTTTCTTGAATGGTTGGAAATTATTATGAGGCATGAATTCAAAATTTTCAAGACGGTTGGAGGAAGTTTTCGCTTCATGATGACTAACCGAATTCTGATAGTCACAGAGAGTCGTGCACAAGTGAGTGAAGGAAGGGAATCTCATCATCCCAAGCTTATCTTGAATATTGGTTTGTAAGTTCTCAATAAACATTCTTTGAAGATCGGAATTAGGAATCTTAATGTTGATTTGTGAGTTGAGCAATTGATAATGTGTTATGAAATCAGTGACCTTTTCATCTTTGTTTTGTTTACATTGCATTAAATTTGATAAGGAAATCTTGGGACCAATGTGCACTTGGAAATGGTTGATGAAGGCATCAACAAGCTCATTGAATGAATGAATTGAATTATTTGGTAAAGAGAAAAACCATCTCAAGGCTGTATCTTTCAAGGATCGAGGAAAAAGCTTAGCCAAGAGCTTATCTTCAAAAATGAAGTCACTACATAAGGTTGTATATGTCGAGACATGGTTACTAGGATCTCCTTTACCACTACATTTCTCAAATATAGGAATCTCTATCCCTTGTGGCATTTGTGCTTTCAATATCTCCAATGATAATGGGTTTTGTTTGACATATTGTGAAGGTTGACCATTTTGATTTTGGTTTAATGTGGAAATTTTTTGTTGGAGGGATGACACATTTTATAAAATTTGGTTAAGGATGGAATCATTGGTTGTATTTTGGGATGGAGGTGAATATGGTGGGGGTCTATATGTGTTGAGGGGACAAGTGAATTATAAGTTTGTGAGAGGTGAAGGGTTAGGAGATATGATGTTTGAATTCACAAAGCTAAAAGGATTCCCAATGGACATACCCAAAGTTGGATTGACGCTGCTAGTTGATTGTCTTGTTGTAGTAACAGTTGAATGAGTATATGTAGGAATAGAGGCCACAGTTGTAGGGGAGGGATTTGATTTCCACCTCGACTTTGAGTGTATCTCAAAGTTTGAGAATAACTAACCAATGCACAAACATGATCATCAATAATATGATCTAGTATATGCATAATTCTATTCCCAATTCATTATCAAGCATTCTCCTCATGTTATCTATGACAGGAACCACAATACCAGCAATATATTCAACACTCACAAAGTTTTGAAGCTTTTCTAAGGCTTTATCAATTTTTTGCAAGTTCTCCTGAGGAACATGAGCAATAATGGTTTCAACATCAATGGGATTGCAGGTCATGGGACATGTTATTTCAAGTATGGATTCCAACATGGGTTGACTAGTCTTAACACTATGAGTGAAAGAGTTAGAAAACCCAAGATCCAGAATGGATGTATCAGCACAGGATGCCATGAGTCTCAAACTATGTCTCATTGAAGTATTAGCAATAGGACACCATGTTGTAATACTCATACAAGTTTCACCAAACCAAAAGTGTACCCAAAATGGACAAAAAACACTAAATAAATATAACAAACACCCATAAATAGGACACACAATGCAAGTATATAAAGAGATATATTACAATTTTTCAGATCTAACATATAAGGATTTACTGATTTGAGAATGCCATAATTTGAAAATGATATCTTTTGGATGCAAATTTTATTTTGAACAATGCACTTGTTTTGACCAATCGATATGAATGCAAACAACTACAGAAAATTGCAATTTCATAAACTAAAATTGAGATCTACAAACAACAAGATATAAAGCATACTAAGACATATTGATGCCCAAAAATTTAGAAATTGACCTGTACAAGGACAGATTCACCCTAGGGCGAATGGGTCTTTTCATAGGGGTTGAAAAAATAAAGTATGAGTTTTTGAGTTAATGTTTAAGGTCTCTATTTTAGCTTGCAAATAGATACTTTCAGTTACATATTTCCATTTTTTTATGTTTAGATGTAATACAATTTTATGGCAAAAAACAAGCAAAATGATAACTTTTTAGATGCAATTTTGTTTGGATTTTCTTATGTAAATGATTGAAAAACACTAATATGCAAACTACTATGTAAAATGAATGTAATATGTATGTAATATTTTTGGATTTTTTAGATTTTAAAGGATGCAAAATACAATTTTAAAACCCTATATGAAATGAAAACTAATGTAATTTTGAAATCCTACATTAGATGCAATGCAAACTTCTGTAAATCCTAGATCTAGGGTTTGAAGGACTTCCAATTTCAAAAAGCTTAGTGTAAGAATGTCGGGTTCACCAAAATGAAACATAGGAAAAGGTGGGTAGACCAAACTGAACTCCTATGCTTATATGTGATGGAATGATCTAACACACTTATACTTTTCCTAATTTCATTAGAAAAAGAGATATCCGAAGGATAGGATTGACTTTCAACCTTGAGGTGAGTCAACCCTATTAGGAAGTTCTATTGTTTTCTTATGACAAAAATGATTGA
The DNA here is from genome assembly GCA_007258455.2 of Sequoia sempervirens. NCBI lineage: Eukaryota > Viridiplantae > Streptophyta > Pinopsida > Cupressales > Cupressaceae > Sequoia > Sequoia sempervirens. The sequence continues at coordinate 282,636,821 of VDFB02105785.1, read as the reverse complement.
TTGGTTGTTTTGGGAGATAAATATAAATACATTAACAAACTCAATTGCATGACCTAACACTTGAAATATAGATTATTATGATAGCAGAAATGAAAATAGCAAGTTACAAGCAGATCTTAGAAGGGAAGAGTGGTATGCACCTGGCACCAAAAGTGGGTTTTGAACATTGTTGAAAGATAGATTTTCCCTAGGGCGAATGGGTCTCTATAAAGGGGTCCAAAATCTGATTTTGCAGTCCTCAGATCCTGGATCTAAGATTTTGATTTCTCTAGGTTTGGTTGTCGAAAAGCCAAAAATAAAATCTATAAGTGAGTTTCCATGGCTTGACAACTTTGCAAAATTGCTCTTTTGATTGATTTTCAGTCCTTCTTCACTTGCAAATCTGCACATACAAAGAGAGAAGAAAAATGTTTGTTTTTGGGTGAATAGGGGTTTGCCTTAGTCGAACCCCAATTTGGTAATTAAACCTTGATAATAACATAATGATAAATGGAAGGGAATTGATGAAAAAAGCTATGCTACAACTCACCAAACCCTTAATGGTTTCCCTTAGAGGGTTGAAGTCTAACACATCACTCCAAGGAGCTTGATCTTGCATGAATTGGCATGAATGATTGATTGATTTGATGCTTGAATGCTTGGAACCTACATCACAATGTTAGCTCCGAAACACACATTTACTTTGATATGATGATACAATCTTGATTATTGTTGTAGATGACTGATAAATTTGCTCTTCAATGCTCTTGACAATAATATTTGCTCATATGATCTCTTGAATATGCAACTTAGATTTGAATTGATAAAAAGACCTTGTATTTATAGGTGTTTATCTATTTTTTTGAAAATTTGATTCCACAAGCTGACATTTGAAACTTGAATTTGAATCATTAAAATTCTACAAAAAACATGTTAAAAATTGGGTCTTGGCACTTAGAGCGGACCCATTGGAAGAATGGGTCCTACGACCTAAGTCCAGGACACACAATTTCTAAGGTGTTTAAATTAATGTTGGCAATTGTTTAATATAAGTTTCCCTTTCGGAAAATGGAAATAATAAGGCTTTGGAATGCATAATTTAGGTATTAGAAGCTTAATTAAGTCCAATTTATTAAGGGGATGCAAACATAGTGTGAAAATCTAAAGGTGTACATTTTTCTACACTACAATAAGTAAGGGAATAAATTACCCCTTACATAAATATTAAGGTAAATGAATGCAATAAACACTAATAATCAAATTTCCCTCTATATGAGTTAGGATAGAAAGATGTACTTGATCAAATGTTGAAATAAGAATACAATAGCAATAATAAAAGTGTAACTTGAAAGAAGATGAAAAATATTGATATAAATAATTGTTACCCCAAATAAAAATCTAGATCTACAACAAAGGGACCAAGAAAAATGCGCTATGTGGTTTATGGCACCATATAAGAACCTAGGTCAATTATGTGTGTGTGGAACTAATCCCCATTACTATATATTTGACTTTGATACATAAATTCATCCTTCTTGTGTGGATTTGATCTTGATGTTTGTAGAGCCTATGCACTTACAAAAGAGACTTGTCTAATGTTTGTACCTACAATGTAAAAAAATGTTGGTGTTGATAAACATTGTTTAGAGCTTGCTATGTAGGGATCTTTGCTTTAAACAAGCCATGTTGATTGATTTAATGATTTTAGAAAGGGTTAGAAGATAATGAACAATAATGCAAATAACAATGACATGACTATTATAATGCTCAATGATTGACACTTATGACTTTATGCAAGTGGAATGCAATGCTAAATATATTACAATGGCCCAATGAAGAAACTTGAGTTTTACCATGTGTTGATGTGGTTGACATGTAAGATGAATAACAAAGTTAGATTGATCCCTCATGACAAATAGATGGGATGGGGTTTGTCCTAGCTATGGTAAATCCTAGATGCTTGATGGACGCAAATGACCTAGGGGAAGTGTGCTTTCAACCTAGATGCACAATTTGAATGTTTTAACATGGCAAGTGATGAATAATGGTTAGTTAGAAGGTAACTGATTTTGGCCCATTATGGAATTTGAATTTTGAACAATTCGGTCATATTTACTTTGTGGAATTTGCTCATATTAGATTTGTACTTGTAAATTTGAATCTAAAAAAGAAACATATGATTTGATGTTAAGAAATTGTCTAAATAGAGATTAACTTTTATTTATAATAATCAACATGAGTTTAAAGTCAAGTTGATATTAAAACACCCATATTAAAAATGAAAAAATGAAAAAAAAAACAAGATATACACATTTCACCTTTCCAAAATACAAAATTTATAGAACCTCTTTTATGAAAATCTATAATTTTCTTACCAAAACCCTCGAGAAATTATAATTCAATCCCCTCCATGGGACCATAGCTTAAGTCCAATATCACCCATCTCTCCAAAGCAAAGTCATACGACCAGGCCGGAATCATGGGAGACGGGAATAAATGCTAAAGCGGAAAAGGGCTAGCATAACTTGCACTTCAAAATTGGAAGCATTAAATGCTAAGTGCTTAGGTAACATGCAAACAAGCATATCTATAGTTTAGCATATGATGCCATATTCGATAGGCCTCTCGAAGGAAAATGATATTTGGCTAAGTAATTGACATCCATTATCACACTGCCCCTTAGCAGAGGAGGCGGCAATGGCGAGAATGGTGACGATGGTATCCTCATCGCTGCAGCGTTTGCCTGCAATGAATCTCACTTCAACCAATGTCAGGGTTCGAACCACGCTACCGTCTTCCGCGCAATCCCGCAGGCTTGCCCTCCTCCATATGGGAAGCGGTAAGCATAATTCTTTTCTTCTATTTATTTCAAGTGCCCATAGACTTGGTATTCATTTTATGAATACCGATGCGTTTCTTCTCGTTTGAAGTTGTTTATGGGCAGTTAAATTTTTAATCGCGGACGTTATCAGGTGTCCAATGAGCCCTACAAATTATAGCAGAAGGTGGTTATGTCTAAATTACTTGTTTTTTAAGATGCCATGATGCTAATTTGTCAATAGAATTCACATGTTTGCCATCCTATAGAATCTATGTAAGAATTCAATGGTTTGATTTTTTTTGTGAAATTTTAACTGGGTTGCTATTTAATTTTCCATTCGTTCATTAATGTCTTGTTTGGAAGGAGTAGTTATTTCCTGACGTAACATTAAGAAGGGTGCTTACAACAACAACTTTGGGCAAAGCTTTTGGTGTATGAAATTCTTTAAAACAGAAAATTATGACTCAGTTTTTTTTTAATATCCTATTAAATAGATGGGCCAGGACATGTCTGCTTTGGAGGGGAGAATGGTGCTAATATTTCAACTTGGGGACTTTCACCTCAAAGTCTGTTTATGAATTGGCAAAGCTTTTGCTGCATAAAATGTATTAAAAAGGAAAATTATATCTCAATAATTTTACTTTATTTAATATTAAATAGTTTGAACCAGAGTAAGGACATGTTAGCCTTGAAGAGGATGGACAACAATGTTAGTCTTGGAAAAAAGGAGTAAGGACTTGTTAGTCTCGGAAAGGAGGATAATGCTAATACATCAACTTGAGAAATTTCACCCCATTGCCTGCTTTCAGATTGGCAAAGCTTTTGGTGCATGGGATTTTTTAGAAAGGATTATAATTACTCAAGAATTGTAATCTTTATTTTATATTTGTTATATGGTTGGACCAGTGTAAGACTGGTATTGCATGCTATAATTAATTAGGCTAAGGGAGCTTCGTAGTGCATTCTGCTGCTATTACTTCTTTTTGATAAATTGAACTTAACAATGCAGGCAATTAAAGTACGAACATAATGATGCAGGCAATTAAAGTACCTGGTTGTGTATTTTAAGAATCCTGTTCATTTTTTTTAGTCTCGTTACATAACTGTTTGTTCACTGTTAAAAGATCTCAAATCTATCCCAAGTTGGTTCCTTCCTTATTGTTTATCTTTTGCTCCTATTTTCTGTTTTTTCATTCACATTCAGTGCAGATTTGTCTGATTAATTTCATGTCTCTACTAACCAACTCTTTTTGTTGAGATTTGATGATCTCATCATTTGGCGAATAGCTGGTTTGGAAATAGAGATTGTGTTGGTGTTTGTCATTGATGTCAAAAGTTGGAAGTTCGTTGATGTTGGTGATGTTTGTCATTGTTGGTGTGTGTTGATCATCTCATTTTGTGTTTTATTGGTGTTGATGCTTGATAATCTCCAAGAGTTGCATTCCCTTTTCATCCTTATCACAGAGTTGCTTCATCTCATGGTGGTACTGTTCATCGATTCATTTTATGGTTCATTTCATGATGTTGAGAGGATTGATGTCAAGAACCATCTTGAATATGCAAAAAGCTTGTTGTCACTTGAATCATCCTAAGTCTGTAACCATGGAATTGTACTGTTGAGGCTTTCTGTTTGTGACTGGTATCATTATTTGCAGTTTTCAAGGGCATATAAAAATTCTGATAGTATGCATTTATTTCAGGTTTCCATCAGGCAAGAATGTTTGTAAAGGGAACATCATTTAACATGAGGGTTGAAGGAAATATGGCCCAAGCAGGTTCCATGGTTAGCGAAGAAAGCCTCCAGGAATGGTCCAAAAAGGATAACCGCAGGCTTCTTCATGTTGTTTATCGTGTTGGCGATTTAGAAAAAACCATTAAGTCAGCACTTCTATTCTGACATATTTCTTGTAAATGACATAATCACTTTTGCTTGTAATGCTTTACTTAATGTCATTACAATTGCAGATTTTACACAGAATGCTTGGGGATGAAGCTTTTGCGAAAGCGAGACATACCTGAAGAAAGATACACAAATGCATTTCTAGGATTTGGTCCAGAGGAAAGCCACTTTGTGGTGGAACTTACTTACAGTAAGTTTATCATGCAATACTACAAATAATATAAAACTGTATATTATTGGAATTTAAGATCTTTTACATATGGTCTGTTACTATAATCTTGAGTTGCACTCTCATACTAATCCTTCTCTTAAAAAATCTAGTTAAATATTTTATGTTCCTTGAGTTATCTCAATGATATCTACGTAAAAGTGAGCATATGACTCATTCATAAGTCAACTTTTACAGATTATGGAGTAGATTCATATAATTTGGGATCTGGCTTTGGTCACTTCGGTGTTGCTGTTGAGGATGTAAGATTCTTTTTGCATATGGTTATAATATTAATCTTTGATTATCAGGTTTCAGCATCTTCTCAATTATTTCTTTTTTTAGTGGTTTTTATGTTGATGCAACGTTTGGTGCTTTAATTTCTATTGTCTGTTTGGGTTTGAAAACTGATTGTCTTAGTTTACCAAACAAGTAATTGATGGAAGGATTGACATTTCCAACTTTAGAGGGGCTATCAATGTCAAGGACATTTTTTTTTTTGATGACTGAATAGAATTTACTATTCTGATAAATTGGTGAGATTTAATTGAGGCATAACAATCGCAAACTGTATGGTATAGAATCATAGATTTTAAGGCTGGATAAGTATGTGAGTCTGCGACCAAGAAACCGTTGTTGACTGCAGACAACCAAACAAGTGGAGTAATTTAATTTCACTAAGTTCATATGACTTGGACTCAACAAGTCATATAGCATATCTGTTGACTTGCCTGTTGGCAAAAATGGGTAAAATATCAGCAGACGATAGAATATATAAATAATTTAATTTAATCAAGTGAAAGAAAGGCCTTCTCATTAAAGAAATCTGATGTAACTGCTGAATCTGATATCCATTCATTCTTTGATACATCAGAAGCAGTCAAAGAAAAGTGTATAAGAGCATTTATAACATTTGACTTTTATCCTTTTTAATGTGATTGTAATATTGAGGATCTATTATGGGTTCTCATCGCAATATGCACTAATGATAAAAACAACAACATACCCAAAATCCTGTGCATACCCATGCAAGGGAGACATGCCCAACATATAGAAGATACAAAAAGACCAACATACACCTATAGGACTAATATTACTTGATGAAAAGCAAAAACTACCAATGCAGAGAACCATATGTCCATACATCAAAAACTAAGAAGACACACTTAAAGTATAAAAGCCTTAAAAAATTGCCATAGCATGCAGTCCAATTGCTATAAACACACATTAGAACCATAGCCTGAGCATAGAAGAAGCATCTATAAATCGAACCACCCCCAACAAGCAATATTCGCACCAGGAATAGTTCTCCAGTGCTTACCTGGCCTATTGCAACACCATCACCTGAGACAGGAACCACCTCAATCTTAACAAGAGAAGAGGATGAAGACTGCAGATCGGATAAACAAATACCATTGATCTGTTTCACCCTAAGAGCTGATCTTGTCAGAATGTAATTTGCAAAAGTAGGGAGAGAATAACCAGTGTTAACCTTCAACAGTCCATTATGGCAAGAAATCACCATATGTTTTATAACTAGCTGTAAATCTTGAAATAAATCCATGAGTACAAATGTCCCTGCTAAGAGTATTGAATTTTGCCATAGATACAATGCCCTTAGCCAACATAGGAATGAACATACCAGTAGAGGGCATGATTGTGGTCGACTCCACCAAATCCTCATCACTAGCTGCATTAATCACAAAAGATCTTTAATGCAACGTTTCACATCTACATTACTAACTACTTCCTCCAACTTATTGTAGAAGTCTACTAAAATTATTGCTCTTGACCGTATAAGGCCTTTATCCGTCACCCCATCTGTACCCAACATTGCCTTCACAAGATTGAGACTGCACATTTGAACAGTAAAATATCTTCTTCAATCTAAAATTGAAGACATGCCCAATCCACTTTGGGTCCCTGGGCGACCTAGCACCATGATTGGCATTTAGAAAATATCTAAACAAATCCAGAGAAAGGTCACTCAATTCTTCTCCACAAAAGACTTCACTTGAGCACTTCAAACCACCATATACTTCCATTGAAAAAACATAGTCCTCCAACATTTAACATTGCAGCACACTCTTTGAACCATCCTTGAATAAGCATTTACTATGACTTGTGAGTCTTCTTCTATCTCAATCCCTTTGTAGCCCACCTTAAAAGCCATATTTAAACCTGCAATGATAGACTCCCATTCAGCTGTATTGTTGGTTTTAGAACCAAGAAAAAGTGATCCCCCTATCAAGAAAGCTCCCTTCCCATCTTGCAGTAAATGCTCTTTACCTGCTAAGCCATGATTACCCCGTGATCCACCATCAAACTTTAATTTGTTACCAGCCACCAAAACAGTCCAACAAGGTCTTCTTTCTAAATTTCTTGCATTCTCTTAACCCTTTAATGGGCCCTTGGGCTTGTGTCTTACTTGTGCATTCCCTTGATTATTTAAAGTGTCCTCTTGAAGCAATCCTTTGTGTGATATTCTGACTTGCCACGATATGGGTAATCACCTTTGGTTGTTTTCTTGATTGTCTTTTCACTGTGCAACTTGAAATTTTGATTCTGTAGACTAAACTTATTTGAATGCTATGCTTGCTTTCCCTTTCGACATAACTTTGAGATAAGAGCACTATTCTTGGAAGGATGCAGTTGCTCAATGTGTTTAAGATTTTTGTTCATCCTGTATCAACACACTTGAGAATTGTTCTTACTTGTATTGTAAGGCTTTCTCAACATGCATAGATATGAAATTGCTATGGTTTGGGAAAAGTATGTGAGAATTAGATAGATGACAATAAAGCTAGCTTGTTGCTTGTCTGTAGCTTTTGGATCTTTAATGAGATATTCTTTGGCTGCTGTAAAACTTCAAGGCATAAAATTACCTCCATTTTCTTTTTATCCACGATGTTTTCAATCTGTCAGTTTCTCGTTCAAGTTTACTTTTGAGTGATGACGAGGAACAGAAAAGAAAGAGCACCCAAACAAAAGTATTAGAATATGACTGCACCAATGGATATAGCTTGAAATAGTGAAATAAATTAAAGGTCCTTAGAAAATAGATTTTTGAGTCAAATATTATGAAGAAAAATCCATTTATACTATATGGAGAAGCCCCTAAAATCAAATTATCTGATTCTCAGTATGAAAGTTATATAGCTTCTTGTGCAAATGTAATTCAAAAACTTTTTGTGTGTTTAGTTTGTTGAATAGCATAAACCATTGATTTGCTTAAATGATTTTACTATATCAGGTCTATAAAGCAGTTGATCTTATTAAAGCCAAAGGAGGAAAAATTTCCAGGGAACCGGGGCCAGTGAAAGGAGGTAAATCAGTAATTGCCTTTGTAGAGGATCCAGATGGCTATAAATTTGAGTTGATAGAGAGAGGTCCTACTCCAGAGCCGTTGTGTCAAGTAATGCTCAGAGTAGGTGATCTTGATCGTGCGATTGACTTTTATGAAAAGGTTAGTTATTAGAATCATGCTACTAGGTTGCATGTGAGTTTTTTTGTGTCATATTACTTGACTTTTTGAAAATCGACACATTATTTGGATTGAGGATACAAGCTATTCATTAAATTTAGTGATTGGAAGTCCCTTGTGGCAACTCTTCATTAAGTATATGGGTAATTTTTTTGATATTTTTGATTTATAAATCCTTGTTTCAATGAAGGCCTATGGGATGGACTTGTTACGAAAAAGGGACAATCCAGATTACAAGGTAACTGTTCACACAAATGTTTGCAGTTACGGTGAACTAGCATCCTTATCGGCATTTAAATCCTTGATAAAATACACATTTATGTATTCCATTTCATGGAAGGGCTCAAATTTCAAAATTTATGCTGATCAAGATCAACTGTTTGTTTTTTGAATATTCCCATGATTAGCAGTTGACTATGTTCTTAATCCACAGTATATGCTGAAAATCTGAATTTATGTTTGCAGTATACCATTGCTATGATGGGATATGGATCAGAAGATAAAAGCCCCGTTATGGAGTTGACTTATAATTATGGAGTGAAAGAGTATGACAAGGGAAATGCTTATGCCCAGGTAGTTTAGAATTTGAATTTTCACATGGGATTGGTAGTTTTGTTTTGAAAATATGCTGAAAATTTTGAATTAAAGGACACTGCATTTGGGAATGAGCTTCCATTCTTACATTTATTTGCTTGTTATATTTCTGTGCTTATGGTAACTTGCTAGTTAAATTAGATGCTAAAGTAAAAGCAAAATGATTTCTACTAGGGATGATACAGTTCTGTTTATTGGTTTAGCTGTCCATTACACTGCATTGGATGGATAAAATATTCTGATAGAAAATAATCTGTTTGTTGGCAGATTGCAATAGGCACAGATGATGTTTACAAAACAGCAGAAGCAGTTCGACTAGCTGGTGGAAAAGTAACTCGTGAACCTGGTCCACTTCCTGGTATCAGTACAAAAATTACAGCTTGCCTTGATCCTGATGGCTGGAAAACGGTGTGTTCTACTAAAATTTCATCTACACCTGTGATTATACAGCTGTTTTTACTCTGAAAGTTGTCCTCATTTACATTATTGCTCCAAATGGAAGATATTCTTAAATATAGATAAGCAGACATGTACATCTAAAAACTTCAATATTTGATGCATTATACATGTGTGCATGAATGGATGTGAAACTTAATGTTATCGTCAAAGACCTTGATTGACTGCCACTAGTATGTTATTAAGACAACTACTTTCAAATATTTACTAGAATGTTTAAGCATTATGCACATCTTGTTTATTATTAATTGATTGCCATTAATTAATATCATTCAAAACAATAATACTGTATTATATTAAAATTGTGGGACTGTTATTTTATGGCACTGATTCTTGTTTAGGCCAAGGGTGCCAAAGGGGAGGTGCAGAGGCATTTTCATTTGTTTTTTTAATGATATAATAATACTTAAAAGTGGTCTTATGTTAATGCTTTTTATCAAGAGCAATCTCAAATTTTACTTATAGGATTCTTACTTCGGTCAAATGGATCTAACATTACTTTGTGTCAACCAAGGCATTCATGGGCATTTTTAATTAGAATTTTATTATGTAGTTTTTTTGTGGGATTTGCCCCATGTGTTACCAGTTACCTCAATATGACCTCCAGGAGTAATCATTACACCAATGATTTTTTATCTTAAATTTTTGTAATAATTAGAAGGCAAGGAGACCTACTTAGCACAAAAGCACCTTAAGTATTTGTAAGTAGAGCAAGGATTAATCAATTTTAATCTAGTACTGCTATGGGCTTTTAACCCTCTAGCCTTTCTCCCCATTGGCAAAACTTTTGGAGCATGTAATGCCTTATAAGTTACTCTTGACTCACAATCTGACCAATGGGGCACTAGCCCAAGTAATCACAAGTTTGCATTAATGAAGGTATTTTTAGGCATTTTTAATTAGAATATTTTATTTTTTTGTGGGATTTGACCTATGTGATTTTAGTTATCTCAAGGTGACCTCTTTTAGTAGTCATTTACTCCAATAATGTTTTTCCTCTTAAAGTTTGTAATAAGTAGAAGGCAAAGGGGGCCGCTTAGTACACAAGCACATCTAACCAATGGGGCACTAGCCCAAGCACAACCTAATCATGAGTTTGCGTTAATGAAGGTATTTGTAGGCATTTTTAATTAGAATATATATTTTTTTTGTGGAATTTGACCTATGTGATTTTAGTTATCTCAAGATGTGAGACACCTGATTCTTCTTTCACAAATAAACAAATACTGGAACAGAAATCTTCAATACTCAGATCTGAAAAATTAATATCAACAGATGTTTGCACACGATATTTAAATCAGAACTAATAGTGCCCAAATCACCATTTCATAGAGGTTACTAAAATATTCGCCCTGGTTTATCTTGCACTGCAAATTGCCAACTCAGTTTGTGTTTGTAACCACAGAAGATACCACGGTTTGTTACTGTCAGAGTTATATATGCAAATATAAATCGATATTTCCAAATTCAGATTGAATACGATCTACACAACTCCTGTCAATATGCAGATTTTGGATAGCCAATTAATGGTTATAGAGAGATCAACGGAAAATACCAACACTGCTTGCAGCAATAGCGAAGGTTCAGAATAAATCTAATATCATTCACAAGGGGATGTGATTACAAACTTATCATAGCTGATCGGGACTTAAGATAGGACAGCTCTGCATTCAGACAACCTTGCGCCAAAGATTAGATCACGCCAGTAGTCGATGAACAGTGATGCAAGACAGGAATATTACACGATCCACACACAATGGTAATATCAGGACAGTCCCATATGACTACCAACTCGTTGCCAGGTTTCGGTGATTACAAGGGATGTATCATTTGCCGTAGCTAAAGGATGGATGGCGAGTGATGCTGATCGATCCTAGTTGTGAAGCCGTGCGTCGCTATGTCTATGTAAGTTGTCGCCAATTCAAATATAAGATGGATCGCTGGTATGTAGATGAGGGATGCAATATTAATCTGGAGTGAAAGAGCTATCTCGGCCAGGATCACACTTCTCCAATGAATATTCCAATAGGGCGATTGAGATATAGAGCAGTATCCTTATTTATCGATTCCTCCTAGGCCCAAGTGTAGAAGGTATATGTAGATGGAAGAGACCCCCTTAAGCGGAGTGGCCAGAGCCTCTGGCTCAACCACTACTCTTTAATTGCACTAGGCACCAGCGGGTTCCATCCACCTGTAATTGCAGCTATAATTAGAATTGGAGATATTGGTGAAATTGAAGAACGAAAACACAGAACCACTGGCAGAGACTACGTCCTACCAGGTCGAGACTAGCTACATAGTCAACCTCCGTGTCTTCATTCGATGCCTCAAACAAAAGCAACAAACCTTCTTAAATACTAATCGGATTACCAACACAAAGACGTCGGCCAGAGAATTCAAATATTAATCTTAGGCGCCAAGCTCAAGGGAGTCGACCAGACTCATTAATTTAAATGTCATTTAACAATAATTTAAATTTATTATTTATTATTTATTAATTTTTTAATATTATATTATTATTATTTAATAGTGTTTAAAAACACTTTTATAATTTTCCCTCCAAAAACAATTTGATTTTTTCGGGGACACGATAGTCCTCCCCACTCAAATGTTGCTTGCCCTCAAGCAACTTTAGATTCGGATCCTCAAAAGTCTTTGCTCTTGCCCTCATCTTCTCCGATGCCTTGTTCGAAGCATGCTTAGGGCCCGCTTTGGAGAATCCTCGAAGAATGACCTCTTTTTCGTCAGCATTAAACTTCAATTCTAGAGTCTGATAGTTTGTTGTGTACTCCCCAAGCGAGTGCAACCATTGCACTCCTAGGACCACATTTGTCTCACCGATGCCAACTATGTAGAAATCATCTCGCATCTTGTGTCCTATGGTCAACTCCATTTGTTGAATCCGATGATTGCATGGAATAGTGTACCCATCTGCGATTGTCACATCAAATCCTTCGAAACCTTCTGCCCTTAGGCTCAGCTTAGCTACTAGCCTTTCATCAATGAAATTATGGGTGGCTCCATTGTCGATTAATATTGTTACCCTCTGCTCATATAAGTCCCCTCTAATGCGGAGAGAGTGCTACCGAGGTGCTTCAGAAAGCGTTGCAAGAGTGCCCCCAGAATATCCTTCCTCCCATGTCACCCCAAGCTCATCCTCCTTGGTAGTGCCATCGGGTTCACCTTCCTCTTCTTCATTAGAGGCTACCTCAATGTGGTAGACATGTCCTTTTCCCATACACCTGTGCCCCTTTGTCCAACGTTCCTTACAAGTGTAGCATAACCCTCTCCTTCGGAGCTCGTTCCTCGATAAGTCCATCTCGTGAGATCGTGGTGGTGGGTTCGTCGATTGAGGAGTAGTCTTGTGGGGTGCCTTCTTTGGCTGTCCTAATGACGCATTCTTGATCATAGGCTTACTCTTTGGGGTGGAGTCCTCAAGGTTCAAGGCCCTCCGAATAGCTTCTTCCAATGATTTCGGCTCTAAAGCTCTTACCAAGCCACGGTAAGATTTTGATAGCCCTTCAATGAAGAGGAACATGAGTCGCTTATCAGAAACATGGGGACCATAACAACTAGCCTTTGGAATTTTGAAACATAATCATCCACTGTACCACGCTGCTTAACCCTTGTCAAATCTTGGAAGTACACCTCTGGATCCTTCCTATCAAACCTCTCCATAAGCTTTTGCGTGAAATCAACATAGGAGGTGACAAGGTTAAATCCTTGTGTCACGATTCCATGATGCCACCACTCATGTGCAATCCCGTCCAAATGCAAAATGGCGAATTTGACCGCTTCATCTTTAGGCATTGGGCTGAGTGAGAAATATGTGTCTAGCTTTAGTACCTATGCTCTTGCTGTCACCTTGCCCGAACCATCAAAAGTTGGAAGGGTCAACTTGCTCACCCTATGCTACAGATCTATATTAGAATAAAATGTTGATTGTCCCCCCTTTGATCCATTCCTTGCATTGTGAAACTGAATGAATGGGATTTGATTTCTCACATCTAGATCAATTTGTGCATAGGCATCCACGCTTGCATCGACATCACCTTCAGCGAGTCTCTGCTCTTCTCCTCCGTTGTTAGGTCCATTCTTGGGCAAAAATGAAGGTTGTGTTGGGTGAGTAGCCCCGCTGCTTTGAATCTCAGGTCCATTCTGACTTGAGCAACTGCCCTTCGGATCACGATTTGGTGCAGATTTGAAAGCGTTGGTCATAGTATTCATGATCTGCATCAACATATTCATCATTTGTGATGTTTGCTCCTGTTGCTTGGCCATTTGCTCCTGCATTTGAGCCATTTGCCTCAGAAAAGTCTCCCATTGCGCATCTCTGTCAGCCATCTTCTTACCTTTGCCTCCTATTCCGGCTGACTCAGCTTCGGCCTTTTGTCTTTCCCTCTCAACAGCTCGCTGATCCCTTTGACTCAAATACATAACATTCCCCCAGGCTGGCAGGATCGAGGCTCTGATACCACTGTAAGACGCTTGATTCTTCTTTCACAAATAAACAAATAGTGGAACAAAAATCTTCAATACTCATATCTGAAAAATTAATATCAACAGATATTTTCACTCGATAGTTAAATCAAAACTAATAGTGCCCAAATCATCATTTCAAAAATATTCGCCCTGGTTTATCTTGCACTGCAAATTGCCAATTCAGTTTGTGTTTGTAACCACAAAAGATACCACGGTTTGTTACTGTTAGAGTTATATATGCAAATATAAATCAATATTTCCAAATTTAGATTGAATATGATCTACACAACTCCCGTCAATATGCAGATTTACTTTGGATAGCCAATTAATGGTTATAGAGAGATCAACAAAAAATACCAATACTGCTTGCAGCAATAGCGAAGGTTCAAATTAAATCTAATATCATTCACAAGGGGATGCGATTACAAACTTATCATAGCCGATTGAGACTTAAGACAGGACAACTCTGCATTCAGACAACCTTGCACCAAAGATCAAATCGTGCTAGTAGTCGATGAACAGTGATGTAAGACGAGAACATTACACGATCCACACACAATGGTAATATTAGGACGGTCCCATATGACTACCAACTCATCGCCAGGTTTCGGTGATTATAGGGGATGTATCATTTTCCGTAGTTGAAGGATGGACGGCGAGTGATGCTGATCGGTCCTGTTTGTGAAGCCGCCGCCAATTGAAATATAGGATGGATGGCTCACTGGTATGTACATGAGGGATCAATATTAATCTGGAGTGAAAGAGCTATCTCGGCCAAGATTGCACTTCTCCAATGAATATTCCAGTAGGGCGATCGAGATACAAAGCAATTATTTAATATATTTAAAAACACTTTTATAATTTTCCCTCCAAAAACAATTTGATTTATTCGGGGACATGACACAAGAAGACCTCTATGAGTAGTCATTTGCACTAATGGTGTTTTTCCTCTTAAATTTCATAAATCTCTCCAAGACTTGGAGAGTCTGTATCGGCATATCTAATGACATCCACAACAGGTGAAATGATGGAGCAAACAAATCTGCAAACAAAAATTTGAAAAAAGACAAGTTAGAACTTAGAAAATAAAAAAATATTAATAATAAAATCATATATATATATTTTTATAAAATCAGCAATCAATAACAAAAATTAATTAACAATATTTTTACCTCACATTGGACCACCAATTATCATCAAGAATTTTTTGTTTGATGCTTCTCCCTTCTGCAGTGCTTGCCATAGACCATCTATTCCACTCTGAATTAACCATCATCAACTATAGAGCCTCCTGTACCTCAAGCATCCTCTCTAACAAAATAAAGTAGCTAGCATACCTTGTTGCTACAGGCTTGAGAAATTCCTTCTTTGAAAATGTCCTAAAGAGGGCAAGTGAGGTGTGATTGTTGCAAATAAACATCTGAATGTCTCTAGCATCTACAACCACCTGGTGCACCCAATCCATCTTCCCTATGTCTTTCAATGCGTTGTTCAACGCATGAACACAACAAGGGGTCCAAAAGATGTGCTTGTAAGCACTCTCAACCATCAAACCTGCTAATCTGCACACACGTGCTGAATCAGTAACCACCTACACAATATTGGTTGCCCCAACCTCCTCTATAGCCTCTTTCAAAATATTAAATTGGAATTCTGCATCCTTGCGCTTCCCAGAACAATCAATGGCTCTAAGGAAATATGAACCAGTTGAACATGTGACTATGATGTTTATAAGTGGCCGTTGTCTAATATCGGTCCACCCATCCATGATAATAGAGCAACCCGTTCTAATCCAACACTGTCTCATGTCCTCCATCACCACACTCACCTTAGAATATTCTTTTTCAAGGAGTGTAGTGCGTAATTTATGTTCTCCAGGGGGAATGAATGAGGTACCAACATTTTCCACATCTCTAAACATTTGTTTGAAGTAGGGAGAACGTGCTACATGGAATGGGATAGCATGGGCATAGAAAAATTTGGCAATGGAAGAATCTGCCACATCTCGTGCTTGCACATTGAACATATTTCAACTGTATTTTGCTGCTCACTAGAAGTAGCAGCCTTCCTCTTCCCTCTTGTGGAAATATGAACACCACCCGCACCACTACTACCACTACCAACACTAGGACTACCAAGCATAGAGGGCATAGGTGAGGTTGAATGTGCGGATTGAGTTTGCATAAGCTGATCCATAGGCCTTCCTCCGGCCTCCATGTGCAATCTATAACACTCCATCCTCTCAAAATCTTTTATATCTTTACAACCCTTGACCCCATGGCCTCCAAAACCCAATAGATGAGAATAGACTCTTGTATAGCTCCCATTATATTTTTCTTTGCAAATGTGACATAGCCACAATCTACTACCCCCAGTGTTTTTCCCTTTGCCTTTGTCTACACGTGATGCTAGTTGAAGAAGAGGTTTTTTAGAATTAAAAGGGCCTTTTGCATATTTTCTCAAGTCTTCAGAAGGGATATCAAATAGGTTTGTTTGAGGCTGCCCCATATGAACTGATTGGTTTTCTTCCCCCCTCTCAACATCCCCACTATCTTCACTATTGTTGCTCATTTTGTTTTCTTTTGGTTTTTGCAAACTGAAAATTAAAAAAAAAAACAAAAAATCATACATTTTATCATTTTAACTTAGAAAAAAATGGAAAAAAATGAAAGATAATGGAAGAATAACTTACCTCTTTCACTTCTTTTGCTGGTTGCTTCCTTAATGCTCTCCTTTTTTCCTCCTAAATGCTGGTTTTTCTTCTCCAACAACTCCTTCAAACCCTCCTCTTTCTCTTCTCACTTTTGCTCTTGGCTGCAATTTTATCTTGGCAAGTTAAAATGAGATCAAATGAAGGTAACAAAATGTTTTAAGTGGCCATATTAGGGTTGGGAAGGCATGGGGCCCACAAAGGAATGCATTAAAAAAGAAAAAATTAAAAAAAAACTCTTATTTTTATGTTTTAAATGCTGCTGGGCGATAGGGGATGGCCGGCCATCCCCGGGACGGTCGAGGGACGGCTAGGCGTCCCCTATCCGTCCCCTGGACGGCTGGCTGTCCCCTTTCCATTCGGGGACGTTTCTTCTAATCGGGGACATCCCCGAATTTCCGGGACTTTTGGGGGACGGCTGACAGCCGTCCCCTGTCCCCGAAACGTTTCCGGGACAGGTACGGGGGGCAAAAACCTAGGGGACGCGTCCCCGTGTACCCTTGGAAAAAACACATAAGTCGATTCCAACAAAAAGTAAAACTTCAAAAATACTTGTTCCTACTGGGTGTGGTTTTTTTACATCCAGCCAGCTATCATGTCTTATTCACATTCATCTCTAAGGTTGGAAGTTTGTTTGTTCTTGAGATTTATGTGAGATTATATGTTTGACCTGATTAAGCCCAATTTCTTGTTAATAGCACCTACCGAGAGATGCAAACATGCCCCTTGATCCATATAAATAACTTATCATTCCATTCATTCATCCATACTTATCCATTAATATATATTATACTAATTCTATAATCAATATGTAGATATTACATATTTATCATGTGTGCCCCTGGTATTTACATGACAAGTGGTATTAGAGCTTTTGTTCTTGTGACTTGTGGTTGTCATATTTATTGTTGACATTTTCATGGCTTGTCACCAGCTTCTCAATGTTTGCTGAATATAGAAAGAAAAAAGTAATAGAAAAGTTAAAATCAAATTTACTGAAGTAGACAAAAAGAATAGTACTTTACTCGAGTAAAACAAATAAACAAACTAGAATTGTGGTCTAAGTACACTAATATTACCAATTTAAAAAGAAGAAAAAAACCACACACATTCGAAGATAAAAAAAAATTCTTTTGCTTGTGATTTTATCAAGCATGGGGACTAAAATAAAAATAAAAATATTTGAACTATAAATTATATTCAAAATCTTTAACTTTAGACATAGAAAGAAAGGAGAAGAAAATAAGAAAAAGAAACGAAAGATGAATGAATATTTATATATTAATAAAGTGGTATAAGTCAAAAGTATATAATCCATTAATAGTAAGTTAACTCTTCTTAACTACTAGATCGGTTATCCTAATTAATTACATTTAAAAATAATAAAGTTAAAAACTAAAAAGTTGAAAAGATAAATTTTAAGAGTGGCTAAGTTAAAAAAAAATGAACTAAAAAATTATTTTATTGTATTCTGTAACTAAATATCAACACCCCTAATGCATAAATGTTCTATTTTAATTGCTAAATGTATGTTTGTGTGTGTGTGTGTGTGTATTTGGTTTTAAGTGTGAGGATCTATTAGGAGGCCACTACCCAAGTGAAAAGAAATACATAAATCTATAAAAATATCAAATTCTTGTGCAACCCAATAAGGGTGACAGGTCCAGCATAAAGCAGCCAGCATAAGCCCAACACAAATGAATACAAAAAGAAAATAACACCACTAGGAGAACCATGAAGAACTACACCAACATAAAAATTCATACACACACAGCACTATATTAGATATATCACCAAAACATAACACCATTGAAAACAAAAACCATAACCTGAGAGCTGAAAGCCTGCCAATAGGAAACAGAAGCACGGTGTTTCACCATGCTCCACCACTCTCCAGCCCTATTCAAAACACCATCACCTACAACCATAACCACTTCCGCCACAGATGATGTCTCAAAAGCAGCCATTAAACAGGGAATTCAAATACTTTCAATCATGTTTGCATGTTTAACTGAACGAGACAGAATTTTGGCATACAACGATAGAGAAAACGTACTCATAACCCCCAAAACCCTACCATGATGTGAGACAACAAGATGTCTAATGACTTGATGAAGATCTTGAAGCATATCCATCGCAATCCCAACATCTCTACAGAATGTATAAAAATCCTCCACTGATATCTCCTTGCTCACCCCCATTGAATAGAAAGGAACCGGAAGCAGCATATCTTGCTTCATTTATGATAAAATCTCATCCACAACATGATAAAAACAACAAGATCCTCTATGCAGTGGTGAACTTCCACATTCTTTACCACCCCTTATAATTTGTTGTGAAATTCCACAAAGATGGTGGCTTGTGACATCAAAAGACCAGTGTCACCAACACCATCCAGACCCAAAATGGCTTTTACTAGATTAAGGACCTCGGTAGAAAGACAGTGGAAATTGTTTTCAACCTAAAGTCTAAGACATGTCCACATTGGAGTGGGTCCCTTGGAAGCAACAATATCATGGTCAGCCATAAAAAAGACACCTATACCACACCACAGAAAGGCTTATCAATGCTCAACAAATGGACACCAAAAAACTGCAACTCAACACAACCATAAAATGCCACAACACCACACCACTAAGAGCATCTCCTTATGATGTCAGGCACATACTTAAGTGCATGAAATAAAAGTCATCTCACTTCAAAATAATTGAAATTCCCAAAAACTAGCAGCTTCCAACATCATTAATGAGCACCAACCCCTCCGCCACCAAGAATGATAGGAAAGTTATAGAAAAATAATGTATAGTTAATCTTGCTCCATACCTTCAATCATAAGCAAATCTTTGAGTCCATCCCAATCATGTACATCCTTGCTCTCTATTACTATCATTATGGAATTATCTATACCTATATTGGCTAGGAGATCAGCTGCAGAGTTTTGTTCCCTAAAATAGTGATAAAACTTGACCTCTTTGAACTTTTTTATCCACATTATCACTCTGTTTAGATGGGAAATCATCCTCCATTTTGGACAACTTCCTTTCTGAAGAGCAGTGATAACAATTTGTGAATCACCTTTCACTTCTAACTCTTGGAAACGTTCCTTATATGCCAACATAAGAATAACTAGAAGTGCCTTCTATTTTGCTTCATTTTTGGATTTCAGCTTGAGCAGCCTAGAATCACTAATCATAAATCTACCAATGCCATCCCTTATTAAATATCTGACACTTGGAATGCCTGGGTTCCCTTTGGAAGCACCATTAAAATTCAGTTTCATGCCTTTTTGGAAACAACCAATTTTTATTTCTTTCTTTTTCCCCACTCTCTCTTAACCCTGAACAAGTATTTACCAAATGTGTTAATTTACTTACTAGTCTGATTTCTTCACTACAATAACAATAAATTTAATACTTTCGGGTTCAAATTGAGTAAAATTAACTTTAGAGTCAAGATTGAGCATGAACCATGAAATGAAATAAAGGAAGGTTAGAGAAATCATGTTTGTTTCAAAGTCTATGACAATTGTAGGAGGTTGAAGCAGGCGGGAAATACCAATTGAAAGAGTTCTGGATGTGTGCAAAGAGATTTGGGAATTTGTCAAATGGTAGCAACCTTCTTGACTTGTGTCTAATTGGTGTGTTGGTGACCTTTCCAGTGCACTTGTGTTTGGTAGGTGTGTTGGTGACCTACTTTGGGGGCAAGTGAACTCTCTAGGGCGCTAGTGTTCAAAGGGCATGCTTGTGTTTGGTTGTAGATGACAGTGTTCAATGCTAGACATCACTTGTACTCCCTTACACCTATTAGTCTTGTACATATTGACAGAAATGGTTGCATAAATAGCAGAAAGTTGACGAAAAATAGAAAGAAGGAGTGTTTGTACCTAGAGTATGTTTGGGAGCTTGCGTCAGTCAAGCCCCTAGTTTTGCATGTTTCAGCATGAGAGTAGGTGTGTTTGCACATGTGTGATCCTATATGTAGTTGTAGCAATGGTGGTGTGTGCAACTACAATGGTGGAATGCTAAAAATTGAAAGTGTGTGTGGTGCAAGATGATTGATAGAGGAATAAGTAGTAGGATCCTTTCCAAAAATGGAAATTTTTCATATATAGACACGTTTGGGCCTAAATAATCATTGAAAACATATTAGGGTTATGGTTTAGCAAGAAAGAAGGCCATTGGCAAGAAAAATGGATTCAAATTTACTAGAGAAACTAGCATGGGTGCATTGGTGTTTGGGAGAGATAGGAATGCCAACAAGGGTGGCACTGGGAGTAAAAATTAGAAGGGGTTGAGTCTGGGTGGAATGAATTGTTTTAGGGTTGGAAAAGGTCAAAATGGGTCCAAATTGTGTCTATTGGTGATGAATGGTAGAATGGATGCAAAACATGGAGGGAAAAGTGAGAGTATGCATTTTTTGACTCCACATACACATACAAAGGTTTTAGAAGGCTTTATGTCCTTCATTTGAAATTATCTTCTCTAAGCATGTGTTAAGGCCATCCATAACTTCCTCATTAGCCCTAAAGGAATTAGAGAAGAAAAACTTAGGATTTAAATAATAGGCTTGCAATATGAACGTGTTAGTGAAGTCATTTGTTTCACCTTTGATCAATTATGTGCCGAATTGGTTCATATTTTCTTTTGTTGGACACAAAAATGTTGGATGACCTATTTGGCCTTGTCAGTGGTCTCATATAGATAACCCATTGGGTTTTTCTCCCATCCACCAATCATAGAACCCTAACCAAAAGTTGTCACCTAAACCTACGTTGTTGGGTATCTCTTGACTTGCATTCTTAGCTTGAATTAATCTGATTTGGGGTCTTGGAGGGTCTATTTTAAGAATGACCCAAATGCCCAAGTATTGCAGATGTACCTAGGTCATCTAGTTAGTGCTTTGGGTGTACCTAGGCAATGAAAAAATGTACTTAAAAGAAAATATTGTTTAATAGTGCAGCTAAGGTCTATAAATCATCTTGAATACTCATTACTATTTCCTAGGAAACACAATCCATCCTTGGTCCTTGCTTGAATAGTCCTCTTTCACATTGAACCAATGAATGGATTGGAGATATTGCAACTTCCACAACCATAATTAATAGATAATTAATGAAATGAAATTACATTCTTGTTTATTCAATGTATCAACCAATTACATCTAGGGCACAAAACAAATAATAAATTAATTGAAGGAAGGTGTGGACCAATATTGATCTAATGTAATACCCGAAGATGCAAAGATTTTGAAATGCTTAGATGAATGGCTTTTGATTTGTTCAAGTGGTCAAGTAGATGAATAGGTGCCTTGTGTGGTTGAGTGGAGAAAATAGTTAACATACAATTTAATATTGAAATAAATAATTTGAATAAAGCAAAAATATTAAGGTTTCCCACCTTTTTGTATTCACTTAGTTCCTTAGGAGACTAGGGCTTGGCATCATGAGAGATGCCTAGGGTGTTCCTTTGAATTGGGTTTGTGGTGTTATTCATTTATTATTTATAAAATCATAAAATTATTAATTCTATATTTATATATTAAATTTGTTGTTAAAATTTAATATATTTATATTAATAGTAAGATTATTTTATATTTTGAATATTTTATAAATCATATGGCTGAACCTTGCCATACTGATCTTGGGAAAAAATTATCAACTTGTTGAACCCAAACCTAAACCAACAACATAGCATAAAACAAATAGTATAGAAAATAAAAAATAATAAGAATTTGATTTTAGACTAACAAAAAAAAGTAAATGAAAATGGAAAGACTAATAATGGAGTAACAAGTTTAATTATTTTGTAAGCTTGAAAACATAAAGTTTCAAGTTATTTTGAGGATCTCATCCATTCTCTTGACAAATATATCATAAAAATTGGTTTTCATGATCCTTTCCCTTTCAATCTTTTCACTTTTGTGATGAAATTGATGTCAAATTGTGTGGCACCTAATCACACAAGCTTCTTTCTCTAGTAGTTTTTTAGTATTTTAAGCAACCAAGGTTGGCTGCAGGTGTCTTTTGTGATGTTCCTCGCCTCTTCAACCTTGCTTTTCACTCATCCAAGTTTACCTCTATCTTCTGTAATGTCCCCTTTTTGGGATAACCCTAAACCTGCCCTAATTTATCAATTCAATGTCTCCTTTTTGGGGATGTTTATAGAATGGGTGGGTTCCTGCAAAACAGAGTCAGAGAATATTTACAAGATAAGATTAATTAGCATGCATGTAAAGAAGTCAAAGAGAACATGATTAGGGATACAACTACCTGTTGACCTGCAAAGATGTTAGTAGACATTTATAAAATAAGACAACATCATTTTATAAGCATATTGAATCTTCTTTGGATTTTCCTAATTCACTCTTCCTTGGGTATGATAGTCTGATAGGGTGCCCAAGAAACCCTAGGCCCAAGAGCAGTATGCCCCTCTTGGCTCCATGTGGCCCTTGCCATTCATATGGGGTGGTGTGCCTAGCATTCTACTGCTGTTCCCCTGTGCTAGAGCCATCATTGCTCAATCATATTGAGAGGTTGAGGGTGCAACTACAGTAGGGTGTCCTGGATAGTCATTTCCTCTAAGCCCAAGAGCAGTACGCCCCTCTTGACCCATGTGGCCCTTGCCATCCATATGGGTGGTGTACTTAGAGGGTGACCCACACGTTGTTTCCCCTCCTCGTAGGCCCTCAACTTCCCTATCATGGTTAGTTGTTTACTGTCAGATAATATTGGAAATATAATTTCATATGATCAAAACATTATAAATGCCTTATCTATTTAAGCTATCCATAACTACCAATATCCATAATGCATTGTGGAGCTCTAGTCATAATAGGACTTGGATGAGACACATGATAAGTCCGCCCGAAGCTATCCATCTAAGCCCAAGGGCATGAGTGTCCGACCAAGACAACCCACCCCTTGGCCCCGAGCGGCAAGAACGTCCGAACCAATACAATTCCACCCTCGGAGTGGCATGCTTAGTGGAATACACTTTTATCTGCTTTTCCTATCCATGTTATCTTATCCATCCTCCTTATGATTGAGACTCCATCCTAACAATCAATCACAACTTGGCTTGATAAGGGAAG
The DNA here is from genome assembly GCA_007258455.2 of Sequoia sempervirens. Taxonomy (NCBI): domain Eukaryota; kingdom Viridiplantae; phylum Streptophyta; class Pinopsida; order Cupressales; family Cupressaceae; genus Sequoia; species Sequoia sempervirens. Next base: position 282,613,098 of record VDFB02105785.1, on the reverse strand, counting down.
CCTTGAAAGGGTGCTTGTAAACTACTCAACCCATCCAAACCCAAGAGCGCGAACGTCCGACCAAGACAACCCACCCCTTGGCCCCGAGCGGCAGGAACGTCCGACCAAGACAATTCCACCCTAGGAGTGGTGTGCTTAGCATGGGAGGCCCGTAAACAGCACCCTCCTAACTTGCTCCCTTCAACCTTACATTTGATTGATCATAAATATGAAATATATATACAATCTATTCATTTACATAAAAGAATCATAATTCTTATAAGGCTCAATAAATGCTGCAAGCATCATTATTAGACAATCGTAGATAATATATATATATATATATATATATTAATCTTCTCTATCCACATGCCTAACGTACTTATCAAATATATTTATCAACCATCAATTATATATTCATCAATCCTAATATATTTAAATATATTTGTCAATCATAATATATTTAAATATATTTATAAAACATCAATTGTTATTTAGTAGTCAATCATAATAGATTTAAATATATTTATAAAGCATCAGCTGTTATTTAGATTACTAATATATTTGACCATCATTAATAGCTAAATTCATAATTGTACTTAATAAATCTTATTTCCTATATAAATAGTTACCAACCTTACCTTACCTTAGTCTGCTGCTCTCTGCTGGTGATCAGATTTCAGAGAATTACTGACAGAATATGTTCTTTCTTCTTATTCGATTCCTATTCTTTTCCTCTATATCTCTGATTTCTGCCTGTCAGATTGCTGACAGTGATTCTTCAGAATATATCCTCTCTTCCTTATTCGATGCCTTTTTCTCTTATTCTGTCCTTCCCTTCAGCCAGCGAATCAGATTTTTTGTGCAGAATATCCTCCCTCCTTTCTTCCGATTCCCCTCACCTTCTTTATACCCTCTCACTTTGAGAAGAGATGTGCTCTTTAGGACAGTCGTGTTCTTTCTGTTTGAAGGGACGTGACTTTAGTGGTTGCTGTCTATGATGAGTCGCTCAGCCTTGTTTTGGTATATATTTTAATGACTATTATACATGTTTATTTTAATATTATGTTTATAGTTATGTGTTCTTCAATATTTATGTGTTATATGTTAGTCAATATTTATACTTATATTTATTTTGATATATTTATATTTATATTTTATTCAATATTTATATATATTTGTATTTACACTCTATTGAATATATTTATATTATATTCAGAAATATAATGATAATGAATTTGCTAATGGATATTTTACTAATTATCATGAATTCGTTAATTATAATTATAATGACTGTTCAGTCATTTTTATATTTTAGTATCATAATTTGGGGGGACATGACATCTTCAAGGAGAAGATAAATGCAATGGGTGGCACAAGGGCACAGAAAAATAGTAGGGTGCCTCTCCTCAAGTAGCCTCCCTGCTGCTACATATGCTATTGCATTTTCGGTCACAGCTTGGATGACATTTTCTAAACCCACCTTCATTATCACGTCATTCAACATATTGTATAGGGTCTCTACATTTTTTATTTTATTAGAGGCATCAATTGACTTTAAAAACACCAATTGTCCACCTAAAGCCACTAGGAAGTTGATTGACGTGTGGTCCTTGCCATCCGTCCACCCATAATACAAAATAGTGCAGCCCTTTTAGTGCCATATCCTCTTCTATTCATTGACAATGATCTCGATGCATTTTATAGCAGCATCCCACAAGGGCCCATTCAAATCATATGGGCTTAATACCTTGAACCCTTTTCCAGCTATGGTCAATGCATTGACCAATGTATGAATCCCAATAGGGGCTCCTTGCAACATCGAACAATATGCTATAGTACCAAAAATTGGCATATGTCAGCCTTGCTCCATGATGGTTGTCTTGGTTCTACATAGTACCTTTGAGTGAAGGTTGCATACTTAAGAGTTAAGAGTATTACGAGGAACAAAAAACCCTCATGATTGTAATGACACTTGGCTAGAATGAGTTGTAGTGGATAAGCTTGTATCCGTGGGCCAAGGCAAGAACCAACTACATCAGTCTCCAACTTTGGAAGAGAATTCGTCACAACTACCTTTGCTTCAACTGTCCTCTTTTCTCATTTCTTATCATATGAAGCAAGCAGAGCCTTTATCTGTTGTGTAATTTCAGGTTTCATTGAATTACACAAATGCACATCTTGGCCAAGGATTCATGCAAGGCGATCAATACCTGTTCTCATCCACCATCCACAGTAATTGCACACCATCGTTCTTGCCTTTGTCCATGGTGTGCTACACCTCCAAATGGGATCCCTAGCCTTGCATTAATAGGTCAATCTTTTGGTGCAACGGTAGCCACTTGTGCAACATTACTCTTGCCTCAGGATGCAAAAAATAATCGCTGTTTTTTCTTCTTCAAAAAACTCGTTGAAAACCCTTAGAGTACTCGCGGAAAACCCTTGAATAGATGAAATGTGCTTTTCATGCGATTGTTTTTGCATGATTTCGACACATTTTTGGCGCATTTTGGATCTGTGTATGACGCGACTTGGTGCTTATAAAACCCCCGTTTAGTGGGCCTTACAGACATTGCATCATTTGATGCGATTTGGATTGGTTTTTTGGTGCAATTTGGACTAGTTTTACTGTTTACGCTGCAGTGTTACTGGTAACACATTATCAATATACACAAACCTGTCAATTGATATTACACATTATCATACACAGTTGACAGTTTTGTGTATATTGATAATGTGTAAATTTTTAAACATTAAACAGTTTAATGAACATTATCATAATGAATAGTTTAAGCTTGTATATAGTATACACAGATTTTAATGGTATTACTGTATTACTGATATGCATACTTAATAGTTAAACAATTAAACTTAATATTGATATGCATACATGATTGATGATAATATGATATCATGATACAGTGATAAGTGAAACAAGAAACTATGTGATTGTATGTGTATCGATATGTCTGTGTGCGTATATGCATGCAAACTTGGCATCCTGTGTTTGTGTATAGATATGTATGTGTGCACAATGCAATGTGTATAGGTATGTTGTAACTGAATTTTGCAAAAAAAAGGTGTATTTATAAAAAAATTTACTACTTTTTAAGTGGCCGAGTATTTGCCGAGTCAAAAAATTTGGGCTTGCCGAGTACTCTCCGAGTCCGAGTATGTAAACTATGGTTGAAACAACATCATTTAATGGAAAAAAGCTAAAATCTAAATCCTGGAAAGAAAAATTATCTAATTGTAAAGATGGAGTTGTCAATTTGAAATTCCAAAAGCAAATTTATAAAAATAAATTACTAGGTTTTGATAAAATTGTACTTGACAAAGATGCTGAAATCTATCATTTACAAAATCATAGTCTAACTCTTTTTACCCGAGTTTCACTAATGAAATCAAGGAAGCAAACTTTTTGTAAACAAAAAAGTCATATGATAATTGTGGAAACTAAGTTCTTTGATATTATTATGAATAAGAATGGAAAATGAAGACCACAAAGCTTGGAGTGTATTTAAATACAAACTAAATTTTCTCATTGGAATATTTTTCTTATCTAAAAGATGAGGCCCGAGAATGGTGGGGTATAGCATTGCTTTAAAATTAAAATTGAATTAGCATGGAATTAACTAGAGAATTCATTTTTCCAAACAATGGTCAAAGGAAGGGAAACTTAGCGTTGGATAATTTGCATATTTTACACTCCTTATAGAGTGTACACCCTCTGCCACAATATTTTTTGGTTCTTATGGGTTCTTTTTCAGCCCATGATTTTATATCCATTATATTGTAATACTGCTTATCGGTTTCATGTATAGATGCACCTATAAATACTCACACATGCAATAGGTTTAAGTACAAGCATGAAATTTCGCATTGCATTGTCAAATGGTTTAGTTAATAGAATAAGTATATCTTGTTTTTTGCTTTGTTTTTCCCAAAATGGTTTCCAAGGGTGAAATCTATGAGTGCCATTTTTTCTTTTTGGTGCATTGAAGATTCTATCATCATTGCTTTTCTTGTATAGGTTTACCTTATTTTTCTATCCAGTTGATTTTAGAGCTAGGTTTAGCTAGTTTTTCAAGAGCAAGAGTATCTTGGTTCTATTATAAACTTTTTTTTGAGTGGGAGCTCTACATAGGTGACTCTTTTGTGTGAAGGAAAATGATGAGCACTACAAAGATAGAGATAGAGAAATTTAATGGTTAGAACTTTAAATTATGGAAGTTTAAGATTGGAGGTCTTGGGGACAGAGATCAGCAAGTTGTGTCATGAAAGAAGTCCTCAATTATGATGATATAAGACTAGGCAAAGATGGATGGAATGCAAAGAATTTGATCGGGCCGTGCATTTTCAGATTCATGTTGTTGAATGTTTGATGAAAATCTAGTGCTAAGGAACTATCAGGATAAGTTAGGGTTGTTGTATTAGACAAGGGTCCTAGTAAACAAATCTTTTCTTCAAAAGAAGCTATATTCTCCCAGGATCAATGATGATGACTATATTCTTTGAATGCTTTTACAGTTTACCATGGTGGTTAAAATGGATGAAGAAGATAAATGCATTACTCTGGCATGTCCTTTTGCCAGATTTATGGGATATTCTTGGTATAGCTATTAGTAGTACATCATCCGTTAGTAGTACATCATCTAATTAGAGCTTGAGGATGTAGTTGCACCCTTGTTATTACAAGAAATGAGGCAAAAATCCACGGAGGATCTAACAAAGGATACCTTGTTTGTGAGAAGTTGTCCAAAAATAACCGAGGGAACAAATATTTGAAGTGTATAAGTAAATTTAGTTCTCCAAATAGACCCACGAGGAAATTTTGGAACTCTAGTAAAACTGGGTATTTTGAGTAGTTTAGATTTAAAAAGGTTGACAAAGGTAAGGCACCTAAAGATGTTCCTTATATATAAATGAAGGCTTCCACTGAAGATGTAGGGGATTTATAGCTGACATCTTCAAGAATACAGGCATGTTGTCATGTAGATTGATTTACTTAAGAATTTTTCAATGGGAGAAACTAAAATTAGTCAAGGGATAGACAATCAAAGTCGAGTGGAAAATCTGAATCTTGACAAAACTGGAACCATGTTAAAACTGGGCATTTAAAGAAGTAGTGCAGATTTAAAAAGGTTGACAAAGGTAAGAAACCTTAGATACCTTAAGCCACCCCTTCTATAGAATGAATACCTCTTTTAAATAAAATAGGGAATGTATACTTGGCATCTTCAAGTACACACTCATGTAATGATGCATGGCTGGTTAACTTGAGTGCTTCCTTTCTTATGACTGCCCACATGGAGTACTTCAATCACCATGATTGGCACTTGCTAAATAATATGGTTCCATCACTGTTCTAATAATCTCAGACAGCAATTTCTGGAGCTTCTCACTAATTTCATGATTCGTTTTGAATCTAAGGACAGTAGTTTGGTTGGATTATAAGTTGTAACTGATAAATTGTTTTCTGGGATTGACAGCCTGAAGATGACTCTAATTTGATTGTTTGAAAATGCCTTTCTCAGTTTGTTCCAAAATGAACCGTGAGAACTTTTTAAAAACATTGTGTACCGTATTATCATGTGAAGCAGGGTTCATGAGAGAACGCACAGTATGGTTAGGATCCATATATTGTTGCTAACCATGCTTTCTGACCCTTAATCAACTAAAATTGTGCAGGTATAAGAAACACTCATTAAATATCATGTTGTGGTTTAGAAGTTTAAATACGATACTTAACAGGATAGGCATTAATATTGTATTGCGGATAACTCTGATTGTTTATACGTTTGTTCACATATGTTCACGTAAATCCATGCTTTTGACCATTATGGGAACATATATCTCAATTTTTTGTTGAATTTTTCATTGAACTGACCACCTCCTGGGAAAACTAGTAATATACACTTTTCTAGACCGTATCTATTTGGTAAGATCTCTCTCTCTCTCTCTCTCTATATATATATATATATATATATATATTACTAATGTACTCATATTTCTGAAACATTCCCTTTTGCTTCTATTTTTTCACTGCCATAATCTCCATTGTCTCTGCATATACAATAACAGATGACCATTGGTACCAAGGAAAATTTGGTACAAATACTGTGATCCTCTACCCACATCTCATGGTGACTATACTTATATTAATATATATCTTGAGTCTTAGTCAATCACCCACATACCCTGATTTGTAAAATAGCATTCTTGTATCACATCCCATTTCTTCTGTTCACTATCCCCATGACAGTAGAGTATCATTGGTGTTTAGTACCCTATAGCTAGCTCCATGTAATGATCCGTTAGACCTGGTGTATATTAATTGTGGCATTACTCATTCTTATTTGTTTTGGAAGTAAATATTTGCTATGCTGTTTAACGAGGACACATCTTTTGGGTTCACTCAAACATGATACAGACAAGTCCAATCTCTCAGGTCCACTCAAATATGATACAGACGAGTCCAAAGGTGTCCCTTGGCTACATCCATCATTTATTTAATTTTTTTTAATACTATATTTTGGCACCATACTCATCACATGATGCTTTTAAACAATGGACTCTTTTGCATATGTTTAATGGAATATTAGTGTTTTGAATGACTGATTAGACTGTGAGAACTGAGAAGTATTGACTGCAGCCTTGATGCATATTTAGATGAAATTACTCTGCTACTGTGCTGTATAGTGGATACTCACCAGCTTCAAGGAGTTTCTCTTTGTATGCATCACTGCAACTTTTTGGATCACAAATAGAATTAGAAGAATCCTGCCATGTAACAGGCACATTGGGCTTCTTTCAGACATACATACTTCCAGTGTGGTCCTGTTTGTATTTATGCTTCTGTGGTCTTCAATGATTCTGAGTGTCAGCTGTTTTATTTCTCAAAGAATCATAACCTTTTGTAATGACAATTCTTGTTTAATGCAAAAACCTTATTGTTTATAGCAGACTGCAAACAAGAGAATTATAACCTCTCTGTTGTGATTGCCTGAAGGACTACCTAAATGTGGGCCACCTTACCTGTGCATGAAGAACTAAGAAAAGTGCCTCAGCAGTGTGAAGCGCTGGTCGTTATAATTTGATTCAACTCTCTGTCATAATTTATTTGCAAATTCCCAGCATTTCATCTTGCTCAAGGTGAAGAAAGGTAAGACTCTAGAAGGATAGCTGGGGCAATCATAATAGCTATGATCACTTTTTGTAAAGTGAGGAGTAAGGGGGCAGGGGATGGAAAAGCTCTTTTTCGTTATCATAACTATGATTGGAGAACATTTTGATGTGCAGAAGATTGGTAAAAACATAAGCACTAGTATACAAATATGGTTAGACCCGACCAATTCTTGGTATGTGGACATACAAGATTCTGGCACTGGCTGATATAGTGAAGTGTATACTTGCAAGCTCATGGAGCTTTTATTTATGTTTTCAAACTGAGGAATAATTGTAGTATTCATATAAATTGTAATGGTTAAAATTGGGGCACACGCTTCTTTGGATAGTTTTAGTTGCTGTGGGTTAATCTTGCTGTTGTGCAATGTAGTTGTCAGGGATTGTAATTTATTCATCACACACCCATAAGCTGAATGTTTGAACCACCCTAACTTGTTTGGGTTTGTGTGAAACTGCAAAGGTCAAGTGATGCATAGGCTTCATGAATCTGGTCATTTTGTTGGACATGTTATGCTGTCTCATGACCTGGCTATGTATGTGGTCAAGAGACAGCATAACATTTCCTTTGACTTTGACTTTGACTTTCTTTGCCTTTGTAATGCTTTGCTGATTTTGCAGAAAATATTTTCCTTTTCTCTCTCTTTTATTTTGATTTTTCATAAAAAATCAGGTAACAGTTACTAGCATGGTCATTTTGTACTAGTAAGAGAAATATATTTAAATTGAAATGCCCCTTTTGGAAGTGATGAATAAGTTTTCCTGAAAGTATAATCATGTACTTTCAAGAAATTGCCAAACCCTGCAACTTAAGTTGATGTTACTCAACCCTTAAATAGAAGTGTGAATATGGCAATTCTTGAGAAAAACATATTTTGTTTGGAAATTGGAATTGGCCCTGAGACATGTAGTTTGTGACAAATAAGCATGCTTAAGTAGCGATCATTCAACCCTAAGTCAGTTGTACATCTCCATAATTCACCGTCGTAGTAAGTGGGTCCATTGCTCCTCCTAGCAATCACGTTTTGTCAGGCACAAGATCTCAACAACATAATATTTTGAGTCGGGCTTTTATTTCAACAGCATAATATCTTTTTTTTGATACGCAAGTTATGATTTATATATTAATTAAGGAAGATTACAATCGTTTGCAAACGCAAGTAATGATTCCACCATCAAACACCATCAAAACCCGACCCAACCACCTGCACCAAAAAAACCAGAGACAAGCCAAAACAAGAAACCTAGCCTACCAGAACCATCCGCCCGATCACCAAAGCCAACTACAAACCCAAAAAGCCATGAGGGTTCGGCCCCAACCGTAAACAAACATAACCCCATACACCCAAAAATTCTCAAAATGGCCATTAACAGGCCAAATCAATAAACCCCGCATAGTGAGAACACCATTGAGCTCGAAAAACGAAACCCAACTAACTACCAGCACCACCATCCACAGGAAAGAGAACTCACATAAAATTGTTTAAAGCAGCTGTTATCAATCTGAATTTTGCACCTTGTTGAATTTAAAATTCAACAATCCAGTGTAACATGGGAAGACCTCTAAAGATGTGGGTTTCTTGTAAACAGAGGTCAACCTCCGGAGAAGGCCGGCTTCCTTTGGTGTCACCTAACTACTGATTCTGTAAAGGGAAAGGGAGAAGGAATGCATAAAAATTAAACTAACTCTATGGTGATACACCAAACTGATAAGAACAATGAGATACTCGAGTTACACTTGAATACTGATGATGGATATGGTACTGCACAGCAAGATTCTGTAGATTATGCATACAAACAGGTTTGACATGCACACACTTTCAAGAAGGAAAAGTAGATTTTCACAAATTAAAAGCTCATGTGCAATTGAGTAAACATAGTTTATAACCTACATGATACTACTTTTGCAAAGAAAGGCATTTTAACATGAAACAAAGCTATAAGGAAAAGAAAGATTTCACTAAGTAGCTTGATGAATCACTTAAAAATGCACAATATTTCACAAGAACCAGAAGGCAAATTGAACCATCAATGGTAACGGAGGTAAATTTTATATAACATGCTCCAAAATGAGTTACAGAAGTTTGCTAATCTGAGAAAGGACTGCAGAAGTCACAGACTTTCGAAAAGCATCAGGAGAACTCCTTTACACTAAGGTTAAAAAGCTATATATACTAAAATGTGTCGGCCCCTAGGGCTTACAAAAATATCAGTCTTCAGAAAGATCTGGCCCCTAGATTTTTTGAATGAAATTAATTTTGCATCCGATTGCATCCTCATGTCCATCTTGGTGATAGATCGCCCTCAGGGGAAGCCTTAAGATCTTTTGCAGCATTAACTTCGGGTCCTCATGTCCCTCTTCGAATCTCCTTGCCGAGTTGCCTTGAATGCTCCTGAGCGTTACCATAAATGTAGATCGACTCTTCTGCCAGTAGCGATTCCAGGTGTCACGGACCTGAGGCTTTCTCCTTTCTGCCAGCATTCCTCCTGCTCCAGATCCTTCTGCATTTTGACCTTTGCCGGAATGAGTCTTCAGTCTCCTCCTAGATTCTTATAGACGCCACCACCTGTATATCAAACTAATTCATTGCTCTATTCATAGAGCAGATCCATATTGTTTTTGTTCCGTTGATCTTCTTTGCCGGGGTGGTCAATCAGTCAAATGGACAATGGTTCGTCTTTGGCTCCCTCCGATTGGTCGAACTCGAGCCACGTAGATTTCCAGACGGTCAGAGATCCTTCAAACATAATCGCATGTCTGTGAGACACTAATCGTGTCTCCCCGATGCGATTAGACCTTGCAGCAGTATTCGGCAAGACATACGATGGTCGGCCAGAGTTCATAGCGAGCCCAAAAGTCATATCGACATCTATAGTGGCCGTCACCCAGACCATCGGCAAGACACTTCGCTTTCGGGAAGACCTCATGGCGAGCTTTCAGGAGTCACCGATATCTCTTTCCATCGCTTAGTCATCCGCATTTGGCAAGAGCTCCTTCAATCGGCATGAGGTCATACCGATCTTTGTGAGTTATACCGCTGTGCTCCTCCGTCAGCAGGACATCCATGTGTCGGTGAGAGCTCATGCTGAAGGCAATATCTCTCAGCGAGCCCATTTCATCTTGGCAAGACCCTTTTGGGTTGGCAAGACCTCTTATCGAACTCCTCTCGGCGATGAGTCCCACTGCAGCCAGCTCCCTATTGGCGAGACACTATTCTCTCGACAAGACCTCATAGCGAGTTCCCTTTCTCTCCCCAAGCTCACTTCATTTCGTCGAGACCCTATCAATTGCAGGACATCACCCCGATGGCCAGACGTTACGCCAATGTCAAACTTTCTCGGCGGGACCTTTTCGTTATCGGTGAGACCTCATGCCGAGCTCATTTCCTTTGCCGACGCCGCTTCACTTCGGCGAGACCTCACCTCGTCGGTGAGACCTTACAGCGAAGCCCCCATATTGCATCGAGATCTTACCCTTTCGGTGAGACTTTACCGGGTCGTCAAGACATCACCCTGACGCAAGCAGTTTCGGCGAGACCACCACGGTCGCCGGGACTTTATGGCGCCCCCAAAACCTTTCCCCGAGAGCTCCATTCTTTCGGCCAGACTTCGTTTGATCGGTAGGACCTTATGCCGAAGGCAAAATCCTTCAGCGAGCTCGCTTCATTATCTATCGACAAGACCTCTCGCCGAGCTCTTCCATTCTTCAGTGAGACCCCCGGCTTTCGGCGAGACATTATGCCGATATCAATCCCTCTGGGCAAGACTCCCCGCGGATTGGCAAGACCTCATGCCGATGGAAAACTCTCTTGACGAGACCACCTCCGTTCGCCGAGACATCATGTCAAGCTCCCTTCTTTCGCCGAGCTCACTTCACTTCGGGGAGACTCCGCTTGGTCGCCAAGACACTACAGCGAATTTTAAAACTTTCGTCGAGACTTCCCCGTGTCGGTAGGACATCTCCCCGAGACCACAACCTTATTCCGAAGGCACCATCCCTTCGGTGAGACATCACTCGGTCGCTGGGACGTTACAGCGAGGTCCTTCTTGTCTCCCCGTTGACATCTCTTTTCGCCGAGACCTTCGTTAGTCGCCGAGACCTCACCCCGAGTTCAACATCTCGCCGAGGGCTCCTCTCCTGTCGCCAAGACCCTTGCTAGTCGGCAGGATCTTATACTTTTGCCGAGACATCATGGCGACTTTACTTTCCTTTGCCCCGAGCTCGCATCCTTTCTTGTCGGGGAGACCGCCACTTGTCGGCGAGACCTCTCGCCGAGCTTGTTTCCTTCGCCGAGACCACTTCACTTCGGCGAGACCTTACTTCAATGGTGAGACCTTACAGCGAAGCCCCCATACCGTCGCCGAGACCTTGGCCTGTCGGCCAGACCTTTCGCCGAAGTCATAACCTTATGCCGAGAGCTCCCCGATGAACAACTGTCGGCATGACCCTTTTCAAGTGGAGAGATACATGAAGACTCTTGGCGACCCGAAAGTCCTGGCGACTGGTTTATTCAACCACATAGGATGCACTGCTAGTCGGCAAGACAACAGGAAGGTCTTGCCGACTTCCTTCTCTGATAAGTTTTGTGCCAAAAATGATTGAGGCGAGGCTTTCCAACTAAGCTCCTTGTGAAAAGCATCAGGGGTATGATATAATCATGCACAACAATGTCTCCATTTTGGCCTTCCTGAACACCTGAAACACAGATTCCCCTGCCTGATTGAGCTCGTAGGTGAAAATTGGGTAACAGCAGCAAAATCTTCAAAGTCCTTTACCCACCCGATGCCTCCCGCCACCAATAGACCGAAGAATTTCTTCAAAAAATCAATAGCCACCGCCACCACCATTCTATGCTTGCTCAACACCGGGCTGCTCAAGTCGAGAAGGAACAAAAATAACTTCACAGCCTCGTCCAAGTCTTGAATATTTTCGAGGTCACATGGCCTCTGAACACCTCTGCCCTCCACAACAAAGCCCAACACCTCATCTAAGCCGCCCACCAAGTCCTTTCGAAACATCTTTACCAGCAGCAGTTTGGCCTCGGCCTTAGACACCCCGTTATCTAGAAGAGAAGCCAGGAATCGAGAAGAAATGTGAAGGTTGTCTCTTCCGAATTCCTTGTTGGCCAAATGACCAGCTCCCAGGATCATTTTTGTCGCCACCAAGACTAGAGGGTCCCCGTTTGTGAGAATCCGCTTCAGACGCTAGTCTTTGATTTCTCTGAAGAAGGCTTGTCTAGCCTTTGATTTTAGAGAGATTGGCGTGTCTGCCCCAATCTTCGCCACTCCATCCACAGAGACCTTGATGACAAAGCAGGAGCGCTTCGTCATGAGTGCCACCACCAGTACACACAAAATCCGTGACGAACACCACCTCTAACCAGTACTAGCACCGCAGATGAATGAAAGAAAAAACATTAAAATGCCAACTTAAACATTTCAACATAATAATATCTTGATTTGCGCTATTATTTCAATTTTTAATACACATTTTTCTTTTTCTTTCTTTCTTTGCTTAGCTTGTATTTGGAATGCACTCATTTGTCGGTCCCATTAGCATGTTATGGTTATTAGTGGACACTAATATAAAATTAAATTTCAAATTTATTGCTAAATTCCTTGGTAATGTGTATCTTTCTTTTTGTGCAATTTGTAACATACTAACATGAATGTAGAAAATAAATTTATTTTTACTTTTGTTTGGGTTTGCAGGTGTTTGTAGATAATGCTGATTTCCTTAAAGAGCTTGAGTTGTAAGGCATGTGGTAAAGAATTTTGTGAGCAAATATAACATTATCTGCAGAAGGTGAAATTCTTTCCACCAGCAAATCAGGTTTTGTGAAGTGAGTATAAGCGCCTTACTAGCATAGCTGTTTTGAGAATGGGCCATGTTTGTAATGCCAGAATAGTATGACTGAATCTTTTGTAAATTCGTCAATATTGTGTCTCAATCAGTTCATTCACTGTGTTTTGAGTAAGTATTTGTTCTAGAAGAGACTCTGGCCTTTGTTTTCTGTAATGTAAATTATTCTGTCTATTTTCTTCCACGGGTCTGTCTGTCTTTCCATTTTCCTTGGCTACGGAATGCCCAAAGATATTCAGCAAGATTGGAATCTTGTGTTGAGAAAGTTTCATGCATATATATTTAATTTGTTTATTTTAAATAAAATTTAACGCTTTAATTATTCTTAATGTTTTTTACTTCCATGACAGTGGCTTTATGCAGTCTCTATTTTAAATGGAAGCTGGAGGTAAAATATTAAACATAAAATTGCATTACCATGTCTTTTTGGCAATTCTTACTTGTGCATTTCAGTAATCTAAATAGTAGTGTTGATGCTTGGTTTAATACACCAACTTGTGGAACGATTCATTCCTCTTGAAAGGGTAAAATCACCCTCCAAGGTTCATGAAACCTGTTAAGGCGTGCATCAAAGGTCTTTGGATCTGTTTCCATTCAAGGGGTTCATGGTGTTCATAAAATATGTGTTTATACTTTATACTTCATAGTTATTTGGTTCAAATGTTCTTTGGTTTGGTTTGTCTATATGAGTATTTGTTCTTCCAATGTGTGCATTTTGATTAAAACTAAGAATGATTTATCATTTAAGCTCATGCATGGAAACAAAATCTAAACTATGCTAAAATATATCTATACAAGAAATGATTATTACAAAAAAGACAGAAGAGGTAAGGACAAAAGGGAACAAGAAAAAAAAAATAGAAAAGAGAGAAAAACTGAGTAAATCTTGGAAGAGATAAAACCCAAGAGTAAATCGTGGTTTTGGTCTAATTATTGTTTTTGTTTTCTAGTTTTAATTCTGGTTTTGGTTTCAATTTTGTTGTTCTTTCTAGGTCTTTCTATGCAGGCTAATCTTGTATGTAGTTAGCTGTTTATTTTTGTGTTATTTTTTCTGAGTCTCCCTTGTTTCAATAAATGTCCGTCTGTAAATAGGATATCTAGGATAAAAAGGGTAAGAGAATTTTATGTCAGGATAGGGTGCAATAGAAGATGGCTACCTGGGAATAATAGTTTGACAGTTGTAGAAGCTTGGGATAAATGTTGGACTCTTCCTAATAAAGAAAGGAGTATTCCATAAAGAACTTGATTCATTCCAAATTCATGAACTGAAGTTGACTATCAGATATTGTATTTGTTTCAGAATTCCTACCTTTTGTAATAAAAAGTTCTTTAATAGCTGTCAAAATCTGGGGGATACCTTAAAATTGAGTGATTCTTGGCAAACCAACCCGTGACTTGTAATGTTATGATTGATAATCTAATTAGACATTTCCAAATAAAGTATGAAAGAGAGAAAATAAAGCGGCACTTGAAAAATATATTCAAAACAAGGTGATTCGGATATCTCTACTGGTTCTATAGACACTTGACTGACAATAGAGCAATATCTAGAACAAGTCATAACATCTCCATTTGGGCTATAGATGCTTGATGGTAGCAGATCAATGTTCTTGCGATGGCGGTATGTTGATTTAGTTAAACACACACAGTGATGAAAGACCAATACTTGGTTAGGAATCATAGATGGCTTAATGAATTCCTTGATAAGGCTGGCAATATTAGAGTTTTATCAAAAAAATTCTTGGTTGAACAAAATGCATCAATCATTTGGCTGAGGGCCAGAGAATGGGAGGTCTTGTTTCTGTTTGGAAACTATTAATTTGTAAAAGGAAATTACAGTAGAGATTTTGGATTTTAAAATGTTAAGTATTTTCCTAGAAATTTGCCATTTGATGTAGCCAACACACTCTAATTTTATTCAGGGGTCCCATAAATAAACTGAAAAATTCTTTTCGGATCTTTGATGTCTTGGTTCCCTGGTTGGTTGAATCATGTTTCAAACAAAAGTTTTTAGCTATATTAGCTGTCGAATGAAAGCAGGTGTTTTTAATGTAAACCATGGTTTGTATCATTTAGTTTCACTTGGAGGGTGGACCTGACTCATTTAACTTCGGTGTGTAATTTACATTGCCTCCATCTCTTATCAGAGATTTTCTTCTAACTTTTTCACAAAACTGCCTCTGATGTCTTCCTGAACCCAATCTAAATTTAATGCCTTGGTTAATATTTACATTGCATCTGGGTTTGTATTAATTTTTTGCAGCTTAGCAGCTTTGGATTTATCCCAACCGTGCAGTTTTTTCATGTTTAAATCACATCTATGTTTAGATCAGTGGGTTCTTCAGTTTATTTGTATCATATGGTTTTGTGGTCATTGCGGACTTGATCTCAGACCTAAACTGGCTTTTTTTTTTGAGGATCAAATCCATAGTTTTATTGATTTCTAATCTGGTGAAGGTGGATTTGTCTGAGGATTTTGTACCATTGCATTGGCTACATTGCATCCAAAGGATTATAGAATCCCAAAGGATTTCTTTACTGTCTTCCACCTTTCCCTCCCATGATTGATGTGGTGGACCCGATCTTATTATTTAACCGAAGGGACCATGTACGGTCTTGGTCACCTTTGATTTTTAAGTTCACGATTTCCCCCACAAAAATCCATTAGCACAAACACAACTGGATAGAACACAGGAGATTGAAGCACCTTTAGTAAGCGACATTTAAAATTGTTTCACACTTCACCTCCATTGGACTCAAGCAAATGAAAGATGTGCAAGGAAATCAGGTGTAACTTGATGCCTTTGAGACAAAATAAGAACCTTCATGACTGGTTTTTGGTGACAAGTCCACTCAGCTTCTCAAAAGGGAAGTTAGAAGATGTTGGAATTTGCCACCAAGGCATATGTCCAATTAGAATGCGTCAAATGCTTTTTGGGGGTTGCAGCTAAGAAGGTTCACCTATATGAGGGGAAACTTACAGACACCATTGTAATGATTGTGGAAAAATTAGAAGATGATGACCATCAGCAAGGCAAGATTGAGTTCTCAACCAAAGCAGCGAGTTAAGGGAAACAGTTTATACCATACATCTAGAGGGTTTTTCTCAAATCTCTTATATTCTGTTATTTCATAATAGTTCCATTTAACACTTTTTTTTTGTTGAAATTGACTACTGGTTTTAGTTAGCTGGTTTAATTTGTAACTAACTGGGGAAATGCTATAAGAACCTAGATTTTATACTCTTTATGGGTTGGAAACATTTTAATTTTGATAGTGAGTCTAGATAATCTCTTTATTTCTTTAGTTTCCAATCTGAGTCTGGATTTATTAAGTGGCATTACTGTAGTTTATATGGAAGTATTCATGCTAGTAATTGGATATCTGTGTTGATGCATTCTCTATCAAAATTGTGAGTGGTGACTGTGAGCTAATGATTTGTGCATTCCCATGATAGTCACGTGTCTCATTGCTTGATTGTTAAATTCTGTTGTATATTGCATGAGTGGTTTGGATGCTTGCATGGATCTTTCAAAGAAATTGGTTATACAACTTCGTGATTAAACAGGCTTATTCTTCTCTCCCTACCTCTTATATTATCTTTTGGATTTATTTTTAAAATCTGTTAGATAAGATTAGGATTAAACTCTGAGTAAAGATTGTTAAGTTTAAACTTTTGTGGTTTAATTGCTATTTCTTTTGGTGTGAATCTTGAATGAACATGCCTGGTTGATAAAGAATAATATAAGAAGGAATAGAACTAGATAAACCCTGTAGATGTTAACCTGTCAATCCAAGCCCGGATACAACCAGAATCCTCTGAGCAGTCTCTTAAAAGAATCCACATCCATCGATGCCTTAATGGGTTACGTGAACCTTGGGGGTGTAAAGTCTCTTTTAAATAAGGCATAGTCTGCTCTTAAAGTTGGTGTGTCAAAACACACATCAACAATTAGCAATATTTTTTATAATAGAAGGCATTTGAAATTCTCTTGCCATGGTTGGTGGAAAGAGAGGATTTTTCTGCAATAAAAACATACAGTTGGAACTTTGTTTTCAAATGGCAGCTGGAGTAGAATCTGCTATAACATGCAGTTTAAGATTTCTGTTTTCCAAATCTTAGTTAAGCATTCTAAGTAAATAAAGGGTCAGAAAATCAGCTATAACTGAAATTGATTGGCCGCAATATACAGTACTGTAGAATGTAAGGTAATAAGTAAATTCCCTTCTAAAGGCATCCTGTGGAATTGCAAGAGGACTATTGTCTAATTGACTTTATGTACTGTTTACAAGTGCTGACAAACAAACATTTTTCAGGTATTTGAGCCAAGGCTATAAATTTCTATCATCAATAAAACAAAGACTGTGTCAATCAGTATTATTAATCTAACTGTATGAACATCAGTAGCTAGCAGTTGAGATGAAATATATACAGATTTGATAAAATGGCATTTTTATTTGATTCTCATTTTCCTTGAACTCTTACCGTGCATTAATGGTACAACTACCAGTAGTTAAGTTGACTATCTGTGGTCTGGATGTTATGTGGGAAGTCTCCTCTGGTACCTATCAAATTATGTCTTTCTTATCCCCTAAAACTTTCGGACAAACTGAAGTTCCAGTTTAGTCTAAACATAATATTTGCAGCTTTGCTTATGTTCGAAGTTCAAACCCTTATATTCATTGAATCCTGACTAGCAAAAAATGGAATATAAATTTGAAAATGAGAGCAAACATCATATGGGATATATCAACTTGAAGAGGCTATTATACAATATTGAATCACAATCTTAAAATATACAAAGTTTTTTTGTATCAGTTTTACAATAAATTGATTTTTAATTAACAAGGAATTTGATTTTTTGAGGAGGATCTGGTGTGTTATATGCTATTGTCATCGTTCGAATAAACTGAAAGTATTTAAATTGTTTATCCTCCTTGATATTGCCTAGAAAGTTGGTGGCCAAATTTTTAGTGATTGGATATGATCTTTACATCTAGAAGGGTATTGTTTCTCCGTTCCCCATTAGTGGAAAACATCATTAATTATTGAAAAACTAAAACCACTTGAATATAAAATCTTGGGTTTCTTGGTTGATACTTTGAAATCAAATTGTAAACCGTAGTTATGGTGGAAGAGCAAGCCTCATCTTGTGTACGAAACACTTGTAACATGGTAGCATTTAAGCAGCTTCCAATTTCCTTATTTACACATTGAAGATTTGTAAAACTTGGTAACCCAATATTTTGGTGCCATTTTAATTTTAAAGTCGATTTCAAATACTCTTCTTTATTTATTATGGATTTTTACTTAGTTTGAAGTGACTATTCAGTTAGTTAATCTTGCAAGCAAGATTCATGTTTTGTAAATGAATATTCAGCTAGTTAATCTTACTAATAAGATTCATGTTTTGATAAATTTATGTAATGCAGATTTTTATTATCTTCTGCAAGAATTTTCCCTTTATGAACTACGAGACAATCATCCTAATAATCAAAATTCTGGAGTAAATCGTACTTGTAATGGATGTGTGTTAGCCTGATGGCAATTAAGAAAAAAATGGTTTATATGTTTTGTTAAGAAGTTTGTTATTTATAGTTCTATCCAATTATGGTAGAAAACAACTGTAAGATTGTATGTTTTCAGCAATTTATACAAGTTGGGATTTAGATCACTTGGATTGGATTTATTTAATAACAGGGATTATTTTTCACACTTGGTGAATGTAAAATGACATTATTTAAACAACATCTAGCTTGTGTTCAATTATGAGGATCTTGTTTTTGCAACGTGTACTATCGTCTTTCTAACAATAGAGAGGGAGGAAGGGAAATGGAGGAAGATTGGAAATAGTCTATTATATGAGTATTTTCACCTATGCCTGGATTTTTTTAAAACAATATATAATAGATTGTTGTCACCCATGTTAACTCTAAAAAAATTGGAACTTAAGATTTGAAAGAGATTCTCGGGTAGTTATTTTATGTTGACCTTCTATTATAAAAAGGCAGGTCTACATTGAATCCATCACACGTTAAGGGAGGTCCTGTAAAATCCTACCAAGAGCAAGAACCAAGTGCTCCAAAATACAACACACTAATCAACTAGTGATGAATAATTATTTGTCATTCGTTATATTAAATACATATTGTGTTCAGGGCTATGCCTTTGCAAATGCAATCTGCATATGGTACATTTCTTGAATGTAATGTCCTCTTTTAATGAATTATTTTATGTGGACCCTATTTGTATTTTCCTGATAAGAGGATATAAAAATATTTTTGATAAAGAAGCCATAGTTCAGGGAAATAGAAGCAATTAATAAAATAATAATACCTAAAATAATTTCATGCATAAGGAGATGTGAGTTACATAAAAGATTGTTGTAACCCCTTTGAGACAGATTGACATGTGTCATCATATCAAATTTTATAACAGCTCATTAATGAGGAGTTACAAGTGGGCGTTCATAACAAAGTGGGGACTATTTTGGCGAGAGAATATTGTTAATTAATTATTATTTTGCAGAGAGAAAATATTATGTTGGAATTTGTGTCCTATTGAAGTTATTTATGTAGGAGCTTTTCGGAGATTGAGTTTAATTTATGTCTAAGCTTTTGAGCCTTTGTTCAAATATTAATTGGAAGATGTAACTTTTGGATTTGGAGATTAGAGGGTGAAACTTCTTTAGTTTTTTAAGAACAATTTCATTTAGGGGTTTTATTTGTGTTAAAATCTTGTATTAATTTCCAACAAGTATTTGTATTTGGAATAGTGACATTATAAAAGCAGATTGGGCTAATTTATATGTTGTCTAATATGAATAAATCTTTTGCTCTAGTGTATTTGTATTGTTCATGCAATAGTTACAATATTAGAGCATTGTTGTTTATTTGATAATATATATAAACCAATATATTAGAAAATACCAGCCTTGGCTTCACAGGATTTTGGTGATAAAAAAGTGTTGAATAATGAGGCTTATTCATTGTATGTTCACCTGGTCTGCTTGGGACCTTGATGATTAGAAAGTGGTAAATATTTTTATTAGAATTTGTTGAGGCTACTTAATGAAAGAGAAATAATAAAATCGTGGAGAGGAAAGAAAGTTTTGACAAATCCTTACTCTTAAACACAAAATATAGATAAAGGTGAAGAGATGGCAAGAGGAGATATAACATTTTTTAACAATTTTTTCACAATCTTGGGTTTATAAGAGATGGGTACTGTGAGTACATCCATTGGTAATGGGGATAGATGAGAATCTTTTACTATAGAAGAAAATTGAGAATTTAAGTTAATAAATGTTAGTGATTTTGGGTTACCTAAAGTCACTCTTTTTGCAAAAAAAGATCAACTAGAAAGGGGAAATATTAGATTAGTAGGATAAAGATTTCATTGCCACATCCATGTAGAGTATAAAGCACAAAGAAAACTTCAAATTGATGTCTCTTTTATAAGCTTTTGCAAATTGAAGGTAAAAATAAGCCTAGAAATGAGAGATTCTTAATTGAGATTAGACTCATAAGGACCTTCAACATTAAGTAGAAGACTCACTATTCCTTCCTTTAATAGGGCCAACAAATGTTTGGCTCATGCTTGGGTCCAAAAGTTAAGCACTTCTCTTTGAGGCCAATGCATGAGGAGGCAATCAAATTTGCTATTCCTCACTTGGAAAGAGTTGCTCATGAATGGTGGTACCACGACCTAAGTGCTTAAGGTCATACTCTTATTACTACATATGAAGAGTTATTCAAAGATTGGCTGATAGGATTGTGAGGCAAGATTATAAGATCCATTTTAGAGAGCTCACATAGGTGAAGCACAATGGTACAATAGACAACTATGTGGCAATCTTTTAAAGGATTGTAGTAATGGTACTTGATATTTCAAAAAAATCACTCTCCTCTTTGTTAAAGGTTTATTTAAGCTCCTTAAGGGCTTAGTTAAAGCTTTTGCACCATCATCCCTCCAAGAAGCTATTAAGAGGGCTTTGACTTGAATCATTTATACTAAAGAACAAGTTTTCACCTTAGCCAAAACCACCTACTACTAGATTACAAAAGGGTGACTTTTAGAAAGGAGGCTTTAACTTGTGCCCTTAGAGAGCCATAGTGCAATCATTTGTAGCCAAAAGATTGGATGATCCACAAAAAGTGAATTGGAACAAATAAGTTATGTTTCTCTTGCAAAGAGCTATAGGAACCTAGCCATTGATGCCTTGGCAAATGAAAAGTCCATTGTATTGAGGTTGTGTCTAATGATAAGTCAAATCATGAAGAGCCTAAGCTACAAGTCACAAAAGAGAAATGCATTGAGCATGAACTAGATAAGTTGGATGTTGGTGTAGACACAAGTAATAATACACTTCTTACTCTTTTGGAAGCACCTTGATATCATGTATTTAGGGTTTGTGGAGCGCTATCTGGACAATTAGGTCACAATGCTTATTGATAATGGAGTTAACCATAACTTAATTAGTGAAGGTTTGATTGTTAAGAGAGGATTGAAATTTGAAGGCTTTGTTGGATTCAATGTCATTGTTGTTGATGTATTCACTATTCCATGCACCAAGAAAATCTTACAACTCAAACTATCCCTTAGTGATCACAAGGTATGTGATGTTTTTTATTTTGCGTGAATGAGAAAAATTGTCAATCTTAGAAGTACAATGGTTGCTTTTCCTTCGCAAATTTTTACAAAATTATCAATTTATGGAATTGAAGTTCAAATTACGAGGAAAAAGTTGTGCACAAAGGCATTTTCGATGGATCACCATGAGTGGTAACAACTAAGAGGATGGAGAGGATTTTTTGTAGGGGTCAAGTTAGATGGACAACCAACTTCTTGTTGATAGAAGACATGTCTACTAATTCACCTTTGGGTAAGCATCATACTTATCATATTGACATTTGAAATATTTTGGATGAGCATAGTGTGGTGTTTAGCGATTTGCTACTACAATTACTATTGGATAGGGCATTCCAAAACTTCATAGAGTTGGAACTAGGCTTTAAACCTACCATGGCCACCCCTTACTGAAATCTATAGATATACAAATAAGAAATAGAAAAAGGCAAATAATTGTTGGAGATGGGTCATTCAAGTCAAAATTATAACCCTTTTACTTCATTTATATTCCTTGTGAAGATAAAGGATGGCACCGCGAGAATGTTCATTGATTATAGAACCTTGAACAAGAAGAGGATGAAAAATAGATACCCCATCCTAGGAATGATGATATCATTGATGAGTTCTATGGGGTAGTTAATTTCTTAAAGATTAATTTGAGATTGGGTTCCCATCAAATCTATGTTTGCAAGAAGGATGTGCACAAAATAGCTTTTAGATGTCATTATGGACACTATGACTTTTAGATGCCATTATGGACACTTCAAGTCTTTAGTTATGCCTTTTGTTTTGATCAATGCACCAATCACTTTCCAATCCATAATGTATAGTGGTTAATTGAATTTTTTTGTTCTATTATTTTTTAATGATTTTGATATATAATAGGATATGGGAAGATCATTTGAAGCACTTGGATATGGTCCTTGGAATTCTAGAGCAATAATATCTATTTGTAAAAGAATCTAAGTTTGAGCTTGAGGCCACATAAATTCTATACTTGGGCATCTCATCAGTGCTCAAGGTTAGTAAATTCTAGATTGGCTAGCCCATACCATACTAACACACTTGAGAGGATTATTTGGTCTATGCAACTACTATAGAAGGTTCATTAAGGGGTTTTCATAACTAGTAGCACCCTTCAATGACATGACCAAGAAATAATTTTTTCTATGGATGGATACAACATATGAAAATTTTGATAAACTCAAGTAATTAGCTCATCCCTTGTACTTGCCATACCATACTTCTCACAACTCTATTGTAGAATGTGATGCTTCAAGAGAGGGAGTTCAATTAGTTTTAATGCAAAAGGGGCACCCCATAGCATTTGAGAGCAAGAAATTGAGACTTATAAGGGGATTTTGTATTTATGATAAGTAGATGCTTGCTATTGTGCATGCTTTGAATTTAGACAATATTTGGTTTGTGGTAAAAATAGAGCACAATAGCTTGAAGTTCTTGGGTTAATGAGACTTGAATGACATGCGATAGAAGTGGTTAACACCATATATAATATATGAATGGTTAAAAAAGGGTAGTTGTTGACACCTTTTTTGAAACACCTACTATTTGTTTCATTTCTTCCATTTCTAGTGATTGGAAGGTTTCTATCATGAAAAAATATGCTAAAAGCATATTTTCTATGACATGTATGTGATAGTGGTTGGTCTAATCTTGTATAAGAATATAATCTTTTTAGTATTTGAATCTAAAGATTAAAAAAAAAAAAACCATTATAGATGTACCTATGGTTGGACACCCTAGGTTCTACAAAACTTATAGGTGAGTAAGGGAAAGGTTCTCTTGGAAGGGCCTTAAGGATGATGTATTTGAACATATTAAGAAGTGCACAATTTGTTAGAAAAATAAAGCAAAGCATCTCTTTCCTATAGGTTTTCTACAACCATTTCTCATCCCTAATCATAAGTAAGAAACTATATCCATGGATTTCGTCATGGACTTCCTAGAGGTAAATGACAAGAATAATATTTATGTAGTGGATAGATTAATCACATATGCACATTTCGTTTCTCTTCTTGTATAATTCACAACACATTAGATGGTTAATTTATTTTTTGAGGAAGTATTTTGGTTACATGGTTTGAGTAAGAGTATTGTTAGTGACATGTATAATAGATTCCTTAGCTCATTTTAGCAATAGCTTTGTCATCTTTACTAGTACCAAGCTCACTCTTAGTACCAATTATCACCTACAATTAAAAACACATACACAAATAGTGAATAAGTGGGTTGAAGGGTATTTAAGGAATTATGTCACAAACCAATAGATAACATGGGTCAAATGGTTGCACCTTAGAGAGTACTACTAAAACACCATCACATGTCTATCGACGTGGAACCTTTTATGGCTTGCATGGATATGATGCACCAACTTTTATAGTTTTGGTTTTTACTTGCAATAAGGTACCAATATGAAGTGACTTGGTAAAACATAACCAATAAATTTTGAAATCAATCAAGGATTACCTACAACAGACTCAAAATCAATAAAATTTTGTCTAGGTCAACATTGCATTGAGAGAAAATTTGAGATTAGAGACATGGTTTTTCTATGCTTGCATCCTTATAGTCAAACCTTCATTATGCAAAGTAGGGTTGAAAAACTCAAGCCTTACTTCAATGAAGACTATAGAAGTATGCAAAGGGTTGGTGAAATGGCTTATGAATTGGAGTAGTTAGTAGATATCAAGATTCATAATGTTTTTCACTTGTCTTGCCTCAAAAGCACACTTGAACAACACACTATATCGATAGTTGACTTTTCATCCTTGGATGATGAAGAGAAACTCATATTAGTCGTAGATGCTATCATTGATACACAAGAAAATAATTTGAAGAATATAACAATCACATAATACTTGGTTTGTTGGAGGAATCTACTTGTAGAAGATGCTACATGAGAAGGATCATAGATTCTTGAACACTCAACTTTGCATTGCTTATGGTCAAACAATTTTGAGAGGGGTAGATTTGTAATGCCCCCTTTTAATTAATTATCCCATGTATGCTTTATTTTTATTTTTCCAGTTAGGATATATATATTTTTTAATAAATAGGGTTATAGTTTGGGGAAATAGAAGCAATCAATATAATAATGGCAAATAAAATAAGTCCATGAATATGGGGGTGAGTGGGTTCCATTAAAATTTGTTGTAATTTCCTAGGAACTTGGGAAGGTTGTCATGATAGATTTTATGACAACTTATTAATTAGGAGTTACAAGTTGGCATTCAAGACAAAGTGGGAACTATTTTGACAAGAGAATATTGTTAACTTATTAATTATTATTTTAGAGAAGAAAAATGGGGTGCTTGAATTTGTAGCTTGCTAATGGTATTTACTAATGAGTTTGTTGGACTTTGAGAGATTCACCATTTTTCATATAATTTTTCTATTTAGTTCAATCCTTGTGCTTAACTATCAATTCAAGGATGAAAACCCTTAGATTGGAGATTTGAGGAAAAAACCCTTTTGGTTTCTTGTGGACATTCTCATTTAGAGGTATTTATGTTGAAAGTTATTATTTTATTTTTTAGAAAGTATCCATATTTGGAATAACAACATTTTGTAATAAAAATTGAAGGTGGAAACGGTTGAAGAAATTGAAGAGAATGTCTCTGAGCTCTCTGTTCGTGGGATGATCTGTCGGTTTAGGGGTTTTTGGCCTAGCCTCCCTCAGCTGCATTCCTAGATCTCTCATGAATGGGAGCCTCTAATTTTTGGTAAAGTTCATATTTTCCCCATGGCCAAGGGGTTTTTTGTTGCCAAGTTTGATAATGCTCAGGATAGAAATATAATTTTATGTGACAATTTTTTTAGCTGGGAGGACAAACATTTGTTGATGCTTAAGCCCTGGCATTCTGATTTCAACCCTGCTTCTGAAACTTTCAATAAGATCCCAATTTGGGTTCGGCTGCCTAATCTTCCCCTCCACTTATGGGTTGATTCTCTTTTGGAGGAAGTGGGTGAAGCCCTTGGTGACTTTTTGTTGGTGGATGAAGAATCCTTTGATATTCTTCATTCCACCTTTGCCCGCATACTGGTTGAAATGGATGTTTCAAAAGGGCTGCCTACTGAGATTGTTCTTAAATCTTCTAAGGGGTCTTGGGTCCAATCTTTGGACTATGAGGGGATTCCCTTCCGTTGCATAAGATGTTTTAAAACAGGTCATACTGCTGCACAATGTGGTTTTGAGAAAAAATCCATGAAGACTACATGGTGGAATGGTGCTTCTTAGCAACATTGTACGGTTGAGAAGAAAGTTGAGCAACCTAGGAGTTTTTCTGAGGTTGCTGCATTGGATTCACATGGCCTTAGGGTATCCTCTCTGGATGTCTCTATTGGAGGGGTTGTTGATGCTATGCAAGACTACAATGTTGAAACCCCTAAAGAGAACGAGACTGGGCTTGTGGTTGCCGCTTCTGGTAATGGTGCTTCGGCCATCATTTTGGGTGGCTCTCCTGATATGGCCACGCTTGCAGGGAGGAACACGGTTCAAATCTATAAGACAGGGGCTACAGGCTTTCTTCTTCAGGATAATGGTGCACTGGCTTGGCTTGACAAAGCAACACAAGTGGAAGAGGGATGGATCACTATAAAGGGTAAGAAAGAGAAGTCCTCTAAGCCTCCTTTTGACATGACTCTCCGCTCCCACAAGAGTAACTCTAAATGTAAATCTTGATGGTTCTTGTTTGGGGGCTGGTTCTTGGCTGGCTGCTGGCTCTTGTGGCTTTGTAGTCAGTTGTGGTTCTTTGGCCTTGGTTTCCTTTTGATCCTTGGTTGTCTGTGCTTTCTTGTATTTATTTTTAGACAACCTTCTGGTTGAGGGTTCCAGATCCTTTCAAAATCTGTTGTAAAGGGTTTCAGGTCCCTTCAAAACCTATTTGTTCCTTAATCAAAAACATTTTGTAATAACAAAATTGACTCATATTTATGTCATCTATTTGATGATATTCCAACATATTTGAATATATTATTTGCTCTAGTATATTTGAATTGCTCATGCAAATTGTTGCATCTTCCACCGAGTGAGAGGTTAAAACTTAATTTTGATAGAGCATATCAAGGCAACCTAGGGTTCTCTAGTGCACTTTATATTTTGCAAAAATATAATTCTCACATGCACGATTGGTATTATATAGAAATATTTTTGTCAAATAATACTGATATCTTTTAGAAAAAGAGAATTTCCAAAATTGTGACAAACTACATTAAATGGAAATATAGGTAGGGTGCCCTCTCTACCATTAAGGAATATGATGTGTCAAAATCCAATGATGACATTGGTGGGTGTCTTTCTTGTCAAGGAATTGATAGATAACCTTGAAATGAAGAGGGCTATGAGTTTGCTAAGAAAATGTCTCATCTCATGCTCTTGTGGAGAATTTTGGATGCATGTGGAGAAGAATGACTTGTTTCTTATTGAGGATCAACATAATCAAGTTAGAGAGCTAGTGTAAGCTCTTTTATACATTATAGATAATGATACATGGAAAGATAAATTCTATAAGATGTTTTTAATTTTGGGAATACAAATTTTGTGAGCCTTCACGATCTTTAGTAATAGGCTTGCATGTCATGTTTAAAAACTTGAAGTAACACCCTCTTGGATAGACCCATTAATGAGATCACATATAATATTTTTCTTATTTATATAAAAGGGAGCTTCCCCCATAGGAACAACTTGTGCATAAAAAAATAAGAGAATAAACCATGCTCTCACCTCACCCTCATGGGACCTTGTTGATTAGAAAGTGTTAAATATTGTTTATTAAAATTTGTTGATATTTTTACATAACGGTCATGATTAGGGCTAACTGCAATTCCTTGCAGTCATGGTAACTAGTAGGGGATAGCCTTCTCACAACAAAAATAAGTACTAGAAACCCTTACACAAATAATGTTTTTTAGTTTAAATCTAAACTTCAATTGCCATTTCTCAATCATATAGAGGTACTTTTGAAGTTTTTTGAAAAAGGCTATTTTTTTAGTACTTTGCAATGACATAATTGGTTTTTATAGTTGAATTCCCATTTTACTAATATTTTAGTTATCTCCAACATTTTGCTATCTAGTCATATTTTCTAGGACTTAGAAGACTTATAACTTTCTCAAAACAACTCCTTTTCAAGCTCTACTTTTTGAAGATTAATATTTATTTGAGATCCACAATTTTATATAGTTTATGTCCCTATTTTGTAAGTATAGTATACTTTCAACATATTTATCCATTTTGGGCCCCATAAAACTTGGTATTTGCTTATAAGTGTACTAAAATAAAGCACCAAGCTTTGTAATTACTGGAGGGTCATTGCAACAATCAGTGATAGGTGTTACACTTATGTTTTATTTTCTGCACATTGTCATTTTATTTTTTGCACTATGGATCAACTAATAGCTCATCTTTCTTCTCTATACAATTATTATAAGTAGAAATCAAAACTTCTAATCATGTTAAGAAGCAAATGAATATTCAAGATCAAGTTAGACTCTTCCTTAAATGTAGAGAAAATTTAATAGTATAACAAATGCGATAAGACTTATGGTTTATCGGGTTTATCTTTATTTTTTGACCTTGTCTTCCACATTGAGTCTTTGGATCCACTTGATTATATTTTGACTACTATAGCTAGTTTTTTTGAGGTTCAAGATGCTATGATAGTTCATTAGTTGGATAATGAGCTTGTTAGTTTGAGCCCTAATGGTTTTGATAATATTCAAAAATTCTTCACAAAGATAAAATCATTGATACTAGAGATAAAATAATGTGGGATTAAAAAATAAGACACTCAGTTGATCCTTAATATTCTCTCTAAATTTGATTTAGACTACCTAGTTTTTTTTTCTATCTCATATGCTACAAATTGTGCATTTGGAACCTAGTTAACTATGCCATTTCTTGATGACTTTGTAAACTAATTGACGGGGGAGTAGGATAAGCTCATCTACATGGATACTCTAAAATCCTCTAGTCTAGATGCCTTGGTGGCTAACTAGGACATAGAAGAACAAGAGGGGTTGGGCAATAAGAAAAGTAAATAGAAAAATAAGGATAAAAAGAAAAATGATAAAAAACACACTATTTACAAAGCAATATTTGAGACCACCTCTTCAATTGGTGACAAGTCTAAGAAAGAGAAGATCAAATGTTCATGTTGTAAAATATTTGGTCATGGTGAGCATAAGTGTTTAAAGAAACAAATTGATCACTTGAACCACATTCTAGAAAAGAATAACAACATTTTGAGTTAGTAAAACCAAATTAATTGAGGGTCCTTCTTCAAAATCAAAGGACAAAAATAAGGAGAAAAGAAAGGGTGATGCACTTGTAGTATTTGTAGCTCAACATTCCACTTGGATAGTTGGATTTATTGCTTTGCACCACATGGCTTCTTCATGGGATGAATTCACATGTTTGGAGCCTTGTTACATGTTACACATATTGATGGGGGATGTCACTCTAATTAAGGTATGCAAGAGAGGGTTTTAAAACATGGATGACATAACATTTTATGTTCTTTATGTATCATTTCTATCAACTCTTATTAGTCTACAAAATCACTCACACTAGTTAGATAAAATGATTTTGGTTTACTCCTAACATAATGGTTATTCATGGGATGCACAACAATTCTATACTAGTCATTGGGAGAGTAAATTACTAGTCTTGGTTGCATGTTTTTCACTTTGTTGTTGATTCTCTTTTGGCTACACTTCTCGCTCATTTTGTTGAGGTAAGTTGTGGCATGACTAGTTTGGGATTTTAAAATACTATTATTTGTGGTAATTCAACCAATAGGCCATGGTTATAGGGTTGCCTTCTAATCACTTTTTTGATATGCATCTTTGGTTAGAATATTGAAGAGAAGTTTGAAAAATGAAAAGCATGGAGGGCTACATAGATTCTAGAGGACCAATAATGATCTATCAAATCTATTTCCTCATCTTTCATTCAAAAAGGCCAAATGCATATTGACCTTAATTGATAAATTTTCCAAGAATACATGGGTGTATTTTTTTTGTGTAAAATTTTGAGGTCTTTGAGTATTTTCAAGACTTGAAATCATTGGTGGGGAAACAACCAAGGAAATCCATTAGGGTTTTACACACTAATAATGACAATGGGTATACTAACCATCATTTTTGAATAATTTTGTACTTTAGAGGGGATTGATTTATATTATATAGTTTCACATGGTCCTCAATAGAATGGTGTGGCTAAAGGTAAGAATATATCCTTAAAATAAATGACCATCCATTTAATTCACTCTAGATATTTTGCACCATAGTAGTGGTAGAGGCCATTAATTGTGTGAGTTATATTCAACATTATAAATCCTTGAAGGGAGCCATTCCTTTTGAAGTTTAAGAGTGGTTGGAAACCCATAGTGAACTATTTTAAGGTGTTTGGTTATCTAGAATGGGCTTATATTTCTTCAAAGAAACATAATTTTGTGAATCTATAGAACATTTCTTACATGTTTTTGGCTATTCAAATGGTGTTAATGGATATTAGATTTTCCACCCTACCACATGATTTATTCATTGAGATGAGTTTTTCATTGAGGATGGATCTTCAATTTATAGTTAACAATTCTCCACCATTTGCATTGACATTGGACTCACTTGAGATTGTTGACAATAATTTTAAGGATTTTGATCCACCTAAGCACATTCTTGATGAAAATGATGCTTCTTCCTCTAATTCGGCTAATGAAAGCGATGATTAGTATCTACCTCTTCCTTCTCTTAGTTGTCATTTTGAGGTCAATGAATCTCCTCCTAGTTCTTTGGATTCTAGCCAACTTTGTGTTAGATAGGATTTGTAGTCTATGGGTGATTGGGTTGGAGATCCTTTAGGTATTAAATGGACGAGCTTAAAAATTTAGGGAAATCTACATGTTTTCATCACCTCTACTTCTAATCTATTTTTTTCATGAGGCATTTGGTATTCTTGAGTGAAACACAACTATGTAGGAGCATAGTACTTTGGTTAAAATCCATACTTGAGATTTGGTCCCACCTAATGAGGGAAGAAAGATTATTTGTTATAAGTGGATATATCAAACAAAATTTGTAGTAGATGAGTTTTTTAATAAGTTCAAGGTATGGTTGGTCGTAAAGGAATTTTTATAGGTTCATATCATTGAATTTTATGAGACTTTTGCATAGATCGCAAAGTCAAATTCGGTTTGGCTTACACTTGCTATTGTTGTTGTACATTGTTGAGAGGTTCATCAAATAAATGTGGATAGTGTATTTCTCCACAAAATATTAAGGAAAAGATATGTATGGAACAAATACATGGATTTATAAAAGATTCTTCCATAGTTTACAGACTTCAAAAATCTATCTATGACCTAAAAGAAGCCCCTTGATCTTCGTATACCAAGATGAATATATTCTTTCTCACATTTGTGTTCTTTAGATGCCATTACAAACCAAACATCTATATATCATAGTAGGATAATTATCTCTTATTTGTGGTTTTGAATGTTGATGACTTACTAATTATGAGTTCTTCATCCTCCATTGCAACAACAAAAATTTTCCCATCATGATAAGTTTTATATGACCAATTTGGGGTTTTTGCATCATTTTCTTGGGATTGATATATCTTAGTCTACTTTTAGGATTACCATTGCACAATCTAAGTATGCACTTGATTTTATTTTACAATTTCACATAGCTAACTACAAGCCTACTTCGACTCTTTTTTTGAGTTGAACTTGAGGCACACTATTCTTCATTGTTGGTTGATGCTACTTTGTATAAATAACTTGTTAGTGGTTTAATATCTCATATTTTATTGGTATGGTCTCTTAGTTTTTGTAGGAGCCCCAAGAGTCACATTGAAAGGTAACCAAGTCTATTCATCATGCAATATGTATCGATATAAAATTGGTTTATTATACTATTTTAGATTGGGTGGGTGATTCTCAATATCTCAAGTCCACTTAAGGCTACTTTGCACTTGGTTCAAGTATTATATGTTGGTCAGTCAAGAAGCAACATGCTATTGCTCTATTTTCTATTGAGTTTGAGTATTGATTACTGCGAATGAAACCACTAAAACCATTTGGATTCAATACATTCTTAACAAGTTTGACATCTAGTTTAGGTGACCATTTTTCAAAAAAAATTGTGACAACAAGTGCCATTTATATTTCATGGAACTTGGCCACCCCTAATGAACCAATCACATAGAGGTTCAAATGCACTATATTTGAGGCTTACTCATGGACATGTCATTGATATGATCTAATACTATTTGAATTTTGAGTAGATTTTCATCATCTTTACCAAAACATTTATATTTTTTTCTTCATTGACAATCTTTTTTGAGGGTGTGGGAAGCTACTTCTTTGGGGGAGAGCTACCTGGTCTTTCCCTTCTCTCTCTACTTTAGGGGTCTTTTCTATTTGTATTTGGGGGATTTTATCTTTTTTCCTTAGGAAGATTATTTTTCTTAGGGGGATTTCTATATATGTAGACACCTCATTAGAATTCATTCATTGGACCCATATTTTTACCCACTCAAGTTGCACTTAAGAGGGGTGTTAGTGTAGTTTTTAAAATATTCTTCAATTAGTTATTTGTATGTTTTTACACATTTGTTTTTCTTAGGTTGCTAAGAGTAGGTCATTTATAAAAGTGGATGAAATCCTCCATGGATGTAAATCATCAATTTTTGGGTAGTTGGAGTTACATCACCTATTGCTCATATTTGTTTTCTCTCTTCTATTTATGTATCCAATCATCTTGCATTTTTATTCATGTATTGTGAACTTTTTGTGTTGATTCATTTATTGTCTTGCAATTTTCTTCCAATTTAATACTTATCCATATTTTTTGGGAGTTGTACTTATTCTACTAATTTTATTCTTGAGCCATTATTGAATAAGGGTTTGAGTGTTCATTTCATATAAGATTTGGATTATCAATATTTTTTGCATATTCTAACAACACTCCTTGGAGATTCTATGGTAACATAATTATATGTCTCTTGCACCTTTTCTTATTTTTTGGTGTCCTTCCTCTTGATCATGTCTTTGTTTTAATATCTTCTCTTTCTCTCCTTTTTCAATTAATTTCAATATTTTATTTTCTTCAAATCCCATTTCAATATTAGTAATTATCTCATTTTTATCATCATCTTTAGCCATTATGGTTTGATTTAATGTTTATTATTCTTTTTTTATACAAAATCAATCGTTAGAATTTTTTTTACTCAACTATTGCATCTCTTCAAGATTACTCCTCATTTCATAGCCACCTCCTACTTTCCTAGCACTACCCACCCAAGGGATAGGGTTCATTGTATATTATTATACTTCACCATAGATAGTTATAATTATATGTATAATCATCTCTCTTATAATATTTATTACCATAAACTCACACCTTAAGTATGCTCTTCCTCATACACCACCAACTAAAGTATCAATAACAAAAATAAATATTGACATTAAACATAGACCAAAGTCCAAGTCCGTGTTATAGTTTTGTACTTCAATGTGAAGCAATAAGGCATAATAATAGATAATATATGATAAATTACACATACAATCAAAATAAATTACACTTAATCCATCAATGGCATCATGTGATATATGTAATGTCTCAAGCATTCACTTAAGCCATTAATGGTTAAATAATAGGTAAAAAACTTGTTCACGTATTCTTTGACTATTAATTTCTTGGGTAAAATTTGAGAGCATTAAATTTAGTATCAAATCCCATGTTGCAATATTAGGAGCCCTAGATTATGTGTTTTCTTTTGTTTGACATGTATTCATGTTTGCATTATTGGACTAATGTGTATGTTCCAATCCATACAAATTTCTTGTGAAGGAGAATGGCTCCTAAGTACTATCACACTCACCAAGAAGGCCAAGATAAAACTAACAAAAATCCTCTATAAATTTAAAGTTAGGGATCTCCTATAGTGAGGTGTGTTCGACATGAAGAAGTTGGTATGCAACAATAAGTGGGATTGTTGCATGAGATGTTATCAAGGTTTCCATAGGTAGGATTAATAATATACAATTAGTTCTTAGCCATATTAGGAGGAAGATGAGAACTATTTTAGATATGGAGAGTGTTAAAAGTGTCCACACTAATCTAGGGTGGATGAGTACCCTCTTCAAGATGCTAGGAAAGTGGTTGGTGGTCACAATATGTCAGTAGGTCACATGAGGGATCTTCTTTGACTTCATCCATAAAAAAATGAGGGTTCCATAGAAAGGGTTGAGGTAGTGGATTGGTTGTTGGAATTTGATAATTTTTTCATTATGTAGATCTATGAGAGCAACAAAAAGGTTTTATTCTTTACTATACAACTTTGTGGTTTATCTTCTACCTGGTGGGACCAACAAGAGAAAAAACATGATCTAGACATCTCTTCTAATCTCATGCAATATTTTTTGGGAGATTTTTCATGCATGGTATCTTTTAGGGAGCTTCAAAAAACATTGTGCTAATGGGTTTCATGAGATTCAAAAATTGGGATGATGATTTATTTGTATGAAATCCATTTCTTTTAGTTGAAGTGGTATGCATGTATAATTCAAGATGAGAGGCTTCTTATTAGTACATTAATGAGAGGTTTGAAATTTCACATTATGAGTGTTGTGTGTCTATTAGCACCTAAGTATTTACATGCCATCATAGAAAAGGTAAAGCTGATAGAGGAGGATTTGGTGAAAGGCCACATAGGGAAATTTGGGACATGAGAACATATTTTATTTGTAGGTATTAGCAAAAGTTGGTGGTCAAGGTGTCATAGTGTTAGAGAAGATGGTGGGGGAGGGTGGTAGATAAATGTTAGGTCAATAATTAGGGAATATTTATTGATACCTTAGGTATGCTTGATGGCGTGTGTGTTTCTATTATATTTGATTTGGGAGCTTCTAATTCTACTTCCCAAAATTTAGTTGAATGGTGTAGGATGGTAGTACAACAAGGTAGGATAGTGGTTAGCATTTAGCCAAGTTTGAATACACAACCACTCATTTGATAGTGGAATATTGTATGTTTTTGATTCACTTGTATGTGGTTGAGTGTTGAATCTTGGAACCTTTACCACCACTATATATTTTCATTCCATACTATTGTGGTCTTATGAGATCATTCTTGGCATGGAATAGCTTTATGCTCATTAGACTAGTATTGATTATTGCTTTAAGTTAGTATATTGATTGATGATCATAGAAACCATGTTGTGATTTCTAGAGTGTAGGGACCCATATTTCTTAGTATTATTTCCATCATGTAGTTAAAATTATGTATGCAAAAGGGATGCCAAATGTTCACTATCATGGTTAGTGATTTTTCTAAGAGTATCAAGAGGTTCCTCGTGATGATTAATCAATTTTGAGGGAGTTTGTTGATGTCTTTCCCAATTCCTTATATGTTACCAAAGTGATACATGGAATTGAACTAATTCTTGGATCCAAGCTCATCTCACCTACATCATACAAAATCACTACTTATATTCTTAGTGAGATTATGTTGTAGTTATAATATTTGTTAGAGAAGGGACACATTCATCATTATGTATCTTCTTGAGGTGGAAAAATTCTTCATTGGTGTTCATGAGTCTTGTGAATGGGATGTTTTGCACCTACAAAAACTATTTTATCTTTGTGTGCCTTGATATATTATTTTATTTGATGATGGTTGAGGAGAATGAGATCCACTTGCATTAGGTTCTACAACTTATGAGAATCAAATTTGTGGCTACTTAGTGAAGTGTGAGTTCTTCCAATCTGATATGAATTATTCAATTCATGTTATATTTAGAGAGGGTATCTTGATTGATCCATAAAATATTCAATTTATTGTGGATTGGCTTGTGACCATGAACATTTAAAAGGTTTACAATTAGCAAGCTAGTTTTACTAATTTGTCATAGAAATTTTGAGAGATACATACCATCATTTTAGGTTCTCAAGAAGTGGTTGAATAGTGCATCAATCCTTGCAATGCTTGATCTTGTAGTGAATTTTTTGGTTTACATTGATGATTCATTAGATAGGTTAGGAGCTATCTTATGCAAGAGGATTGTGTGATTGCTTACAAATCATGGAAGATCAATGACCAAAAGAATAATTACGGTACCCATGATCCAAAGTTGGTAGTAGTCATCCATGTGTTTGTACATTGTAGATACTTCCTTTTGGTCCATCAATTTGAGTTGGGTACTAATCAACATAGCCTCTAGTATACTTCCACACAACAAAACTTAAATATGTATCGATGTTGATGGGTATGATTTATTTTTTAGTACAAAATCGATGTTTAGTAAATCAAATAAATGGATAATTTTTTCATGGATGCCTTGAGAAAAAGGTGGCATGATGTTTTAGTTTTGTCCCTAAGCATATATTTGAGGGGCTACATTCTTAAAAATATCCTAAAGGATCCATGATATTAAGAGATTGGGGCTAAGGTAGCATTTTATAGGGTCCTTATGGGGAAGATTTTTTGTCTTTTTCTTGAGCCAGATGGACTGTTATGACATCTTGATCATATTTAGGTTCCAATTTTAGGTGGTTTCTACATTATTATATTTTCTAAGGGACATCATGTACCTTATGTAGCACATATAGGTGTGAATAAATACATGCAAACCTTCAATAATTTTATTAGTAGGTAGGGATGAGGTTTGATATTACTATTTTTTTGCTAGTTCCTTGAGTGCTAGAGGGTGAAGGCATAACACCAACATCTCATAAGTTTTTTGTACTTGCATATTATTACTGAGTTGAAATGGGATGTGTAATAATATGGAATTTATCATGGTTTTACCTTTATCTACTCATCATCATGATAATGTTGAAAAGGGAGAGCTAAGATAGGTACACTAAAATTGTGTGAAACCAAAAAGTGCATGTAGGAGAAACAACCTACAAATAAAAGGGTTTACAAACTAAGGCACACACGCATGAGGAAAAAATCACTAGGATTCACTGTTGTCATGGAAGGGACACTCACTTGAAAAAGGTGTGATGGAAAACCAAAGGCAAACATCAACCCCCCATATTACTTTATATCATAGTGCAAGTACAAAAGGCACATCAGGATGTGCAAAATCCCCAAAAAAGATACACTAGAATGGAATTTTATTTTAATACATCTACAAACGAGAATGTGCATGAAAAGGATGTATACAATGTTTAAATAGGACAAAATACTATAAATTCATGTAGAACAGCCAAAAATGAGTCATCCAACGCAAATGAAAAGTTTCCAGGAGCTAAGATGTCCAAGTAATTTACTAGAATGTAAAAACACAAAAAATTGAATAAAATATATCTACAGAGAAATCTAGAAAAAGTGTATGGATAGTTTTGAAGAGATTTGAAATACCATCCCAATGCCATTAGAATCGTGAAAAACAGAGAAACGGGTCAAAAGTTATGAGCTTGGGACTGAAAATAGCACCTCTAACTTCAACAGGTTGTAGAATGCACCAACAATAGAAAAAAGTGATGAGACCCACACCACTAGAAATTTGACAAAACTAGCTTTCCATCGATATCTTGTTTGCTTTTAGAAATTTAAATGTGTTCATTGAAGGATAACTATCCATTTCCAAACATGGAGGCAATGTTGCAGAACGTCACTGGTTGTGAACTACTATCAATGATGGATGGATTCTTCAATTACAACCAAGTGAAGGTCAAAGAAGCTGAGTAGTATAAGATTGCTTTCACTACACCATGGGGCACATATGACTATGTGAGAATGTCATTCGGTCTAACTAATGTAGGAGCAACATTTTAAAGAGCTATGGATGTTGAATTTTTAGATTTCATAGACATATTCATGGTGGTGTATCGGGATGGTCAAACTGATTTCTCCAAGAAAGAGGAAGATCATTGAATGCATCTAGAGAAGATTTTTTGTTAGAGCTCTGGAATATGGTATTTCCTTAAACCCTAAGAAATATGTTTTTGGGGTAACAAAGGGTAAGTTGCTAGGCCACATAGTGTCTAAAGAAGGCATCAAGATTGATCCAGAATGAGTTTTAGCCATAGAGAGGATTCCTCAGCCCAAAAATATCAAAGGTTTTCAATATTTTTTTGGGAAAGTGAATCTTGTAAGAATATTTGTGACTAAATTTGTTAAAATAACAAGATCTATCTCTAAGATGTTAAAGAAAGGAGAATCAATATCATGGACTGAGGAACCAAATAAGGCTTTCCAAAGCATAAAAGAAGCAATCAAAAAGGCCCTTGTCTTGAAATCCCCAGATTTCTCAAAATCTTTCCAACTTTTCTCTTTTGCTTCATTTCATACTATTGTAGTTGTCTTGTTGCAAAAATATCACGAGAGATTTGAACAACCAATATATTTTTTTAGTAAATCCCTATAGGTTGTTGAGTTGAAATATAAAATGGTGGAGAGACAGGCTTATGCATTGGTTAAAGCAGTCAATAACTCTAGGATATATTTGGTTGGGGCTAAAATTGTTGAATATGTTCTAAATGTTGTTGTAAAAGATATATTCACATAACAAGAAGTAACAAGAAGAAGATGTATATTGATCAATAAGATCCAAGAGTTTAACATTGACATTTAGATTATAAAACTTGTCAAGGGACAGGGGTTAGCTAAGCTCATGGTTGAGTCAAATTCAGAGGCCAACTAGGTCAATAGTGTAGATACAAGCTTAGTATCTTCTGAGTGTGACATGCAATCTTCTTCTTGGTATAAAGATATCATTTATTACTTGCAGAACATGTCTTATTTGGATGGTATGAATGGAAACCATAAGAGAACACTAAAGTTACATGCCATCAAATATGTTATAATCCAGAATGAGCTTTGGTGGAGGAGTAGAGATGGAGTTTTTCTCAAATGTGTCAATGAAGAGCAAGTTTCTAGGATCTTAAATGGAATGCATAGTGGAGTCTATGGAGGTCAATATATGGTAAACACAACATCACATAATATTTTGAGATTTGGTTATTGGTTGCCTACAGTCTTTGTAAATGCACACAAGATGGTTAGGAAATGCGATGCTTGTCAGATATTTTCAGGAAAGTTGAAATTTCCTAGAAAATTTCCCTTGAGACCAATGTTTGTAAAATATCCATTTTAGCAATGGGGAATTGACTTCATTGGAATAATAATTGAAAATTCAAGTGGTGGACATAGATGGATTTTAGTTGCTACTAATTACTTCACTAAGTGAATAGAATCTATCCCTACTAAGAAGGAAACCAATAAAGTTGTGATTGATTTTCTGATGGACAATATTGTCACCAAATTTGGAGTACTAATTAAATTGATATATGATATTTCTATGTGCTTTAGGTTTGAAGAATTCACAACTTTTTGCTATCAGTATTGAATAGCCATCTCCTACTCATCTCCCTACCATCCCCAAGGGAATGAACATGCATAATCAAGCAACAAAAGCTTGATGAAACTTTTGAAGAGGACGATTGAAAAGAAAAAAAGAGCATGGGACTCAAAATTCAAGTTGGATTTGTGGGTAGATAGAGTAAATATTAAGAAATCCACTAGTGAGTCTTCTTTTTAGCTAGTATCTAGTTTAGAAGCAAATTCCCATTAGCAACCTATTGCTTGTCAACAAATTCATTCAGGAACATGGTGATGATATCAATGATGCAATGGTGAATAGGATCAACCAAATCACTAATTTGGATGAGACAAGAAGAGTAGCACAACAAAAAACATTAAGCTACAATAGAAAATTAAGCACCTATTTGACAAAAGAACAAGTTCAAGAAATTTGTGTATATGCAATGGTGCATTTATAGAATGTCGAGTCTCAAGATAAGGGAAAACATGGAGATTTTGAGGCTATATGGTTAGGACCTTATTTGATTATAACCACTCATGGAGAAGAATCTTATTTTCTGCAGAGTCTTGATGGTGAGAGTTTAGAACTACCAATGCATGGACAATTCCTGAAGCCTTACTTTTCATAACATAAGTCTTTTTCATGCATAGTGTACTATATGTTTATAGTGTACAGTCTGCTTCTACTTGGTCTTGTGTTCTTTTGTTTTTGTTCCATGTTAGTCTAGTCTACCACCAAAAGATTCTAGATCCTTTCCTTGTTTTTGTGAAACAAGCATCCCCAGCTAGAGCCATTGGTGCTACAATCTACAAAATGTATCACCTCTACTTTTAAAAGTTGCAAAAATGTTATAAATTTAGTTATGGTTACTGTTACCAAAATTTCACTTACAGCTCAATTTGGTAGAGCTAAAACAGTTGATTTCATTTATAAGTGAAGGGTATCAAACATTTCTGCTAAGTTAAATTATTGCACAACAGGGATGCTTAAGATAGAATTCAATTTTTATTATGCAGTGTCTTACAACAGAAAGGAATTACACAAATTGCATAATATTGTTGTCTTTTATTCATTTTGTAATGAAAATATTTACAAGATTGCATAAACATTGTTGTTTCATACATTGAGACCAAAAGAATGTTTGAATATCCCACACAAGTCGTGGGATTAACTGAATGTGATACAAGTACATAAAAAAGTAAGAAAAAGCATATAAAAGTAAAGTGGGACCTGTCATTGCCTGAGTGAATGAAGAATCCATCCACATTAGCATCTCTAGCTCTCCTTTTAGCTCCAAGAGAAGACCTGTAGGTGGGAGAAAACATTTTGTTAGAGCTCGGGGTCACATCTCTACTTCTATATGCAATAACTTAAAACATACTTGTTATTCTACTTCTGATCAACAAAATATAGAAGATAAACAAACATGAGATTCAGTTCATACAATCAAGGAGAGACAACCAGTTATTGTTTTATCTTAACTTGTTTGTTCACTGTGCTGATATAGGTTCAATTTCCATTACAGGCTCATCTTGTTCAAACATTTCAGCATGTGGAACAAAATGGGCTCCCACAAGGGTCGAGCCCAACATGCTGACCTCTTCTATTTTGAGAGGGATGAGAATGTAAAAGAATCATATTTATCAACCTTGAAGCAAACATGCATCACCTATGATAGGGAGTTGGTAAACATCACTGTCATAAATGAAAAATGTTTGCTAAAATGGGAGCACAATAAGAAAGGACAACCACCTTATTTATGAGTGGAGAGCAGTCACATACCGAGTTGATGCAAGTGTTATGAATACCTATGCAAGATCACACTATCAAGAAGAACAAAGGAACTTCATGGTGGATTCCTCTTTACTTGACAGGGAAGCATATAATAAAAGATCTCATCTAAAAAGAACGATGGGGTCAATTTGAAAGACACACGTGGGAGTGTAGCCTAAGAAGTGATGGAATACACAGCGCCACAAGGTACGAATTTGGTTCATGTGAAAGAGAATATCAACTTAGTCGCTACCAGTTAGAATATGGGAATCGAGCCAAGAGAGGAGTGAGAAAAAGGGGCGATGACATAACAGATTGGACAAAAGACAAAGCAATGTTGTTGTTCGCAAAGAGAGGTTGCACGTACATCAGCAAAGAAAAATAATTTCAAATAGAGAAGGGGATGCATTC
The DNA here is from genome assembly GCA_007258455.2 of Sequoia sempervirens. NCBI lineage: Eukaryota > Viridiplantae > Streptophyta > Pinopsida > Cupressales > Cupressaceae > Sequoia > Sequoia sempervirens. The sequence goes on along the minus strand of VDFB02105785.1, from coordinate 282,571,896 downwards.
TGTCAATGGGGAGAGGCGGTTTCAATGTGATTTAAGACAAGTCCCTTATGTTGGTTAATAAAAAATTTAATTAAACAGTAAGATAAGCCGCAACCACAAAGTCATGAAATAAGCAATAAAGCCACGAGCAACAACAAAGGATGGAGGTAAAGAAAGATCAAAGACTCGTGAAGGAGGAAAAAAGACCACATAGTACATTCTTTTTGCATCTTTCCTTTTTGCACAGAGTTATGCGATAGATCTTTTACAGAGATACAAAGCAAAGTCTCAACATTTTAAATGAAGGAGACTTACCATGTTTCCAACATAGAACCATTCTCATAACCAGTCTCAATCTTCAAAGAAAGCTTCAAACCCTACCATGGTGGTCACAACTCAAGCTTAACTTTGTCAAAACCAAAAAAATGCAAATATTGCCCACAATTAAGGTTTTCTTTTGCCTTTTCCCGAGAAATCATAAGTTTGACCGACTAAGTGGTATTTTTCCACTTTGTTTTAACGCTTTGCATAAGGATTAATTCCTTTACTAAGGTTTAAGTTAGCCTTAGTAGCTTTTGCATGATCTAGTCAACCCTTGTTTTTGCATTGATTTGAAACTGAAATTGAAATGTAAACAATATTGTGGTAATAATTTATAAATTACCTCAATATATGTCATGTAAGTGCAAAAATAAAAGGCAAATGTATAAACAAATATTAAGGTAACTCTTTAATATTTGTTCATATTTTTAACCTCAGTCCCAGATCATGCAAAAAAATATGAAGGGGGGTTTAACTCAAGACCTTTTGGAGTGAACTAAATCATGCAAAACATTGAATGCCAATGAACTGGAATGTTGTGCATTCTTTGACTTAGAGTCAAAGTTGAGTCTTTTTGGAGATCTTGTTAATTGAGGCCATCATTCATGGAGGATCTTGAGGCATGAACCTCAATTTTACATCAATTTTGGAGTTCTTTTGGTCATGCGCATTGAGAGGTGGATTTTGCAACTGTTTGAGCCCAATTTACATTAGTTGTGGGCCCCCTTTTGTGGGTTTTCATATTTGCTCGTGGGAGAGATATTTGAAGATATTTTCACTTTCAGTTAGCTACTAGTGCCACCTCCTGGAACCTTGGAGTTACCTATTGTATATATGGAAAAAGATTTAATATTTTTCCTCAGTTCTTCCTTCTTTGCCTTTGCATTTTGCAAAGAGAGATTAGTTTTGTAACTCAATTTTTTCACAGTTATTAATATACAACAACTTTTATAGGTTATTTTACATTGTTACTTGCAAAGTTTCCTTCAATTTCTTATTACAATCAAGTGTTAGCCTTCTCACTTTCAAGCGTTTTGTCTTTTGGAATGATTTGGATGCAAATTTAATGAGTTTTAATCTCAAAACCTTTAAATTTGTGTCTCATTCATGGATGCATGTACACAAAAGAAATTTTAATCATAGGTCATAGGTTGTGTTGTTGATTTATCTTCTCCTTCACGTTGTGAAAACATCATTTTCCTTGATAAAGGATAGATTATCGGGCCTTTCTGTGAAACACTTATGTGATTAAACTGTCCAATTTGAGTTGTGAAAACAAATTCTTATGAGAGATAGTTGTGAATCAAGCTGCTCATCTTTTCCATTTAGGTGCATCACCATACTTTAAGATTCAATTTATCAGTTTATTTCAAAGCCTTCTATCCCTTTACCTTCAAAATTACCATTTCATTAAAAAAAATCAAAAGGGAACCAACCCATAATCTGGAGATTCATCTTCACTATGAGCATACCCACAGGCTGGAAGGTGTTTCCATGTTTCATGAGATTGTTGAGTATTTAAACTTAGCATCCAAATGCAATCTATGTGACAACATTTTTTGGCACACCCAGTGGGACTGTTTGGACTCTCCTAGCCCAAATTTTTTCCACACAATTCTAATTTTTGGTGTGAAAATTAGCATTTATAGCCTTTGGAGGCAAGATCTACACACACACCTGGTGACTCAAGGTTCACATCTACTGGTTTCAACAAGATCCAATGCTGGTATGTTTCAAATAAAAGTTTTATTTCTAAATTCCAGATCTTTATATGAGTAGAAATGTCAAATTTTCATGGATATTATGAATACCCACCACCATATGATGAATTTTTTTTCCATGAACCCTCTTATCAGTCACACCTAAAAAGCCATAATGTTGGTTTTGATTTAAATTCTTACACAACAATAGTATATTAGTATGCTCAACATGCTTACCACCCACCCACCCTTGCTCAACCTTCATATTAGCATTGATATGCCCAAAATCAGCCTCAAGAAATATTTCTGATGTCAAGTCAATTTAAACACTCTCTTGATCACCTCCAAGATTTAGAGGTTAGGGATATGAATAATAGCATGAATGATATCAGGAACACATTGTTAGACTTCACAAAGAAGATAGAAGAGATCAAGAGACAACAAGAGTATGATCAACAACAAGAAGAGATGGCTTATCAAGCCTATCTCTATGAGCAAGACTTGTTGATGCAGAGGAGACAATATGAAGAAGATCTTGCTGCTAAGGAAGAGAAAATTAGAATATTGGTTTCCCAAGCACCAAGGATGGAAGCCCAATCAATTTCTTGCATAAAACATCAGCCAACAAAGGAAGAGGTTTCTAAGGTTTCTATTCAATCTCCAAGTAAGTCCTCTAGATTTGACATTCCAAGTTATAGGGGTAATATTCATGCCAATGTTAAAGATCAGTCCCTACAGGAGCTCATGAATGAACAAAATCTGTCAAACAAATCCATTAATCCTCTATTTCAGTCATAACAAGAGCTTGAACTAAGTAATAAAAGTATTGAATAGTTATGGTGGCCTTCTTGGACCAAACATCCTAATTATAAAATGCCAAACCTTGGAAAGGATATTCCTTGTGTATTAATTCAAGATTAGAAAGAGGAAAAAGCTGAAGAATCTAAATTGATCAAGGTTCCAAGTTGGTGTAATGAACAAGAGCAGCAAGAAGTTTTTTGCTATTTGTACGGTGTCCCCGACTCAAAATAACAATAGTACACATGAAGAGGATGTTGGATCAAACTTGCTACTGAAACCCTTGCATTTTGATTCATTTGCAAAAAATTCTAATGTTGTTTATAAGATGAATGAAAGTAGAGTACAGGAATTACCAATTAAATATCTTCACTTGTAGAGATAGGATGCCCAAGTTTCATTGGAGAAGGCACCACATGAGCAGGAACAATCAGTTTATTTGTTTGACTAACTACCTGGTTTTATTGAGCAAGCTTAAGAGAGCACACAAGTACCTGACTTACCAGTTGATTTGGAACAACCAAAAGATATTGCAAAACATTATGTATTGCTGGTTCAAGATGAGAGTGAAGCCTCAATTCATATGAGACAACAAGAGGTCAGTCCTATTTTGGAAGTTAATGAAAATGATCTGCATGAAGTTTCCAAAATTGAACAAGCAAGCAGATTAGAACTTGTGTTTCAAAAGGATGATATTAAATCTAAGGTAAGCCCTCTCATGTCACAAATTAATGAAGATTATGAAGAAGCCCTGTTTTGGAATGATCTTGAATCCTTTGTTTCAAGCTTAGATGAAAAATGAGATCAGATTGAACATGTTTATGTAAAGAAAATAGAAAGTGGATCTCAGAATTTTTCTGACTTGTTTGATGAACTTCCTTAATTTGTTGGTGAAAATGAGGATATCACATGCATGATACCATCTATGCCTGGTATGGAACAACTAAATGATAAAACTCATCTGGATTTAATGCAAAGTTATGAGTTAGATGAGAACATGTTTTCAGGTATCATAGAAGTTTTTTGTTCTAACATAGATGATAAGCTTGTATTATATGAGCCAACAACATGTGATCAGCCTATTCAAGTCAAAGAGGCAAGCGTTCCTTCATTTCATTCATGTAAGCTAACTCTTTTAGATCAGATTGAAATTGAGATAGAAGAAGAGACAATAATACATGAGCAAGAAGCCAACAAAAAAAGTTAAGGTTTCATCATTTCAAGAGGATGGCCGATCAGAGATTTAGCTAACATAGAGCTAAATAAGGATTCACATGCTATTGTTGCACCCAATGAGGAGGTTGAAGCCTTAGAACAACATAATAAAATCACTTATTTACCCCATAACAACAGTATCTATGATCAGATTTAGATGGTGAGTGAGTTTGTTTTTGTTCTTCAGATAATTTTGCAACATTCTTTAGGGTATGTTCTTATGGGTCATAACTTAGCAGTACTAAATCACCTCGCAGAGAAACCTTTCTTAATTAGAAAGGGAAGTTATTTCTCACAACCAGTGAATGGTCATGTTTGAGCACTACCACTTCTGGGTAGTGTAGGGTAGGGTATTTTTCAAGTTAATAAGTGCTCTAGGCACACTATATTTCAATTTCAATTTTGTTTTCCAATAAGTGTAGATGCACTATTTGTTGGCCTTGTCCTAAACAGATCCATGATAGTTTGTTCTTTTTTGTTTTGTTTTGTTGTTGTATAGTTCCTAATACCTGAGTTACAATGGTTTTCTAAGTTTGAGGAGGGAAAAATTTAACTCCATGCAAAATGGATTGTTATGGAAATTGGTTTGGAATTCTTAGCAAACAAGCATTCAATAGAAATTGCCAAAAATGTTACCAAAATTTCACTTACAGCTCAATTTGGTAGAGCTGAAACAATTGATTTCATTTAAAAGTGAAGGGTATCAAACATTTCTGCTAAGTTAAATTATTGCACAACAGGGATGCTTTCAGATAGAATTCAATTTTTATTATGCAGTGTCTTACAACAGAAAGGAATTACACAAATTGCATAATATTGTTGTCTTTTATTCATTTTGTAATGAAAATATTTACAAGATTGCATAAACATTGTTGTTTCATACATTGAGACCAAAAGAATGTTTGAATATCCCACACAAGTCGTGGGATTAACTGAATGTGATAAAAGTACAATAAAAAGTACATAGAAAGTAAGAAAAAGTATATAAAAGTAAAATGGGACTCGTCATTTCCTGAGTGAATGACGAATCTATCCACATCAACATCTCTAGCTATCCTTTTAGCTCCAAGAGAAGACCTGTAGGGGGGAGAAATTTTTTTGTTAGAGCTCGAGGTCACATCTCTACTTCTATATGCAATAACTTAAAACATACTTGTTATTCTACTTCTGATCAACAAAACATAGAAGATAAACAAACATCAGATTCAGTTCATACAATCAAGGAGAGACAACTAGTTATTTGTTTTATCTTAACTTGTTTGTTCACTGTGAAGATATAGGTTCAATTTCCATTATAGGTTCATCTTGTTCAAACATTTCAACATGTGGAGAAAAATGGGCTCCTACAAGGGTCGATCATAGCATGTTGCCCTCTTCTATTTTGAGAGGGATGAGAATGTAAAAGCATCATATTTATCAACCTTGAAGCAAACATGCATCACCTATGATAGGGAGTTGGTAAACATCACTGTCATAAATGACAAATGTTTGCTAAACTAGGAGCACAGTAAGAAAGGACAACCACCTTATTTATGAGTGGAGAGCAGTCACATACCAAGTTGATGCAAGTGTTATGAATACCTATGCAAGATCACACTGTCAAGAAGAACAAATGAACTTCATGGTGGATTCCTCTTTACTTGACAGGGAAGCATATAATAAAAGATCTCGTCTAAAAAGAACGATGGGGTCAAGTTGAAAGACACACATGGGATGAAGTGGGCACATCCTAAGAAGTGATGGAATACAAAGTGCCATGAGGTGGGGATTTGGTTCATGTGAAAGAGAATACCAACTTGGTCACTGCCAGTTAGAAGATGGGAATCGAGCCAAGAGAGTAGTGAGAAAAAGGGGTGATGACATAACAGATTGGACAAAAGACAAAGCAATGTTGTTGTTCGCAAAGAGAGGTTGCACTACATCAACAAAGAAAAATAATTTCAAATAGAGAAGGGGACGCATTCTGTCGATGGGGAGAGGCGGTTTCGATGGGGTTTAAGACAAGTCCCTTATGCTCGTTAATAACAAATTTCATCAAACAATAAGATAAGTCGCAGCCACAAAGTCATGAAATAAACAATAAAGCCATAGGCAACAACAAAGGATGGAGGTAAAGAAAGATCAAAGACCCGTGAAGGAGGAAAAAAGACCACAGAGTACATTCTTTTTGCATCTTTATTTTTTGCATAGAGTTTTGCAATAGATCTTTTATAGAGATACAAAGCAAAGTCTCAACATTTTAAATGAAGGAGACTTACCATGCTGCCAGCGTAGATCCATTCTTAGAACAAGTCTCTGAATATTCAGAGAAAGCTTCAAACCCTACCATGGCAGCCACAACTCAAGCTTAACTTTGTCAAAACCAAAAAAATGCAAATAGTGCCTACGATTAAGGCTTTCTTTTGCCTTTTCCCGAGTAACCCTAAGTTTGATTGACTAAGTGGTATTTTTCCACTTTGTTTTAACACTTTGCATAAGGATTAATTCCTTTGCTAAGGTTTAAGTTATCCTTAGTAGATTTTGCATGATCTAGTCGACCCTTGTTTTTGCATTGATTTGAAATTGAAATTAAAATGTAAACAATATTGTGGTAATAATTTATAAATTACCTCAATATATGTCATGTAAATGAAAAAATAAAAGGAAAATGTATAAACACATAATAAGGTAACTCTTACTTTAATATTTGTTCAGATTTTTAACCTCAGTCCCAGATCATGCAAAAAAATCTAAAGGGGGATTAACTCGAGACCTTTTGGAGTGAACTAAATCATGCAAAATAGTGAATTCCAATGAACTGGAATGTTGTGCATTCTTTGACTTAGAGTCAAAGTTGAATATTTTTGGAGATCTCATTAATTGAGGCCATCATTCATGGAGGATCTTGAGGCATGAACCTTAGTTTTACATCAGTTTTGGAGTTCTTTTGGTCATGCACATTGAGAGGTGGAGTTTGCAACTGTTTGAGCCCAATTTACATCAATTGTGGGCCCCATTTTTGTGGGTTTTCATCTTTGCTCATGGGAGAGATTATATTTTCACTTTCAGTTAGCTGCTAGTGCCATCTCTTGGCACCTTGGAGTTACCTATTGTATATATGGAAAAATATTTCATCTTTTTCCTCAGTTCTTGCTTCTTTGCCTTTGCATTCTGCAAAGAGAGATTAGTTTTGTAACTCATTTCTTTCACAGTTATTAATATGCAACAACTTTTATAGGTTATTTTGCATTGTTACTTGCAGAGTTTCCTTCAATTTCTTATTACAATCAAGTGTTAGCCTTCTCACTTTCAGGTGTTTTGTCTTTTTGAATGATTTGGATGCAAATTTAATGAGTTTTAATCTCAAAACCTTTAAATTTGTCTCATTCATGGATGCATGTACACAAAAGCAATTTTAATCATGGTTCATAGGTTGTGCCATTGATTTATCTTCTCCTTCAGGTTGTGAAAACATCATTTTCCTTCATAAAGGATAGATTATCAAGCCTTTCTGTGAAACACTTATGTGATTAAACTATCCAATTTGAGTTGTGAAAACAAATTCTTATGAGAGATAGTTGTGAATCAAGTTGCTCATCTTTTCCATTTAGGTCCATCACCATACTTTAAGATTCATTTTATCAGTTTATTTCAAAGCCTTCTATCCCTTTACCTTCAAAATCATCATTTCATTAAAAAAAATCAAAAGGGAACCAACCCATAATCTGGAGATTCATCTTCGCTATGAGCATACCCACAGGCTCAAAGGTGTTTCTGTAAACACTAAATCTGCATAATGTTAAACCTTGACAAACATTATCATAGAATTCAAATTAAACAAAGAAAACCAAGTTTCCTATGAGATATTTAAACATACTTGATAATGCAAACAAAACAATAAAAGACCAAAGAAACTAATTGAAAGCATATGAAGCATGTACAAAACCTATCCCATAGTGGGAGTGGTGCTCCTTTGATGTGAAAAGGGATGCCCTTTCCCACCCCCTTGATAAACTTCCAAAATGATGAACAAGCAAAGATGAGTGATCAAGTGCAAGATGAATGTACCTATAGTGTAAATGCATAAGATTGTGGATGGATTTCAAGTAGAAGTGGCTTCTATTTATAGGTTGAAGGACTGAAGAATGGAGAGATGGGAGGAATGTGGGACTAAAAGAGAGCCCATGAGATTGGGACACTTGTCTCAATGCTAATGGGTGAGGATTGAGCACATTTTGTATGTGGTTGAGATGTTTTGGAGGGAAATTGTTTGGGTAAGAAAGTCAAATAAAGGGAGTTAATGAAGGAATATTCCCTAGAATATGCTTTTGAGAGGATAAATGAGGTAATTAGTTAATTAAAAGAAACTATTTTCATGTGCAAGTGGGTTAGTTAATTAGGGGTTGATTTAACTCTTGGGGAGTTAAAAGCTAGAGAATTTATTAATGATGATTAGAAGGTGATTAAAGTTAATTAATTCATAATTTAATTAATTTTAAGTGGGTTAGTGAATTTATGATATTTGATTTAAATCATTTGATTTATTTAATCAAATAAGAGGAATTTGGGGATTTAATTAAACATGATGGATATTAGTGAATTAATCTAATAAACCACTTTATTTGATTAATAGAAGAATTTGATGATAATTGATCGGAATTAGATGCACTATGTTAGTTAGGATTATTTTCATGTCTACAGTTTCCATGTTTCACGAGATTGTTGAGTATTTAAACTTAGCGGACAGGTGCGATCTCTGTGATAGCAGTTACTAAAATATCACTTTTCCATGCAAAAAACTGTAAAAATCCCTATTCTTACCTTTAACCTTTGAGTTTTTTTCATCCTTGATCTGCTTGATCGATTTTGATGCCTTATAAGCTCCTCATGAAATCCTTTGTGTAATTAAGGTTACTAGCCCCCTTTTACTAATTACCGATTACTAAGTCCTAGCTTAGTTTTAAAATAACTTATTTTACACATGCCTCAACTCATAACTTTAATGCTAGGAGCACATCCCCACATAAGACACCTATTGCATTCTGATTGCAGCACAAGCCCCCATTGCATCACGTTTTTTCCCCAACACGTTAGTAAACTATGCTGGGAGGTATTTAATGAGTTCTTAACACCTATCATGATTTAGCTGCAATGCTTAAGTTATTCACAAAATAATTTAATTCACCAAGCACATAGCTAAACTGTGACGAGCATCCTAGATTAAGAAGAAGACATGTGTTGCTTTGTTGTTTTAGCATGTTTTTTCCTTGCAATGCATTTTCATGTCTTCAGTGCATAAAGAAAATGTGTTTGATGATCATGAGTAAAGGTTGGACACATGTTCATCCCATAATACAATGCATAAAATCTTCACAACATAATTTCAAATTATCAGCACATAGCTAAAATACGATGAGCAGTTGATGTTGCATAATGGACACTTGGTGTCCATTCCTTTGAGGGCATAGTTTCTTGGAGGTGCAATTTCTAAACTGTAGTGCATAAATAAAATGCACTTGGTGGTAGCAACCAAGTTATCTAGTCTAAATTGTGCTCTCAAAATTGTTTGTGTATTATTGAAGGGATTTTAGGGAAAAGGGGTTTCAAATTGTTTTTTTTTTTAAATTTTCAAAAGGAATTGAAACCCTAAGTAATTCAGTGATTGTTTACAAGAAAAACCCTATAGTTCATAAACCAAAAATTCCTAAAATGAGTGAATCAAGTGCAAACTCAAGAGGCACCAAGAGGTTCATGGAGGATGACCTAATGAAACAATTAGCTAGATCTACAAAGAGAGATAAACATGCTCAAGGGACAGGGGTTTTGATAGATAGGTTAATTGACCAAGCATCACAGATAAGGGATGCAATCATCCCTCAACATGGGTGGACCCTTTTTTAATATGGGTACAAGAGAAGTAAATTCAATAGGCCAGTGTCGAACTTGTGGACTAAATATTTAGGAAACTAGTTGCTCCCAATGTCTTTATTAATGTGGACTTGATCAGAGCCCTAGCTCAAATTTATGATGAGGAGAACAAAGTAATAAGGGTCAGAAAGGAGCCCCCTGTTAGATATTTTAAGGCAAGCTATTATTGAAACTTTTGATTTAAATGTTTCAGCTAATGTGAGCATAGATTTTGGCACTTTGAGAAGAGAATGGGAAAAGGACAAGCATAGTTTTAGGGTTTTGTGGCTTCCTCAACATAGAACAAGAGGTCCAAACATAAAAGTGGTAAGATTTGCTAAAAGTGAGATTGAACCCTTCGACTTTGCCATATTTGAAGATTATTTTATCAACACATTATTTGTATTATATCAAGTCTTGGGAGAGGATTACAAAATTAAAATGCCTATCTATATGATGCTAGCTTCTGGCATTCACCATAGGGATGTTAATAGAATTTTTTATTATGCCTCCTACATTGCTAAAGAAATGCACAAGCAATTAATAGATTTGAAAGACCCAAGAGTTGCACTTTATTTTAATGGAACTCTTTGTTGTGCCATATGATCCTTTATAGTGGAGTAAAGATATGGGTTGGGCATTGAATTTGAAAATAATTGACGAGGAAGGAAACAAGCTACCAATCTAAATGTTGAATTATATTTCAGACTCTCATTATTCATCTACAAATTATCTTGTTTTTTAGAACATTTTTATGCAAGATATTTTGAATAACCTTGGCCTTCAACCTAAAGAAATAGTTCCATAAAAGGTTATTAAGTTTCTTAGGCCCTTGCAATTTGAACCAAAGAAGGTAATTGACCACAATTGGGGAGACTAGTATTTTCACTCTAACTACACAATCTTCAAAATTTATGGAAATCCAATTCAACCACATTGTCTCCCAAGATTTGTGATAAACAGATTGGAATTTATGGAGATAATGTGGCAGATAAATGAATATGATAAGTTCCCTTTTAGATTGATAAAAAAGGGGTCACTCATTCCTGTTGGGATGCAATTTTACCACTTCATTGTTACTGTAAAAGAAGGGTTGGATATTTTTCCCACAATGCTTTAATATTATAGGATAAAGGTGGATCCTACAAGAAATTGTGATCCAGGGGGTTACATTAATATAATTAGATCATAGTATTATCATCAATTGCATGCCTAAATGATGTGATCAAAAATATATGAACAAATGAAGAAGTGAAGGACATAAAATAATAGTGGGCATTCATGGTCCAGTCTAAAGAGAAGGGGATAATAAATAATCCTTATAAAATCCACTTTGTTGACATAATAAATCCTATTGAAAGGATGAAGAGAATGTTCAGTTTCTTTAAGGATGGCTCATACTTCAAGAAAAATCTTGTTGAGAAAAGGCCTAGAGGAGTGGAGATTTAGAAATCAATTCAAGAAGAATCATTACCAACTCACTATTCAATGCAACCTACAACTAACCATCAAGAACTAGTTGGTGTTCAACCATTGGTGGATTATTCTTTGAATCCTGAGATAGGAGAGAGCGGGTAGGAGGAATAGGATGTTGTTGAAAATATGTCAGGTGATGAAGAAGTAGATCAACATTTTCCCTCTCCTCAAATTGGCCATGGAAATGAGAAAGTGCTTGATAATAGACTTGTTATGAATTTATATGATGAATATTTAATTATAGGTGATGTTAGGGTCTTGGCTTGTACCCAATTCTTGGATTATGATAGCTTTGTAACTTCCAAGGAGTTCAAGGACTTCATCATCAAAGTCAAACAAGATGAATTTAATGAAAGATTAAATAGAGAAAAAGGATTTGATCCTTTACAATATGAGGGTACCAGGAAATTCCTCCAAGAGATGGAATTTGATGCCTCAAGGATCACTCCTAAAGAAGGCAAGAGAATTGTGAAAGAAAGTGGGGTGCTCTTATTTCCAGAATGGGACCTTGCTGCAACAATTTCCCTGGATACAATTAGGCACTAGGATGAAGATGCTTTTGTATCAAATGAGCAAGTTGAGTAGACCTATTTTGGATCAAGTTTCAGTCCCTCATTGGAGACCCTAGCTATAATATGGGTAATGGCCCCAACCTTAAATAAGCCTAGATTTGTAGAGTCAATCTAGGGAAAATCTAGAAATATAATCATAAAAAGGACATCTGATGCCTCAGCTCCTCATGCAACATCCTTGTAGGTGCATACTACCATATTCAGTTCAACAAATACTAAAAGGAAATAGGTTGAATATGATAAGTTACATGCAACACATGTAAAGCTATAGAATGAGTACAATAAAGTGGCAGCTTAGTTACCACAACCACGAGTTGCCACTTTTTCCCATACTACCACCACATCTGCATAATTCTTAGTGCAAGACAAAGAGACTCTCTCTCAGAATAAAATACTTGAAGGAGAAACTTAAGTAGAGCTAGGAAAATGAAAAATTGGCTAAGGAGGAAACCAAGAAAATAACAATAGACATAATTGATGATCTTCTAGGTCATAGGATTTCTTGTGTACTCCATAGGATTGAAGGTGTATGGATTTCTTTTGATGGATTTCAAAAAGCAATGTCAAGCATGTGCAACTGTAAAACAACTTCTAGGATGTTCTAAATAAGTAGATTCTAAAATCCACTTCTATTAAAGAGATCATTAAGATGACATCTCTTGACAATAGTGCTCCCAAAAAATTGGTACAAATTAATGAGCATATTGATTTGTTGGGAGAATTTGTTGCCTTCCAAACAAATTTAGATATGCAATTTAAAGCTAATTTGATAAAATGTTTGAAGGAATGGAGCAGGGCATAATGCCAAAGATCATGGATAACTTAGGAGTTATCAAATATTTGGATGTATGGAAAGAAAAATTTGTTGGCATTATCCCCTCCTTGTCATCATATATATAAAGATGGCAAGCCAAATTTAACAATCCTAAATACATCAATTGATGATTTGTTTAAATTGGAGCTCAATCTAGACATTTTTGCAAAAGAGATAAGAGCAATCATATGCCAAATATAATGCCCACAATAATAAGGTTCAAAAACTATTGAGTTTTCAATGGCCTTCCAAAGAAGAATATAACTCATGGTTGGAAAAATATAATGAATAAGTGTATCCTCTATATCTTTTATCTTTTTGCAAAGTGGAACTGGTCTAGTTAGCATCTTCCTTGGGGGATTTTTGAAGGATTGCAATTTTGAAAGTTGATGGAGGATCTCAACAAAATGATTACACATCTTTCCATTTTGTTTCATCATTTCAAGATCAACAAATATATTCTTCAAACGAAAAATGCAACTGTTTTTGTCATTTAGTGAAGGGTCTCTTTCTTCTATGAAGCAGTTGTAAGTAATTTGTGTCTGATCCTTAAGGAAAAGATTGTCAAATTAAAATGTGGCATTTGTCCATGGCCTGAGGATTTTTTCTCCCTTATCTCTATAAAAGGGAATTCAGGGCCATTTTAAAAAGGATCTTGGAATTTTGTAAAGCGGAGTGTATGTATTCTAGTCTATATCAATCTAGTCTAGGATTTCATAGGAAAAATTATAAATGTAATTGCTAATTTTGTATAACAATGCTAGTTTTGTACATGAATATACTATAACAATTGCATAATCAATTGTCTCCTTAATTGTATACTTTTTTACTACTTATGAATACAAATTGATCAAGGATCATTTCTATTCATCTTTGTAAATTGTCTAGAATTATGTATTTCTTTTATAACTTCTATTCAAGGAATGGACTAAACTATTGTATGAGAGATATTGAGGGTTTTCAATGTATAGAGGTAATTTATTATAAATTGGTATCAAGCATTTACAAAATTAGATTAAAGTTTGTTATTCAAAGTTTTAATTTCATTTTATTAGACTCTATTTGCTTGGGTTTAAGGCACCAGTTTGAGTGTAGGTTTTGGTTGCATACCTGTTGATGGGTGTTTCAGCACTACACAACACATACATAACACAGGTGTCCTATCTCTCTAGAAAGGTAACTTACTTCAGAAAGTAACCCCAAGGTCTCTAATGTCGGGTCTTGACAATGCATAAACAACTCAGTGATGTGATTTGCTAGTAATCACAAGGGGCATTTACAGTTTACAAATCTAGAACTTATGGGTCTATAATAAAGTTTTAGAAGTCTTAAGACTATGAATGCAAATTTAGAACAATAGTCTGAAACTTATGTTAGTCATCAGATATAACATTATTATGATGTTGGAATCCTAAACTTAACTCATATTTTAAAACAAATTTCAAAAGATGTAAGGGTTAAAGAGTTATCCTAATTTTGAAACCTATGAATAGTAACAATGGAAAGTATTACAGTAGACAGACTCCCCAAAACCATGTTTTTCTTAACCTAGAAGGTTCTATAGTGTCACAAAACCAGTTCCATCTCCTAAGGTTGCCTATATATTTTTAGACTGTGACATTAACACATTAAGCATGAACATACACAGTTGAACTTGAGTGCATTTAAAGAACAAGCTCAGACTAGATTTACACAGTAATTTATCATCAATAAATCACCAAAATTATGAGTTGAAAGTGCATCAAATACCTTAACACATGGGCACCATTACAACTATTCCTTAATTAATAAGTTGGAAATGAAACAGAACTGTAAATGAACTAAATTGAAATAAAATAAGGAGGTTGAATCATGCACACATTAAGAGAAACACAAAGAAATCACCCAACTTCAATGCTTTCTTATATATTGCTTCAAAATGTCTTTTACAACAACTCATCTCTCTCTTGAAAATGAGAGGATGCCTCCTATTTATAGTTTTTCAAAACCCAAATCAATGGCCAAGATTGATTTACATCCAATAGCCCAGATTTACTACAACTTAGGGTTTACATCAATTCTAATGCAAATACAATATTTCCTAATATAAAATTGGTTCACATGTGAACCTAGAAAAGTGTACAATGTCCTTTAGTATATTTTATATTAAAAAACATCAAAAAGGAGCTCAACTCTCATTTCAAGGCAACTATTTTGTCTTCTAGCCAATTTCATCTTGTAGCCTATTTTGTCTTGTAGCTGGGAATTATAAATATTTATCTTCTATTAGATTGTTTCTAGCCTCCTTTTGTATAACAACATATTGGATGCACTTCTTTGTAACCTCCAAAAGCTTGGAATGCTATGGAAATTTTGATCTACTGATTTTGAATTCAATCGTCTTGAATTCATCCATTAATTCTCTGTGCTACCCACATAGTAGCCTCTCCTCTTGATAACCTTCTCAGCATGGGTGAAGACACAAGCTACGAAATCTAGAGAACTTCTTGGAAGATTATCTGTGATTTCTCCTTGCATCCTTTTCTGAAATGCCTGCTTTACAAGCCCATAGTCTAACTTCTGAGTGGGCATGTTTGTCTTATCAGCACCTCCAAAACATCATCACACTCAAACATATATTCAATGACCTTTGTGTTGGCAGCATGTCAACTTGACAAAGCTTTCTCAAGAATTTCCCTTTTAAAATTGAAAGCAAATATCCAAGTCTCGGGCAAATCGTGTTGATCTTTAGGAAGGGCTAACTCTTGCTCAAGAACTTCTGCAGACAACTTCTTTATATAATGTAGTTTTGGACATGTCGTATTATAAAGATTGGGGAAGTCCATGTACTCTTCAATCCCCTTTTCAATCTCATTCTTTAAAACCAAGATTATTATTGGGTTGCCTTATTACCCATATATGTGACCTTCTTGAACCAGTCCGAGGTGGATCTGGTCCATTTCCTCATCTTTTCCATTTTATTGATCTCATCTTTTGATAATATGGTAGGTGCCAGTGATTTTGTTGGAATTTCTTCTTCAATTGTAGCCCATTGTTGTATGAAAGTTTTCAATTCCATCACCTATGCCTTTAGTTTTTCCTTCATGGCTTGGTCCTTATCCATTTGATTCAAAATGTTGGTGACCGATCCATGAAATTCATCTATCTTTTGTGCTTGCGAGGCAGGACCAAGGTTAATAGATGTTATTTGGTAATCTTTGGCTTGAATGGTCCCCACATCCTTGTCAGCCACCAGAGTTGCCACTTGTAGGATGTGGGAGCCTGATGCATCCATGGCGATGTGGGATTTAATCTTTGGCTTCCTCCTCTCATAAGGCTTGATTTGTGCACGTGCCAAAATAGCTTCCAAGCAAGCCTTTGGATCTTGCAACATTGGGGCCTTGCTTCTCAGCTGCTGCTCTAACCATAATAACCATAGTATTTTAAAACTTGAAATTGATATATTGAATAAGTTTGCTAGGGTTGTTTGGTTTCTAGTATCCATATCATATTTCTTTCTGAAGTAGGACCCCTTATCATTTTTTATATTTATTACAACACTTTTTAAGGTGTCACACCTATGAGTGATATTTCCCCTTTTAAATGGCCTCATCCTTTCATAATTCAATAGTTTTTGTTGTTAGATTTGAAGGATCAATGATGGTTATCAATGGCACCCACACTGAAGCAACCCCTGAATTTTTCTCCAAAGTGTTTCATGAGTTACAATCACTAAAAAACCCCTAGATATTGTTCTTTTCATTTGTAAATTTGATAATGTGTGACAATTATTTGAGAATTCTACCTTGATAAGGTATTTTGTGGGAAAGGTCCTCCCTAAAATCATTCTCAAGGACTAGGTCAATAAGGCTTGGGTCCATCATGGGATTCTCCTATATGTGCAAAACCTTACTAAAGGTTTCTTTATTTTTTATTTTGTTGAAGTCAACCATGATAAGGCTATCCTTAGTTGTAGCCCTTGGCTTGTCAATTCTTCTTTGTTAGTTTTTAATTCCTAGACCTAATACTTTATCATATTTTATGAAAAGACTCTTTGGATCCTTGTTTGGGTTGAGTTCCCTGGATTACCCTTTCCATGCTCAAATGTTTTGAACCAAATAGCCACATCCTTAGGAACTATGGTTTGTGTTGAAATTGGATTATTCTATTTAGCTCATCCTCAATAATGGGAAGGTGTTGATGTTGTCATGTACAAGTATTCAAAGAATACTATGGATATCCATATTGGATAAATGAGATGTGCCCAATGTGTTCTTTACCTAAATTGAATACTTATTATTATTTTCAATCATCTGAATGTAAGATTCAATACTACCATTTAGTTTCTCCCTACCCTAAGCCTCTCACACAACCTACTTCTATTTCTCATCTTCATATTAAAAAAAAAAGAGGAAAGGTGGCATATAGTTGTTAATCACAAATCCAAAACTCTAGTAACAACACATATATTTGTTAATAATAAAGCCAAAAAGTCTAGTAATAACTCTCCTCCCCTAATCCTTCTCCAAGTTTTGAGGGCTAGGATTTACAAATTATTTTCAAAGCTTCTAGTTTTTAGAAAATTCATTTATTCCCCTCCTACAAAGGCTTGTTGTAAAATAAAACTTATGAGAGCCCTACTAGTGGCATCAATATTATCTCAACTACCAATATTATTTAGCATGATTCCCCTCCTCCAACTAGGTAGCAGGGGTCTCATAGTCCATTAGGGAATTTGGAAGAGGAAGAATATTTTCCAGAGAAATGCAGACCTATCCATCCTAACTTTTGTATTATATTTTTTTATTCAACTAAATCTATTTCTTAGATTAGTTATACCACCCTTGATGAGCTAGATAATGAGGAAATGATTCTTGGCATTCATTTATTAATTGTGTCTCTTGGAATTCTTTAGGTCTAACAACCTCCCCAATAATTATTCTATTTGACATTAAAATTCAATTTTTAGGCCTAGACATTTAAGGTTTCTAGTTTTTTTCTTTTTACAACTTGTCATGTCATTTAGCCTTCTAGTTATTTTTTGTGTAGTAACCACAAAGAAATTTGGGGTGGTGTTTTCATCTTTCTATCTCCTATGTAGAATCAAATTTTAGTTGCATAGGGATGTGACCCCAACAATCAAGCATTGTGGACTCTTTTCAACATTAATAATCATCCATTTGGAGTTATTAGTGTTGGGAGATCTATCTTTTAGAGGTGGATTTCCAATTTAATTACTATTACCACTTGGGTTTTATTCAAGGATTTTAATATGATTGAAATGGAATATGATAAATGTGTGGTCTTACCCATGTGGTGGATATTTGGAAAAATAGAAGCTTGGTTCTTTATGCGTAATAAATTGGAACTTTTTGATCTCAACCTCTATCACTAAAAAGATCATATGACATGGTACATTTAGAATAATTTTACAAAAATTCATGACAAAGGTTCTCAAGAATCTTGGTTGTGCTATGATGTCAAAATAATATTTTTTCTTATTTTTTGACTATTAATCTCTATCAAATATTGTCCTCTCAAACCACTTTCCAATACAGTTTCATATTGAGTGGAAATTTTCTAAACCTAAGGCCATGAAGACTGGATTATTTCTAAACACGTCATTAAACAACCACAAGCATTCAACGTGTTTGAAATTTGGAGCCACATGCTATACATGAGATTTGATAGAAATTCCTAGTTGAATGATGCCATCACCTATTGTAGAAGTTGAAAAACCAACTTCACAGTCCCCAAGAATCACTTGCATGCAAATAACCTGTCACAGAAAGAAGAGATGGAGACAAAAAAGCAAGGGTGCTCTGAAAGCTGAAAATGTATTAATCAGAGAGAGGGATAAAATACAATGATCAATCCTTATAAAAGGAGATTGTGCAACCCTAAAGAAACCCTAATAGGTAGACATTTAATAATTAATATTAATTATTAAATGTCACAATATGCAAACTAAAGTGAAATCTTAAGAGAGGAATAAAGGTAACTTAATTAACATAATTAAGTTAAAACCTTTACTCTAACACCCCCTTAAGATGAGCAAGAGTGCAGCTACAAACATGTGCAAGAAAGCAAAGGTAACTACAATGCATGAAAGCAAACAAGGGTCCCAACAACTAGGCCTGATCAGGTACCGAATACAACCAAATCTCTGTAAAGTGGAGAAAGGGAGAAAACCTCATGGGAACAAAACTCCCCCCAAAAAGAGAGAAAAGAAAAGAATGAAATGCACTAATGAAAGAAGGATAGGAGGTGGATTACATGATACCCCCCATAGACAACTTCTATCATATAAGTACATATACAATGGTCTCCATAAGAGAGATATAAAGAGACAAGAAGGCCCCCCCACAATGAAGAAACTCTTGTCGCAATGGTAGATGCATGATGTAGAATCCAAAAGGAGATCATTTAGCGGCAGATAATATTCCTCCCCTTGGGAAGAAACGGATCCAAAGGACGATGTAGAAGAAACCCTGTGAAGAGTGATGAACCAATCTATCTCAAGATGTGTGCCATGATAGGATGCTGAAGAATATCTCTGTCTAAACTAAAACAAGTGATGCCAAATCCAAACTGATGTGGAGAATCTTGAAATGCAACCTCTGAATGCACGGATAATGGTGGGCATACAGTGATAACCTGACTGTCAAGGTAGAGGAGATGAATTTCCTCAAAATAATCCTCAAGATCTGCAGTGTGAGACTCAACAAACAAGAATGTGTCTGCAAGATAAGAATCCCATGATGTAGCAGATAATGAATGACCAAGATGATCATGATGCTGAATTAAATCCATATGGGCCAATGTGGTGATATTGATGTCATCAGGAAAAATGAATGATACATGTATAATCTCAGTCTGAAGAGTAGGAACTGTGAGACAAGCCTCTGATCCATCGGAACATGCAAGGGTGTCTAAATACTCAAGCTCCTCTAAAGTATCATGATCAAAGGGTGTATTATCTCTCCAAGCAATGGGTAAGAGACAATCTAAAGCATGATCATCTGGGAATGGAGATATATTTGGGTCTCCATAGATCTCCCAAAGACGTGTCCAAATTGGGTGGGGACAATCAATATCCGATATAGCCCAAACAGTGTCATCATCAACACTAGACAATATAAGTCCTACTATGTGATCTCTAATGATATCCCAAGCTGGTTTTCCCTTTGAAGTGGTTGGTTCAGGTATTAGATCATACAAATAAGGAAAAATATTAAGCCACCTACAATGTGTAAGTATGCCCTTTTCCCATGACTCATAATTACCCCGTTCCAGAATTACAACTGAAGGGTGAGTAGAAAAACCCATGATAACTCTTCAAATTAAAAATATAAGAAAATTGACCTTACAACATGTAGATCAAATGAAATAGAGCCTAATGACGCAAACAGGAGGTTCCCAAGTGCCAAAACGTCCAAGTAATTAAGCAAACTGTGAAAACACAAAACGCTGAATAAAATATACCTGGGGCAGAATCTGGGAAAATAAGTCTGATCATTATGCAGATCACTGAACCATCTTTCTAACGCCTATTTGTTTGCACAAAACGAAGCATGGACGCAAAAGTTACGCCCCTCGGAATGCAAAAACCATCATCTGACTTTGACTGTGAAAAATGGCAGAAAAATGGAAAAAACAGAAAATAAAACCTCCATCATCAGATCAGGCTCAGAACCAGCTTTCTGACGCCTTTTTTTTTTTGAAAATCCGAGATTGGACATCCATTTTACACCCGATTTACCGAAAGTTGCTCAAAATCGCCCAATAAGCCCTTCATGCAGCACCTGGGGCTTTAAAAAAAATAGCCCCTAGTCACATGCGCGACCAAGGGGCTACGGCCTGGGACTGTCAACGGGCTATTGGTCCCCGATATGACCAAGTGTCAGATCTGAGGGGGCTAGCTGAGCTAGTGGCGCACGAGCGGTGCACAGGCGAGGCACTGATGGTTGGCGGGTGGCTGGCTGGCGGAGGGGAAGGTCAGTGGCTGCTGGGCGGCTCCGTCGGTCTGAGCAGCTGGCGGGTGGCCGCTTGGTGGCTGGTGGGTGGTAGACCCCTTATAAACTGGGAGCACAAGTTTTTGTAAAAAAATCTTGATTTTTTATTTTTTTTAAAAAAATTGCCTTGAAACTCGTGCTGGGGAGGCTGTACGACCTCTCTTAACAATTTTTTTTCCTCTCAAATCAACTTTGTCCAAAATGGACGAATGAATAGTCGATTTTGGGGTTTTTGGCTACTGCGGACTCAATGGCGAGGTCCGTTTGGACTCAAAATGCTCTGATCAAACAAGTATTCCCTTGATCAAAAAGTGCAAACCCCAAACTCTCGAAGCTCCAAAAATCCTTTAGAAGTCGAATAGGAAGCAGAAGGTCTGGAGCTCTGATACCATGTAGAATTTGAAAAACCAACTTCATAGTCCCCAAGAATCACTTGCATGCAAATAACCTGTCACAGAAAGAAGAGATGGAGACAAAAAAGCAAGGGTGCTCTGAAAGCTAAAAATGTATTAATCAAAGAGAGGGATAAAATACAATGATCAATCCTTATAAAAGGAGATTGTGCAACCCTAAAGAAACCATAATAGGTAGACATTTAATAATTAAAATTAATTATTAAATGTCACAATATGCAAACTAAAGTGAAATCTTAAAAGAGGAATAAAGGTAACTTAATTAACATAATTAAGTTAAAACCTTTACTCTAACACCTATAATTTATGTTTTTTTTGCATCTATGGTCATTAGTTAGCCTATTTTTTCTATGATGCATATGAGGCCCCTACCTTGGAGATCCAACAAGCCACTACCACTTTGTAAGTGTATCCTTTTTATTTGGTTGCATAGCTTCAAGTGACTCATCTAAACCATCAAGAAAAGGTTATAAATTCTCACACTAAACATGGATCTCAAATCAAATCTTTACCTCACTAACTTAATATTGGGGATAAGCTCTCAAAAAAAAATTAGGCACTATGTTCTTTCAATAAATCTCAAACCATTAAGAAAATCAAGGAAGGTAAATAGCTCCTAAACAAGCTTCCTAACATTCTTCAAGCCTTTGTTCAACACTATTAGCGAGTTTTTTCTACTCAAGAGTATAATGCGATTCCTTAGTAAGTTTCTAATTCCCAATGTATTCTTGTGATTATTTTCTCACCAAAGAATATTTTTGAGAGGTTTTATTTACAATATCTAATAATAAAGATCCTAGTTTGGACATAATGGGTGATTATCTTGAGTTTTTATTTTAAATATTTAGAAAAAATGATTAACAAAGGAATATAAAATTCATACCTAAAGCAAGAGATCCTGAACAAAATTGTAACTATAAACCTATCACTTTATTTAAAGTCTCATACAAGATAAATACCAAAGCTTTAGCTCTTAATCCTAGGACTCTTCTTTCTCAATTTGTCCACCCTGAATAAACTAGTTTCATCAAATCCAAATTTATTTTAAATAATATAATTATTGTTTGGGAAGGAATGAAATGGGCTCAATATTCTCAACAATCTATAACTTTTATTAAAATTTATTTTTTCAAGTCTTATGATCTCATTGAGTGGCGTTTTATTATTGCCATGCATCAAGTGGTTGGGTTTGGTTCTCATTTTATTCATTATGTACAAATGTTGTTTGTTGATGCCTCAACCTATATACCATTAATGACCAGTAATTCAAGCCATTTGTATTTTTCAATCCATATATCAAGGATTTTATCTTGCTCTAGCTTTTTTATGTGCTTGTAGTAGAAGTCTTTTGATATTTATTCACTCATGTATTTTCTCAAACCCTAGTTAAGGGGATTTACCTTCTTAATTATCCCAACCAATTGGACAAAGAACTCTTTTTTATGATTATTTCCCCATGCTAATTGAAGATGAAGATAGTGTTAAGTAGGCCATTCAATTCCTTTAAACATTTTTTCAAGCCTTTGGCTCAACTATCCTATGGAAAAAGATATAGTTCTACATGAAATCACTTTTGTATAAGCTATGATGGTTAGATAACTTTGGAAAGAATGGATTGATCATGGGGAAGTATTTTCTTGTCATTCCCTTTTCTTTTCAAGCTTCTCCTATTTCCCTCTAGAAAATCATTATTGATGTGGTTGAGAAAAAAGGTTAATTAATATATTATCAAACCTCTTTATTTAGCTAGAAAAGTGTTAGTTGTCACTCATGTTTATTATTCCTCTTGTTGGGTGCCCTCAAAATATTCTTATTTAAAGATTGAAAATTCTCTCAAAGGATTTATTTAGTTCTCCACTTATGGGCACCAATTATTTCATCATGTTTCTTGGGAATGCTATTGTCTTCTCCACCATGTTGGTGGCCTATGTTTTATTTCAATACCATTGCAAGGAATTTCCCTATGTTATAAATGGATTCTCAATGCTCTTAAGGGGAATTAATCTTGGAAAATTCTCATCAAGAAAATCAATTCAAGTGTGCCTTCCAGATGACTAGCATGGAAAGGGTTG
Source organism: Sequoia sempervirens (assembly GCA_007258455.2). NCBI lineage: Eukaryota > Viridiplantae > Streptophyta > Pinopsida > Cupressales > Cupressaceae > Sequoia > Sequoia sempervirens. The sequence continues at coordinate 282,548,656 of VDFB02105785.1, read as the reverse complement.
GATCTTGGAATTCTCCTCACCATAAGGATTCCAATTCAAATTCAAGACACTTTTGTCATTAAAATAAATATGAATTCCCATGAGGATATTAATCCTTGCCTATTCTAGACAATAAATAAATATATTTGATGGGCTCTTATTCTTTTTGTTAAGGTTGCCTACTGGCCAAAATGACATAGACCCATGACTTAAAATTTTTAAAACGGGGCATTAGAATTTTACCAAATCTCATTCATGGAGCCACTAAGAATTTCCTTTCTTGTCCAAAGATAAAAAGAAAATTTATGTTGTCTAACCAATATCATGATACATTTCAAGTTGTTATTAAAGTTATTCCTCCCCAAATGATTCACAAAATTAGGGTCAATCATTCAAGTCTTGGAAGGATTACAAATGGCATCTTGATATACTATTTTGTAATTATAATCCTTGTAAGGAATATTTATGGATTTATTCTCATCTTCCTATGATTGGTCAATTGAATTATAGTTGGCAGCTTCAGTCTTCTCTTTACTCTTGGCATCACATATTCCATGATATATGGTTAGCTATTATTGAGCCTAAAATGTCCTATTTTTCTTGGTGTATTCTTTATCAATACCTTCCACTTGGTCCTCACTTAATGCATTTGTGAGTTCCTAATTCCCATTGTCCATTTTGTGGATAATTAGAGACTCAAGATTTATTTATTTTTATGAACTAGAGCTCAAGGAGCTTGGAATTAGATTCATAATTTTTTAGATCCTTTTAGAACTTCTCCTTTTTCATGGATGATGAATTTTTTAATGGACTAGCCTTGTACCCCTTTTAATCATACCCAGATCTAGCATGTTTAAGGGTGGATATTCTCTTTGCATTTGGAAAGATAAAAATATTGTTATTTTTGAAGATGTTCTATTGATGTTAATGTATCTCTATACACTCAAGCTATGTTTTTCTCTAATATTCTTATGAATATTCAAAGATAACAAATTTTCACTTGAGGTGGCCATCTGCAAGAGATATTGGAGCCATGGGGAAATTTCTATTGCATTTTTGTCACATTCTTTCCTCCCTCCTCTTCTCCTCCTTAAGGATATCAATGAGGTTGTAACTAGTCTTCCAAAAGAAACTATGGTTCCAAAATTTGAATCTCTAAGCCCTTTGGAAATAGATACTACCAACCATAGTTGGTTCCAACCCTCATGCATTGTTCTCTTGGTTGGAAAAATTGTGATAAGCTTCCTCTATTGGAGTTGGTCACTTCTCTAGTGTATGCTCAACAACCTTTTGAGGATACTCTTGAGAAAGAGGGTGTGTTCATTATCTAGGAGTGGTTGATGATAATTCTACTCCTGGTGATGTTTGGGAGAAACCTTATGATAAATACCCCCTCCTTCTATAATTACATTAGTTGCTTAACATTTTTATGTTATATTCAAGTTTGAGCCTTGAAATATTATCTTCCATTTGTACTTGGTCCTATTTAGAATTTGTGAGGATTCCTTCATACCACCCAGATTTTTTTAATATTATAATATCATCTATTTAGTTAATTTAAAAATTTAAATAGGATCCTTCATCAAAAAATATAGTATTGTATTGATGATTTATCATAGATAATTCTCTCAAGAAATCCATGTCGATAGATTCCAAAGTTGCATTGATATTAAAATAGGAGCGCAAAGATTGAGCTTCTTATTCATTATCTTAGAAATGTTATATGGAATGAAATACTTGATATGGCATACAATATTTGCATTCACATGAGATCATTAGAAATTTGTTGAAGTATTACTAATGTTTTGGTAATGTTGAGGTGTCTAGTTGTTTTGGAATAATGTGCCCCTTAGATGAGTCTTTGGCAAGACAAGATTTTTGGAACACAAAGATGTCCAAGCTTGTAGATAAGATATCAAACAAATAGAGATCAACAACCTATTTTCCCTGCACAAGTGTGATCACTGAAAAATAGAGATCACCAACCTATGGGTAAATGTTTTCTCAATCACAAAATTTGTGGCTTTGTGAGTCAAGCACTATGATTATCACATGGAGTAGTGGTTAATTGAGATATTAATTGGACTTATTCTTTTTCCCCTTCTTATACTTGATCGCTAGATGGAAATATTGCATGCATGTCATCCACTTCATATGTCACACTTTATTTATCTTTCTCTATGTATGCAAAAATAAAGTGGATTATGTTTAGAGTGAATGATAATATACTTATCAAATATGTAATAGCAACATTAGTTAACAGCTTGAATATTGACATACAATTCTTTGTCATAGGAGAAGTGGCATTATAATTATTTCACTAAAAAATTATAAATAGTACATGACCAAGTGGCCATGTTGTATGAGTACCACATTAAGTGCATAGTCATATGCATCGATTTGGAATTCAAAGGTGTGTACAATGTTGGGAACTTCTAAAATAAGTGTTGTGTAGAGATGTTGTGTGTGCTTGTTGAAGGTGCGTTTTTGTAGAGGTTTCTAAGAGAACATTGCTTGAGTGAACATTATTTAATTGAGTGACCATGCTATGTGAGATAACTCAAGAATGAACTTGCAATATAAATTAGTGTTTGAAAGAGCTACACAATTTATTGAGATTGTTCGGAATTGACCAATCTCAAATAACTTTGATCTTTTTAGGATATATATGAATGTTGGAGTGGTCAATGGTGTATTCTAGGTAATAGATCAGTTTGGTGCCAAGAGTGAATTTTTTGGGTTGGCTTCAACATATGTTTGTGTAAGGTACCCAATATTCTTGAGACATGCTCCTCCTAGGTCTTCCTAAATAAATATAAGGATGGCATCCAATTAGATGATGATGGAGTTAGTGAAGGGTTGTAGGATGTCATTCATCAAATGCATGAATTTTTTGGTGTATTAGTAGAGATAAAAGGTATAACCATCAATTCATGTCATCCCTCATGAGTTTTGAAATTTATCTTCCAAATATATATTTCGTTTGAACTAATACTTGATAATATCCTAATTTGAGGTTGATATTCTATGGAGCTAGTCTAGCAATTTGTCAATGAGCAATAGAAGATATCTTTTATTTTACCATGATATTGTTGAGTGTGTGGTAGTTAATGAAAATGTGTCATGTTCCATCATGTTTATGCATAAGGACTAATTGGCTACCACATGGATCACTAGGTCATAGTTTTCCTTGATCAAGTAACTCTTTGTTTTCACACCAAACTTAATTATTCTTCAAGAAAAATTTATGATATAAAGGACTATTTGGGAGAGGGCATCTAGGAACAAAATCAATTTGGATGTTTACCACATAGTATTTTATAAGACCTTTGTGTTGTTAAAAAATGTTTTTGTATCATTGCAATACCCATTTTAGTTGTTATTTTGTTGGTGAAGTCATATGTAATATTAGTGCTTGTCTCCTTCTCGACATAGGTACTTTGGGAATACCATGAGAAGAATAAACTTATTCATATATTAAATGATCTTACAACACTATTGTGCAAAGACAAAAGTTAATTTAGCTTGTGGTGTTGTCTCATGGAATTTGAAGTATCGATTGCAAACATGTATTGTGCAACCATGTGTCTTTGAATGATTGGTGTTGTCTCTATCATACACATGATCTTACAAGTAGGATGTCATAAATTTTTGGAGGCAATATCACAAGTGATGGTATGTTTTACTACATTGAAAGTGAATTTTTTGACTCAATAAATTCTCTTACCGTGCTACAACCATATTAGAGGATGGGGCTTTAGATGTGTGTTGGTGGAAAGAGATTGAACCTTAACTACATAATGTATGATGATTTTATTTTGGTTGTCATTATCATGACCTAATAATTCATATCAAAAGACACTTGCATTCCTTTAAATTATTAGTCATCATGACACCTGAGTTTAAGATGTTATGCCTTCTTATTAGTATCCTCAACTTGCTTTAGATTTGATGTGTTTTGCAAAAGTAATTATTGTAGAAAACATTTAGCATTTATGTGGGAGTTGGTGTGGTGCTGACACCATTTATCACTTTTCTTTGGCTTCTTACCCTTGTTAATATATGGTACATGCAATGAGGAAACTCAGTACAACTAATATAGAGTGGTGTGGCTACTTTTTAATAGAGTAATTTTACTTCTACACAAAAGTCTTGTAGCTAGTTTCCTATATGGGCTTGCTCTTACTTGGTAAATTATTTGTTGAATTTATACTCAGGAACTACATTTTAGTGTGAATGTAAGGTGACAATCTATTGATTTATTTGAGCACTTTGTGTTGCTCTAGAATGTTCTCATGTAGGCATGTTGATTAGTCAAGGTACTTGTTAGTGTAATCTTAGATCATTTTCTCATTAGTCTAGTGTGACTACTAGAACTTCATATATTCGTCCTCATAATGTCTAAGGGGGTAGATTTCCTCCTACATAGCATTGAAAAAAGCATCCCAAGCCTACATAGGCTAGTGGTCTCTATTGTGTTGTGCATTTAGTGTTTTCCACCAATGGGACACTAAAATAGACATTTTCAATGTTCTAAAGGAAATATTTGCATGATCAATTAAGTTGTTGCCTCTAGCTAGTGAATCCAAATATCCAACAATTTGGAGTCAATTTTTCCTTTGAACTTGGGTATATCTATATTTACTTGAACTCTTTAAAAGGATTTTGATGTTGTCTAGGAACATATTTAATATTTTTTGGGGCACACATTGACACATGAATTCACATAACTATTTAAATAGTTATTGGTGTTTGTGTTTCCAAGGCTGTATGAACAATTCTTTGAAAATTTGTTGGAATTTTAGGTATTTATTTATCAACCATTTTACTTTATTTTTTATTTTTATGTGCATTCTCAAGAGTTGAGTCGAGTTTTCAAACCTTTTATTATGTGCACATTTAAATGGTCATGAATAAATAGCATGGTTCTTATAACAGTTATTTGGATACTAGGTGGTCCAATTGATGATCTTGATGAGAAATATACAAGTTCTAATACCAATTATTTGGAAATTCAATCTCTATCCAATTATGACTTCAATGGATGAGATACAAGGCTTGGACTACTACAACATGAAAATCTAAAACTTATATGCAAATTTGAAATTAAGTTTCCTTAATATGGAATTACCATGATTAGAGCCATCTTCTTTATGATGCTAAAAATCAGCCAGCATATCATGCTTATCAACACTACCTTATATGAACTTATAAAAGCAATAAACAAAGAATAACATCACCATAAGATAGCAACATCGAGGCATAAATCAGAAACCTAAGAGCATCACACAACATATGATTTACGTGGAGAAACCCTTGTGGGAAAAAATTGCACCAAGAAGAGAGGCCAAGTATGCATTATCTTCAAATAAATGAGATTACAATACATTCACTTTCATTCTCCTCTTTGCCTCCAACATGGAAGAATTTTTGTTCCCGTGAACAACCTCTTTATGCATCAAGGTGTCCTTGTTCTTGCAATATAACTCTATATTCAATTTTTCCTCATGATTTATACATCCAAGGAGTTGATTTTATAGACTTGTGAAGACATCTTAAGCCCCAAACATGGCACCCAAAGATGACCCTTCATTCCAAACATATCTAACCCTTGGATTACCTCCTCAAAATTCAAAAGGACATCGATTTTGGCTCTAATAATTTTCCTCCAACTTGGGTATCCAAACTTGGAAATTAAACATTACATTAAATAAAATAAATGATGGAATATCAAGAGACACATGTTCCTCTTTCCAAGAACCCACTTGGAGAATACCAACAGTCACTCATTTATCTTTTTCCTTATCTTTTATCATCCCATTCTATGTTTCCACATGTGGGGAAAATAATATTAAATATTTATGTCCACAAGTCACCTTTACCATTGCTAGTGGAATCCATCACCCCTTATGAATGTAATAAAAACAATGGAGAGAATAAATATTACAACATATTTTTCAAATGCATCCTAAGTGCCTAGGGACACTTTCAAGGATGTTGGAACCATGCAATATGACATAGGATTTACAAGGTAGATAGTACCTTAATCCTAACAGATCTCTAACCTATTATCTAGCAATAAACGAGACCATTGAACATGTAAATGTAAAATAGAACCAAACAAATACATAATTTGATGTGTTGAATCTATATGGAATATATGCTACTTCTATTCAAAATAAACATGGAAAATATTTACAAAGGGTTAATATGATAATCTTCAAGTTTTTCTACCTACACAAGATGCATTATGCAAGTATTTATATACATGCATTACAACTAGGTCATCAAGTAAGTGCCACATAAATTGAAACAAGTTTCCAATAAGTATGGTCACATGGCATATGTGGATATAATGTTTCCAAATGTCAAACCTATATGGTCATTTCCTATGATACATAAGTCACCAAATATTATGTGTTAATGGTGCCAAATGTCAAACTTGTATATTGTTATTTATTTTGGTGTGGATGCCCCATGTGTCACACATGAATGATCTGGTTGGGAACAAGAATGTGTAGTGCATGTGTGTTGTACTATGTAGGAAGGCTATGTTACAGCGCAATGGTAAATGAGCACTATGAGAAAAGTTGTATGAGTATTATTGTGCCTTAGTGAATGAGCACTATATGTAGACAAGGTTATACAATACCAAGTGCATTGATGAAACCAATACAACATGCTACATTTGAATCAATGAACATTGTTCTTAAGAAAAATAATTAATTCCCTCTACTTGTACCTTCTCTACCCTTTCTCACGCATTATTGAAGGCCAATTTAGGAAAATTATTGTTCACCATTTTGTTTGGCTAATGTAGATAAAGGAAGGGAGAAAATTTGTTTTGTTTTTGATAAGATAAGTAGCATTTACAGGGTGTTGTACCCTTTCACAGAGAGCCCAGAGGGCCAAAGGAAGCTAGTTCAAATTAAATGAACTAGAAGAGAAAAAAACAGAGATAGTTGACCAATAGTTGTAGAACAACAAAACAAGGATTAGATAACCCCAAGACCAGAGGGGACCAATCTGACTCCCAGAACCTGAGGCCGCGATGAGGCAACAGATTTGGGGAGTCCCTTCTTCTTCCTTAGCACAACCGACCAAGATGGCTCATAATCGAAATCCACCGAGCGAGGTGAGGGGAGCGGAACAACCACCCCAGGCTAGGAGCCACCACGTAGTGAGGGAGCCAACGGTGAAGAAGAGGAGACATAAGCAATCAAAGGACCAACAAAGTCATTCAACGAGAGACGGGCAGGTTCTGACAACATAGCGACAACAAAAGGATCCGCGGAAGGGTTGGCCGGAAGAGGAGCCTGGAAAGGCTTTGATTCCATGGGAGCAGTCAACGGAGGGTCACCCTCCTCAGAGGAAACATCTGAAGAGGGAGAGCCAACTGTGAGATGGTCCGAGAGATCATTGTTTTGTTAATGATACACTTGAAAAGAGTAAAAGAAGTTATCTTCCCTCTTTCCCTCTCTCTAACTTTTTTGTATTGTAAAAAACAATACACTTAGTCGCGATATATTTGAAGATGGAACTAAAGTTACATCTATTAAATGATATGTTAATTGTAGGATGGATAATAAATCATAGTACATCTATTAAATCATATGTGAAGTATAGTATGGATGATAGATCATAGTAAGGTTTTAGTATTGTGCATTGTACTTCTCTTACCTTACACTTCTCTTGAAAGGTTAATTAATAGAGATGATCATGCATTATTAATTTTTTTAGTATAAAGAAACAAAATGAACTCGTATGCTTAATTAAATCATTTGTTTATGTTCTTGCATAGAATAATTGGACTCTTTTACACTATAAATGTTCATTTACTAACACATATTTTTCATACCTAGTTGGTGTCTAATGGTTATATTGCACATGACAATGACACCTATTATGTATCATGTATTTTTGCATCATAACAAGCATTGATTAAAAAAAGGATATTTTTTATTAAAATTTTGTCTATCATAAATCATGAACATTGTATAATGAGAGATTATCACCCTTTTCCTTGAATTCATTGTCAAATAGATGACTAAATTCATCCCATGTGGAAATGTATCAAGAAGCCAAGCTTCTAAATAACTCAAGAGCTTTCCCCTTAAAATACATGTAAGAGGTAATCTGAGAGGCATGTCAAGAATTGTAATATGATAAACTACACAAATATTGGCAAAATCTTCTATGTGGTCAATGGGACTAGTAAATCTGTCTCATGTGAAATATAACAGTGCTTTTAGTGTTAAAATATGGAGATCATTCTCTTGCTACAAGTTTAGAGGCTCCCTAAGTAGTAAGAAGCAAAAGGCTGAAAGGACTCCTTGAGGTGTAGGTGGAAAAGCGTTCTCATCTCACTTATGCCATACATTTTACAACATGATGAAGACAAGTAATGAAACAGAACTTTTAATAGACCGGATTGTTAACTCTGGGTCTTCTTCTTACATTCTTTAACACCAATTGTTTGAATCCAAGGGAACATAAGCTTTTCTTCTTACTCCATCATGTGTCTACTCTGCCCGCCACATATATATATATATATATATCAATTAAGGGTTTCATATATTTATCTATGAAAGGTTTCATATATTTATCTATTAAAGGTTATATATGTTTCAACTCTATGTATCGCTCTCCATAAAATAATTTGATACCCAATTCGTAAGCAATTGAAATAAACAGTTATATAAATATATCACTGAACCGTTTACGACATGTAGAGTAGGAAGTGTCATGGAGTCATATATTGTAGTTATATATATTTTAGAGATATCTATTAATGTTGTTCCAAGTTAGATAATTCATTTAAAGTTTTATCAATTATTGGTGTTTCAGGTAGTGGAGATATTAAAATGGTGTTTCAATTTATTTATAACCCTTAACGTGTGTGTATAAATGTTAATTAGTTTACAAAAGGGTTATAAATATTTATATTATAATGGTGTTTCAAGTTATATATAACCTTCAATGTGTGTGTATATCAGTTAATTATTTTTTTCTATTATAATATTTTTTCAAGTAATATATAATTGTTATCTCATATATATGTAAAATCCTTAACTGATATATTTTTATTATAATGGAATTTTGAGTTGTATATAACCCTTAACAGTTGTGTGTATATATATACATACACACATAGTCAAGGGATATATATATATGCCATTATAATATAAATATTTGTAACCCTTTATCAAACTAATTGACTGATATGTAAGGATGCCTATATATATAATATCAGTAATGTCAATGTTAAGGGTTATGTACAACTCAATATACATAAATGATATATTTTTATTGTAATGGAGTTTTGAGTTGTATATAACCCTTAACATTGACATTGAGTTTTGAGTTTTATAAATGGTTATATATGTCTTTGTATACACACACACTAAGGGTTACATATAACTTGAATTAGCATTATATTAGGAATATTTATAACCCTTTGTAAACTAATTAATTGATATACAAATCAACATAAATATTATGATATTCTTATATATGCAAACATGGGCTAATATTAAGATGTATAAATCAAAAAAACATGAACATATTAGGATTGTAAACAACATTTTGGTGAGTCACATGAGATAATTGTATTGTCAAGAACAATTCAATCAATCACATAATAGTAAATTTTATAGACAAACTTGATTCGTTCTATATAAACATATCACCTTCAAAATAATGATAAAAACAAAAATTTCATGCAATCTATCATGTTTTAGAGTGATATTTACACATGACTCCCAGATAATTGTTCATCCCTTACAATCTAACATTGTTATATCATTCAAACCATGGTGGAAAGGAGAATCCAGATGAGGGAATAGGGTTTGTTGATGTATTGTTGCTTGTTGAACCTTGCCTATCAAACAATTCATCAATGGTTGGTGTATGAGAAGTTGTTGGACTACTACATGAATAGCCCTACCTGAAACTTGTGTTAGGAATTGATGTTAGATATTGAGGGTAATGAATAGATACCAATTCCTTGAATATTGCATGTTGTTCTAGAAAGGGATTTAAATGATTACTCAAACACCTTTTCCTCTCTAACTCTTTTTTGGCCCTTTCCACTTCTTTCTCTTGTTTATCTTGTTCTCATTGAATCCTCAATTGCACCTTTTTATGTTCCTTCTCTCTCCTTTGTTGAATTCCATGTAGTGATGAATGCACAAGACAACTAAGAGGGGGGATGAATCAGTTGTACCTTAAAAATTCAAAACCCTCATACACATTCAAATCCACATTCATTCATTAAACCCTTAAATTTGTTATGATGAATTAGCATGAAAAGAAAATAGCTTAACACCATACACAAGAGAACACAAGATTTACGTGGAAAACACAAGAAGGAAAAAACCATCGTGAGAATTAGCTCACAATATAAGTAATATCAATACTGAATATAATAGGGCTCACTACCAAAAGGCGCATTTCCAAAATAGAAAAGAAGATAGGGAAGAAATGTTACATAGAGAAAATCATCTCAATGCAATAGAGAATCCACCACAATGACATCAACACCTTCACAATCTGATTGAAGAATTGTAGTCACCTTCTACTCACTGCATCCAGTAAACTAACACATGAAAGCTCGCACTGCATTACTCAATTTCACACTCTAACACATTGCACTTCACATCATTCACATCTATCTTCACATCCTTCAACAGCTCAACTCATACTTATACCATCTTCAACCTTGAAACCTTCTCCAAGGTTGGCTATGCACCTCAAACGTGTAAATTCAAATTAGGTCAGTACCAAAGCATTCCCACAATGGAAAGGAATGAAGATGAACCACACAATTCCTTATCTAGAACCCAAATCCATCTTCACATGCCATGCCACACTTCCACAAACAACTAAGCACCTTCGCAAGTAGTGTAAACACCAAGGTTGGTCAATGCCCATGTAAACACCATTAAACTTTTAAGTGCACGCTTCCTTTGATCTCACTATAACTTGTTGACAATAAATGTCATATAAACACACTCTAGAATGTTCCACAAACACCCTAAAATCTAACAAAACTCCTTTGCAACAACTTTTACCTGAAGAATGTACATGCTCGATACATCTAGACTACTTTGTCATACACTATAACTTAGAAAACCATCTTTCGAAGCACAAAACCTCAAACCCTCTTGACTGAGGTAAAATACTAACACCATCAACACACTTTCAGAATCACAAGACCTGAAACACAACTATGAAGAAACGTGGAGCATAAACATTTTTCTCAAACACCTTTGCAATACACAATCACACACTGAAAAACACAACTTTTTTTGTACAAAGATCCAACACACCAACCCTTGAATATAACACCTCTAAACACCTCTCACCATCATATCTAAATCACATAGGCAAATCTTCAACCTAGAAGAAATGCAGAGCAAAACCAAAACACAACTTTGTTAGCCAAAACACCACTGCAACACACCGTTTCCTATTTTTATCAATTTTTCTCAAAAGAACTTGGAAACCAAGCACCAGAGACACATCCTCATCATCTTTAGCACTTCATCATCCATAGACAAAAGCTTATCAAAGCAACACTAGAGGTTGACACCAATATCTTTACTAATGATAACATAATGCAACTAATCAAAGCAACAACTACTCACACTCTTGAAACTACATACATCAATCAAACATAGGCTTGTTGACATCAATGACAACACCAATTTCTCATACTTGCAGCAATCTCCCCCGTTGTCATTAATGGAAACACATGATGTGAAAAACCATCAAAGACACAATAGCTTTGAATACCAACACACTGCAACTCTTCATATTAGTTCTCTCCCTAAATAACTTATCTTTTACACCTTGTTCTCTTCCCCTTTGTAGCTTGTCTTCTTTACTTGTTTCTCTCACGAGCCTTATTACTTATTCTTTTTTCACATGTTTCTTTCTCCCCTTTTGACATCAATGACAAATGACATAATATTTGTATTGTTTATTCTCTTCCTTTGACATCAAGCAACCTGCTTATTACTAATCTAGAACACTTTTTCTTTACTGCTCCATATACTTCCCTTAGGAGCACACACCAAACTATACCAAATTTGCAACCACTGCTCTATGGCAACACACACTCTTCTATCTTCAACAATCAACAACGCTACTACCTACTCCCCTTGAAAGGTAGCCACCAACATCAGTCCAAAATAAAGAATGAATCTTAAGATCCATTGGACTGATGCATCTCCTTATGCATCTAGTTCAAATAAGGAGGGGCAATAAACCCCAACTTCTCCCGATGATACTCAAAAGTAAGATCCTTAATGAATATATCAACAATCTGATCCTTTGTAGGTACATATTCAGGCTTCTCTTAATTCTCCATAACCTTGTCTCTCAAAAAGTGATATTTGATTGAAATATGTTTTGTCCTTGAATGCATCACAAGATTCTTTGAAATAATTATTGCACTTTATTCTCACAAAAGATAGAAATAGGTTCATCATACACCACTATGATATCCTTCAATATTTTCCTCATCCACAACACTTGTGTGTAGCATGATGTTGTTGCAATGTACTCAACCTCTGCGGTAGATAAAGAAATTGAATCTTGTTTCTTACTTAGTCATCATACCAATCTACATCCAAGAAAGAATGCACCACCATTTGCACTTTTTTTGTCATAAACACAACCAACCCAATTTGCATCTATGTAAGTACTCAAAATGAAATTAGTATCCTTTGGATACCACAAGCCATGATCTGGAGTGCCCTTTAAGTATGTGAATATCCTCTTCACTATTGCAACATGTGGCTCTAAGATTTTCTTGAAATCTAGCCACAAGACAAATTGCATGCATGATATTCGGTTTAGTAGTTGTTAGATATAGTAGTCCACCAATCAGTAATTTGTACTTGCTCTGATCAATCTTAGGAGATTCATCATCCTTGCTCAGTTTGCAACCAGTAACCATAGGAGTACATACTAGTTTAGAGTCTTCCATTACAAACTTCTTCAACACCTCTTTGACATAATTTCATTGTAAAATGAATATATCTTTGTTTGTTTGATTGATTTTTAGCCCAAGGAAGAAATTCATCTCCCCAAACATAGACATCTCAAACGATTTCTACATATCTTCTACAAACTTCTTTCACATAGCTTCATTACATCCAAAAATGATATCATCAACATATACAACCACAATCAAGATTTGAACTTTCTCAATTTTATAGTAAAGATTACTATATGTGGTACCTTTATTGAATCCTTGTTGTATCAAATACTTATCCAACCTTGCATACCAAGCTCTAGGAGCTTGCTTCAATCCATATAATGCCTTCTTCAATCTGCATATCATATTTGGTTTAGCTAATAATTGAAATCCTTTTGGTTGTTCCATGTATACTTTTTCCAATTCTCCATTCAAGAAACCAAACTTCACATCCATTTGATAAACTTTGAAATCCTTGTCTGCTACAAAAACCAAAAACATCCTGATAGCTTCCATTTTTTCCACCAGATAAAATGTCTCCTCAAAATATATTCCTTCAACTTGTGAATAACCCTTACACACAAGCCTTGCTTTGTTTCTTACCACTTCTCCATTCTCATTCAATTTGTTTCTGAATACCCATTTTGTTCCAATTATGTTCTTGTTTGCAGGTCTTGGGACAAGTTCCCAAGTCTATTTCTTCTCAATCTGTAGTAGTTCTTCTTCCATAGCTTTCATCCAATGTTCATATTTGCATGCCTCAATTACTGTTTTAGGTTCAACTTCAAAAAGTAAACACAAATTTACCTCTTCTTCAGCAGCTTTCTTCTTGTTAATACACCTTTACTTTTGTCTCCAATGATCTATTCTTCAGAATGGTTTCTCTGCACATACTTAGGGGCTCTAGGGGTCATTTTCAGAGATTCTTCTTCTTCTTCAAACTACACTTCCTTTTCCTTAGCTTTTTCTCTGTAATCAGGCTCATCTGAATCATACCCATCTATCACCACTGATTTTTGAAAATCTTCATCAACCTTGACACTTGCACTCTCAACAATCTTTCTTAATCTTTTATTGTAGCATCGGTAGGCTTTTCTTTTAGTAGAATATCCAAGGAAGATTCATTCATTGAACCTTGCATCAAAATTTCCCAAGTTTTCTTCATCTCTTCTGATATAAGACTTGCTTCCAAACACTCTGAAGTATTTGACAGTAGGTATCCTTCGATACCACAACTCATAGGGAGTCTATGTTGTTTCCTTTTGCTTGAACCTTCTCAAGTATGCAAATAGCAGTATGAATTGCTTCTCTCCAGTAGACTTCCAATAGGTTAGCTTATTTCATCATAGTCCTTGCAACTTCTTTGACAGTCTTGTTTTTCCTTTCAACCACTCCATTTTGTTGAGGATTCCTAGGGTTAGACAAGTGTCTCTTTATGCCATGATTCTCACAAAAAATATTGAACTCATTGGAGGTGAATTATCCACCTCTATCATACCTCAAACATTTGATCTTCATATCCATTTCATTCTCGACCATAACTTTAAATGCTTTGAACCTATCTAGGGCTTTAGATTTTTCTTTAAGAAAAGTAACCCATGTCATTCTATAATAATCATCAATAAAAAGCATGAAATACCTGTCACCTTGAAGACTTCTTATTCTTGTAGGACCACAAAGATCTATATGAACCAATTCCAACAAACTGGTAGAAGATTGTTCTTTTCCTTCAAAACTTCTTGTTTGCTTTCCAAACTGACAATCCTTGCAGACAACATTGATAGGATTTGTAATCTTTGGAAGATCTCTCACTGCTTGAATTGAACTAATTCTTACCAAATTATCAAAATTAATGTTCTTGTGCCATAACCAAATTTCATTAATGTGAATCATGAAGCAATGGCCATCAACACCCTTGGGTTGATAAACATTTCCATCTATCCTTCTTCCAATGGAAATCATAGTTTCAGACCCTTTTTCTGATCTCACATCCATCATCCTGAAACATAAGATTGTATCCTTTGCTACACATTTTTTCAACACTCAAGAGGTTATGCCTTAAACCTTTGACATAGTAAACATCTTCAGTATTATGCTTGCCATCAAAATTGATTGAACCTATTCCACATATCTTAGCACCTGAATCATCACCAAATCTAACAAGTCCTCCATCATAATTTTCAAGTTTAAAAAAAATACTCTTGCCTCTGATCATATGATTAGAGAAACCATTGTCAATGATCCACTAGTTCTTATCTTGTCTAGCATGAAAAGCAAATACCAAAGTTCCTTCAGTCTTATCCTTTCTCTCCAGAGGGCATTCATTCACACATCTTTCAAAGTTAGTAGAAACAGATTCATCTTTTAAATCCATGAACAAACATTCATCATCATCATCTCCATAATCAGATTAATCATCAAAATACTTGCATCTTCTCTAACATAATAGCTTTTCTTAATCATCTTACCTTTGTTCTCCTTGTTTTGTTATTTACAACTCTATTTGGAAATCTTGAAGCATAGTGACCTATCTTTCCACAACTAAAAATTTTCAAAGGAAACTTACCTTTGTACTTACCAGTACCCCTTCTCATTCTTCTCACAAAGTTAGCCTCCACATCATCAAGATTCTCCTGATCTGATTCTTCAGTCTTCCCTATTTTTGCAACCTTAAAAGCAACTCAATTTTTGCACCGTTATTAGTACCAAATTCTCTCATTTCAAATGCAGCTAGAGAGCCATACAATTGATCTCTAGTATAATGATCAATCTAGATTCTGAGATTTCTCAATAGCAGCAAATTTATGACTGTAAGCTTTAGGAAAGGTTCTAAGAATTTTCTTTACCACTTTTGGTTCTTTGACTTTCCCACCAAGACCTCTAATGGAGCTAACCACTTCATCTACCCTCTGCACATAGCTTGTAATATTTTCATCTTCAGACATCTACAGGTTCTCAAATGTGATCTTTAATTTTGCATCTTAAATTGTTTGACCATATCATCTCCTTCATAAATGTGTTCCAACTTTTACCAAATTGCTTTACCATTTTTCAAATTCATAACTTTCACTAATTCAAAATTTGTAAGACTACCCAAGAGAGAATACCTTACTTTACTATTGCTTTCATAGGCCTTGAGTTCAGCTTCAGTGCTCAAACCATTTGTAGGCATAGTATATCCATCCTTAACTAATTTCCAGACATCATATCCCAGATTCTCCAAAAAGCCTTCCATCCTTATTTTCCAGAGTGCATAGTCTATTCCATCAAATATAGGGATCTCCTTCTTGTGTGCCATCCCAGATCTAACTTAAGCGGTTAAGGTTCCTTATAAGGAACTTGGCTCTAATACCAATTGATGAATGCACAATACAATTGAGAGGGGGGTGAATCAGTTGTACCTTAAAACTTCAAAACCCACACACATTCAAATCCACATTCATTCATTAAACCCTTAATTTTTTTATGATGAATTAGCATGAAAAGAAAATAACAAAAACTAAAACAACTTAACACCATACACAAGAGAACACCAGATTTATGTGGAAAACCCAAGAAGGGAAAAAACACTGTAAGGATTAGTTCACAATATAAGTAATATCAATACTGAATACAATAGGGCTCACTGCCAAAATAGAAAAGAAGATAGAGAAGAAATGGTACATAGAGAAAAGCATCTCAATGCAACAGAGAATCTACCACAATGATATCAACACCTTCGCAATCTAATTGAAGAATTGTAGCCACCTTTTGCTCACTACATCTAGTAAATTAGCACATGAAAGCTCGCACCACATTACTCAATTTCGCACTCTAACACATTGCACTTCGCATCATTTGCATCTCTCGCATCTATCTTCACATCCTTCAACAACTAAACCCATACTTATACCATCTCCAACCTTGAAAACTTCTCCAAGGTCAGCTATGCACCTCAAATGTGCAAATTCAAATTAGGTTGGCATCAAAACATTCTCACGGTGGAAAGGCATGAAGGTGGACCACACAATTCCTTAGCTAGGACCCAAATCCATCTTCAGAAGTCACGCCATGCTTCCACAAACAACTAAGCACCTTTGCAAGTAGTGTAAACACCAAGGTCAACTAATACCCGTGTAAACACCATTAAACTTTTAAGTACACACTTCCTTTGATCTCACCATAACTCGTAGACAACAAATGTCACCTAAACACACTCTAGAAAGTTCAAAAAATATCCTGAAATCTAACAAACTCCTTTGCAACAACTTTCACCTAAAGAATGTACACACCTAGTACATCCAGACTACTTTGCCATACACTGTAACTCAAAAAACCATCTTCCAAAGCACAAAACCTCAAACCCTCTTAATTGAGATAAACTACCAACACCATCAACACACTTTCAAAATCATGAGACTTGAAACACAATTGAAAAGAAATGTGGAGGAGAAACATTTCTCCTAGACACCTCTGCAATACACAGTCACACACTAGTGAACACAACCTCTTTTGTACAACGATCCAGCACACCAACTCTTGAATATAACACCTCTAAACACCTCACCAACATATCTGAATCGCACATGTAGATCTTCAACCTAGAAGAAATGCGGAGCAAAACCAGAACACAACTCTGTCACCCAAAACACTGCTGCAACACACTATTTCCTATTTTTATTGATTTTTTTCTCAAAAGAACTTGGAAACCAAACACCAAAGACACATCCTCATCATCTTCAACACTTCCTCATCCATAGACAAAATCTTATCAAAGCAACACTAGAGGTTGACACTAAGGGCTTTACTAATGACAACATAATGCAACTAATCAAAGCAACAACTGCTCACACTCTTGCAACTACAGACATCAATGACAACATAGGCTTGTTGACATCAATGACAACACCAACTTCTCATACTTGCAACATGTAGCTCAATTATTTTTCGTTGAATCTATTTTTCCATTCTCAACTACTACATTTCTCTTGTCGTAATCCTTTCAACCTTCCTTTGTTCCATTTGTTCTCTCTTCCTAAGTTGTAACTCGTGGGTTTCCTTCTTCCTCTCCTCTTGCTTCATTAATAGCTTCATGTATTAATTTATGGTGAGGAGTTGATATTGTTTGTTCAATCAAATCCCATAGTCAACTTGATGGTTCAACATATCCTTCACTAGATGAATAGGTAGTTTCAAGAATTGAGTAATGTTAGAATTGATTTTACCTCCCAATGGCTTATTGAATTCTTGTTTGTTTGCAGCTTGCACCTCACTAACATTTTCCACTACCTCCTAACCTCCTAATTTAGTAACTTCGCAATCTCCACATTCAGTATAGAAATGTACGAAGGAAGATGAGCTCATGGTGTTTGGTGGAGATGACAACAGAAGATTGTATCCACATTCAAGTAAACACCAAGATTTGCAGCCCCTTCAACAACCATGATGGTTGCTTTTGTTTAGTGGGAAGAGAAAGTGCCTCTTCCACATTAGTATATTGGTCTAGAAAAATAGGCATTTCTATTGGAGCACATATTTCCTCAATCAATGGGTCAACTCTTTTATCTATAGGTTTTACATGTGTCCCTTCAACCTCTGAATGTGGCTTGTTAATACTAGATAGACTTAAAATATTTTCTATAGGAAAAGCATCCTTAGGGGCAGTGAATTCAATTGTGTCACTTGGCCACATATCATCCATTAATACATCTAGGTTGAGGGGCCAAATATTTGTCCTCTTAAAACCAAATTTTATGTTATCAATAGTCAATGTTTTTTGAAATGCAATACTGCCAAATGTTGCCAACTCTGCCCTTTTAATCTCTCAATTGGGATATTTATTCATCGATGCTACTCTTTCACTCTTAAATGTCTTGAAAGATAAAAAGACACTTGCATCTAGTGGCTACAACTTGTGATATGTGTGGGCTGGTAGGGTTTAGTAGGTCAATACCAAGTGACCTTGCCTCTTGAGTAGTTGTGAAGGCTACATGGCTTCCATGATCATCAAATATCAAAAGGTGTCTATTAGTGGGTGAAACACCCCCAAGTACAAATCTTGCAAAATGGTGCAACCATTATTGACAAATAGATCTTGTCATTCATGCATGGGGTTGAGCAACCATGCATGCACCTAGTTCACAATCAAAAATATAATTTGTTATTTATTTCTTGTTCTTAAACAAGTAAAAACTAGGAATCATTTTATCCAACTACATTCACACAACATAAAAAAATTATCCACTCTTAGCTCTTTGGTATAATATATGAAACACTTTTGTTTCCTTTTTTGGCAAGCACCCGCATTGCCCCATTTCTACTAGCTTGAATGGCAATATCATCATACTTTCAAATCTTACAAGGACCATATGGATTAGTTGCATAAGCCCTTGACAATGTGTCATAGAACATTGTAACTGTTGCATGCCTCAAATTCAGTGCCATGTCTCTATCAAGTCCTTCTACTATCCTCAAAGTAAGATCAAGATGTTCTTTGAAACTTGTCCACCAAGATTTACTAGGTATTTCATCCTTGAATAGATTTGGCCTTGTTTGGCATATTTGTGCTACTTCATCCTTTGAATTGACTATTTCAAGCCCATGGCCAACTACAATCATCTCTTTGCACCATTCAACAATGTTTTCCTCTTTTTCTTCATTCAAAATAGTGGGGGGACTTTTCCTTTTGGTTGTAGTTACACCAGTCAACTAATTTGTCATTGTGGTTGTTAAAAGTTTGCATTTCTTTGTTTCCCACCTCGTTGAATATCCATTGTCTTCAAAATATCTCATGGTGTCTTGCATAACATCGGTCAACCACTCTCACTGCATTGAAATCTTCTTTGATGTAAACAAATGCATTCACTTGGATGAATTTCAAGTGGTTGTGTAATGGGAATAACTTTGTCCTCTTCACATATTTGTAGCCTAACACCTCTCTTATGCAGAGGGAGTGTTGTATATACTCTCTTTCCACCTTACCTAGTTCTATCTTGGGTTTTGTTCTTCATTTGCAATGAAGCATTGAGTGATGTGTGTGTCTATTGTATTTACTAGTAGCTACATATATGTTTATGATTCAGACATTTCACTCCTTTTAAAATAGAATTAACATGCATGTCATGTTTATGATTCATATATTTATGCATACAATAGGGAGAGCATGTTTTACAATTTACAACCCAAATGGAAACATATGATAGTGTACAAATATAGGGGAGAGGGCCTAGTGATGATGTGGGCTATGTTGCCTATATTAAATGTTGGTATATAATACCATTAAAGAGTCACTAGAATAGAGATATTCAAAACCCATGACAAATACAAAAGAATATACAAATTAGTTAACTATTCCACTAATTGTTTAATGGTATTTCTATATAGAAACATGAAATATAAGAATCATAAACACCATTGAAATGTGGTCCTTAGAGAATGCTCAAAGAAGTGTGATGCAAAGGACTGAAAGCATCTCAAACTAATTGCAATGTGAATCCAATCTAACTGTAATGAATTTGCAAATGGATGGGTTGGTGAAGTACATGTGTTGTAAAAGTGCATTCACTATTGTGTATTATCATGGCGGTGAACAAGTAAGCCCCGAACATGCATCTACAATTTGTCCATGCCACAAAATGCCTTGACTAATACTGTATAAATTTATGTATATTCCTATATATGAATCATAAACAACACCCTAGAATTCATATTGATGTGTTATTTATTTTAGATTTCAAATTACCTTTAACCAACAATAGAACATGTTCATTTAGGTGTATGTATAAAATGTAAACAATAATGATACATGGTATTAAAATCATATTTCAAATCACTTTCTACCATTAATTTCAAATTCATTCCAATTTAAACATTCTCACAGATGCTCTCAAATCAAACTAATACCTAGTATGAAATGTCTGTGTACTTATATTTCTAAAAGAAAGCATGACATATATGAATCATAAACATATATCCAATAGTAAAAACATGCTTATTTGGTTGTGTATACATTGTTAGAACTCATATTTGTCGTATTTCATATAAAAACGTAACTTTCTCTATAAAAACATGTAATATTTGTAGCATAAACATATATCCATTTGTAAAACTTGGTCATGCACTTGTGTGTATGAAATGATTACAAATATACATATGTTTGAACTGAAATAGGTTTGTTTAAAGTTGTAACAGATGTGTTTAAAGTTGCAACAGGTGTATGAAAGTGTGAAATCTGCAATACATAATAGAACTTGTATTCATATGCATGATAGTCATTTGAGTATTTTTGTTATTTATTTGGTTATATTTTGTTGTCTTGATCTGTGTGGTTACATTTCATTGGTTGATATTCAAATTAAATGCATTTGATTGGGTAATATGTGGAGCAAGTGGAAGGATTTGAATTCATGGAGGAAATTCCTATTAGGTATAGCTGAAATTAATGATAGAAGTGATATGAAATCTAATTTGAATACCACATATCATTCTAATTTGAGAGGTGTTGTATGAATGTTTGAATAGGGTTGGCATGTGAATTAATAGTAGATGTGATTTGAAATGTGAAATTAGTAGCATTTATAAGTCTGATTGGAGAGGTGTTGTAAGAATATTTAAATTGGGTTGGATTTGAAGGTAATCAAATGAGTTTTTACAAGCCATGAAATAAATAGCACATATCATTATGAATTCAAAGGTGGTGTTTATAATATTTGTATTGTTATATTATTTTATAATTAATAATGATGAGCTTGAGAACAATTTTTAGTGATTGTAGGCTTTATATGGAGTAAATGAGTGAGTACTCGGGCATAGTGGAACAAGAAGTTGGTCAAGCAAGGTTGATAAGTGAAAAGTTATATTTGTAATAGTGTCATATGTATTTGCAAGTTGGACAAATGTAGTGTCAAAGATAGAAGAAATGTAAACTCCAACTATTCATGTCATATCACCATTTTAGTAAAATTGATTTTATATTGGAAATATAAATATTTATTGGCTCTCACCTATATTTGGCAAAATGGACAGTAATTTGCCCAACCTTGAATGGATCTATACCTAAGTTAATAGGTACTTATGTTTTCATATTATAAAGAATATTTTTCAAAAAAAGGAGCCTATCCTTTTCCTAGCATTAAATCATATTTTGTTAACAAGTGGGGCCCAAGCAATCCATTCCTATCCCCACAATAGGAGCTCACACCACCATTGAGCCCTCTCCCCTAGCCATTGGATCAACTTTAATTTTAGAAAACAATGACAAGCGAGGCATTAGAACTATCAAAATTATAAGACCCTTAAAAGTTACCAGATTGCAAAGTGTAAGTAACGACAAGCAATCAACATTGGTTAGAAACTTATGTAAGGTCTGGATTTGGCAAATCATTAAATTCATTATTGATTGATGGCAAGCATGTTTTTTATTAAGGTAAGCAAGGATTTTGAAGGGGCCCAAACCCTTGTACAAAAGACCATAAAAATAAATAAAACAAGAAACTAGGGTCCTGAGACATTACAAAGTTGCCAAAGGAAAAACAAGCCCAAGCTAACCAAATACAACAAAGAAATAGAAAAACCAAAAGAGAGGAACATCAGCAACCAAGTTGCTAAGAACAAGTGAATGAAAGAGTTGGGACCCCTAGAGTCCCTCTTACACAATATCAAGCCTAGAACGGGTTGGCCTCTCGCCCAATACTCAAACGTGAGTTTGGTAGTGATATAAGAAGACCTTTCTTCCTCCTTACAACAGTCCAAGTGATATCAACATCCAAATTCTCAATATGAGGAGTAGGGAGGATTCCCCCATGGAGAGTCTATCAGCATGCGAGGAGAGAACCATAGAATAGCAAGGTGAAGGTTGGCCATACACCACATGAGCATCTAGAATTGGTTCAAAGTGGAGGGAAAATTGGGTTGTGAGGTCAAGGTAGGAGATTCCTCAATAGGGTCTAAAGGACACATCAAAGTTGTGTCGAAAGCAAAGGACTTGTCCTCTTCCTAAGAGGAATCATCCTATGGAGAATCAAGAGTATGAATAGTTAAGTGATCTTTGTTAGCATCCTTCCACAATGTAGCAAAGGCCTTGCAACATGAGAGAGGACAATTTGTAGCTAGGTGACCAATGGAGAAGCATCGATGACATTTGAAGGGGAGGCCCTTATAATCAAGAGATTGAGTTCAAGGCCTATCCCCAACCATCAAAACCGCATCCCCGTGAAGAGGCTTAGAGATTTCAATATCTACCAAAATGTGAGCAAAAGTAGTGGTCCATGTAGGAAGTGGAATCATCAACTTTCAAGAAATGACCAATAGAGTTGTCAATGTCCTCATAACATGAAACCTCCCAAAACTGCAAAGGGGTTTGAAAGTCGAACCCACACTAAACGCACATTTAATGGCTTGACAAGAGGGTTAGAGGAGGTTGTCCAACACTTTATTTGAGACAGTGCTCCCCCCAAGCCCACAACTTGCTCAACACCAAATTTATGTCCTCAAAAGAGGCAATGAAAAACCCTTAACATAAGGGAAGAGCTCAATCTTACCCACCACAAGAGGTCTCCAAGAATCCATCACCAATGAAAAAACCCTTAACACAAGGGAAGAGCACAATCTTACCCACCACAAGAAGTCTGCAAGAATCCATTACCTACTTGTGAAGATCATGAAGATAAGGCCAAAGATTGAAGAATTTGCACACTAGACTCCTATGTAAGTAGAAGTCTTCATTTTCCATCACATCCTAGCCACAAACCACCACTAGGGATGATTTGGCACAACAAATAGGATGAGATTTCTCCCTCAAAAGGTGAGAAACACCAAAATCAGCCACCTTACTAAAGCTACGTCCAACAACAGACTTAGGCACCAAAGGGGGGGCACTAGTAGCAAAAGGCTTAGCCACACCATTGAGAGTGGCAATAGAGGAACCAAGGAGAGGGTTGCAAATAACCCTGATACCACCTACTGCAAGAGGTGAACAAACCCCAGGCTTGAGCACAACACCAACTCCAAGGTCAAAAACGATAGGCAATGCACTAGAAGCGGATGGGGCACCAACAACAACAAATAAACACTTGATAGGCGATACCGCAATTGTAGTAGACCACACACCAACAACAAAAGAAAGTGACAACAAATGATCTCATGATAGACAATGCACTAGAAACAAGAAGCACACCAATGGTGGATGAAACAATAGCAAACGACCTAGAGAAAAATGGCTCACCAACAACAAATGCAATGTAACCATGGATCCCTGCAACAAACAACGAATAGGCGAGAATAAGAGTGTGAGAACCTATTTCAAAATCTATAAGTATTATCATGAAAATTACAATAAGCTTAACAAAGTTTTGAGATGTAAAGCTTTAGGCTGTAGATAGCCTCTATAATGCATTTCTTAGAAATAATAATGATATACTACACCTTGCTAACAACATAAAAGCACCTCTCATTGACTTTTTTTTATTGAAATAATTGGATTACAAATATGTATTATTTTTTGTAGTAGATTACAATATGATGAGCATATATCTAAACCAAATGCCATACTTCAATTAAGAAACCACAAATAGGGGATTATATCCATCAAAGTCACCCAAGGGTCAAACCTAGCCCAATCGTGCCTTCAAGAGTTTGAACCTGAGTGGATGACAATCAAGGAACAGTCCATCATCCTCACCAATTTGATCAACCAATTGAACTACAGCCCTTTAACATCTTACATACTTTTGTTGCTACCAAAAATCATGTCAATAATGGTCATTTGTATATCCTTTTGGAAAGTATTGTGCATACTACTATTTTTTAGAGTATTGATTCAAGATCACAGTGTTATAGTTAATTGGTTATTGAAATCACTCTTAGAGCAAAGTGTGATCATACCAACATTAGTGCATCGAGTCCCATCAGAACTCTGCAATTAAGCATGCTTGGGCCGAAGTAGTATTGGGACAGTTGACCTCTCGAGAAATCCTGATATTGCACCTTTTTTATTTGCCGGTAATGGTAGTGTGATTGTTAAATTATGGTATTATGATTCTTGCCACCAAAGTTCAAACCCCTGCTCAGATATTATTGAGTGTTCATATTGAGAATGAGATCCCCCATATGTGGCCTCACCAATTATAACTTTCAATAAAAAACATTTACCCCCAAATTTTAAAAAAAAACGCAGTTAGAGCAAGATTTGGTTTTAGACAAAGTTATCACGTAAGAATGGGTGCGATTGCCTGGTGTGACAAGTTACTGAGTTTAAACCTGTGATGATGTGCTCAATTCCCTTGAGGGATGACGATAGGGCCCCCCGATTGTGACCTAGGTTTGAACAACACAAAAAATAAAGTTGACATGCCTCTGACGATTTAAAGAATGACTCGCACAATCAATAAATATCCGCCCTTTTTGTTGGGAGTAGCGCATCTCACACTCCCTCCACATATCCCCCAACTTATATTAGAAAATTTTGAAAAAATAAATTTGACAGTATCATCACTGGAAGATCAAGAAATATTATGAGATTGGTCTAGAAAACATTAGACATGTTACGATTCTTACTTTATTCAACATCGTTCCCATGAAGAAAACAAGTCTGCTGATGCATTAACTAATTATGCAATTGAACACATCATCAATGAAAAGAAAATCGCATCAGCTGGGATAAGAGAAGATGATTTGGACTAAAAACATCCACAAAATGGCACTTGAAATACTTTGAACCTTAGGATTTGGTGATACGATGCCTGCGTGTCCAAGAATGCCACTGGGGCTTGGGAAGATATTCCCACTTCATAGTAGCTGAAGTGAACGTAATTTCTGAAAATTTAATATATGGGAGCAAAACCCCTAGTCTGCATTTATGAATTTTATCTTATTTTTTAAATTGTAGAACAAAATGCTAAATAACGGTTTAATACAACTTTCAAAGATTGTTTTTGAAAATAATGATGTAGTTAAGATCTACTACACCAAATCTTCCATCCAAAACTATCTACAGACTTTTACTTGGATACCTATCAAAAGACTTGTATTTTAGGAATTGAGGGTAATAGTGAAGATTATATTCCATATTGTTGATCTTTAGCACTCGTAGCTGTTCTAAAAAATTGCTTTTGGATAGAAGTGTTTGATAATTATTCTAACGATTGTTCAATATGATGGAGATGAAATGTGACTACAAAAAGGTGAATTTGCCCATTCGCAAAAAAT
Source organism: Sequoia sempervirens (assembly GCA_007258455.2). Classification (NCBI taxonomy): domain Eukaryota; kingdom Viridiplantae; phylum Streptophyta; class Pinopsida; order Cupressales; family Cupressaceae; genus Sequoia; species Sequoia sempervirens. Next base: position 282,522,510 of record VDFB02105785.1, on the reverse strand, counting down.
GTTGCCAGACCGCATTCACTAAGAAAAAGAAAAGGATAGTAATGTTTCTAAAGATGGATTATTGAAAACAGTCAAATACGGTTAAACAGTAACAAATAGAAACAACCTATAAATATCTACTTGGACAAGTACATTAGCACATCTTCGCACTGCATTGATATGAAAATCTTTATTTCAAATGCTAATAATAGAGCATTAAGTTAACTTAATTTGTAAAGCAGTCTAACTATATATATATATATATATTGATCATTTTAATGTGCGCTTTGCATCATCCTGCCTAACCGCGGATTCACTCAAGCAAGTAGAAGTCAGGGGGGTGAGATAAGTTTGGGTTTCTGCAAGGACACAAACTCTTAATATACCATTTAAGTAATGGCTAAATAAGTTAGTTAAAAAAATAGTAGTTCTAGAACATATGGCAGATCCAAATGGAAAAAAACGAGCCATTCATTGAAATCTCATTAAATTGATTAGCAAAGACTGCGCCAAGTGCTAGTAGCTGGACAGTAAATTATATTCCCTGGTTCATAAGAATATTAATTCGTAGACAAGTAACTGAAAGCTAAGAAAGCAGAATATAGCTATCTCATATCTTCCTCACAAGTTGCATGAATATTGTAATGGATGGAAAATGTATTACATCAAATATGGTGCATAACACAGCAACAACTAACATAAACATTCTACAAATACAAATCTAAAAGAATCAAAAATCATTATATACCTTACTCTACAACTTACATCTAAATAAGAGGTTATTTTATTGTTGGGCTATATCTGTATGCAAAATTATATGTTCCATGGTTTAAAACCTCAAAGTAGAAGCCACTACCACAGTGGGTATTGAAGTTGATATAATAATAGAAGAAATCAGTTCAACCAGCTTAAACTTTGAAAATGACAAAACTGGTGTAGATATCAGCATAAAAATATTTCACCAACAATTTACAATAACTCTTATTTAAATGATTCAATAACAATTGTCCCATTCTTGCTCCAGGTTTCCTTAAAACAGTATCAGTGATGAGACATCATTAGGCTGTTGATAAAGCTAAAGTTTTTGGAGCACAACTGAATTGATCAACCCTGCTTGCTCAATTGTCTGCATTGGATCATTCAATGGCTTTGGAGGAAAACCCATTGCTTGGAGTTGATATGTTGAGCTACCTCCTGGCCTTGCAGCATCAATAAATGCCCGAATATCAGCAATTGTGTGATGGTAATTGAAGCGAGCTACCATGCGTGTCCCATCAGACAAGCGAAGCTGAATAGATGTGGACGGCTTAGAATCGTCTACTGTAAGACCACGCAATGGCTGACTGCTAACTGGCTGTGATCTTGAAGGTATACTGGGTGCAGGGACTGATGAGCTGGAACCACCCAATGTCCTCCCAACACCTTGAAAAGGTGTATATGCTTGTTCTTGAACCTGCAAGCCTCTTCTTGTTATATAATATTAATGAAAAAAACAACCTGATCTGATGCATATGAAGCAAGATAAGGACACAAAAAATAACAAATATTATAAGGAATGAAGACCACAAGGTTCTTTATAACCATCTTTAAACCTCACAAAGCATTGATATTCATGCAAGTAAAGAATTGAAATTCAAAAGCCATGCAAGACAAAATCAGTGAGCCATAAAATATCAAACCCAAATTTTATTCTTAAAAAAATGATAGCATGTGTTTGAAAAATTCCAGGTAAGTAAAACATACAGGACAGTCATCTTCTCTCCTTATCAGATTCACATGTACTGGAACCCTCCTATCTGCTGGCTCCAACTCCTTAGGACATTCAGACTTCTTAATACTCTGCAGGGACATATTGTCAGGCCTGTTAAAAACCAGTTTTCATTTTACACTTTTTTTAATCACATTGGACATGGTTTCAATATAGCCAAAACGTGATCATTACACATACCTTAAATGTTATTAACTTATTAATAAATATTCAGGTTATTTCATATTGACATAAAGTTTATTTTCCATAATATGAATCAGTGCATACCTCCAGGAATGGTCCATTCTCAGGGTCATCAAGTCTCCGCAAAGGACCATCACCAACAGTAAATCCATTCCTCCAAAAGGTAATGTTGTGTACAATAGGCTCTGGTGGTCTGGGAGCACTTGGGACAGTCTCTCCTGAAAGCAACCTCCCAACGCCACTAAAGACTCTTGAGCTGGATGATGGTCGAAGTTGATCAGGAGCCACTTCCATAGCTCCAACCCTTCTAGCCCCATCAAAAATACTATCCACATCATTACCCCCTTTCGATGGATCCTGTACAAGCATGCCACTGCCAAAGGATTCCAACAGATTATAAGGTAAAAACAATTAATTGGTCATAACATAATGAATGAAAGATTGAAATTGGTAAACGCTTGGTTGTTTGGTGTTGTAAAATGAAGTTAACTAAACCCAGGTAGATACCATCTTTCTTTGCATTAATATACTTGAAATATAATCATAAACAGAAATATAACAGTAAATACAACAGTAAACTATCAACTATCAGAATTTTGTACTCAAAATAGATTAAATGCAAAAGCTGGAAAATGGAAACTAGAAGTAGATTATGTTGTGAATATAAAACTTGCTGGAAATGGATTCTGAAGAAGGGTTAAATGATTCCAGATAAGTTACAGCTTTCTAGCATCAACAGGGAAAACTAACATTTGGTCTGGGAAACCTATGCCAGGCACTAGAGTTGGAGATGGGCACTCCTGCAGGTCACAGACACTACTTGGACGCCAGTGTCAGACATTTTGCAGTCTGGCACCAATGTCTGTCTCCCGGAACCTTGAAACTTTTTGCAGATGCTCTCCCTCGTGTCTGGACCCCTGTTTAACCTATAAGACCTCAAGAAACTTCTCTAATACCCTGAATTTGATACTTGAATGTCTGAATATCTTAAGGGGAGAAAAACAGGGTTTTGGCTATCTAGGAGACTGCCACAATCAGTCCCCTAGGTGGTATGCTTCAACCTCAACATTGACCTTGGTCGGGATATGAATGTATGCTTCATATGTGAGGTGTTTGTGGTGTGTGTAAAGGTGTTAAAACTACCAAAAATCTTAGGAGGAGATCTATTGCATTGGTGGTGTGTGCTTGTGCAATTGAGGTCAAGATATGAGATAGAATGTCATCATATGTTAAAAAAGATCAACAGGAATTGAATCTGCAGCAAGAGCCAGGAAATAAAACTGAGAAAAGGGGTTAGAAAAACACTTTTGATATGTAATATTATGATAGAAATAGATTTTGGAGGGGGTAATAAATGGTTCTTGGAAAGTTTCCGCTTTCTAGCAAATAAGAACACCAGTATTTGGCCTAGACATCTCTTCAGGATACCAGATCTGAAGATGGGCACTCCTGTAAGTAACAGACGCTATCTGAGTGCTAGTGTCAGATGCTTTTGCAGTCTGACGTTGGTATCCCACTTTTACAGTCTGGAAGTGGTGTCTATGTCTCCCAAAGCCTTGAAACTATCTGCAAATGTTCTCCTCCATATCTAGACCCCTATTTCACCTATACCACCTCTAGAAATTTCTCCAAAGACCCGATTTTGATACTTGAATGGCCAAATATCTGTAGGGGAGAAAAATTGAGGTTTGGCTATTTAGGAGACTGCATCAGTCGATCCCCTAGGTGGTATGTTTCAACCTCAACAATAGCCTTGGTAAGGATCTGAATGTGTGCTTCCTATGTGAGGTGTTTGTGGTGTGTGTATGATGTTACAACTACCAAAAAACCCTGGGAGGAGATCTATTGCTTTGGTGGTGTGTACTTGTGCAATGAGAATCGTGATAGAGTAAAAAGATTAAGAAGGATTTAATCTACAACGAGAGTTTTGGAGAGGATATCTTGGCAACAATGGAAGGTTTGGTGTATAGGGTTTGGAATGGGAATCTTAGAGAGTGTAGGAGAGGATTAGGAGTAAAATACAGATCCTAGAGTGAAGGGAAAAGCTTGAGATCCAAAAGGGGAGCTTCAACCATGGGGAATCTTTAAATTTTCAGCCGTGGAGGATTGTAGATGGATAGTGGATATGAAAACTTAGTTTGAATTTTTTGGAGAGCAAACTTAATATGTAGAGTGTTGAATGAATAAAAATATGAGATCATCTCCAACTGGAAGTGATGATGACATTTTTTTTTGCATTTAGGTCAACATACTCATTGGAGAAAAAATTTAGGGTTATAGGCTCATTTAAAATTTCCAGTTTCCAAAGTTAACCCAAACACCAATATTTTTGGTTGTACATGTGCCTGAAACTAGCGTTTATGGCTGCATACGTGTCCTTTTCTGAATTTAGTCTGAAACTTCAAGGGTAGATTTTAGGGGTTTGGTAAGATGTAGGAGTGTGACAAATGTAGGCCAAGAAATAGGCAAAATGAGTCCTAGACATCTCTACAGGGATGTGCACTAAAATCAGTGCAGATGCATAAGGTGGAAGATTATAAATTAGGCAATTTCCAGCTTTCAAACCTGGAAAACCTCTGCCAGGCAGCTTCTGAGATTTCAAACCGATGAGATCACATTGGGAGCATGAATCACAGGTGCATGAATAATTGACCTCTTTCAACTTAGCACCAAGGACTGAGTCACAATTCCAACCTTATCCCTTTAGAGTGTCACAAGGTATTGCATTCAACAAGACTTGATCCTTGGTGGGCTCTTTCTGAGCTATTCAACTTCATTAATAGACCAAAGGCCACTTAAACTTCAAACCAATGTTTCAACTGAGCACCAATGCAGAAACAGCGAGTATTCTTTGCTAGTAATATTAAGCACATCTAGTTTCTAACCCATGAGCTTAGATGCAATTAAGAAAAAGAAACACGACAATTTTATCCACTAAGATAGAGTGCACACAATAACCTATCACTGATTGGATGTCACCTACAGCCAATATTTAAATATTTTTTAATGAATGATTTTCTTCGAAGGCCACGCATATATATATAATAGAGAGGGGCCAGAAGGGATTGTTTTTGAATTGTGAGATGATTGTATCATAGTTGAAAAAACCCACCAGTTACTCACAAAACTCACTACTACTTGGGAGTCAGTTTGAATCAGGAGTAACTCATTGATTACCGAGTGCTGCTCATAAAACATCTGACTGTTACGGGTGCTTATTTCTGCTACTGCTCCCCAAAAGGCCCTTTTTATGCTTTTTAAATGCTGCTCCTGCTGTTCTGGTTCAGAAGATGCCTCTTTATGCATTTGGAAGACTCAAACAACTGCCTTTATTCTGCTATTTGCTGCTGTAACTGCCTTTATTCTGCTGTTACCTGTTGTAAAGGGTAATAAATGTGAAATAACAGTCATTTTACCTTCTATATATGGCATTTTTTCTCATAATCTGATCTGGTTGGCCCTGATTCTGCCTTTCTACAGCTAGGTCAGACCCCTAAAAACATGTTTGTTTTTTCTTTTGAAAATTCACTGTAGTGTAACAAGTTGATATTTATCGAACTCAATTTTTCATTTATGCTGCGTACTTAACTCTAAATTTGATCTCTATATGAAGGAACTCCTTAAATAAATAAATCCAGTAACAAGCATATTTTTGAATAATATTTTTACAAATTTATATGATTTTTTAATGTTTGGAATATTTGCCGAGTTATTGTCCAAGTTTTTGCCCAGTCTGAGTTTTTTTTTTTTTTTAAATTGGGTAAGCTGAGTTATTGCCAAGTCCAAGTTTTCAACTATGGATTGTATTACACTTGTCTAGATTCTATAAAAAGCCTGATCAAAAAAAGATTAGAGACACCTTTTGGAAAAAATAAGCATACTGACTCTGCTATTAGAGTAAAATCACATCTGCAAGAAAAAATCCATTGCATTATGCCTTCTATGAGTAGCTACAAACCATAAGAATCCTATCATGTCATTTATTTGTACAAAGCTTCTAGACCAACCATTTCAAAACATGCTAACCTAATTCCACAACTTACAAGAAACGATTTTGGCAAGAAGAAAAATTTATCAAGACAATAGTCGGACCAAATACTTCTTCGAGACCACCATAAGCACCCTAATTCTACTACTACAAGAATGAGAGGTCCACATATGAAATATTCTAGACCACAATTAACAAGAGTTGTGCCATTAAGCAACCAAAATTTACAAAGTGCAACAAGTTTGGATGTAACATACAATTCTTATGGAAACAAATGGCATTAATTATTGATTTAGTCGTCTTTTTCCATGAATTGCAGTTGACAGGAACCCATCTCTCATTAGCTTGAGTATTCCACTTGGCATTCAGAGTTTATGGCAACGCTCACAATGGTCAAGCATTGGGATCGGAATTTACATTAGAATTCACATACAATTCTTATGGAAAGAAATGATGCTAAATATTAAGTTAATCTTCTTTTTACATGAAATAATTTCTTGGAGCTTGGAAACAAGTTGAGTTTGAGAGCTCCACTAGGCATTCGTTGTGCAAGACAATGCTCACAGTGGTGAAGAATGGGGATGGTAACTAATGGAGGAATAATTGATGTACACCTGTCAGCTGAATGGTTGAGTAGTTTCAGATGTTTGTTCTCCTTAAAATAGAAACTTTTGCAACAGCCCTGTTTAGTGTTCTCAGTAGACACAGTTGAGTGGAAGTTGTTTTTGTTTAATAAAGGGACTGCTAGTCTTTAAGGGAGTTAACATATATTTAGAGAGACGGATGAATAAAAAGAGATAAGACTTTGATTGTGTATTTTACAGACTCCTAACCACTGCTGTTCACTCGCTGCTCTTGGCAAATTTCTGTTGACTGTATACTTTATCTTTAGTACATAACAACTGTCAATTCTTTACTACATGATTTAAATTGGTTTAATAGTGATGAAGTTGACATCAAAGTAGGTTGCAGGATTTGGGCTGTACTAGTTGATATCAAAGCATCCAAGGATACTGGGAGTAGGGACCTTGTGGTACAACCTTAGCTATTATTAAGAAAGAGTATTGAATAACTGAGAGGAGAGTTGTGGTGATGGCTATGGATGTAGAGGTGGAGTTGTTACATAATATGACAGAGAGGATAACCAAGTTGGAAAAATAACTAAGACAAAGGAAGAGGCAGAAGCAGACAAAAGCAACAGAGGTTGCAAAAATTGGAGTTTGAGTTGGAGGAATTATGATGGATGTTGGAGCAATATGAGCCAGGCAATAAAAAATTAAAGAAGCAAACCAAAAATAATGGGAAAGCAAAAAAAGAAAAGAAAACTTAAGCAAAGGCATTCAAGGGTTGTGAGATGATGAAAGAGATGGTGGAAATAAATACCCACCTTTTGAGCAAGAGCTGTTATAGAGAGAATAGACTAAGTCTAAGATTGGCCAAAGGATAGACCTGCCAAAACAGAGAAAGATGAAATCCCTTGAAGAGTTGGCAGAATTATCAGTTGATGGTTGGGTGATGGTCATGACCCCTATATGGATACCCTTCCCTCATCTAAACTAGACCTTTATGAACACGTGTATTTAACCAGTTCTGTTAGAACTTTCTGCAGCCTGTTTTGAGATATCATCAGCATTATACCATACTAACATCATGCATTTGCCCCTTTGACTTCTGATCATGTGTACATCATGATGACGTCCTCGTTCTTTTGATGACATCATCATCAAAACTCCTCGTCCAAACCTGGCATCTCACATCTAAATATCCAGTTCACTTGTGATTACCCGCAACGCTAGTTGTAAGTGAAATTCCCGCACAATTGCGGACAATCGGGCCTCATTTGAACCCGAACTTTCAACACTAATAAAATAGCCGGTTCATTCCATCTTCCCACAAGAGAATTAATGAAAGGATAATAAAAGTTCAATGCAGAAAGTGACCACCCAACTAAACCTAACATTTCCAAAGCATTAAAAAGGGAAAAGTGCACTTCGCATTTGAACTTCCACAAATAATGTTCTCACCTACGCATTAAATACTCACCTACTCTCACCGAACATCAAATGCACCCCAAATCATCCAGATTTTTACAGATTTTATATACAATTCCTTTTAACATTCCATCACAAAAAACTTTTGAGCATCCAAGAGCACTTGCAGACCATTCATAGAAGCATTTTTTTCCAGAAATGGTAGAATTTGAACAAGTGGCCATTGGAGAGTTGCAGAAAAGGATATTGACCACGTCACCGAAGAAAAGTGAAAAAAGCATCATCGAAATTCTCCGCATTTTCAACAATTAGGTTTGGTTTCTACTAATTCAGGAATGTACTCCACAAAGCCATGCTTCAAATTCTTTATAATTTTTGTTGCAAAATTCATGTTTCGAGCAAGAATGGTAATGGACATCAAAATGGTATTAATGCGAAAATAAAATAAAAAAACCCTAAGTTGCCATTATCTTAGGATCATGAAAACCCTAGTTAACAGACAATTCAACCCCAAGAATTAAAAAAATTTAGGCAAACTAGATGAATTTATAACCACCATCCCCAAAATTGGTAGCATAGGTTTTTCCATGTGTCATTCAAGATAAATGAGTAAGAGAGCTAAGGAGATGAAGTACAAGATTAAAGGACTATTCTTACCATCTCAAATTACTCCCACATGGGGTTTTATTTCAGATACAGATTTAGGGCACATACATTTATATGACTTCCACAGGAGGATGACTGCTAGCAATCCTATGATTTGGGCAAAGAAAATTGTTTTGAACGGATCAGACATGGCTGAAGCATTCCCAGTAGCCATGAAGTGCCCAAAACCGGTATTAGAATGCATAAAAAATTATGACAAACAAAAGACAAGTCATTGTTGGTGACAGAGTCTTTGCAGATTTGACAATAGAAGGAATTATGATCACGTTTAATATCCTTTGTTATCCCAAGGTCATGATGGTTGAAAAGGTAGTTGATAAGTAATTCAAGAGGCAGCAAAAATGCCTGAAGTATTATATAGGAGCAACTTCCACAATGAAATTGGTGATATTGTGACCTTTCTGAGCAAAGTATTTGGACTACAAAACGCTTCTATATTCAAACTCTTGATATATGCTTTTGTGGAAACTGTTATGCGAGGGAAAAATGTGTTGCATTAGTCCAAGATTATCAATAATAATATACATAGGCAGATTACCAACTTTAGCTTAAAAAGCAAATTCTACATGACTTCATACCTTGTTTATTCTCTAGTGGTGAAGTGTACCTTTGCTAAGTTGGACAGAAATGGCACTTTGGGTACAAGATCAGGGCAAAATTTGGTGTATCATTATTATCCTCAATTGGAACTTAAAGAATCAATCAAACATTATAGAAGGGTAAATGATGCTTTTGCCATGTGGCTAGTCAGAACCATGGAAGGTGACAAAGCAAAGAGGCTATCTGTGGAAGCTCAGAAAGCAATAGATAGCAGGGGAAGTTGGTACATTCAAATCCCTAGATTTACATATATCAAGATGAAAGGTTTCTCTGGCAAGCCATTCAAGTTGCCCAGATATCCAATTGACAAGATGATCTTGTTAGCAATGTCAAGACAATTGATTGAACCTCATGCCCTCTTGGAACAGAAACAAAGGGCAAGAATAAAGTATCCTATTGCTATTGGATGGAATGTATGTTATAACCTAAGTTGTGCCAAGGCCTCAGAAGCAGAGTTGTTGCACTATTTGCAACTTTATAATTATGCAAGGCCTGGTTATGATCCTCTTGGAAGGATGGAAAGATATGTCACTGCTTATATGAAGCATGTGCCTCATATTGAGGATTTTTGGGTGGATTGTTTAGATGACCATGAAGTAAGAAAAAGGTCACATAAAAGACTCACAATCAAGCAAATGAAGATGATGGGTACACATACAGTACCCCAACAAGTAAAAAGATGATGAAAATGTTCTACATAGTAATTATGAAGTGAACAAGATATACAACAAATCTATCCCAGATCCCAATTGATCTGACAAGGAGATTTCTTCCACTGATGAAATAACAAAGCATATTCTAGATGCAAGCACTGCTTGGTTGAATAGTCAGATTCAGGCACTGAAGGTGAGAGGGGTTGTCATCACCTACAATAGGGAAAATACAAAGAAGAGAAAGGATAAGGCCAGCAAACAGAGGACTTCTATGATTTCTTGGTAAAGAAAAGAAGAGTCCAAGAAGCTAAGGTTGTCAAACTAGGAGAGGGATCAAGTGAAGAAGTTCCCATAGCTAAGGGAGTAATTGTGGCAACCATCCCAGAGGGAACAATTCTTACTACTAATCAAACTATAAGTGCCATACTAATTGATCCATCTAGTGTAATAGGGGCTACTTCTTCATCTCTCCCACAAGCACAGGTCATAATGCCAACCATAGCTCAAATGATCCAAGGATCATTACCTAGCAAGAGGGTAATGGGAGAGAAATCTCAGGGTGAACAACCAATGGTAGTAACTCTTGCTTCTTCTCCTCATGTCTCCACCATCAATGTCAAATAAAGTGAGAATTGCAGAAGAATTGGAGAGGGCAGAATTGGAACAAAGGGTGATAACCAGCCATGAGAAACAGTCTCAGATGCCACAAGAGAAAGAAAAAGAGATCCCAGAAGAAAGAGAGGATGAAGGTGTTGAGCTTGAAGAAAAACCACAAGGAATCCTGCATGAAACGCAAGAGCTTGATCAGATACAACAAATGACCTCTTCTTCTCAACATATCGTTTAAGAAGTTAGGAAAGATGCAGATCCAACTGGAGAAGAAATGTACAAAGTCGTTGATTTTGAAACAGGCATTTCATTTAGTTTTCAAGAGATTCTTTTGGAAATCCCTGAGGCAATAAGGGAAATAAATAGGAAGACCCCATTTTGGAAGAAGTTAACCAAATTAATAAGGAAGCGGATGTTGGAGTTCACATTGAACAACCAACAAACCAGCCAAAAGAAAATACATCAACTGTTCAAAGCAGAATGCCAGTAGAACTTAATTAGGAACGAGTTGCAGATGTTCACATTGAACAATCCAAAGGACAGCAAGAAGGAAATGTACCTAATGAACAAGAAGAAACTTGGGGAGAAGAGGAAGCAGTCGCTGAACTAAGAACAGAACAAATAAAGTCAACAAGAAAGTGAACCAAACCCAGCACCCCTGCATGATTAGTCAATAAAATGTCAAGAGCGGAGCAGATTGAAATTTGTCCCCTTGATCTAAAGAGCCTAATGCAGCAAATAGATACACTGAAACTTAAAAGAAGGCTAGGGTGTTGTCTTCTATCACAAGGGACATAACAAGGTCAAGAATAGCTCAGATTGCTACAGCAGTTGTATCAAACGATCGAAGTGATATAACTCCTATGGATTATGAGATTTCTACTATCAACCTAGGGTATTCTACTAGAGAGCAAGAGATTACCGAGCTAAAGGCAAATGTTGATGCACCTGTGACAAGGATGGAAAAAGACGAGAAGAAGAAACAAGAGCTAAAAGGGCAGGTTGTTGAACTCCAAACATATATCAAGCAAATAGAGGGCCCAGTATAATCGGTAGATCAACTTTCTACTGCCCAAGCCTCCTTTCTCACGATGAAGTTTTCTTCACTTGATAGAATGAAGCATATAAATATCACAACTAAGGAATGGATGAAATTAGCGGTTGTAAAAGGAGAAGAAACAATAAGAAATGCTACCGAGAAATGGGAAGAATCCTTGGAATGGATGAGGAAAATGAAGAAGCTAATTGAACATTGCAAGGCCCGCTTGGAGCAAAACCAAATTGAATTACCTACACTAAGGGCAATTGAACGTTTGAGTGATAAGTTACTCCTAAGAGAATAAATTGCCACTAAAGAAACACCACCAAAGATTAGAACATGGATTGAGCATTTGAAGTGGGAAGAACGGTTGCTAAAGGAATGTGTGAGTGAAATGGGTGAGATGAATAAGGTCGCCATAGATCTCAAGTTTAAGGAAATGGCAGTTATTGAAAGGATGTTAGAGACAAGTTTTAATATTCATGAGGTCCAGGATGCAAATATCTCCATTGCTAAGCTTAAAGAAATGTTCAGTGTTGTATTGAAAAATCAAGCAGAAGCTTTCAATGGAGAAGCTATGACAAAAGCAGCCAATGCCATGGCAATAATGAATAAATATAAGAACAAAACCAAGGCCAAGATTGCAAATTAAGCTCATATCTCCATAACGTATGGGTCTTACAAATATAGATGGAATGTCAGACAAGATTATGATAGAACTGAAATGAACAAAGCTCTTGTTGCATAGAGCGATTTTGCAAGAAGAGAAAATTTGGAAGATGGTGAGTTCATTATAGAAACAGATAGGGAAGCTGAGGTCTAAAGTCTTCTTCTGCAGGTTTTGATTCCCATGTGGGTTTTTGCATGATTTCAGTGGCCAACTGGATATGCAGAGTTTCCACCTCCAACTTCCCTCTCGCTATACGGTTTTGTTTGAAGTCTTTTCAAAGATGTTGATTCTTAGTGAATATTCTGCATTTCAAATCCAAAGATGCTGATGCTTCCAGCATGTTCTCTCATTTTGAATTTTAGTCGTTCATCATCTTGATGAAATTTGAACCATTGATGTTGTAACTAACTTTGGCACCTTGCTATCTATGAAAGGGCCATCATTATTCTTTCAAAAAGACTGGAAATTGTTGATAATTGTAGGGCAAATATTGAAGAATTGTCAATATTTTGCTTACTTCATGGTTTCCTTTCATTTAGATCAGTAGTATTGTTTGCTTATACTTGTAAGAATTGTAAATAAGATAGCAATTGAATAATGAATATTGTAAACCACAAGTGACAGTAAATTTCTTGTCAATATTTTGAAATACCAAAGTACTGTGCCATTATTCGGGTGTACTCTGGTCTCTTTCTTGAATTGATGAGTTGTCCTTTGAAGATTTGCACCGTTTATGTGTAGTTGTGAATAATTCTAGTGAAACATAAACTGGTTATCGTGTCCATTTATGAATCTGAAGTATATCTGTGCAATGTTGCTGTGAAATTAGTTTCCAAACCCTTTTCTTCTCTTCCTTTATCTTTTTCATTTTCTTTAAGTCTTTTTGTAAAGTTTCAGAAGAATCGATCAAAGTTATCTGCAATCTGTGTAAATCTCTCAAAATAACTTGTGATTTGAGTGAATGGAGATGAAATCTTGTCTGTCTTTACAATTTCATCTCATTCTAGATTTCTAATTGTGTAAGTCCCTTTGTGAAAACAGCCTACAGTGAACTTCTAAACAAAACAAGTGTGTCAAGACCCGACTATCAAAGCCTTGGGATAGTAGAATTATGTTCTAGGATTAAATTATCTTTCAAGAGGGGTAGAATTTGTTGTGGATTTTATTTGAGTTTGTACATGCCAACAAAACATGTCAACAAATAGGTGTCCAAATGTCTCTGAAACTTCTCTCTCAACCATAATACCAGCCACTCTACCATTATTTGCACTGTCCATTATGACTTGGACAATATTTTAAGGACCAGCATCCTAAATGCACTATATAAGGATGTTGGCAATAAATTGTGCATCCTTCACTTGTCCCTCACAATCAGCAGCTTTCAAAAACATTGATCCTTTAGGAGACACTGTAATTAAATTGATTATCGGTCAATTTCTCACATTCTTCCATTCATTGAAAAGAATGGACACGCTTGTTTGTTTTCATGAATTCCTAATGGTAGCCAATGAAATGTCTATATTTTTTATCTCCTTTACTTGGAAGCTGTTGCACACCTTCTCATAACATAAGTCTATGGACCCTTGTGGAGCCTCATTTACTTTTCGCAACATGGCTTGCCAATATGGTGATCAAACAACATTGAAGGACAAACCATTTGCATAGAGGCATCTTGCAACAATTTGATCTAAAATTTCTCTCGCATTGTTTTGAGATGCCCTCTCTAATGGCCCCCTCATTCTCTTCACGTTAGTGGGCTCTTCTTCATTCCTACCCAAAATGGGGTGGTTCTCTACTACAACATCAAGAAAGACACAATGAGATGGATAAGTGGGAGGCCTCCATGATCCCATTTCTCTCTTCAAAGGATGTTCTACACTACAGGCAACTTGTACATCTGCTTCTTCCTACTCTTTGATATATTCTGCTATTTGATGTGGTGTCACACCTTTAGCATCCTTTCCTAGACATGCTTTGATTTCCACATTGAGAATGGCACAAAAAATGGTTTTCAACCAAATATACAAGCTAGTACACTTCTAATTGAAAACATCACATATCTAAGCATATTTTCTACCACTTCAAATTTGTTGTATCATTTGTGCATGCCTCCGCAAAGGTGAACTTGGGTTGGTTCTAAAGGCGGTTTGGCCAATGGAACTAGTATTGGCTAGCATTGTATCAATGTACTATTTGTAACAAGAACTTCAAAAAACAATATTGAAAAGCAAGTGTTATATTTTTAAATTTGTATACTATTCTAAATTTAAAAATTAATATTAATATTTATTATTAATTAATAAAGGAATAGTTTAATATTAAATATTTTTAATTTTAATTTAAATTTGCACTGTGATATAAAAATTTAAATTAAAAAATACATATATTAATAAGACTATATAGTAGTTATCAATTCAAGAGGTCAAAAAATTTGGAAATTCGGAACTATAGAAAAGGCTTAGAAATTTTTCTATAATAATGATTGAAAAATTTAGATGAATTTCATCTCAAAACAAGATTGAGAAGTTGAAGTCGATGGCAGCCTAAGTCCTAGTTGGAGTGGCTTTGGAAGGTTGTGAACCTGCATTGAGGGGGCGGGAGGTACCCTTGCAACCTCATGTAGCGGATTTGCAGTTTTTTCAATTGGTTTTGAGGATGGTTTTGCCCTTTCTCCTTAGCTTTTAATTGTTTTTGTTTACTGATGGTGGCTGCTAGCATGGCGGCCATTGGGGATTCAAAGGACCCCTAACTTTTATCTTTTAAAAATGCTCTTCAAGGGGATTCACCTTCTTCCCTTGGACATGCAAATGCGGTCCATTTTTTGTTGCATGCAATGCATGAATCCAACTCGAAGTAGCATTCGAGGATTTGTTTGAGACCCAATGGTTGCCTTGAAAAAAGCAACTGACCCATTGTGGTGATTAATTTGGAAGCTATAGCAGATGATGTTTTCAATATGGTTGAGCATGCATTAATTTGCAAAATTATGGGTCTTTGTATCTCTGTGCCTTTTTTGGAGGCCTAAGCTAGAGAATTGGAACCCAAAGGGTGACATAGAAATCATTTCTGCTACAAATGGATATTTCTTTGTGGTATTTTCTCAAATGGCAGATCAGAACTTAGTGTTTGAAGGGGGGACCTATCTTCATACTCAGGCGGGCTTATTTATCAAACCCTGATATGTAGGGTTTGACCCTATAGAAGAACTCTTGTTCAAGATACTTGTCTGGATATGCCTCCCTAAGTTTCCAATGGAGTTCTAGAGACAAGACATTATGCAATCCATAGCAACTATCATTGAGAAACCTTTAGGGCCTTCTCACCATACACTAGATAGAAAGATTGCAAGTTTTGCTCGTATGTGTGTTGAAATCAATCTGAATAACCTACTTCCTGAATCTATGGATATTAGGGTCAAAATCATGAATTAGATCTAGCAAGTTGATTACAAAGCACTACCCTTTCGCTGTCATGCATGTCATGAGTATGGATATTTTCAAAAAAATTGTTCAAAATTGGGGCCTAAAATTCCTAAGACTTCTCCTAAGACACAAGCTGCCATTTTGAAGGCAAAAGGAAAGACCTCAATTCAAGTTGATGAGCCAGATGCAAATGGATTTATTTTTGTGAAGTCTCATACAAAGGTGAAGTCCTTGAATCATCAACATACAAAAGCTTCTAAAGAAGTTTCTTGCAACAGATTTGATATTCTTGAAAGCTTTAAGGACATGGTTACAATGAAACATGATAACACAATGAATGATTAGGATGTGCATGTGCCAAGCTCAAGTAATCTTACAAATGCTACTGATTTGATTCCTTTTTTAGATATACAAATGCGAGTGATGGAAGGAAAGACTCTCTAGTCACATGGAAAAGGAAATTAGGCATTAGGAAGTCATGGAATCACATGCAGCTGAGGTAGATTCTATCCCTTTGAATATGAATCAAATGGAGCCATATGAAGTCAATGATATATCAAACCCTATGCATGATCTAGGGACAAAGGATGGAGGGGAAAAGAAAGCACCTCTCCTACTAGGTTTTCAACAATAAAAATTAAGAAAGCAAGCACTGAAAAGGGATAAAAAGTACAAAGAAGAAAGGACCAAGAAAAGGTAAAGTTGATAGTGGAGTCGCTGATTGAATTGGGTGTCATTAAAACATAGGACATTCATTTCTCTAATCCCTTAGAAATGATTGTTATCTCTTGGAATGCTAGGGGTTTGGGTAGCATCCCTCAACAAAAGGCTACTCATGACCTTATCTGTGAACATAGGCAGGATATTGTTTTCATTCAAGGAACAAAACTATAAGTGGAAGAAATGGCAAGTATTTCTTCTAGGATTTGGAAAGGTGGCCAATGTTTGCATATTGGGGCCCTATGTAATGTTGGTGGTGTGGCTTGTTTCTAGGGCCCTCATAACATTACGCCTTCCTAGTGTTTGGGGAGCAAAAATTCAATTTTGTTGATGGCCTCCTATTTTCATTTTGAGGAAACTATCTTGCTCACTATTCGTATGCACCCTAAGCTACCCCAAGTAAGGTTTTTCTTTGGGCCATATTAGATTTATTTGTTCTCTAGCTCCTTTCCCTTGGATTTTAGTAGAGAACTTTTATGCAATAGCGAGTCTAAATGAGAAAAAAGGGGTATAGACCATCTTGGCCCATTTTCTACTCTCTTGAGGAAGAATATTTATTTTCTTAATTTGGTGCATGTGGTGCCAAGAAATGGTTCCTTCACTTGGAACAATAGAAGGTGTGGAAATGACTATTTCAAAAAGACTTGACAAATTTCTAGCATGAGATCATTGGATTGGTAATAATTGAGCTTCATTTTCTGAAATTATGGGTTGAAAAGGTTCTAACCATCAACCTATTAAATTCTCTTCCTTAGTATTTCCTCTCCCAAAACATCCTCCTTTCAAATTCCAACTCATGTGGCTTTGGGATCCTGATTTGCACAAATAATTGAGGATGGTGGACTGAAGGGCGGCTTTCTTTTGGAACAACTATGTATTCTTTTTTTTAAGAGGCTTCAATTTGTTAAGTATAAGCTGAAGAAATGGAATAGAATCTCATTTGGAAATATCTTTCAAATTAAATCTCTTCTCCAAAAGCGATTGGAGAGAATTTCTTTTCAAATTAAGGAAGAGGGTATGATTAAGGATCTTTTGAAGAAAAATCTATTTGTTCCAAGGAACTTGCAGAATGGGATCTTCATGAAGCGATTTTTTGGATATAAAAATCCTAGATTGATTGGCTTTAGAAAGGTGACAGAACACTTTTTTTTTCATAACTCTGTGAAGGAGCAAAGAAGTGGTAATGTTATAAGTTCCCTCATCTTAGCCTAAGAAGAAAAGTTGACTTCTTTCCAAGATATCTCTAAGGAAGCTATTAGGCATTTTTCCTCTTTGTTCGCTATCCAAGGTCCTAGGGCCTTTGAAGCAAAGAGACTCATCCTTTATTGCATCCCATCTTTGGTTTCTAAAGATGTGAACAAACTTCTTTTAGATTCCATCTCCATGGAAGAGTTGGAGAAAGTTGTGTTCTAGATGAAGAAAGTTAAGGCTCCTATACCCGATGGGTTCCCTATAGATTTTTCCCATCCTGAAATCCCGAATCACAAAAGAATAAGCAAATCCTGAAATCCATCAATTCTACTTTTCTTGCTCTTATTCCTAAGAAAAAGAGTGCCTCTTTGTTAAATCTTTCATCCTATCTCTCTCTACAATGTTACTTATTAGATTAGCACTAAGATTATTGTTGAAAGATTAAATAAGTATTTGGCTTCTCTTATTTCTCTAGAGCAAGGAGGATTTGTGAAGGGGCATCAAATCTTGGATGGGATTGTTGTGGCTGCCAAAGCTATTCACTCTATGTCTTCCTCTAGGCAAAAGGCCATGTTCATTAAGCTTGACATGTCTAAGGCCTATGATAGGATAAGTTGGTCATTCCTTCATAATATCTTATCTTCTTTTGGGTTTTGCTCAAACTAGATAGATTGGGTTATGAGCTATGTGACCGCTACTTCCTTTTCGGTTCTTATCAATGGCATTCCTTCAAATCTTTTGTCTACTTCTAGAGGCCTCAAACAAGGAGATCCCCTATCTCCTTGTTTATTTTGATGGCAAAATTTTTGGTTAGATTGTTGAAACAACACAAAATGAGAGGGCTTCAAGGTTGATCCCAAGCTCAAAATCTCAACTCTCAATCCCATTTACAATTTGTAGATGATACTACCTTAATGGGGTTGAATAAAATTGATGAGGCAATCAATTTCAATAGGGTGTTGGATATATACTTAACTACTTTGGGTCAATAAATTAATGAGAACAAATCTAGTATTTTCTTCTTCAATATGTCAGAGGTTATTCAATGCATGATTGTTGATATTCTTCACATCCAACTTGGAAGCCTACCTATGGACCATTTGGGAATCCCCCTATCTGCTGATAATCTCAAAAGAGAAGATTCGAAAAAGATTTTGGATAAATTTAACTAGAGGGTGATCCATTGGACCTTCAAATGGTTGTCCTTTGCTAGCAAAGTGACTCTTCTAGAGTTTGTCTTGCAATCTTTAACTACCGATTTCTAATTTTAGCTACTTCTAAGAGTTTTCTCAAAGAGTTTGATGCTCTTTCTAGGAAACTCCTATGGCCAAGAAACCTAGAATTGACTTGCGAGCTAGGACCTTGTTTCCAGATCTAAGATAGCAAGAGGCCTTGGTCTTCATCAATCTGAACTCAATTTCCAAGCCTTTATGGCCAAATTATTTTGGAGATAGTGTAAACATTCGACAAAGCTATGGACCAAAATCCCCAATTACAAATATTTGGGAGTGTCAGATGATGACATCCTATGGATGGAGTTAAGTGGGAAAGGATTATGATTTGGAATACTATTAAGGGAACTTTGCTTATGTAAGGAAGGTCTTTTTTGGATCATTAATAAAGCTAATAATGCTTTATTCTAGGATGATTCTTGGGACAATAATCCTCCTATTCTTTCTTCTTTTCCCCAACTTTAGCCTCTTAATGAAGTTTTATAAGAAGCTGGATGGTCCAAGCTCAGTGACTTTAAGTACAATAACTCTCTCAGGGCCTTATTTCATCATTGGAAGAAGCCTAGAAGGTGGCCAAGAGGAAGCTCTCTAGAGGATAGGGATACCCTTGCTTCAATTTTGGATACGAAGCCTTGTAGCTCTTTGGAGGACCCTAATATTCTTGATTGGGATGACAATACAAAAGGTGAATATTCAGTTGCTCTTGGCTATCGTTCTTTATAAATGCAAAAAAGAGGGTATGTCGAGTTCCTTGAGTGGAAATGAATATGGAATAAATATGGCTAGTTTAAGTGTAATTTTTTCATGTGGTTGTTGTATCAAAATAAATGCATCACCTGGGAGAACATCCATAAGAGAGGTTTCCATGGGCATTCCATTTGCTTTCTTTGTGGTTTTAACAAAAAGTGTTTCGAACCAGCTTTTCTTTTAGTGCCCATCCTCTATGGAAATATGGAGGTTACAGTGGCAAATTTGGAATAGACCTACTATTCATGCTACATCCTTGTCTAAGTTTTAGGATGGTTTGGGTCAACCCCCTACATGAACTTCCTTCCTTTTGGCTGCTTGGGATATTGGCCCCTCTTTTATTCTTTGGCAAATTTGGCTAGAGCGAAATCATCAAATATTCCAAGACTATCAGAGTAGAGTTATTCAAGTTTGGCTTAAAATTAAGGTTATGCTCAAGGAGACCATTGAGGCTAAATTTTGTATTGATGGACATCTTACCTTTTCTGATTCACGTCTTATTAACCTCTTTTAGCTATCTTTTACTTCTACCTCTCAAGCTTTATTCGGCACTAGAATCCAAAATTCTAGGAAAATGAACTAATTGGGTAAGTGTTCTCCTCCTCGTGATTTTCTTAAAATTAACACAAATGGCTCCTCTAGGGGTAACCCAAGTTCTACAAGGATTGGTGGTATTGGTTGTGACAGTGCTAGCTTGGTTCACTTTTTCTTTTCCACTTTCATGGGTACTCATTCTAATAATCAAATGGAAGCTTGGACTATTATTTTGCTCTTAAAAAAGCAAATGCAATAGTATGGAAAAAGATTATATGTGAATTGGACTCTATGATTCTTGTTTCCCACTTGAATAGTGGAGATTTTCAAGAATCCTCCTAGAGGATAACCTTGCTAGCTAAGCAAATTCTTTCTTTGTTTAGCCAAAAATTTTGAAGTTATATCTTTTGGTCATATCCCTAGAAAGTGGAATAAGGTTGTTGATTGCATGGCTAAATAGGCCTGTGAAGGTATGCACAATTGGAATGTGGGAGAGATTTAGATCACAAAAAAATCTCAACAACTTCTTCAAATTCTTCATGAAGATCAAGGAAATTAAATTTTGTAGGTCAAAGTAGGAGATGATAAGGTTGGGTTGGAGTTTTGGATCTTTTTTGTATTCTGATCGGTGGTTCTGAAGGGAACCGCTTGTGGATTCTTATTTTGTTGCTTATTGTGATGGCTATTGCCATCTGGAAACCCGTCTAGTGTACCTAGATCTAAGTTTATCTCAAATATAATTTTTGTTTTTGCCCCCCAAAAAATACTAGTATCTAATATATAATTGTAGGTTTTTAAAGCTATATATATTAGATACTATTAATTGATAAATTTTAATATGCTAGTTTTCAAAGAGAAAGACAGAGGGAGATGGTGCTACTGAATAGTTCAAACTGCTCCATTAAAACCTTGGCCACCTTTGGATCGCTCAAAGACAATGGTTGTGCTTCTTTTGGCTCTCCCACATTTGGTAATCCAAATCCTAAGCATGACCAGCACTAGCATGTGGCAAAAAAGGTTTTATTCCATCTTGGGTGAAGACACTAAAATTATTCACCTCATTATCTTCATATCATAATAATCAAATTAATTGTTCATTTATCACATCCCATTGTTGATGTTATAGCAGCTTCGGGCTCATTCTTCCAGCCACGAGTCAAGACATAAAATAGCATATAGCCTTCGGCTATTTATTTTATTAAGAAAATTAAACTGAAGAGGCGCTTCACTTGGCAACAATTAATTACTAAGTTGGGCCGACCTTCCTTGTAATTCGCATCTCTTATTTGTAATTATATTTTCTTATTGTGGCCGACCTTGCTCTTGAAGAGGTGCGACCTCTCTCTCAAATTGTATTTATACAAGGTCATTTCCATTCCATTTCACATCAAGCAAGTTTGATTCTCTCCTTCATTCAAGTGCGAATTTCTCCAAGAGCAGATTGTGAATTCCTTCAAGTGCAGATTCAATATTAAGGAATGGCAAAATATTATCTGTTTTGCCTTGTGATTGGCCTCATTGTAGTGAATTGTTGCCATTATTATATATATAAGAGAGATCTTTGTTGCTCGGTTTTTCTCCCTCAAGTGGAGGGTTTTCCCAAGGTATTTTCTGTGTTTATGTGTCTGATTTTGAGTTAAATTCTGCTTATCTAATCTGATTATAAAAACTAACACGGTATCAGAGCGGGTATAAGAAGATCGTGATCAGATTTGTTCAAGCAGCATTATCCTCCATTCTTATTCTCATCCTAATTGCATCGATATTATTGTCAAGATGGTGAACGGGCTGAAGGTCGAAGATAGACTTGAGGGCACTTCAAACTTCACATCTTGGAAGTTTAGAATCATGCTCGCTTTGGAAGAAAATGAGTTAGTTGAGTTTGTCAAGGGCGAAGTTCCCGAACCTACCGATGAGAATGAGAAGCCACGATGGAAGAGAAATGGCACTAAGGCGAAAAAGATGTTGGTTGATTCCGTGAAAGATCACATTGTGCCAATCATCTCCAAGTTGAAATCAGCAAGAGATATGTTCAAGACTTTAGAGGAGATGTATGAGATCAACAACACAAGTCGAGCTCTTGCATTAAAGCAACAACTTCATCATATCAAGATGGCAAAAGGAGAATCTGTCATCTCATATTTCACTAAGATTTCTGAGTTGAGAGATCAGCTCTCTACCATTGGGCATATTGTTGATAACAAAGGATTTGACCATGTTGGCTCTTAATGGTCTTCCTCCATCTTGGGAGTCATACATTCAAGGAATCAATGCAAGATCAAAACTTCCTAAGTTTGATCGGTTGAGAGCAGATTGTATTCAAGAAGAATCAAGGTTGGCTGCGAGAGGCATTGGTCAAAGCTCTACAAATGAAGACATTCATGTTCTTGCCACTCAATCCTTGAAGAAGAAAGGAAAAGAAGGAAAGAAAGGCTACTTCAAGAGGAATAGAGATCAAAGATCTGATGGTGCACCTGCATTTAAGAAGAAGGACATCTCTCGCATTCAATGTTTAAGATGTGACAAGTTTGGTCACTATGCTAAGGATTGTCCAACCAGACCTAAGCAGCAGGCTTCATTGCAGATGTGGTTAAGCAGCAGGCTTCATTGCAGATGTGGTTGAGATCTCTCTGCAAAAGGATTCAAGTGAATTTCTATTCTATTCTGCTTTGTCAAGCAATGTGCCTACCGACATCAACACTTGGTTGATTGATAGTGGTGCCTCTCGCCACATCACCGGATTTAGAGAGCATCTATCTGATTTGGTGGAGAGAGATTCTAGTGTTCAAGTCATTATTGGTGATGATGCTAGCTACTCTGT
The DNA here is from genome assembly GCA_007258455.2 of Sequoia sempervirens. Taxonomy (NCBI): domain Eukaryota; kingdom Viridiplantae; phylum Streptophyta; class Pinopsida; order Cupressales; family Cupressaceae; genus Sequoia; species Sequoia sempervirens. Next base: position 282,499,697 of record VDFB02105785.1, on the reverse strand, counting down.
GAAGGGTGTTGGGACCTCCTCTCTTCACTTGGACTCTGGCATTTCCTTACAGTTGAGCAATGTTCTACTTGTTCCGAGTATCAAGTGGAACCTTGTCTCTATCTCAGCATTGGAGGACAAGGGGTATCAAGTTGCATTCTCCGAAGGCAAAGTTCTTGCATGGCTGAAGAACTCGAGTATCGAGTCTGCCCGGGAGATTGGAGTTCGACATGAGTGTCTCTACAGACTTTGCACTCGTCCACTTCAGGCTTTGTTGCATGATTCTTCAAGTTCGTGTGAACTTTGGCATAGAAGACTTGCTCACCTTCACTTTCGAGCACTACCAACCATGGAGAAGATGGTCACGGGCCTTCCTAAATTCAAATGAAGGTACCTGCCGAGGATGCGCTTTAGGTAAGAATACTAAAGGTTCATTTCATAGTAGTGAAAGTAGATCTAAATGCATTCTAGATCTTATTCATTCTGATTTATGTGGTCCAATGTCTGTTGCTTCTTTGAGTGGTTTCTTGTATTATGTAATCTTTATTGATGACTACTCTAGAAAGACTTGGATTTATTTCTTAAAGACTACAGAATTTGAGGAAGTACTTGAGAGAGTCAAGGAATTTAAAGCTCAGGTAGAGAACTTGTCCGAGAAGAGGATCAAAGTTCTTAGATCTGACAATGGAGGAGAATACATCTCCGAAAATTTTCATAACTTTTGTGTTGAGGCAGGAATTAAGAGGGAGCTTTGTGTTCCCTACAATCCACAGCAAAATGGTGTTGTAGAAAGGAAGAACAGATCTATTGTAGAAGCAGCCAGAGCCATGATTCATGATCAAGATCTGCAAACCTTCCTTTGGGTTGAAGCATCTAGGACAGCTGTGTATGTTCAGAATAGAAGCCCTCACCGAATTTTGGAGAACATGACTCCCGAAGATGCATTCACATGGGTGAATGCCGAAAGTAAGTCATTTGAGGATCTTTGGTTGTCCAGTGTATGTTCATGTACCTAAAGATAAGAGGACAAAGTTGGAACCGTCTAGTAAGAAGGGAATATTTGTGGGCTACAATGAGACTTCTAAAGCCTACAGAGTTTACATTCTAGGTCAAAAGTTGATCGAGATCAACAGGGATGTTACATTTGAAGAGGATGTTGCATTCAAGAGGTCTAAGGGCATCCATATGGAGATAGACAATGAAGACCATGAGTCTCCTCAGGATATGGAAGTTGACCATACTCCTGAGATTCAGAGGGAGGCTACTGATCCTAAAGAAGATGATGATCCAATTGAGCCTTTGGAACCTACTGATGGGCCTACGTGTTACATCCCTCAAATTGAGACTTTATGTTCTATGTATTTTGAATACAATGATAGTTGCAAGTAACTGCTTTCAGGTGATTATGACATTGGGAATGAATAGTTCTTTTATCGTAACCGTAATGCTAACGAACCTTTTTTATTTATTTATTTATTTTGCTAAGAAGTTGAATGAGATCATGAGATTAAATTTAAATGCATATTATTAGGCCGTTTGAGGACGATCTAACCATAATCCTTGTTAGTGGATGCAGGATTGCCAATGCCACGAGAGAAAGGGAAATATCGTCAAGGAGAGGACATGGTTAACAATGGATCTATTTTATCATCTACCTCGAGTCGGTGTATGACAAGTATCTAAGTCGTAACTTGGTCGTAAATAATTCAATTTAATTATTCAATTACTTGGGTCAATGTAAATATATATATATATATATGCATGTTTTATAATTTAAAAAGAAGTATGTAATTGAATAATAAATGATATAAATCATAGTTTGGGACTCGGCCGATGCCATGGACTTGCGGATTCGAGTCGAGAGTCAGTCGGTCGACTTCTCGGACTCCGGTCTGAGGACTCTCGCTGAGTCCAAAAACGGGTTAAAACCCACGTTTTTTTTAGCTTTTTATTTCATTTTTTGACTGTCACTCTTGCAAACCAAGTCTGCAAATTGCTTTGGGATTGATAGAAGAAGGGAGAACGAACCAAAAAGGTCAAAATAGAGCAAGGTAAGTGATCTAACACTGCTTTTTGTTTGTTTTCTTCAATTTTTTTGCATTCAAAATTTAAAAAATCAAGAAAAATAAGGGGAAATGCTGCCAATTTTTTTTCTAATTTCCTTAATAGCCTAATTCTTATTGTTTCTACTTTCTAGCTTGGTTTTGCATTTTTTTCCTTTTGCAAATGTTTGAAACTTTGAAATTTTGAATCACATTTATTTGCTGATTTTTTAGCAAACCCTAGCTGATTTTTTTTTTCATTTTGAACTTGAAACAGCAATGTCGTCTTCAAATCCAAAGGGAGTAAAAAAAGACCCTGCATGGAAGTATGCAATTCCAGGAAATAAAAAAGGTGAATTGACATGTCATGAATGCAACAAATGGATGACAGGAGGAATAAACAGATTAAAATACCACCTTGCTAGAATCCCTGGGCAAAATGTGGAGGGATGCAAGAATACTACTCCTGAGATCATTAGAGAGATGAAGGCCCTTCTTGCTGAATATGAGCTTAAGAAAGAGGAAAGACAAAAAACAAAAGATGCCCTAACATCAGTGATGAGTGGATCTCAATCCCAATCTGCACCCTCTATGCCCCATGGTGTTGCAAGTCCAAGCTTCCGTGCTCCACATTCATCTTTTGGTGAGAGTCCTGATGGTTCCTTTTCTACTGCTAGTCAGGGTCCTTCATCAGGACCAAATTATTTTATTCCACGTAATGTTCCAGGAGCACAACCTTCACTTGAAGGTACGGGTTGGAATAAAGAAAAGCATCAAGAAGCTAGGATGGCTGCTGCAAACTTTTGGTACTACAATAATCTACCTTTCAATGTTGCAAACAACCCATATTGGGAAGGTTTGGTTAATGCCCTTACAGTTGCAGGAAAGGGGTTTAAGACCCCATCATCTAAAGATTTGAGTGGGCCATTGCTAGAGGAAGCCGTAAAGAATACACGGCTTGTGGTTGATGAGCAAAAAAAAATTTTGGCGAAGAAAAGGTTGCAGCATTTTATCTGATGGGTGGACAGATGGACGAAATAGAACTCTCCTTAACTTTTTAGTGGCCTCTAATGGTGGATTGGTGTTTCTAAAATCAATAGATGCCTCCCATGAAGTTAAAAATGCTGAGACTTTATGCAATCTATTAGATGGGGTGGTCCAGGAGGTTGGAGTTGATAATGTTGTCCAAATCATCACGGACAACGCAGCTGCATATGTAGCTGCAGGTAGACTACTTATGGAGAGGTATCCCACAATTGCATGGTCTCCATGTGCTGCACATTCCTTAGACCTATTGCTAGAGGACATTGGGAAGATTTCATGGGTCAAAAGTGTGGTTGAAGATGCAAAAAGTGTTACAAAATTTATCTACAACCATACTTGGGTGCTTTCTTTGATGAGGAAATTTACAAATGGCAAGGACCTTGTGCGACCTGGAGTGACACGATTTGCTAGCCACTTCCTCACATTGCAAAGCATTCTTGGTGCCATTAATCATCTCAAACAAATGTTCGTGTCTGATGCTTGGAAGGAGTCCTCATTTTCCAATAGACCTGAAGGGGAGAGGATTGTTGCCATAGTTTTTGATGAGACATTCATCAAAAATGGAGAGGAGTTGATGGGGGTAAGTAGCAATCACACAAAAATAAATTATACATGATAATCTATTTGCTGTTTTTTTTTTTGAGGGGTTAATTTTGTTATGATTTAACATTTGTTTTCATTTTTTTAGGTGACAGAACCTTTGGTGAGGGTTCTTCGTATGGTGGATGGAGATGGCATGCCAATGGGGTTCATCTATGAGGCCATGGATAGGGCCAAAGAGGCCATATCACGTTACTATGGCGGAAACAAAAAGAAATATGAAATCATATGGCGCATCATTGATCGGAGATGGACACACCAACTCCACCAGCCGATCCATGCCTTTGCCTACTTCTTGAATCCGAAGTTCTACTTCTCGGACACATTTAAGGCGGATGAGGAGGTCATGGAAGGTCTTGTCATATGCATTGATAGGATGGTGCCTGATCCTGAGCTGAGAGATAAAGTGCTTGATGAGTTGGAGGTGAGATTTGTTACATCTTATTTATGAATTTGCAATGTTGAGCCTTGACTATCTATGAATTTTCTATATTTGATTTACTTTTTCTTTTATCTATTCAAGGTCTACAAAGGTGCAGAGGGGAGACTCTTTTCCTCCCAACAAGCAATTGAAAGGAGAGGAAAACAACAACCAGGTAAAAAATGAAATTAGAAACTTGATTCTTACATATAGATTGTTTAAAGTTTTAAACTTTACTTTATTCTTATTTCTTAATACTTATATTTTTTAAACATGTTTTTGTAGATCTATGGTGGGAGAACTATGGTGCTAGCACACCAAATCTTCAAAAGCTAGCCATACGTGTCTTGTCACAGCCATGCAGTGCTTCTGGGTGTGAACGGAATTGGAGTTTATTTGAGAACATTCACACAAAGAAGAGGAATAGGTTGACTCAGCAGCGCCTAAATGATTTAGTTTTTGTTCGATACAACCTTCGCCTTCGAACTAGAAAGGTGGAGGGTGTTTCACATGAGTCCATCGACTTGGATGACATTGATCCATATGGTGAATGGACTATTGATGAACAAAATGATGAGGCTGATGTCTTCCTTACTGATGAGGATCTTGCTGAATTAGAGAGAGCAGCAGCAGAAGAAGCAGCAAGATTGGATGCCATGGAGGACGATGAAGACACATTCGAATATCATGTTTCCCCTTCTCGATCTCCTAGTCCTCGTTTGGATACTATAGCACGGGCACCTTCTAGTTCTAGGCCTCCAAAATTGAGTACCATTGGGAGGGGAAAAAGGAAGATGTAGATTATATGTGGTTGTTAATGTTTTCCTCTTTTTGACATGATTATATGTAAACATTTATAAATTTATGATGCTGTTCTACATTGAAACTATGAGTATTTGATGACTATGAATGATGAAATTTCAATTATTGAGTGTTTGATGATCATATGACATGTGTAATCTTTGAATTATAAGTGTTTGATAATCAAATTAGGCTCTTATGTTCTCTAAATGCATTAATTTGTTCTTGTTTTTTTGTAAAACTACGGTTTTTTTTTTTGCCGAGTCCTAACCGAGTCTTTTCCCGAGTCCGTGCCGAGTCCCGAGTCCGAGTCATATTTTTGGGCTGCCGAGTCCGCGGCGAGTCCGAGTTTTCCAACTATGATATAAATAAACCTTCGAGAGGAACAAACTAATGTTTTAATATCTAAATAACATTGTAAATATTAATGTTGGCTTCAAATTTGGAAGGAAATTTCTTTGGCGTTGGGGTCTTTGAGGTGGGCTTCTAGAACCTCATCTCCCGTGTGGAGAAACGCCCAAGACTAGGCAGATGAAAGGAATCTTGGAACCGTTTGGAAAATCCGACCTTCATTTTTCATCTTTTCCTTTTTCGTCATGGGGGGGGCTCTCACACTTTCTATCTCTGTGTGTGTTGGGTAGCGGAATTCTCTTTGGGGAAAAAGACGTATTCTCTTGCATTCCCTGAAGCGAAGTAGTATTGAGTTGTTTATCAATTCTTCCCACCATATTCTTAATCCTTTTCACTTTTAACAACCCCAGTCTTTGTGCTCGAAATCTAGGTCTGGAAGTGGTTTCGTCTTAGCTCTCCAATTCATTAGTGTTAGCCTTGAGCCTTTGCTTCGAACATTGTTTAGAGGAAGTGTTGTACGCGGCAAGGAATATAGATGCTTCAAATCCAATCCTTTCTCTCTCTTAGCGGAATTACTATCCTAGTTGCATCAGCTACAACGGTGATGAGCTAGTGGGCTCTTCAGAGAATTAAAAATTATTGGAAATCGATCATTCCTTTCAGGCATGTATGGTAAAACCTTATATGTTTTAATGTTTCTCTCCACCACGTTTGCAGGAATACAAGGAAGATAAGTTCTTGAAAAAGAAATGATATTTCAAATTCTTGATCAAATCGATTTAGCTTTAAAATTCATTTTTGGTTATGATCCTTCCTTAAATAGAATGCAATGTTGAATCATTCTTGTTGTCTAACTTGTCTGGCGACCATCATTTAGTCAAGCTATCTTCATGTAGCACTAGCCCTGTTTATTTTATATTGATTCTCAGACCCGAGACAAGGCTTGACTCTATTCGTTGTTTATAAATGTACTTGGTCAATCTGTGAGGTGTAATTACAAATCTTTTCTCATTTTTGCGACTTGCACATTCTTTCTTTGAACCCAAATCTAGATATGCTTTGCATTTGGGTAACCTTTGTCCACTATTTAACATTTGGAACTGAAGTAGAGTGAATATCTTGAAAACGTTTGGAAAAGTTATTTTGTCTAAAGAAGCTGTGGACACTCTTCTTTTCTCTTTGTCAGATGATCTGTTTTGGCTACATGACCTTTCTTCTTCCTAATTTGAGTTTAATCTGGGTAGATAAATTCGGAAATTCGGGAATACTGCTCATAACCTATATAATGTCAATTAATTGGTAAATTGATTGGTGAATAAATAAAAGACAATCTCATTATGGAGTCATAGCCTTGTTCCTTTCTTTTGAATTTAGAAATTCTTTGGGTGATCGTATCCGTTCATTAAGATGAGATTTGGAATCCCAACATGATGAAGTTATAATCTTCTCATCCTGCAATCATCTTATGTAGGACAACCTGTCTACTACCATGAACCCTTTTTATCAATATTGACTCTTGGTCGTGATCTGAGTTCTCTTTCTCTGTGAAGTTTGTTGGTCTGAGAACACACATCCTCTAACCTAATATCTAAGCATAGCGTGGGAGACGGGTATCATCTATAGATGTTGCGCTGCTAATGGATAACATAATATTTCCAACCTATGCCCTGGCAATTTATATATATATCAATAGATGTATCTTGTACCACTCATTTTAAGGACAGGTCTTTCATCCTTTCTTCAAAAGCTTATACGGTAATGGACTTTGTTGTTAACATCTGAGAAATTCCTTGAATGGAAACCGATTTACTCTGCCATCTAAATTTGTAAGTAGTCCAAAACATCTTGAAGTTTTCATGAGCATTATTTCACTTTGTCTTAAATGAGTTCACGCTATTCATAAATGCTGAATTGGATAAGGGTATACCTCTCCTCTAATCCAAGATCCTTAACTAGCTTGTAATTGGTTAAGAACTGGAAGGACATTATATTGAATCAACTAAATTTGTCTCTCTCTATACACATGACTTAACCAGGAGGTTAACCGTAAAATTAAGAAAAGATTGAGAACCAAATCTGGACTGAGGACAGTCTTAAACGAATTCAGATAAGTAATCTTTCCACTCTGTTTTGGGTATCAGAGTTGGCACGGGTCTCTCTCATACAAAGTTTGATAAATCTGGAGAATCCTTACGGGTGCCAAGACTTTGACTTCTTCACTTGTCATGTTTTTGGCTAACAGATCATTTTTCAGTTGCAAAAGTTTAACCAAACCTTGTAGTATAAACTTGGGTCCAAAATACAAAGTTGAATAAAGACCACTTAATGGAATGTCGTTGGTCATAGGTGCTCAATGAAAACATTCTTTGTTTAGAGAAGGCAGTTAGTCTTAAGAGAAAGTGAAAGACGTTGAGCCGAGTCTCTCTCTTCATGAATAGATGCTTAATGGTATCAGCTTAACCTTAATCTAAGAAATGAACAATAACTGAATCAGTTGATGCAAGATTATAAACTTGTTCTAAGAATTATCATGTCGAGTAAGGGTGAGAGAGCTGACGACACAGGAGTGCCAGAGATATCGGCACAGGAGTGCCAGAGATAACGGCACAAGAGTGCCAGCAATATAAAAATCCTTGGCCAAGGTACGATGCTAGATTCAGCATCTGTCAGCTATCAAGTATCGGATATACCACTGATCAGAGAGGCCCTTCTAGTTGGGAGGTATAGGTCCTTGACACCAGGCTCAGAGGCATGATGATAATTTGATCCATGTTGATTACCCTCGTGAAGGGCGGGTTCTTCAGTTGAAGAAACTCGGGAGACCAGTAGGTCTTGGTTGGGTGGTAAAGCCCTTGATGATATTTCTCTTTTCTCAAGTGATGATGATCAACATTTCAGTTTAATGATGTCTACATAAGGGGTTACCTACTTCCGCTAATTCAAGTACAATATATGTTCATTTGGGTACTTTATATGCTACATTTACTGTTATGTAATTAATGTATTGCTCAAAGTGGTTTTGAATAGAAAAGATTGACAGTTGATTTCATTACCTTGTTATGAATGGAAGTTAGTTAATGATGCCCTAACAGTTACTCTTTAGTTCGTTATTATGCTTGATGAAACCCTAGTTAGACAGTTATTTAATTATTGTTCATCCGTGAAACAGTTGGAGGAAACAGTTAGTTGCCTTCATTTCAGCTGAAACTGGAACAAGATTAGTTGCTTTTGAAATCAGTTGGAAACAAATTGGAAACCCTAGTTTTGAAAGCAAGTTAGTTGCAATTCAGTTGAAATTTGGTTGATAGTTGAATTATTAAACTGTAGACCAGACAGGTTGTTACACTACAGACATTGTGATTGGTCGTAAGAGACCTGTTTGGGCTAGGAAAACTATGCAGGAGGCAGAGAAGTTTGCAACTCCGAGAGGAACTTTTAGAGAAAGCAAGAGACCTCATAAGTTCTTAAGCTATGTTGCTTTGATGAGTCAAATCATTGAGTCAGAGCCTTCTAGTGTTGAGGAAGCTACTAGTCACTAGTCAGCAAGTTTGGAAAGATGCTATGACTGAGGAGTATCAATCCATCCTCAAGAATGATGTTTGGGACATCGTACCTAGACCTGAAGGTAAATCTGTTGTATCTTCTAAGTGGCTCTTCAAGATCAAGCATGCGGCTGACGGGAGCATCGAGAAGTACAAGGCTAGGTTTGTGGCTAGAGGATTCTCTCAAAAAGAGGGAGTAGACTATGAGGAAACCTTTGCTCCAGTTGCTCGTTATACATCTGTCAGGACCATCATTGCTATTGCAGCATCTAAAGGATGGAAGATACACTAGATGGACATGAAGACAGCATTTCTAAATGGTGTGATCAAGGAAGAGGTATATATTGAGCAACCTGATGGCTTTGAGGTTCATGGGAAGGAGTCTCATGTTTGCAAGTTGAAGAAGGCTTTGTACAGCCTTAAGCAGGCTCCTCGTGCTTGGTACAAAAGAATTGATCATTACTTGTCAAGCTTGGGCTTCTCCAAAAATGATGTTGATTCAAACCTTTACTTCAAGGTAATTGATGGCAAAGCATTAATCTTGGTTCTATATGTTGATGATCTAATTCTTACTGGAGAAGATCACCTCATTATCAAATGCAAGAAGGAGCTAGCTTCTGAATTTGAAATGAAGGATCTTGGTCTCATGCACTACTTTCTTGGCTTAGAAGTATGGCAGAAGCCAGATGAGTTCGTTCTGAGTCAAGGGAAGTATACCATTGACATTCTGAGGAGATTTGGTATGATGGATTGCAAATCCATGTCCACACCTATGGAGACAAATTTTCAGAAGCTTAAGGAGGCTGCAGCTAGTTCAAATCTGGTGGATCCTACTATGTACAGGAAATTGATTGGATCGTTGATGTATCTAGTCAATACTAGACCAAATATTTGCTATGCAGTGAGTGCACTTAGTCAGTTCATGTGTGAACCAAGGCAAATACATCTAGTTGCAGCAAAGCATATCCTGAGATACTTGTGTGGCACAATTGGATATGGCTTGAGGTATTCTTCTGAAGTGGACTTGGAGCTGCATGGATATACTGATTCCGATTGGGCAAGGTGTGTCACTGATCGGAAGAGCACCTCTGGATGTTGTTTCAGTTTGGGGTCTGTGATGATCTCTTGGTGTAGCAGGAAGCAGTCTTCAGTGGCACTGAGCACCGCAGAGGCCGAGTATATTGCAGCTTGTGTGGCAGCTCAAAAAGTAGTGTGGCTTCAGAAGCTCCTTGCAGGATTGTTTGGTCAATCGATGGAGCCGACTGTCATTCATTGTGATAATCAAAGTTGTGTGAAGCTTTCTGTCAATCTAGTGTTTCATGACAGAACTAAACATGTTGAGATAAAATACCACTATATCAGAGATATGGTATTGAGGAAAGCAATCCAATTGAAGTATTATCAGCACTGATGAGCAGACGGTAGACATTCTCACCAAGCTTCTTACCAGAGTAAAGTTTGTGTACTTTCGAGACAAGCTTGGTATTGTGGAGAATGAAGCCCTAACTGAGGAGTCTCAGTATCAGTGATCTTCTTATTTGATTTAATGCATTTCTCTGTGAGAGAGATTTGAGGTGTAAGCCCTTGTTTAATGCATTTCTCTCTGTGAGAGAGATTTGAGATGAAAGCCCTTGTTTCCACCCTCTGGGAGTAGCCACAGTGGATGTCATGTGTGTGACTCCATGACAACATCACGTGAGAGAGTCTGTGATGATTTTTCTTGTACTTGTGCTTTTCACCCCTGGGAGAGCCATGGTGAACGTCACGATGAGGTGACAACATCACATTGAGTGATGAGCACTTGTGCATACCATTCATGGGTGTAGCCATGGTGGTTGATATCACAACGAGGTGATATGTTCCTTTTCCACATATGGGAGTAGCCATAGTGGTTGATATCACGATGAGGTGATGTGTCTTGTACAGCTGGAAGTATGCCTCCCTAGCTGAGAGGGAATGTTGATGTTATAGCAGCTTCGGGCTCATTCTTCTAGCCACGAGTCAAGATATAAAATAGCATATAGCCTTCGGCCATTTGTTTTATTGAGAAAATTAAAGTGAAGAGGCGCTTCACTTGGCAACAATTAATTACTAAGTTGGGCCGACCTTCCTTGTAATTCGCATCTCTTATTTGTAATTATATTTTGTTATTGTGGCCGACCTTGCTCTTGAAGAGGTGCGACCTCTCTCTCAAATTGTATTTATACAAGGTCACTTCCATTCCATTTCACATCAAGCAAGTTTGATTCTCTCCTCCATTCAAGTGCAAATTTCTCCAAGAGCAGATTGTGAATTCCTTCAAGTGCAGATTTCAATATTAAGGAACGGCAAATTATTATCTGTTTTGCATCTAGAGTTGGTGCTGGATATTGGCCTTGTGATTGGCCTCGTTGTAAAGTGAATTGTTGCCATTATTATATATATAAGAGAGATCAATGTTGCTGGGTTTTCCTCCCTCAAGTGGAGGGTTTTCCCAGGATATTTTCTGTGTTTATGTGTCTGATTTTGAGTTAAATTCTGCTTATCTAATCTGATTATAAAAACTAACACCCATCATTAATTAATTATCATTTACCATTTATTAGTTACCACATCATTTATTAATAATAATTTAATAATTTCCATTTATCATTCCCATTATCCATTTAATTAAATGAGAGTTAATTATCCATTTTCAAATCAATATTTCCATTTTCGTCTCTTCAATCAACTCTTTCTTCCATCATCAATCAACTTAGTCTTCACTTAGAAACTTCTTTTTCAACCATCAATTAACTCGTCTTCGAATGGAAACTTCTTGTTCACAATTATCCAATTATTGAATTAAAAAAATGCAGTACCATCCTCTCATCAATTCGAAATGACAATTTTCATTTAACAATTAAGTTGACTGCTCAGCCTCTTCAGTTAACTCAGGTGTTTGATCACATCCTCATCTTCTAGTAGGTTTTTCCCTAGAAATTCTATAAATAGGATCATTCCTTCATCATTTTCATATCTCACATCTTATGCAAATCAACTCTATCAAAATCTATCATCGATCAAAGTGTTATGATACTGAGTCGCATCCACATTCCAACAAGTGAAATCAACAATCTTCTTGAGGTTTGCAGTGAGGTCAATAAATAAGAGTAGGATTTGGTTTCTCTTTTATGTTTTCGAGTATTTTCATTTCTTATTTTTCTATTTCAATGCGTACATTTTGGTGAACCCGACGTGAACTCTAACCTTTTACTCTAACTTTGTTGTCTATAAGTGTATTTATCTTGCAGGTCATAGGGCTTTCTAGGAGACTTGAAAATCATTTTTTCTTGGTTTTTTTGTTTATTTGTTTACATATATTTGCGTTATATATACCTTACTAACACTTTTTGTTTGCAGTATACACAAGAAAACTACCACCTAGTCTCCAAAACCATAGGTTTTTGGTGGGAAGTCACCTTTGTACTATCAAAACCACCAATTTATAGGTCAAGTCCACCGTTTGCTAACCAAAAACCATGGGTATTTATAGAAAATCACTAGTTAAGCTCAAAACCAGCCAAAACCACAACCCAAAATCCCCTTTTCTTAGGTCAATACTGAGGGGTTTTATAGTGAAAACTCTTTATTTATGGTCAAAACCATAGGATATGTTAGGAAAACCACTATTTTTCTTTAGAAAACCGAGGAATTTTAGGCAAAACTGCTCTATTGCAAAAACCATGAATATTTTGTCCAAAACTCCCTGTATAAGGTAAACCCATATTCATATCTACTAAAAACGTGGGTTTGTTATCTGTGAAACCACCTATCAACTATCAAAACTATATTCAATCCTGTGAAAGACGCACCTGGTTGATAGTTTCAAGCAAAAACCACAGATTTTCTGCTCAAACATGTTTATATCTCTTAAAACCCAGATAGACATTCCTTAAACCACCATATTTTTGCTCCAACCACATTTTCTTTTGTTAAAATTGTTGTTATAAATTGTTAAAACTGCATCCAAATCTGCTAAAACCGCCATACCTGCCATTAAAACCACATAAATTTCTGTTAAACCATGCTTTTCTCTGTGAAAATACCATGCTTTTAAGTCTAAACCATGTAGTCCAAGGTCAAAACCACGCTCACTGCATTGCTCTAAACCACAAATAAATTGTGAAAACCACACTCATACTGCCAAAACCACTCTGTTGTCTGTCAAAAACGAAGTATAAATTCTAAAAACTGCAAACCACAAGTTTAATTGGTGAAACCGCCTATTTAGTTGTTCAAAACCATGCTTTATCACTTAAAATTGTTGTTATAGCCATCCAAAACAACACTTTTTCTTCTAAAACCACTGGTATCCTTATTAAAATCACTGTTAAAAGTGCTCTGTATTGTGAAACTGCAGGTACTTGCTTCAAATGGCCTATAAACTGATAAAACCACATATTTCCAAGACAAAAACACCTATAAACTATTTAAACCAGATATTTTCAAGTCAAAACAGCCTATATAAGGTTCTTCAATCAAAAACCACTTGTATGAGGTAAAACCATGTTTTTTAGTCAAAACCGCATGTCTTTTGGGTGAAACCACCAATTTCAAAGTTAAAATCACCTATCTATTGCTCAAAACCTGCCTTCACTAAAACCTTAATAACTTGTGACATACTTATTGGATTTTCAACTTCTTGTCGCCGTCAGGAAGCTAGTCTTGAACCGAACACAATGTAGCAAACCATTTTTCCACATCAGCTACCAGAAATCAGGCATAAACATTCGAAGTCAGTGACTCCTTTTAAATTTTCAAACTATTAAATTTTCAAACTAGCATAACTTGCACATATGACATCGTTTTCTGATGATTTTTAAAAATTTATCACAATCATAGTTTGAGGACTGTTCGAGTCCTGGAAAAGACTCTTGGGACTCCCAAGTCCTAGGGCTTGCCGAGTCGACTCACCAAGGACTCTCAAGCCGAGTCCTAGAGAGTCTAGGCTAGGACTCCCAAGTCCTAGCAAGTGACTCGCACGAGTCCTAGAATCGGACTCCCGAGTCCCAACTTAGGACTCTTGGCATCGCTTGGAAATAATGAGTATGAATGTTTAAAACTTGTTTTTTGTTTTTTTTTTTCATTTGAAAATTTGAAACTATGAGTATGAATGATGAAATTTCAAATATTGAGTGTTTGAAGATCATATAACATGTGTAATATTTGAATTATGAGAAATTGATAATCAAATTAGGCTCTTATGTTCTTTAACTGCATTAATTTATTTTTTATTTGTTTGTAAAAGTATGGTTCTCTTCTTTGCCGAGTCCTAGTTTTTTGTTGAGTCTGTGCCGAGTCCCGAGTCTGAGTCCTATTTTGGGCTGTCGGGTCCGCGTCGAGTCCGAGTTTTCCAACTTTGATCAGAATTTTGTAAGGAATCTAATGATTTAGTTATTTTTCTAGTTTGATGTCTTCTTTTGCATGTTTTTAATTGATCATTGAATGTGGCATCTTTTTTCCATCCAAACAAAAAACTTGAAAACCACCCTTTTTCGCAAGCCAAAGAACAAAAACAAGAAAATTGACGTATTGGTGTTACAAGACAGCTATAAGAAGACAAGTTTATAGACCATTTTCACTTGTTGTGTGTATTTTTTAAGCTACCATTTTGTGGGATTAAAATAAACTTTACACATTTCCATTTGGTTAATTAAAGAATCATTGTATTTTAATCCCGAAGGAGGGTGTGTGTATGCTCTTTTCTTGCACGCTTGCATGATCTTGAGAATTAGAAACACTACTTCCCTTTAGTAACTTTGTCATTTAGGCTAAGCCCCTAAGAACTTTATACCTTGGGAAAGTGAAAAAGAAGGTGGGTTACCCTCTTCTCTCAATTGTTTGACATTTTTGCACTTTAGAATTCATAGATTAGGCCTTGCGTGTCTTTGTGGCATATCAAGGATTCCCTAGAATGCTTGTATATCCTAGATCTATTAGTGTGGTGCAAGGGACGCCAATCGCTCACTTAAGTTACTCACAATGTGCTTCGCGTGGTGAGATAGAGCTAACCAAGGTAAAACCTTTAGCCACCTCTAGTAAGGATTTTCATGTGTATGCAGCTATCCCTAGCTATCCATTCACAAGTAAAGAGTATTAGTGGATTAATTTCCATTGTGGGCCCACACTAGAAGTTAATCCCACCTAATTAATTTTAGGATTGTTGGTGTGTCTTTTGTGCTTGTCATGTTAGATTAGAACCTCCCCACTTGAAGCCAAAAGGGGACCTTACTCTTTGAGCCTTAGTTTTCTTAATCTTCCAATCTTTTTATTAGTTTAAGTTTTCAAAAACTGAAAAAACCAAAAAATTTCAAAAACTAAAAAAACTAAAAAAACCGTTTGATTGTTTGTCTTTATCTTGCACTAGGGGCTAGAATCCAACAATTATCCACTAGCTCCAAAATCATCCTTTGCATCCAAACACAAAATCTGCCAACGCATCCATCCAAATCATCCCACTGTCCTTCCTAATCAAAATTCATAGCCATGCCTTCATCTTACCTTGATAATCTCCTTAGCCAAACTGAAAACCCTTTCTCTGATGATGATAATGAGAATCTTGTTGATCAACTAGAGTATGTTCCCCATGATGATAATGAGAGTCTTGTGGATCAACCAAAGTATTGTTAGCAAGAAATTTGGGGAAACACAGACCCAAGTTCTCAGCCTCCAGTATTTTCTAAGTGTTGTAGTTTATACCCCGGCCTCAATCATATAAAGGTAAACACCGATAGAACCAGACATATGATTAACTACTTATATATTCACCATAGATCCACCAAGTCTCGGGGACGAGGACGGGGGGACGGCAGGGGACGGGTCTCGGGGGCGCGGGGGCGGGGGACCTAAATTTGGGGACGGGGAGGGGACGGCGGGGGGACGGCGGCGGGGGGGCGGTGCGCTGAAATACATATAGTACTTGAAAAATTAGTTATAAAAAGATGTATAACTGTAAAAGCCTAAGGAATAAGTAAATTTTAGAGTTTAAACACATTGCAATGATTTCATTGAACTAGTGAACATTGAAACAATGAAAATTAAAATGAAAATATACTTGTAACTTGTAAGTTGTAACTTAATAGACATTGTGATTGGAATGAGAACTAGTTGTTTCATAATTTGAATTTCAAAATTTCATAGTCATGATTCATAATTACAATCAAGTATCAAGTTATCAACACAACAGTGTTCAAACTTCAAACTTCAAAAACAAAATAGACTAAAATTACTAAATAGTAAATACTAAATAGCTAATGGCATGATGCCTCTAATGATCTAATCATCTCCAACTCCAAGCTCCATGCCAATCTCCTCATCATCGGAACCATCGGACGAGGACCCCAAATGCTCAAGCTCATCTAAACCAATACCAACCAGCCCTGTCTGTGTAGCATCCTCATCTATCTGTGCTGGCTCTTCTGGCTCTACATCCCATCTGGCTGCTGGACTCTCCTTGTATGTAGTTGTGCTGCGATCAATGAGACGTAAGGCACTATGGACAGCCACAAGCTTCTCTGCCCTCCTAGAAGTGAGCCTGTTCCTCTTAACAGAGTGGATGAAGTTATAAGTGGACCAGTTCCTCTCAGAAGCAGAAGAACTAGAAACCTGGGACAGCAAACGAATGGCTAGAGTAGTAATCAAAGATCTAGGCCCATGCATAGTCCACCACAACTTGGGGTCCTCCTGTGACATAGTCTCCAAATCTACTTTGGCTGCCTCTGAATATCCCCAAAGAGTAGCAAATTTTGTCCACTCAGTACGAAGCAAGCTGGCCTCTATAGGATCATACATTTTGTCAATGGCCTTCATGAACCCTTCCTTCACCTCAACATCCTCCATAGGTGTCACTCTACCGGGACGTGGCACATACCACTTTGGGTTCAATGCGTAGGCAGCCATGTGTAAGGGAGTGTTGAGTTTCTCCCATCTATGCTGAATGATTGGATAAATATGCTCGGTGTAAAATTGCATTGTGGGGTCCTTCTCTCGCACTTTAGCCTTCATTTGATCAAGCATGGAATCAATGCACTCGTATACCTCTCCAAGGGAAGGTGCATTAGAATCCCCAAATCTAATAACTTTGAAGACAGGCTCAATGATGGAGACAATATATTTGGCATCAGCCCAAAAAACATCATTCTTCACCACCTCCTTAACCCTCAATCCCTGCTGTGTCTTCGACTCAGGCCATCTGTTCCATTCTGCTGTCATTACCATTAGTTGCAATGGCTCTTGCAACTCAAGCATCCTCTCCAAGAGAATAAAGTATGATGCATATCGAGTCTCTACAGGCTTCAGGAATTCCTTCTTGGAGAAGGACCTGAAAAGTGCATGTGAATGATGATGGTTGCAGATAAACATCTGCACATCTCTAGCATCACTGACAATAGATTTGATCCAGCTGATTTTACCCATGTCCTTAAGTGCATTATTCATAGCATGCACACAACAAGGAGTCCAGAAAATATGTCTATAGGTTGCCTCAATCAACCTCCCTGCAGCTCTGCACACATGGGCCGCATCTGTCACTACCTGCACCACATTTTGTGGCCCAACCTCCTCTACAGCATCCTTGAGGATCTGAAACTGATAATGGGCATCCTTGCTATGCCCTGAACAATCAATAGCCCTAAGGAAATAAGGGCCCGCTACAGATGTGACGATGATATTGATGAGTGGACGATGCCTAATGTCCGTCCACCCATCCATGACTATGCTGCATCCACTTGTGACCCAGGTTCTCTTCATCTTCTCCATCAAAATATTAATCTTGGAATAGTTTTGATCCAAGATTGTTGTCCTCAATTTATTCTCCCCTGGTGGCACATATGATTGTCCTGCCCTTATTATTTTTGACACAACTTCCTTATAATAAGGAGAGCGAGCCACGTGGAATGGAATGCCATTGGCAAAGAAGAATTTGCCAATGGCATCATCTGCCTCATCCTTTGCCTGCACATTGAATAAACTTGCTATAGGTTGTGAAGATGCCATCTTACGTTTCCCCCTAGGCTCTGCTAAACTTGAACTGAACGGATTTGGTGGCCTTTGACTCTGCAAAGTAGAAGTAGACACTGCTGAAATATGATCACCCATACTCTTACGTTGCAATGTAGCAGATGTAGGCACTTCATCCTCATTACAACCCCATAATTTTAAAATTTCAGCCCTGTACTTCAAATTATTTGCCACAGCTTTGCATACATCTACACCTTTGCCTCGAACAAGAAGAAAATGTGCATTAGTTCTTGTAATGCTGCCAAACCATGTAAGCTCACACATGTGACACTTCCATAATCTAGTGCCCCCAGTTGCCCCAGGCTTTGCTGCTATCTTGGATGCAAATTGTTTTAAAGGTTTTTTTGGATCAAAGGGGCCCTTGGCCCATTCTTGAAGGAGTTCTGAAGGGCAGCTATTATCTTTACTACCAATGGAACTTGTGGTAGTTTGAGTATTTGAGGCTGAGCCATGTTGTTCTTGTGGTTCAACTTCACCCTCAGCCTCCCCTCCTATTTGAAAGTCAGGATCATGATCATCTGATGAATCATTTGCACTTTGAATGTCTGGTTCATCATCACTTCTGTTGTGTGAACTCATTATGATGATTATGCTGCAAAAACAATGTTAAAGAATAAAAAATAATCAGACCTATGATGTAAACAAAAAAAAATTAAAAATCAAACCTATAAAGTATAAACTAAAAGTCTAAAAGACTAAAACAGTAAAACTTAGAAAGAAATGTGGTCTCATGAATTGCAATATTGCTGCTTGCAAGATATACAAGCAGGAAAATCAAAATGTGGAAGCAGAGGCAAGGCATGTGAACTATTTCAGTTTGACAGAATGCTGGCAAGTGGCAATTGAATGCATGAAGAGTAAAACAGAAAATGTGGAAGCACAGGCAAGGCATGTGAATTGTTTGACAGTCACAAAATTGAACTGTTTGACTGAAGTCTGAAATCAAAATGAAAATGTGGAAGCACAGGCAAGGCATGTGAAGTTTGAACTGTTTGATTGTTCAATTTTTTTTAATTTTTAATTTTTATTTATTATTAATTATTATGCCTCAATGTGGAAGCACAGGCAAGGCATGTGAACTGTCGAACAGTTCACATGCCTTGCCTGTGCTTCCACATTTTAATTTTTTCATTCTGTCAAACAGTCCACATGCCTTGCCTGTGCTTCCACATTTTGCAAGCCCACGAGGCATAATAATAAATAAAAATTAAAAATTAAAAATTAAAAATTGAAATTCATAAAAAACTTTGAAAAAAAATTAATTTTATTTTTTATTTTTGTGGAACGGACGCCTCAAAGAGGTGCCCGTGCATGGACTGCGACCAGTCCAACCTCTTTGAGGCGTCCGTTCAACAGTGCCGTGGCCTCTTTGAGGCGTCCATTATTTCAAATGCCTGGGGTTTATAAAATAAAAATGCTAAAAAAATAAAAACGGAAATCCGAAAGTTGAAACCTACCTGGTTAGCAAAAATTCACTTGAAGAGTCAAGACTTGCAGTGGAATCAGTTTTGGCTCCTATTCTCAGTCTCCCGCCGGCCGCCAGTCGCCACAGTCACAAGGCATGAAAAATTAAAATTAAAATTGCTCAGCTCGTGTAAAAAATATATTCATTTATAACTTAAACTATGTAAATTTTTAATTTTCTTTAAAAAATCATTATTTTCTAGGGGACGTGGGAAACTTGGAGTCTTGGAGATGCCCAGAAGACTCTGAGACGCAACGAAGTCTCCTTTTCAGGGAAACGTTCAGGAGACGGCGGAGGGACGGGGAGGTGGCGGGGGGACGTTTCCTTGACGTCTCTGCGTCTCGAAAACGTCCCCGTCTCCGTAACGGCCCATTTTTCGGGGGGGACGCGTCCCCGTGGAACTATGATATTCACAGAATAATAGACAATATTAAACAGATAGAATTTCGGCACCCATTGTATTAACCAGATAAAAAATAGTACATTATTATACCTTCTCTTATACTCTTGCTTATTCCTTGTCTAATCTTTATACATTTGTTTTTTCATACATTTATACATATAATTCCCCTTATACATCTATCATCAGTATATTTCTCTCTACCTCTCTCTCACACATTTTGTCATTCATATCTTCTTTTATACATACATCTATGGGATGGGACATGACCCATGTATGATACCCCTAGTCTAGATGATATCTTTACAATATTGTGCTCCACAAGTGTTTTGCACCAAGATGTGGTATGTTTTACTAGCCGATGTCTTCACTGTCCTGCTTTCAGGCTAACATCATCCCCCCTTTCAAAATATTGACTTGTCCTCGAGTCAACGCTACTCTGCTAGAAGGATATCTTTGTATATTTCCTTTAGGCTAGCAAAAGTATTATCCCATTGGGTCTTAGCCAAGAGTAGCTGTTGAGTGTGTACCTTAATCTGCAGTAAGAGTTTCTCTGCCTCCAGGAGTGTGTGGAATTTATATCTTTTGGGTCAGTTGTTGAGCTTATTGGAGGATTCTGGTGATATGTGCTAACCTCAAACTAACAACTTCCAAAAGTTGGTGGAATATGTTTTGAAGCTAATCCCGTTGGTCCTGCAATTGTTGGAATTGTGCATGTAAGGCCTCTATCTGTACCCTAGACTACCCATTTGTGTCCTGTAAGGCATCATAGGTGGTAGCTCTTTGGACAATTTGTACGTCCAATTGATCCATCTAGGCCTTAGTTGTTGTTGTCACTATTGGCCATTGTAAGCAAAACTAATATAGGGCATTAAGGTCCCCTTCAGTGTTCTTTAGTGTACTAATCTATGATTCTAAGGAAAAGTGTGTTGTAGCACACTTCTTCCATTCTTCATTTGTTCTTCTCTTTAGGAGCTCTGAGTGGATTTTTCACCTTAGTGTTTTCTTTTGTGATTGGGTGTCCTTGACCACCCCCTCTACCAAAATTCTCAACTATGTGGCCAATGGTTGTGATGAGTCTTCTTGGATTTGAGGGAACTTTCCTTTTATATCCTTGATTAATTCTTCTAATTGGTTTGAATTCTCCACATGATGTTTCAGGAGCTCTTCCCTTGTGGTGTGGTGCAAGATATCCCCCAACTAGAATTTGTGCAGGGGTGATATGCTCCCAATCTCTATCTTTGAGCCTACCAATGGGATCTGAAGTAATTGTGGAGAGACCACCGGTTGGATTTGCTTCTATTTGGCCAAAAATTCCTTGATGGACTACATGGAGGATCTGGTGGAGGAGGAAGGTGTCTCGGATTGTGGAAGGTGAGAAGATTGTTCTTGCTCTGAAGTGGTAGCTTGATATTTTGCTTCTTCCTCGTGGAGCTTCTGATAGGCTTTTTATGTGGCCTCTTTTATCTCCTTATGCACTGCTTGAGTTACTTCTGATTTTTCTATCATTAGTTTATCCAACCTCTATTTTGACCGGAGCTCTTTAGATTGAATCTCGGCTATCTTTTGTTTTTGCGGAGGGGTTACTATGGCAGCCACTTCTCCAATGGCTAGGTCCTTCAAACGTTCTTCTTCTTTTGTTGCTTTCTCCCTTCTCTTCTTTAAGGGGATCCAAAAAATGGTCGATCAAGTCTTCTAAGGTTGTGTTAGATGCTATCATATATCTTGTGATTGCTCGTTCTGTAATATGTTGGTTTTGTATCGTCATGTTTGGATACTTCCGTAGTGTCATATCCATCATCTCCTTGCGGAACAATCCACCGTAGAGTTGATCCTCATCTACCAGTGGGGAGACTTTTGGAATATTTGTGGTCTCCAAAATGGATGTATCTTTTGGGATTATCTACTCCCCTTCCTCTATGTCCACCGCTTGGGGAGAGACTACTCTTTATGCCTTCTCCTTTCTCCGCTTTGTCCTCTTCTTCGTACTCATTTGCAAAGAGCTTTTGTAGCTTCTTCTGTCGATTCCTTTTTGGGAGGGGTGGTTGTGAGTCTCCTCTTTCTTGGCCTACTACTTTTTCCTTGTGAAGGTTCTATAGGTGGGGTGCCACTTTGGAGTTTTTCAAACCTTTGGGGAGTGGACATGCTCTACTCCTCTATCTATAGCTTTGGTAAACCCCATTTTTCATGCAACTTCTCCTTATTCTTCTCAAAATGTTACTCAACCTTCTTTGCTAAATTATCCATATACTCCCAATAAGTGGTAAATTTCTCAGATTGCAGATCTTTAGGAAGGCTAAGGAGTTTAGAGGCATAGTTGTGGATCTCTACGTCAAACATTTCATATGGAAGTTGGGGTATCCATGGGATCCTAGGCTCAATGGCTTCCATAAAGGTGTAGTCCTTGTCCACTAGGAAGACTATATCCTTGATATACTGGCAAACAACCTCATAAGAGATTTCCCTAGCCTAGAGCTTTTGTTGGAGGGATTTAAAGAACCCCCAATAGGTTGTGGTGAATGAAGTGGCATCTTAGAAGTGTTTAACATGGTCTTGGATCTGGGCCACCACTAGCCAGGTTGAATCCCATATTTCCCTCGCAAAACTCGATAATTGCTTCATAAAGTAGAAAGTTAGGCATATCAATAGAGTCCCATACCTGAACTAATAGTGAGACTGCTTGGTGCGTCGTATATTGTCCATTAATTCTTACCGCAGGACCTCATAGAGGTCTATATCTTTGTCGTCTGTGACCAATTGATACGTTGTGTGGATGGCGGTTGCGATGGCAGAATCCTCCTGGTTGGTGTAGTATACTTTGTATGCTATGCACATTGTGGCATTTTTGAATGCTAGATTGATGATCTTGGTAATGTCTAGGCTTCGACCATCATATGTTGCTCCGATTAGGTAGGTGACTTCTACGTTTTTTATGGCTTTCTTTGGTGGAACCTCTCCCTGGGCCGATAGTCCGATAATGTGGATAGCACCTTTCGTGATTCTATATGGGTGGTCTAGGTATAGATATTCGTCGTGAAACTGGCTCAAGATTATCCGAACCCAATCTTCCTGTGTCATGAAATTTGGAATTTCCCTCCATATGTCCAGTCATTTCTCAGCTATATTTTGATATTGCGGTAGGTATTGATGTGTGCCTAGTTGCAGGAGATTGAGTCGTAGGATTTCAAACTTTGTGTGGTTGATTTTCGTGAGGGGTGCGTGGATATATTTTTTGATATCTTTGATGTAGATTACCTCCATGAGTACTTTTGAGAATGCTCCTGTTGGGTTTGTCTCCATTGCTTTGTAGGGCGAGTGCTTGTATTTGGGCCTTAGTTTTTGTGAGACATCTACAAGACTAGGTGTGGCCATTATCGTAGCTGAAATTTCGTAGCTGAGTCGAAACTAGCTTAGGGTTAGAGCAGAGCAAGAGCTTAGCAGAATGGAGCGTGTAGTAAGTGAAAATGAGGGGTGAAGGGGTTATTTATAACTTTTGTGCGAGATGAGTGCAATAAATGGTCTAGCCGTTTCCCACATTTTTCTGCTCGTTAACTTTCTATGGCTCTATTTTTTCGATGAGTATTTTTGCTTTTGCGGTGGATGACTATGGTACATTTGTATGTTAATTTTATTTGTGGTTGCTTAATACTTTTGTCCAATCCCTCGTTTCATGTGTTTAGGGTTAGGTTGAGGAAATTGATGTTCAAACTCGGACTACCCTACAAGTGTGGGTAATTTGTTTTATTGATTAAAGTTGTTATTGTTTTACTGATTTTCCTATGTGGTATTGTTTTGTTGGCCTCATATTTTGGATAGCCTTGCTCTATTCCGGATACTACTTTATTTTTTGTTTTTTTCTATTTGGGGGGGTCCAGAACATGTCGGATTGGTGTTTGTATAGCATTTTTGTGCATTTGTGGTACCTTTCTTAGATCTGTGGTACTTTATGGAGATCTGATAGATTGTATGTATATCATAAATGCTCTCTGGAAGCCATATACCTACCGGGATGTTAATTCATATTCTTTTTATAGCCATGCCTCTAAAACATCATTGTTGTTAGTACTAGCATTGTCACTTTCTAATTCAATCTCTCTAGAACTATTAGGATCCTCCTCTTCTTCTAGATGGGTAATCTTGAAATAGAATATAGGTTCTGAGGATCTTCATTTTCGTTGTTTTGTGCTATTTCCTCCACATATGTTCTATCTTCTCTTTCTCCTAGGGGAATATGTACTATTCTATTCTCATTTGCCAGAGAGATTTCCTCCTTCCTAGAGTCTACTATGCCATTGGAATTTACAAACCACTTCAGTCCCAATAATGCTCTAAAGGTGTTGAAAGGCTCCTTCGTTTCTACAACTTTAAAGTCAACAATTTGTTTGATCCCTTTAATGTTTACTTCTACATTCTTCCATGTTCTAATGTTTCCATGCCAGAACCATCACCTAGACTAATGTTCATAGGTGTTCTAATGAGCTTAGGTCTGCCTAATCTCTCCCAAGTGGTTGCCAAAATAATATTGAGGTCCACAACTAGATCAATCATTACATGTTTAACTTTATTGTTGTTCAAATTCGCGGGAATTAATAGGGGACCATTTTCCAATTCTAGTCTTCTATAATCTGATGTACTTGTTGTTTTTGTTTATTCCAGTACTTTCCTAATTGTTTCCATTTTACTAAAAGATCTTTTTGTTGTGCCATTGGGGCTAGATTCTTCAACATTATTACTTCTTCTGAAAAGCATGTTTTTTCCTCTTTCTGCTGTTGTATAATTTGTTTCCTTGCTTTTTCCACTATTTTGTCATGTTTCTTATTTAGCCGGAAGTGGTCATACTCTTCGTCTTTGTCTAGTTTTGTTTCTTTAGTAATTTCTTCAATCTCCCTTCTATTTTTCTCAATATTTGTTCCTTGTCTAGTTAGTATTGTAGCTTTGTTTTTCTTTATTTTGGATTTCTTCTTTTTGCTTATCTGTGGTGGTTGTTCTTCGAAGTAATCTTCATTTGATGTGTTTGAGGACTAGTTATCTATTATTTGGCAACTTTTAACTCCTTGTGGTATTCGTCTTATCACTGTTGTGCCTTATCACACCATAATATATCATGGGAATCATCTCCACAAAAAAGGCATTTTCTTCTCTTTTCTAACCAACATTTTGTGGCATAATGACCTATTTTTCCACAATTGTAACATGTTGCATCACTCTGTTGGCGGTTGTTTCTACTACGTCATCTTCCTCCTCTATAATTGGATTGTCTATTATCTCCCATATAGTCTTGCGGTGGACTGTTTTGTAATGCATATGCATTTTTGTTCTCCCTCCATGGTGGTTGTCTATATCCAATGTCATATAAAGGTCCTTCTGCCAAGCCTTTGACATATGCCGTGTTCCTATCTATAACTGCATCATAGTTGTGGTTCATATGGCATCGAGGATCAAGATTATTTTTGGTGTTTTGAATCTAGAATTGGTTGGCAAGACAATCCTCAAGGAGGTGACTATCCCACTCATGGCATGTCCCACAATACATTGAGTTAGTTTTTACTAGAACTATCTTTAATTCTACATGTAATGCGATGGCGGTTCTCTTTTCTTGAGCCTTAGGGTAGTCATTTTGAAGGTGACCTTCTCATGAGTAGTATGTGCACCAGTTGTCTTTGGTTTTCTTTGTTTTTCCTCTTGCTAAGATTGAATTTTGTATTGTTAGTTGTTCTACAGCAAGTTGTAACTTCTCAATATTCTCCTTCATATCATCATTTTCAGGTCTACGCCACATTTGAGCTTCAATGTTGAATGCCAAGGTGATTAAATCTGTATAAGTATTCAATATCTTCCCATCCAAAGCTGCTCTCACGTCTTCTTGAAGTCTGGAAATAAACCATTCTATCTTTTGTCTTTCTGTCAATGGTTCTTCCAGCTTGCGGCAAACTTCTTTGAATCATATTCTTTTACCAATTCATCTTCCCTTTGTACTAGATCTCTCATTTTACATTTTCCGTTGGAATGTCCAGTGTGTCAAAGTTAGCTAAGAAATCTTGTTTTACCTCATCCCAGCTTTCTCCATGTTTGGGATAGGTCTTCTTATACCAATCTAATACCTCTTTTCTAAGTGAGGATACAAAGTCAAGTAACTTTGGTTTATCTTCATCTATATCCTACCTTTCCCACAGGGATTCTAGCAAAAAAAATATGTGTTTTGCAGCTTTTGTTGTATCTTTGCCAAATATTGGGATCTTGATTGTGGATTCCATCTTGTCTTTTCTCTCTCCTATCCTAACTTCCTAATCTGTGAACTAGTTTTTCCTTTTTTCTCTTTCTTTATCTTTCTAATAGTATAAGGTTTTTGCTCTCTACCCTTGTCTCTTGCTAATTTTATATCAAAATATTCTCTCCCAAGTATTTCTTCCCACTCTACTTCTTTTCCTCCTTTTGTTTTCTTGTCTTGCAGTATCTCTTCTTTTAAAATTCTTCGACTCTTATAAGGTTGACGGGATGAATCCTAGTCGGGGAGTTGTGACTCTTCAAAATATCTTTTTCATTTTCTTATTTGTTAGTGTCATTTTATTTGGTTGTAAACAGAAACCTTTGCCCAAATTCAATATTCTCTCCGCTTTTTCTTATTTCTTCTTCTTTTAACTTCCTTATGCTTCTATTGAATAATTCCTCTAAATATTCTTCTTGAATTGATGGGGGGTCTTCACCAGAGTTTTCAAAAATTCCACAAATCTATCATTCAAGATGATGGTAAGGGTTGATAGGTATGGTCTAATCGTCGGACTTCTAGAAAGTTGGTAAAAATGGAGTTTTTGTCTTATTATAATGTCCTGATAGCAATCTTCTAGATTCTTCATAATTGTGAATATTTTTCTTTATACTAGTTATGGGTTGTCCCGCTTTTTCCCAACAATTTTCTGATCTTTCCGAAGTTTCCCATTTCTCTTCTTTACCCTCTTTTCCTATTTCCTTGGCAGCACCCCCTTCGGCACAGTCGGCAACACCCTTTTTGGCGCACTCACTTCTCATCTTCTCTACAATTTCCATCCTTTTGTGGTGTCTTTCTTCTCTTTCACTCCTCCATTGTTGTCTTTTCTCTTCTCCATTTGGGCTAGCCATGTTTACTTTTCTTACCAATTTGATTTGTTCTCTAATCTTTCTCGAGGTTGTCTTATCTCCATTTTCCATGAGTGTGATTGATTTGGAGTTTCGTTAATCCTTATATCGTTTCCCATGGTAGTTATTTAGTATCTTTTCTTTAGGAGTCACATCTCTTCGGAGATCCCTTCCGAAATCTTCCCCCTTTCCATTCTCCATCCCCTTGGTGCCTAACCCCCTCTCACAAGGTAAGCACCAAGAGTATAGATCTTTAGACCTTCATATCTTTATTGATTATCTTTCCACTCCGATGTTGTAAATTTTAAAATTTTGGGTGTTTTGACCTTTATATTACCTAACCAAAGTCCAAGCGATGGAACCAATGTTAGCAAGAAATCTAGGGAAACGACTGAAGTTTGCAGCCCCAAGTATTTTCTAAGTGTTGTAGTTTATACCTTAGACTCAATCATATAAAGGAAAACACCAATAGAATCAGACATATGATTAACTACTTATATATTCACAAAATAAGAGACAACATTATACAGATAGAATTTTGGTATCCATTATATTAATCAAATCAAAAATAGTACATTGTTATATCTTCTCCTATACTCTTGCTTAGTCCTTATCTAATCTCTATATGTCTATTCTTTCATACATTTATACATATAATTCCCTTTATACATCTCTCATCAGTATATTTCTCTCTACCTCTCTCACTCATTCTATCATTCATATCTTCTTTTATACATACATCTATGGGATGGGACGTGACTCATCTATGATACCATACCCCTAGACTAGATGATATCTTTACAATATTATGCTCCACAAGTGTTTTGCGCCAAGATGCGGTATGTTTTACCGTTCGATGTCTTCATTGTCCCGCTTTTCAGCTAACAAGTATGACACCCTATGATGATCAAACCTTCAAATATATTGCCTTAAGTGAGTGTCATCCATCCATGTTCCATCTATACCAACAACCCACAACCACTAGTAACCCATCCATCAATCCACAATACAAACAAGCCACAATCCCTAGTCATCCATCCATTTACCATCCATACCAATCAACCACAATCAGTAGTCACCCATCTATTTACCCTCACTACCAACAACCGCTTTTCCAACAACAACAACCAATAAGCTTTGGTCATCCATCCAACTACCCTCAGTACCAACAACCCATAAGCTTCAATCACCCATCCATTAGCTCTAAATATCAAGAGCCAACTAGCATAAACTATACCCTTAATCCTCAATCCATATCCGTTGCTCCTCATCCCAATCTTGACAAGGGAAACCAATCTTACATCCAAAACCTTCCTCAACACCAATCCATCTCCCTAATCCCTAGCTCTCATCCATATCCTAAATCCTCATCCCCATCACCAAACCAATAAAGTCTTGTAGCCTCCATCTCCTATCCCAATCCTCCATCCACTAAACCATTGCAATCCCTGCCATCCCAATCCAAAAACCTATTCAATAAAGACAACTTTAGGGATTTTCTCCAAGGACTAATAGCAAAGGATCTTAAACTCCAATACAAAAACAAGGTAATGCCATCACACCCCATCACTAGTCTTATCCCATCCAAATATTTTGTTGACTATGTGAATTCCAAACCCCTCACATACCTCAAATCTATTAAGTCCAACATCCATAAGTATAGAAGGTCCTTATCCAACCCATGTACACAACTTAAAGAGTACCTCCACATCCTAATCACTAGCAACAAAAACCAACAATACTCCCTCATATCATCCAATAACAAGCAATGATAGTTCTCAACTACACAAAGATGGGTTAGCATCTTGCTTCCAAAACAACAAATACCCCATCACAAACAAAATATGTCAAAACATGAAATATCAAGGAAGAAGATTAAGCCTACATGAGCAAGGCATTTTAGAACTAGTACAATTTTGTGCAAATCCTACGAATCAAGGTCTTAACTATTCATCAATCAACAAATCAAATGATGTTAGTGATACCTCCACGATACTAGGGGCAACTTCATCCAATACAACCATCAAAATAGGGGCCATGTGTAGTTCTTACCATAAGGTTACTACAAGCACTCCTCTCGTCCATACCATAAACCATCATTCCCAAACCCTTAAATTCACCAATTGGAACCAACAAAAACAAAAGTCTTACAAAGAAAATGACCAAAATCAAATGTGAAAACCCATTGAATCCATAAATCCAAGTGGACACATGAAGTCACAATGGATCCTAAATCAAACAGGATCAAGCAAAGAAAAGAATCCACACCCAATAGTTAATCAAAATGTGGAGTCATAAGAAAAGAGGCCTCCCACATACAAGTGTCCACCTCCTTCAAAATGGTCATCAATCCCATCACATAAGGCTTATAAAAGCATTGGTTCTAAATAGAATCCCAATCCAATTCTAAACTCTATCGCCCACCATCCCAAGTTTGGCAAATAAAAAACCCTACATCTAAAATGCCAAATAATCCATCCACATCTACCATCCCCCATCACAATCCAACATCTCGTGTAAAGTCCAAAAATCCTAACTCACAAATCCACCATGTCCTCGGAGCAACAATTTATCTTAAGGACTCTCATGGTACTCTCATGATGTGAGTATTCAAATAAGGCTAAACCTAGTATCAACAAGGATCATACTAACATCCATGGATTATATACAAGCACCATGATCCTGACAAGGCAGCTCCTTCGTACAAGTCACTATTGGCATATCATGACACCAACATCTACATCAACACCGTCACAAGGACTAGAACAGTTAGCGATCATTTGAAGATCACTACCATCTAGAAAATACTTAAAAATAAAAAAAATCAAAATCCAAAAAAAAAGAAAAAAAAGTAAAAAAAAATGTAAAGAGAAAATAATTCATCGAATAGTGAAAACCATTCTTATGGCACTTTGGATAGTATCATGATGGAAACCTCGCAAACAATTGTCATGTGTAAGATCAATTAACTCCATAAACCATTACACTTGGGTGCAAGTTGTCTCATCTTCCATTCCTTTTGTCATGACATTTCCATTACCATTCATTCAATCCATGTCATTTTCATCTATCTTTCGTACCTACCTTGATCTTGATAAGAACTAGGACACAAACTTAAAACATGCTTTAGCAGACTCTTGACATGTCCATCCTCTGGCCATGCACCATCAAACGTCTTGCAAATGCCTAAATAGCACCATCCAACCCATATTTTGGAGAAAACATATTATTCCTATGTGACATAGTCCTTGGAGATCACATCCTAAATCCTCCATCCAATAATCCTCCACCTGATAATCCTTTGATCCTTATCATAAGACTTGGTTCTCCCTTGTCATCGGTTCAAAACTTCCAATCCACCTAAACCAAAACATCCCTTGGCTTTGTTCCTAGCCTTGTTGTAAACTTTGATCCTTTTTAGTCAAATTATCATCATCGAGATGTCTTTCCCAATGCTTGCATCGTTTTCAAGATGCGTCCTTCCCATATCAACAACATCATTATCATTAATCAATCAATCAATCAATTGGTTTTTTATTTGACTAAGAATAAGATCATGTTTGTCTTTGTATCGTTGTGCATGCTTGCTTGCTTGCTTGTGTATCTTTCAATAATCTGCATTTGTCATGGTCCTTATAGTATATACCATCCCCAACATATCCACTTCATCAATAAATGCAAATAACAAACACCAACCATAAACATATGCCTTCAAACCTTCAAACAACACACTTGAAACATGTGCTTTTAACACCAAACTAGAGATCCACATCAACCTCAATAACATACAATCAAAACAGTCATTTGCCATAGTGAAAATTTCTTTTAGTCCATCACTTGTCTTATATGGGATGTGTCCTTCCCAAAACCAAACATGATCAAAATTTGTCCTTTAGTCCTTTCCACACCTTGGCAAAAGATAACATTGTTGTGTTTTAGTTGATAGTTGCTTATCTTTTCTTTGGTTTATCTTTCTAATCTTTTGATCTGTTGACCCATACTATCCCTACTCAAGGTCACCACAATCACTTCATATCAAGGTGTGCTTTGAATGGTATATACTAGGGAAGATCTTTTGTTTTTGTGTGTTGTGTTTGATGGTTGTTCTCTCACCAAATCCACCAAGGTCACATACATTATGATGTGTAGGGAACTCATTATGTTTGTCAAATGTCTTATCACAAACCCACCAAGAGTGTCAAATGCCTTTTAGAGTGTTGGGGCATCCTATTGTCTATTGTTTTCTTGAGAGTCGGTCCATGCATTGGATACATATTCACCTTGGTCTTATATACCCTAGTGAATAACATTCATTGCTCTATTAAATAAAGGTTGCTAAACTCAAAGTCAACATAACACATCATCATCATTTCATCCATAGTCATGTTTCTTACATATATCTTTTAATCTTTTTCTTCCATCATTTTTCATCTTCCATTTGACATTTTCTTCACATCTCTTCTTTCACGAGAGATCACCCATGTAGTTTATGCACAAATAATCTCTCAAGGGGGCATCAATCATCTCACTTTTCTAATTCTTATTCGACTGCAACATATCATCTTCATCTTCTCTAATTTTTCTTCTCAACTACTTTTCTTTTTTTTGAAACAACGTCGCTTTGAACATTGCTTCGAAGAGGGGCAAAATGTACACACTAAAATTATTCACCTCATTATCTTCATATCATTAATCAACAGATTAATTTTTCATTAGTCATCATTTATCACATCCCATCATTAATTAATTATCATTTATCATTTATTGACTATCAAATCATTTATTAATAATCATTTAAAAAAATTCCATTTATCATTCCCATGTATTCATTCAATTAAATAATAATTAAAGGAGAGTTAATCAAAATCAATATTTCCTTTTTCATATTTTCAATCAACTCTTTCTTCAATCATCAATTAACTCAATCTTCATTTAGAAACTTCTTTTTCAACCATCAGTCAACTCAATCTTCAAATGGAAACTTGTTCTTCACAAGTATCTAATTATAGAATTAAAAAATGCAAAATTATCCTCTCATCAATTTGAAATGGCAATTTTCCATTTAACAGTTGAGTTGACTACTCAACCTTTTCAATTAACTCAGGTGTTTAATCTCATCCTCATCTTCTAGTAGATTTTTCCTTGGAAAGTCTATAAATAGTATCATTCCTTCATTATTTTCATATCTCAAGTCTTATGCAAATCAACTGTGTTAAAATATACCATCAATCGAAATCTATCATCAATTAAAGTGTTATGATGCTAAGTCGCATCCACATCCAGACAAGTGAATCCACTTACACTTGTCTTGAGGTTTGCAATGAGATTGATTAAACAGGAATAGGATTTGGTTTTTATTTTATGTTTTTAAGTTCTTGTATTTTCTTACTTTTCAATTTCTTTGCTTACACTGGAACCTCCTTTGATGTCACAGTCTCTACTAGGGCTCTCTCATCAATCATTTTGTCTATGCCACATGACAACTCACCCAATTCAAACGAGGTATCTTCATCAAACAACATCAAGCCAAATATAGGTTTTAGGGGTCCACAAGTATCAACAAAAAAGGAAAACCTACCCCTTGACTCACACTAAGCATTCCCCGATTCTAGAGTTTGGAGCAAAGGTGATCAAAGGTGAAAATTTATTTGTTGCACACGATCTGATCAGCCTCTTTAGTAGTCTTTAGCTAAGCCTTCCTAATCTTAACAAACGGATATCTCACAACTAATGACCTCTCATGACAGCCAATCTAGAATTCTACTCTTGTGCTGAAGGGTTATTCATCGTAGCTTTTGACTCTATCACAGATCAAGACTCTATCCTTTGTGAACATTTCTAGATTTGGAACAAAACACTCATGCTAAAATTGTGGCATCCCAACTACAATCCCTCCATAGAATCCTTTAATGTCATACCAATCTAGGTTCCCTTCCAAATCTATCACTTTAATTCTAGATCAAGTCATTCTTTGAAGCCATTGGCAACTCTTTAGGTAATTTTTTGGAAACCGATAAGGTTGCCACAACTTTCACCCATACAACTTTTGCTCATATTCTTATTGATTTACATATATCAAAGGATTTTCCAATAGACATTACTGTGAAAGTTGCAAATCACTATTGGACTATTGTTGCCTTTTTGTTCTCATAGATACTACAACACAAGCCATGTTATTGTAGATTGCCCTAGCATCAGACATAAATCAGCATGCCAAGCCTCATAGTGGAAAGAAGCTCTCCTCCACCATCTCTTTATAAATGACACAAAAAAAATTCCAAGCCCTTCGTCAAATACACAAAAGGAATTTAAGGCAAAGATTCCTAACACATCCACTTGATGCAACTCCCTCCCTAGTTGAATCTCCCAAGTTGAATGAGGTTCAAAAAAGAATGGCACATCTGGCTATTGATGTTTCTCAACCATTAATCAATGTCATCAGAAATGAAACTGGAATGTGGACTCTTGTACAGAAGTGAAAGAGAGCTCCAATCAAAAATGATCTAGGTCTGCATCAAATGCTTCTCCATTTTTATACCAATTTGAGGGGCATGACTCAGGGTTAATGTAATTTTTTGGCACCTCTTGCCAATATATCATCAATCGTCATAGTTAAATTTCTTAGATAAAATCATGTTTGTTTTTTGCGAAATCTTTATCTCTACCTTTTTCAAGGCTTGAATCTTTTGTAAAATCTTTCATGTTTCAATAAAAAGGGAGAGGGGCCTTGCCCCTCACTTCACTTATCAAAAAAAAAGTTGTTGTTAAATAGTAATTAAAAACAATAATATAGTTTTAAATTTTAAAATAGTAAACACCCCACCGTGTTAATATAGTTAATATTTTAACTTTTACATTCTTTTAAAATTAAAAAAATATTAAAATTTAAAAACATTATAGATTTTAGTGTTTTGAAAAAGTTTTAAAATTTAGAAAACAGTATTATAAATCTTGAATCTTACCTAATGAGGATCGTGCAGCTGTTGAGGATCATGCAGCTAAGGGTGGAGGATTGTGTGAGGCTGAGAGCAGAAGATTGTGTGACTAAACCACCACCACTAGTGCATTTTATTTTCATGGCTCAATGTTTTCTTCTTTTTCATGGTGTCACACATATACACAAAGCAAGT
This sequence comes from Sequoia sempervirens, assembly GCA_007258455.2. Lineage (NCBI taxonomy): Eukaryota > Viridiplantae > Streptophyta > Pinopsida > Cupressales > Cupressaceae > Sequoia > Sequoia sempervirens. Next base: position 282,465,770 of record VDFB02105785.1, on the reverse strand, counting down.
GACACTTTTAAGGAAGAAAAGTATCAACTAGAGTTTTTCAAGTGAAAAAAGTTCAAAAAAAATATTAATCAGAAGTGTGCCTAGTGTGGGATTGTTTCGGAATCCGTCTAAAAATGCCAAGTGAAAGTCGAGATTGCCTAGTAGAGGGAAGAAATATTTTAAGCTGTAAAAATCCAAACCCTAGTCGATTTCATAGGTTTCTAGTCAATACCCAATTCCAGGATGTATCATAACCAAAATTGACAAGGAAATGAGCCAATTTGGGAACCTTGGTTCTGCCACCTAGCCCAGATTGCCTAGTAGAGGGAAGAAATATTTTAAGCTGTAAAAATCCAAACCCTAGTCGATTTCATAGGTTTCTAGTCAATACCCAATTCCAGGATGTATCATAACCAAAATTGACAAGGAAATGAGCCAATTTGGGAACCTTGGTTCTGCCACCTAGCCCAGATTTGTGAGCACTATGCTCACAAATTCTTACCTGAGGTATTTGTATAGGAGCATCCTAGGGTAAAGGCAATCTTTCATCACCCAAAAAATATTAGCAATCAGGCTCTTAGGTCTTGTTGGCATTTTGGCTTTCATGGAGACAAGTTGACAAATTTTGGATAAACCAGTTCTGAACCAAGAGATTCAAAATTTAGAAAAGAAGGGGAGGATGATGTACACCTGACAGCCAAATGGTTGAGAAGTTTCAAGAGTTTTTTTCTCCTTAAAATAGAAACTGTTGTAACAGCCCTGTTTTGGTGTGCTAGGCAGGCATAGTTGACTAGAAGTTATCTTTGCTTAATAAAGGGACTGCTAGTCATTAGAGAAGTTGACTGCGGTGGGTGTAACGAATTAGTGGCTGGGTTGTTTAGTGGTACAAATCTATTTAGATTAAGAAAGAGTCTTTAATAATGTATTCTACAGACTCCTTCTAACCACTGCTGTTCACTTGCTGCACCTGGCAGATTTCTGTTGAATGTATACTTTTGTCTTTTGTGCATTACAACTGTCAATTCTTTAATACATCTGTTTTCAATTGGGTTAACAGTGCTGTGGTTGATGTAACAATAGGTTGCAGGATTTGAGCTGCATTAATAATCACATAGCGTCAATTGTCACCACAAGGACTTGCACTTAATAACCCGACTACATTCTTGGCTATAGTTTTTCTGAAAACCATGTGGCATATTTAAACTCGATTCATTCTTTAACATCCAATTCTTTACAACTATATTCTATGACCCATGTCTTCCAAGCTTAAGACTCAAATCATGCTTTCAACAACCCATTCCTCAAAATTTGTGATTTCCACTGTTAACAATGTCTTGTGAGTTCAGTACTCGACTCATTCTAGTGTGTTTAGTTCTCATGTCATTCTTGCAACCTGAGTTGACATTTCTTCTATGAGCGAGGCTTTGTGAGTCCAATACTAATCCTTTGAGAACCTGAGTTGCCATGTCCTCTATGAGTGAGTTATCATGAGTCCAACACTCAATTCCTTTTAGCAACCCATTTAGTATGAGTAGCCATTTCTTGTATGACCAGACTCTTGTAAGCTTCAATGCTTCACTTGGTATTCATTGCATAAGAGATGCTCACAGAGATAAAACTGTGGCATTGAAATTAAGGACATGAACAACTGCATACTATAAATTATTGGCGCCGCTGCGAAATACAACAGCTAGCATGTTCTGTAGAAATCATCCATCCCAATACTATTCTGGATCAAACAAAATTACCATTGTAACGAACAACAAAATCCCACTTACCCTGCTACCCCAGAGTCAAACCACAGCGCTAAATGCACACAAAACCTAATAAAGTAACCGACACTACTTGCCAATCCTCGTTCCCCAGACAAAGCCCAAAGATCCCCTTAATCATTGAACAAACAGAGGGCAGTTAAAGCAGATTCAAAACCCTAGTAGCAATAAATCTAAACATACCTCTTTTCGCCGCCAGTATAATACTCCTGGGGGTCGTCGGAATCATCGCTATCAGAACCAGAAGGGCGATTAAGATCGGAGAGTGTCCTGATGCCGCCGCGTGCGGGGGGCTTGGCTGATTTCTTATCTTTTCCGGCCATGGCCGGTGTGCCTCTGGAAGGCGCGGGTGCCTGCTGTGCGGCAGGAGGGACAGGATTCGAAGCCGGCAGAGCCTCCTCAAGTGGAGAACCAGGCTGCGAATTCCCAGTGTTTTCGTAGAAAGAATGGATAGCAGAGTCCAACTCCCAGTTACAGCTCTCAAGAAAGAAATGGGCCTCCTCGGGGTTGCATGCCGTGACTCCACAGAAGTGCTGTACTATCTCCGACACTTGCTCCGGGTTCACCATTTTTAAGTGATGTCCTTGTCTTTCCTACGGTAGGAGCTATTCTTTTCTCCCTCTTCGCGTCTCGTCTAAGTTTTTTATCTCTTCGCCCAAACCATAGAACTCCCTTGTGTCAACCTTCAACTGGGCACACTGTATTTTACCGCTACTCGACGTTTTCACTCTGTACGGACCGTTTCATAGGTTGGCCTTGCAATAATAAGTCGCTCCCATAATTTTTTATTATTGTAAATAAAAAAAATCATGATTAATGCTTTTTAGCTGTAAATAAAAATCATGATTACTGCTTTTTAGCCACCGCATGCTTTTCTCACCAGGGAAATTCTCCTTGAAGCATCTTCCTCGACACGTAAAACCCAAAAGTGAAAATCAAAAGCATAAAGAGTGCACTGGAATAATATCACAATTGTCTTTAAATCACTCTTTACATAAAAATTTAGGTTAAAATATGTATTGAAATAAATATCTAAATGAACAAGCATGTTGATCAGTTGTCAGGACAGTTTGACAGAAAGCATGTTGATGTGGCATCATATCTGACAATATAGCATTGAAATGAAAGTTTTAGGTAGGGGACTTTTGAAGTATGTTGTTTTGAAAAAATTATAGCGATTTAAAATTTCCACGTACCGTAGTTAGAAACCAAAGTTATCAATTAGAAATCATGGTGTGGAATTTATCATGATTAGTGAATTGCTATGATATGTATATTTTTGCTTGTGTATACATATATTTGCATAGATATTTATGTATCGTATGTATATGTAATGGCATATGTATGTGTATAATTTTATATGTTTAGACACATATGTAGGTACAAAAATATATACATGCAGACAAATATAGTTGGATACATAGCTAGATGTTCATATATATATGCATATATATACATATGTATGTATTTAGATATACAAACATATATATACATGTATAGATACACAAATAAATACATAGATAGATCTTTACATGTTATAAAGAAAAGACATTGGTGGATTTTGTTAGTATAGGTTTAGGCTATCCATATTTCATTTTGTATGGCTTGATTAATTGTTAATATTTTTTGTAAGTTTTATGTCTTAGTTAGTCATGTTTAAGCTTGTAGATGAGAAACAATTTATGATCTTTAAACATGTTAAGATATGGCCATTATTTATTCTTTGAAATGGTTGGAAAAGTTAAAACTTCCATGGTTTCTGATTGCTATTACAACATGTATGGTATGTAAAGATGTGTAAGAGGTATCAGTTTGTTATGTAGGATGTTGATCGTAGCACCTGTATTTGTGTACTTGCATATATTTTGTTTTTGCATCTGGTTTTTATTTTTAATGGTTTGTTAAATTAATAATTTTAGTTTAGTATTCAAAGTTTTGTGTTTGAAGACAAGTTTTTGAATGTGTGTATATATATACTTGTACATACATATATACATCAACAAACAAGAGACAATAGACAAATCAAGTAATAGGTAGTTGGGCAAATCAACGACAAAAGAAAATATTGAGAAAATTTTATCAAGGAGCAGGGGAAGACATGTAACCTATTATAGTATAGACATGAAAACGAGATTGTCGTAATTAGTTTGTCCATAGCATAAGCCAATGATCAGATAAAAGTTTTGTTAGTATACATCTTGGCTATGCATCTTTTCACTTGTAAAGTCTGATTGGTCATTTTGAATCTGTCTTTTAAATGTAGGTGTTGAGTAGGGAGATGTTGTGGTTAGATGTATGATTCATTTTGTAAGCTCTATGTCTTGATTAGCCATATTTAATTATGTAATTAACAAACAATTAGCGATATTAAAACAAATTGAAATATGTAGATTTATTGTGCATATGCATGTTTAGATGCATATGTATACATGTAAAGTTCATTTATAGATGATAGTTATATATATAATTGAAAATTACTTGTTCATATTTATTTCCTTATTTAATCATAGTAAACATATTATTTATTTTGCAAATAGCTCAAACTGAAAACACTTGAAGAATCACTTTTGGAAATATATCTTAAATAAATACTTATTTCTCCTCAAATTAAACCTAAACTATTTAAATTAGTTAATAAATTCTTATAAATTGTTCTAAGTATTTGAAAATTACTCTTGTAAATATAAATTTTACTAGTAAATTGTTCTAAACATGTGAAAATTATTTGCAAATTATTAATACTAATTTCTTGAAAATAGATACTAATTTTAATATGTGTTTTAAAAATAAATTAGCCATTCCCTATCGGTTGTGAAAGTAAGAAGTAGAAAACATTAATTAAGAATCTTTTTCAAAATAGAATAAAAGTCAATTCATTTTAGACCAAAGTCCAAGATTCACAAGGGCGATGTGAGAGCATATATATAATTAAACTTAATAAACCTAATTATTATTCTACTCATATCTAAATTGATTTATTACAACAATAATAATTGGACCAATTAGTATAATGAAATAAATGCTTACATTTTTAACTATTCAATTAAAATTTGAATATGCATCAAAAAATATACAAACGTACCATAAAAATGTGATGTGCAAATAGTGATAAATGTAAAACCTAATAAGTTGTTACTAAGTAGTACTAATACTAGTTAGTTTGTATTATCTTAACTATTTTAGTTGACTATTGAAAATAAATAAATCTACTTTTTTTTATTGTATTTAATTTGATTTAAGTCCAATGCTTGATAACTAGTAAATAGTTTTGTAGTAAATCTAGATAATTTGGTTTGTTTCATTTCTCTTTACTAATTTTTTCATTAAATTATTTTATTATTTATCCTAGATGAAGGAATCACTATTAGTTTCATGGATTAAAATTCAAGGTGTTTGGGTTCTCTATTTGTATCTTGTAACTAATCAATGCTTCTTTTGAATTTTAAATTATGTATGTAACATCTAATCTAATTTTATTTTATTTTTTGTGACAAATGCTAATGCTTTGGAAGGGAAAATATATATTTTTTAAATAATTGCTTTTGCAAAAAAATTTAACTTAAGTACTATATTTATGTTTGGAATGCTAATACTAAATTCGTGAATGTTGCATTTGTAAAATAAATTAATCTAACTATTCTAAACACTTAAGACTTTCTTTTACAAATATATTATGTAAATATAATGTAACTTTTTATTAATTCTCTGTCTTTTTAAAATGAAGTAAATTAAACACACTGAACTATTCAAAAGATTTGGAAATTCACTATTGCAAATATAATTTAACTAATATCAATTTCTTTATAAAATATGCTTGAAAAGTAAATATAAATTTAGGTAATTGTAATTTTTTTGTTCAAAATTTAAAGTATTTTTATAGCAGTCTTAGAAATGCCTCGTTTTACACTCGCACTACAGTAGACATAGATTTAATCATTTTTAGTTCTGGACACTTTCCAATTACCTAGACCTAAATTTCATTTTCATTTAATAAATTCAAGTGCAGTTGCATTGTGTGTGTGCGGGGAAATATTAGTTCCATTGTTAATCATGAAAAGTACATTATAATGTCAAGTCTTTATGAAAACATAATGAAAAATGGTCAAGGAAAGAAATAAGATAAATGATAAATGGGTGTAGTAGAATGTGATGTTGTACTATGTCCCCATGAAGAGTGCATGCCAAGAGATGAGTATATCAACAAATCCATCAAATATTTCCAATGGCAAAGCTCCTTACATTCATTATTATTATTAAAACAAATCAGAAGAATGAGAAAAGCAGGAGGGAAATACCACTGGTCGGAATGAAAATGAAGTCAAATGAACTTTGTATGAACACAAAGTATTTGTATCAAAACTAGAATAAATATGCTCGACTAAGTAGCGTGTATGAGAAATATGATATTTGATAGATTACAATGAATTATATAATGTATAATTGATGGGAATCCAAATAGTTTTATGTACATAGAATCAGTCAACTTGATGTATGTTGAAATGATAATTTCATTGTGATTATAGTTGTGTGTATATCAACCAGCACCAACTGAGCCTCCTTATCAAACTTCACTAATATAGGTAACTGCATGAAGAGATTAAAAGTAGCAATTAGCTTACGCAAGTAATAGTTGAAAGCATAAAATATGTAAATATTAGACAAAGAAATTGTTTAATATAGAAGACAGTGAAAATGGAAAAATTGTTACAAATATCCTTTTGAGTGCTTCTGAGGGAGCGGCAAGAACAAGAGCTTGATACCTAAATCCATTGATAGGGAGTGTGTTTGAGTCCATTAGATGCTTTGTTAGTTGTCGGCAGCAAAGAAGCAAACATTGATGAATTATGTTGTTAAGTCTTCAACTCAAGAGGAGACAGTGACTCGTAAAGGCAATCAAAGAGGGAAAAGAAAAGAAAAAGTAGAGCACAATAGTGTAAATGATGTTAAAACTTACAAATGGCTTGTTTCTTGTTTCAAACATAATAGAAATTATCCCTGGCAAGAGACATAGTTTTCATGTTGATCATTTTTTCTAAGCAAATGAATAAACAATGCGAAAAATGAGTATGAACAAGATATAGGAACTTACAAATCACTTGTTTTTGGCTTTAAATATGATATGTATAAACCTTCTAGTAGACATGGATTTCGTAGAGATATGAAGCTACAATCAGGTCTTTCTTTCCTTCGAAGATGTAAGACATAGATCTTGTGAACACACAGAGATGTCTACCTCATCAAACAATCTGAGTGAGTAAACAACACCCAAATGATAGTGCAACAACTTTTTTCCAAGTTTCCCTATTTTGAGAGCTAGCATAAGGAATTGAATAAACACTGCAAGTGATTGAAGTTTATAGCAGAAGCCATTAATGAGAGTTGCATTACAGTCTATTGACATTAAACAGAATTGGTACACTGTATATGCATAAACCTGTTATTAGAATGCTATGCATGCACAAAAATAGAAGGTGCAAGAGGACAACCATATGAAAAAAGATTAGAAGCCATGAAACATTTCCAACATTAACCAGCACATTCCATCCTAGTAGAATCATTTTGTGATATATTTAATAATTATGACAGCGAACTTGTCTATTGGAAATATTTCATCAGTGTTTTTATTTTTTTGTATAGTTGTGTCCTCGTGCGTACTCTAACTGGGGATACGTGGCATTCAAAGCATTTACTATTTGCAAGTCACTAGTTTGAAATGCAACTCTTACTTGCCTTCTTTATTCATTTTCCCATATTGTTTGATGAGGTAGAGGTTTGTGTCTGTTGAGAGAATTTACATCTACCATGTTGGAAGTAACAAAGGTGATATTTGTAAGTTCCTGTATCTTTTACACTTTCATTTTGGAATTGTCTACTGAACAGGTCAAATTTTTTGATGATAGTGAAATCAATGTCATTTTGAGAAGGTTTATGTCTAGCATTCTAGTATTGAAAAATGAAGCATTTGTAAGTTGCTATATCTTTTACAGTGTCTTGTCATGTTTTTTTGCATCTTTGTTTTTATGAGTTAATGCCTAGTGTTTGTTATTTATGAGTAGATTTTGGGTTTTCATCTACTATGATAGAAGTGGGAAATGTGGCATTTGTAAGTTACTCTATCTTTTATGCTTTCACTTTTTTGTTTGTCTGCTAGTTTGCTCAGATTGTTCGATGAGGGTGAAATCGATGCCTTTTGAGAGGGTCTATGTGTTCGATTTTGGAATTGGAAAAACTAAGCCTTTGTAAGTTCCTATATGTTTTACAGTGTCATTTTATAGTTTTTTGCATCTCTACATTTTATAGCTAATTTCTACTATGTGCACTCATGTGTTGCAGTTGCACTCGAATTTATTAAATGAAAATGAAAATTAGGTCAAAGCAAATGGAAAATATCATAAGGTTGTATGTCTTTTACATTGTTGTTTTATAGTGGTTTACATATTTGCATTCTATGGGTCAATGTCTCTTGTTTGTTGTTGTTTGCATTTTGTGTGTAAATGTTTATTCTTTGCTATTCTTTATGGGTTAGTGTCTATTGTCGAGTTAAATACTTAGTTGCACTTCAATTTATTCAATGAAGATGAGAATAGTTTGTAATTTAAGGATTTCTTGGTTTTCAAGTTTTAATTCTGTTGACCAAAGTATTATTTATGTTGTAGAAACAGTAGGCAATAACTCATAAAATGCAAAAAAAATAGAATGACAATGTAAAGGTTAGAGGAACTTACAGGAAACTTGTTTTTTGGTTCAACTATAATGGCACAAACCCTGGAAACAGACAAAGACTCTACTTCCATTAAATATTGTAAGGAGACGAATAAGTAATGCAGAAAACAATAGTGTAATAGATATAGTAACTTGCAAATGCTTGATCTATTGCTTTGACTATGAAAGATATAAGCTTTCTCAAGAGACACAAGCGATGTTGTCTTGTAATGGTTAAAGCAAGTGAATAAACAATGTAAACCATGCTTTGCTCTAAAGGCTTCAAACTTAACACTATAAGGCATTGATTATGCCTAAAGCGGATGTTATTCGCAATTGGGCAATGGCAAAGACTACTGAGTGTAGAAAACCACAAACAATAGACATTAATCCCTACTTATAGTTGTTTTGTTGCTAGCTGCTAGCATGATATAGATAAATTCTGTTCACAAAGACAGTTTCCATTTCCATGAAAGATCCTGGTGGAGTGAATAAACAATGCAAAAACTACTTTCTCACTATTCATATAGTTGGTATAAATTGGCTTAGTGCTTAAGACTTCACTTTCACGAAAGAATCAAGGAAAGTGAATAAACAATGAAAATGAAAAGTAAGTTGTATATATATATATATATTGAAATTTGATGCGAGAGCAATACATAATACAAAGACATGAGCAATTCAAAGGGAATTTAAAAGCCATCTATAAAGTAGTAGTATTGAACATAGATGAACTTACAGATGCATCAACCCCCTTTTTTGAAGTAGTACACATAGGCCCTATCAAAAGACATGGATTCTACTTGTGTCAGAAAATCTCAACAAATCAAACAACATAGCAAAAAATGACAGTGTAAAAGATATAGGAACTTACAAATGCCCATTTTTTGGTCTCTACTATCATAGAAATAAAGCATTTGAATAGTGGCAGATTTTGTCGTCGTCAAACTATCCATCTTTGTTTTTGCAATTTCGTCATTCGCTTCTGATATTTTGGTCTTTTTTTTGTATTTTCCTAATTCAAATGTATTCGGCATTGCAAAAAGGTGTAGGAACTTATATTTGCCTCGTGGCTCACTTGCAATATTGTAGACATAAAATCCTCTAAACAAAAATAGATTTGATTAGCATTAAACAATATGAGGAAATGAGTGCACAAGCCAAGGAAATGACAGTGTAATTAATATTGGAACTTACAGATGCCTCATTCTTTGTGCCGAACCCAATCTAAGCAAATGGGGGGGGGGGGGAAACAGAAACAAATTTAGCATGACAGATGTAATACTTCGCAGTAAAAGCCATTACTCAATTGCGAGTGCATATAAATGGAAGACATGATAATTAACAGATTCCAGTGTCGACAAAGAAGGTGAACAATTGAGTACACAACACATGAGAATGACAGTGTTGTAGGAGTGAAACCAAATGTAGATACAAAAAATGTAAGAATCAAGGCAAAGCAAATGAGCATGAATGGGCCCTGAGAGGCATTGATCCTACAAGAATCACTTAGTTGCATTTGAACAAGGGACACAAACAATGTTGTTTTGAATGAAGTGGAGACTTCACACCATAAGCTATTAATGAATTGCAATAGCATATAAATTATAAAATAACATCGAGAAAGGTCTAGGAAGATACACATCTCTTCTTTTTACCCATTAGCAATCAATAAAAATAAGACATAAATAAAGACGCATCATCCTTGAAGACATGAAGCATATTATTGGATCAGTAAGTATAATCTATTTTGAAATAAGATGAACAAATTCAAAGTGCAATATAAGTTCTATAAATTTAATCTAAGTACTATGTTTGTGTTGTGTAAATTCCCCCATTGTCCCAGTGATTTTTGTATCAACATTTGTTTAAACAAAGATTCAGTTTTCCAAAAAAGCATTGCAAAGAACCCTACAAACATTTTTTTAGATAAATAATGCTTCGGAGAAACATCTAATGTTGATGCAATCTCGAAATCAGAATCTAAATTGTTCAGAACAGTACTGGAAAGAAGGACACAATCATTTTTATAGGTAAGTATTTTGTCGAGCAACAAAGCATTGTATATAAAAGCAACAAGCATTTTTTGTAAATATTTTGTATGTCACATAAAAGCAATGTTGGAGTGGTATAGTTTTCTTTTTATCACAAACATGTATTAGTACGATGTGCAGAGAGCAAAGAGCATTACACATGGAACTTTACTTATAACTGCTTTTCAAACTACAGTCAAACTAATTTACATGTATAGTATGTTGGTTGAAAAAGATCAATAAACAAGTTTCAAGTTATGTGTTGCATAGAAGAGGTCAAAATAAAGTAAAACATAAATTGTAATTGTTTATGAAATTGAAAGCAAAGGTGTTCATGTCTATAGTATGTATGTTTGGAATAGAAGAAAATACAACTGTTAACTTGTTTGGTGCATAAAAGAACTAAAAATAAACTATCAGATTAGTTTTCATAAAATCTTTAACACATTTGTTCTCTTATTGGTTGTGTCCAATATATATAAGCAATATAAGCTCCTAGACATTTTGCTTGTTGACATTGTTGTATGTTGCAATGTTGCATTTCCTTCATCCTAGCTCACAATCAATAAGCATTACATTCATGACAATGCAGTTTGCATGATTTGATATCAATGAATAAGAATAAAAAATAGAATAGTGCAATGCAAGCACCTGTGTGAAACTGCAAATGCCTTGGCAAGTTACTGGAGATGTTATGTTGCTTGCTTCACCTACAATTCATATGATGCAATTATCAATTGCAAGGGTGAACATCCCTTGTATCTGAAATTTTCGTAGCAAGAACATATTGCAAACATGTCTTTCTTTTACTCTTCAAATGGAATTGCAGCTAGCTTGGGGAAATTGTTTCAGAGCTATTGTTTGTGCAGATAACAGTCCACAGCTCCCTTTGTTGTCTAAACAGTACATTGTAGAAAGTGGGCATATACAAATCTTGTGTCAATTCCACATGCAATGCACCATGCAGTATCATTTTATTTTCTCTATGTAAAGAAAACCCTTTGTTTACATGAAATGCAGATTGGTTCATACGAGGGCAAGTGGACATTCTTAGGTCTTAGTGTTCTTGTCACCTACAATGGTAGTGCAAATGTTATTAGCAATAAATCATAGCAATGCACTATTTACAAAATTCACTATAGAAAGGCATATATGGCAAGTTCTTTCCAACATAAATCTATGTTATAGTGTAAAAGCTAAATGGATGGCGTGTATACTTCCATGTTTGCGGTCTTCAATGGTTCTAGAGAGACCCTTGTAGATGCATCATTGAGTTTATCAATGAAACTGGATTGTGTTGTTTTCATCAAATTTGTGCCTTTACGCCCAGAATGAACAATATTTATGAACAATATGAAAGGAGTTTTTGTTGATGCCAGGATCAATTGAAGTCTTGCTTACAACTTTGCATGGTTGATTGGGACTATAAGTTGTAAGATAAAGAATTGTCAAGATGCATGCTTGCAAATGAAATGAGTTTAAGAATTCAATGACATTGAAATAGTTAATACAGTAAAGCATTCTACTAGCAAGTTTTTTCCATGTGAAACAAAGTGAAGAAACTCTTTAATAGATTCCAAAAAGCAAAGTGCTCAAATCCTATGTTGTTGCCATGATTTGTGCAAAACATCTTACATTGGCAAAATCATCTTGGGTCTCTCCATCTTTAACTTGCAACTCATACTGCTTTGGCACTTGGAAATGACTAGTAAATACAACACTAATTGATCCAATAGAGAAACTATCATTTTATTGAATGAGTTGTGAAATGGTTGTGTCGGGAATCAATCTTCGTTCTTGACAGACTTTCTCAATGGGCTCAATAGTGCTCCTAGCAGTCAAAACAAGGGAATAATCAACATCTCCCCTTTCATATTGTGTTTTTTTCTTAATGACAAAGTTCATGAGGTTGACACTTGTATCAGGTGATAACAATGGCAAAAATGTGTTAATTAATTTGTTGTTGATGTTTGTAGTGATTGTCATTTGACCATGACTGTCAACTAAATCAACATGCATAATCACTGCTTTTGGTGGTGTTCCAGGAACTGTGGTAAGAGCAGGCCCATAAACAACCAAAACATCGCCTTCAAATGCTAAATCTATTTGCTTTGTGCATATATCGAAGATGGTTGATGGCTCTGTAGTTGCTATTTTGAATAAGCATGTTGCAATATGAAAATTGACTAAAACTAAATTTTTAATTAAGCATATAAAGAGTGAAATCATATGCAAGACAAATAGAATAAGGTACTTTCCTTTTTTCATCTTGTTTTTCAATTGATTGAGCCATCTTTTGTTTTACAAGAGAACCAGTTTGTGTTTTCCAAATGCCTCTACAAACATATGGAATGAGATATTTATGTCAAGCATGTAACAAGAGAAACTAAGAGGAAAACATTAATGAGATTTGATTTATTTTTGAAATTTGTTTTTGCCATTTATGTGAAGATCTTACCTATTTGTAGATGTTTTGGATGTTGTGTTACAAGCTGGTAAATGCTGAGATATGTGTTCTATGAAATAGCACAATATTTCTAATCTGCAATTCGCAATCTATAAATTTGATATGTGTACGAAAACTATTTCCAAGCCTCTGTTGAAACCTAGTGTTGTGATGCATAACTTTTTGGATTTTGCAATATATTTGTAATAAATAAATGTATCATGTGCTATGTTTTTTCAACATTTTGCATAACAACATACCTGTTTCAAAACAGTCATCCAATAATTTGCAATATCATAAGCATGGAAGATAGGTGCAACTGTATGATTGATACTATTGTTTTCGAACAATAGGCAGACCTAAAATTTACATGAGTACAAAAGAAAACCAGCTACATGAGAAGCTCATAGGAACTAGACTGGATACTATTAACAACAAATCGAATAACCTATAGTAGAAACAGTAACATCAATTTAAAAGGTCCATATCCGTGAAGTAAATACTATGTGGATGTGCTTGAAGGTGGTTGTAGAATCCATAACAAACTTACTTTTGTAATTTCTTTCTACTAAATAATCATATGGTGTGCAAAGGCCTAGCAATATTGTGTGTGAGAACAAATTTGTTTTAGAATAGATATATACTAAGTTGCAACTGCATAGCCATATGAATGGTTTAGAAGAGCATGCCTGATGGTTCTGCCAGGGACATTACCAAAGCGGAGATCTGCATGGGTAGAGCTATGGAAAATTAATTAACCTACGTAGAGACACAAACTGTATGAACAAGGATTGATCCAAGAATTATTTTGCACCCACATAAGTTTTATACTAATTTTGTCTAGTAGTGTGAAGCATCGATAATAACACACTGCACAAAGGACGTTAATTCTAGGCAATTGTAGTTGTGAGGCTGTATACTTTGGCCTAGTGACTAGAGCTAAAGGGATATTGCAAAATGGTCTGACCAATATGTATCTAGCACTCTAAACTTGATAGTACCAATTTCGGTACTATGTATCCAAAAGTGATCCAACAAAGTGCCTGTATGTGTTGTTGGCTTGTCAATGACCAGTGGCAATTTGCATTGTTCCATAAATTAAAGGAGAAGTGCCTTTGGTTTTGTTGATTCTAACATGTCAATGTTGAAGTCTCCAGCAATAATCAATTTTGAATTAGTTGGCAGTGAGGTTATAGCAGTTTGTAAAAAAATGAGAAGATCGTGAATAGGTGTGTTTGGTCTCATGTGCAGGTTTATGACACACATAGCAATATGCATGTGCAATAGGTCAATGGTTATTGATTCTAGATATTTTGTTGAAAAGTTTTGAAAGTCTTGCACTAAACTATTTTTCTCAAGCATGTTAATAGCCCATGAATACCAACTGCAATATAGAAATTGTATGTTTTGTCAAGGAAGTCAATGTGGACAAGCAAACTATGTTTTGTTTCTTGGAAGCAAAGGACAATTGCTTGTAGCATATCATCGTCATGTGCTATTTCTTGTGCATGCAGTGCTAAGCTATGTGTGTTCAAAGAGCATATGACAAAATGATCTAGAGAGATAGACAAAAGGTTGTGTTGCACTTTCCACTGTGTAAATGTCATAAGGTGTTGCATTTCGCTATTTACTTTTTCTGAGAATCTGAAGTTTTGTTCTTGTAATCTATGTGTCAGATATAGTGATTCAATGTTTCTTACACGTGATAAAGTAGTATACACAAGGCCATGCCGATAGACTTACATGGGTCAAAAGCAATTGCGTCCATTGTCAAACCCTATGCTCTATGGATAGTTCGTGCACATGCAAGTTGCAAAGGAAATTGTGCTCTAGTGACTATTTTTGTACCTATTTTGACTTTTCTAACGATTCTCATTATGGGTGTCCAAGAAGGCATAATAGAATATGTGTATAGATTTTGCATTCTCTGTTACCACGATTTTCCAATGATTGAATCATTGAATTCCACCCAAACAATGTCTTCTTGTGCAGTTGTATACAATTTGAAAATGCCATCTACACCATTCACTAGCCCATCTTATGTATCGATGTTGGAAGCAATCAATTCAACCAAAATGTCTTGCTCGAGAAAAATTGTGGTAGGCAATGATGATTTTGGAGGTTGACATTGAGTGTTATCAATTGCTATGTCTTGTTTATCAATTGTATCTAGAACACAAATCTTTGTTGGTAAGTTGTCTAGCATTTTTTTGTTTTGCATTTTGACGGTTGTATTTCTATGAAACAAGTATGGAAATCGTGGATCATTCAAAGGTGCTTTATAGCACATTGTATTCAAAAACTCAATGTCCTCGATTGTTTGTTGACCAGTCCTAGCACGATTAAGTATAGAAATGAAATGTTGATTTATTTTTTTGATTACACTATGTAGCTCAAAGCATTTGAAATTATCGGTCCAAAATGTTTATGGAATTTTCTCTTTATCTATTATTGGTTCTTTGAATATCCAAGTATCACACACAGGTTGTGGTTGGTAAAAATCACCATAGAAAATGATATCTATGTTTCCAAAAGGTGTTGTTGGTGTGTGCTTGATTTGGCGAAGTCTTCTATCAATGTTGTAAAGCATTTTTGAACCGATCAACGACACTTCATCAATAAAAAGAATTTGCATTTGTTCCAATTTCTTGCTCAGGGCATTAGTTATGTTTGAATCTAGAGGCAACATTTTAGAAGAGTTGCATGGAAATTGGAAGATTGAATGTGCAGTGATGCCACCTGCATTGAATGCAACTTTTCCTATTGAAGCAATAATGATGCCTTTAGGCTTCAATGGATCACTATCTAGTTGTTTATCCTAGTATCAAATCATTTCCTCAAAAAGTATTTTTGTTGTATAGGTTTTCTCTATGCCTGCCCCACCCGTCAAGAACAAGTACAATGCTTTTTTTCAGAGCAAGCCTTTTTGTCATTAGTATGTCCTTTACTATTGATTGTTGTTCTATGTTCAATTGTCTTCGTAATTTGTAGTATTCATCATTGCTTAAAAGAAGTGGATGTGTGATCTCTAAAAATAGTTTTTTGCAAACATAATCTTTGAGCTTTGTATTCTTGATTTGCTTTAAGTCATTCATGATGTCATATTTCTCCATGCCATTTTTCTATATATGTGCATCAAGCACATCTACAATGTCAATTGCTAGGCATTGATCATTTTCAGCCTTTGCAGAAGCTTCATCTATGTCACCCCAATTAGGGACAATTTGTGCAGTGAACATTTTTTCGATATTTGCAATTTGCACTTTATTTGCATTGAATGTTGCACTCCATGTTTCATATCCAACTAATAGGCTTTGTTCACTACATCTGAAAGGAACATATAGCATAGGTTTTTCTCTGCAATAATTTTTAGGATCAATGTGTGGATTGTATCTTACATAGCATATGATCTGTGGCATTGCTCTTCTTTGCATTTTTCCCAGGTTTCCAAAGTAAAAGGCGACATATTCAGCCAATGACAAATTATCTAGAACTTTAGGTCGTTGCATGTATTTTTCTATTATAGATGCACACATGATATTTTCAAAATCATCTCGCTCTTTCACCAATAGCTTAGGGATTTTTAACATGAACACTCAACTTTCTAATGGTCTTGTATTGATGAAAATAGTATTCCTTGAGCATTTGTGCAATGACAATGAAAGAATAATATGAACGGCTTGACGACTAGACATTTGTTGATAGTTAAGCAGAGCATTGCCTAGCTTGCGTACAAATTACACTTTTCCATTGTATGCAGCAGTGCATTCATGTCGCAGTTTCTGAAATGCAATCTAGACAATGTTCTATCTTGTTTTGTCATATATGAGCTACAGTAAGATGCAACAACATATGTGTCCAAAACAAATTGTGTTTATGTATTTTCATACCATAGGCTAGGCACTTTCTTTGCAAATGCATTTATCCAAATGTTAGATGGGTCTCTTTTTAGCATGAAAACTTTGTGTAACAATGTCAATCGAAGCATTGTAATGTAGTCATTTTCATTCATTTCTAATTCATGCAAAAAACTTTCAAATGGAAATTCCTTTGTGTAATGTTTATTTGCCAGTTGCTAAAAAAAAAATTGCCTTTTCCTTGATTGTGGCATCAGGCAATGGGAGCGGTTTTGAAACAGTTGTTCCTCTCATTGGAGGCAAAGGGAAACTAAATCTGCAACTTGAATTTTTGTATCTCTTGCAAGTCTTTGTGTGATGGTGCATTTGCATTTTGGCAAGATTTGTATCAAGCAACAGTGAGTCACATGGAATATACTTTTCCACAAAGCTTTCTATTTCAGTATTTGAGCATTTTCTATATATAGGTGCATCTTTTATCTATAGCAAAAAATGAACATGTTCATTGCCTCGATTTTGGAATTCTGTAACAAAATAATAGTCAGTGACTTGTCCAAACAACTCATGGTTTTTTAGCATCATTTTTCGAAATGCATTGACTCTGCGATTGAAATAATGGTTGCAAAGCACATGATTTTTCCTTATTTTGAAATCCAAGTCTATCTTTTATGGTTTCATTACATTTTGATTCCTACGGAGCACATATTTCGTGCAAAGCTTTGCACAATGGCTCCCAAAAATACTCAACACTTGTTAACATCACAAAGAAGGTTGGAGGTCCCAATTGTCTTATCATTGCAAATATGTTTTTTTTTGTGTTTTCTAAAAAATCAGGAGAGGTTCTAATAATTTTTAATGTTCTATAACCCAATGGAGATCATAGTATTTTTTCAAGTTTTGTTGGATTGCGCACGTCTTTGGCAAGCAATTTTTCACCTTTCAATTCAACCTTTTGTATGCAAACCCATGCTAGCAAGGACACTTGGTGAATAATAATTTTAGTAGCCTTGAAAAAAATGTTTGTAATGTGTTGTACAAAGTCATTGTCTTCATGCATGATTTCCCATCTTGCAATTTTTTGGTATGCCAAATTTTTAGTAGTGTCAATTGGACGTGCTAAACCATAGAACAAAGTCGGGAAATTCATCTCCTCTACACACATGTCTTGGAAAATTCCAAGAGGTTTGAACCCTTTTGATGGTGCAATTTCAATTATTGTTGTGTCAAGGTCTTTGACCGATTGCGGCTCATTAAACCAATGTATAACTGATTCAGTTATTGGGTCCTCATCATCTTCAGATGTGTCATCTTGCATAGCTTGTTCTATTTCAAAATTTGTTTGTATTGATGTTGTCTTTTTTGTCAACAATTCATGCCATTGTCTATTTATAGAGATGTTCTCTTTTTTGTATAGTGGTGTTTTGGATAGAGCAATCAAAGCATTCATAACTATTGCAGGTTTAACATTTCCTTGTGCATATGCATTATCATATTCTAGTTTTCACTTTAGCCTAACTACTACTCTTGTTGCTTCATCTACCTGCCTAGGCAAGGCTTGTTGCACTCTATCAAAATCTATAGGAACATTGATAATTGTCCCAAGCAAGCCATATTGGGCTCGTTTATAACCCAATTGCCTGATCTATGCAAAAGCTATGCACAAAGACACAAGTCTTTCTTCAAGAGTAGTCAAAGAATGAACAACATCTATTTGTGCATTCCGTCTTATTCTTGAAGGCGTAACAAAACATGGAATATTACCATCTAGTGTGGATTTTACACATTGTTTACAAATGGGATAGCCTATCTCCATCTTCTTTTCATATGTCTGAGCAAAAAGCAAAGAAAAAGCATCTACAAGTGCATTGTCAACTTTACAGATGTGATGGAAATGCAACATGTCACAAATAGAGCATGGTTGAGTGGGTGTTTTATTTATCATTTGCAAGTACGAGTTAATATATTTTTGGACTGTATTGTTTTTGCTATGAACACTCCTTCCTTTTGTTCACTGGTAAGTGTTGTTTGCCTTTTGTAGCATAGAAAATCTATATGGTCTTTGTTTTAGTTTTGGAAAATGCAAAGCATAATATTGTTGCTCACTTCATATTTGTCTTTTCAAAGAATGTAGTGATTGTCACTGTGTTGTATTTTCACTAGAATCACAGTATTGAATTTTGCTAACTGAACATGACTCAATTATTCTTGTCACTTTGCTAGTTGCTAGCAGGGAACCAATACTGCTATTCTGTGGAGCATCTACGTTGGGTAGTTGTGCATTGCACATTTGCACTTTCAAGGAGTGTAATGTCTGATGTGTTCTGGACTTTGCTCTAGCAGTTGTGCGTATTGTTGCAATTGTTTGTTTTTTATGAGAATTATTCATATTGTTTATTGTCTTCGATTAAAAAATGTTTGACATATCTTGAATAGAGAGTGGATCATTCATATGGATGGTCTGTGTCAATTGTTCTTTTTCTTGAAGTGGTTCATAATGACAATGACTTGAGTTATTTGGAAAACAAATTAAGTTCAAATTTCTTTTTGGGCTCGTGGAATTAGAGTATGTTTTTGTCTTGGGTAGTGGAGATGCTTGCCATATGTGTATTGTTGCATCAAACATATGCGATAGCCATAGGGCACAAAATTTAGTCCCTTCAAGCCAAATTTTCACATATGGCAATGCCAATTCTAGAAACCAATGACTGTAACTACAGTAGACGATTATTGTTGTCTACACTACTTCAAGCAAAATAATCAAAACAAGCAATTGCATATTCGTTTTCAATTGTCAATGCATTAGCTAATGACTATGCCATAAATAATCTCAAAGCAACTAGATCAAATTGTTTAGGGAGCAAAAAAACTATGGCAGCAAACATGCTTTCACCACATGTACTACCAAATGTAGGCACCCTAGAAAGCCCAATTGTTTCAAACGCATCTCCTATTGTGTGCCAAATGTTGTCGACATTGCAGTCTGTGATTTGTATGTGTGGCTGGACATTTTCGATGCGATAGTACGTGTTTAGTCGTGAGAATTTAGGCTCATAGTGGCCAACAGTAGGAGTTATGTCATGGAAAAGAATCGATACTGCGGGATTAGATGCATGCTCATTGAAATGCAAATACATTGTTTTGTGCATCAAAGACCAAATTTGTATTGGAATGTTTAGCCAATATGCCAACCATTTTAGACAAAATGTGTCACCTCATAGCCTAGTCTCACCATTATTATTTATTTATGTGGTTGACAGCCTCATTCTTCGTAGATACGTGTTTTTGTCATGTACATTATGCAAACTCATTAGCATTGTTGGGTGCAAATCAAGATCATTGGAATTTAAAGCTATGGGACAACAATTATGAAAACAATTTAAAAAATGATCCACCAAACCATTATGTAGCTACTTTGATGTATAACGACAATGCACCAAGACATGTACTATGTCAAATAAGCAATCACCAACTTTGTAATTGAATGAGTCTATTCAAAAATAATGTGCATGGTGCAAAGCTTCATCAATTAATGCGAAAGGTGCATTCTCACTTGGCTTGTAGGTTTCTACTATGATTGGATCATGGGATAGTTTCTGTCTCTTGACACAATTATTTGAAACCATATGTGCAGATTCCATGTGGAATATAAAAAAAAACTAATTGTATTGAAAATTGTTATTAAAGTAATTACTACAAAGAAACGTTTGATCTTTGAAATATTGAATACATACAATGACAAATTGAAGAAGTAAATACTTACCACAAGAAGGTGCAATACAGAACTCCCACCTATAGACCTGCGATGGCAACTGCATAGCAAGGAAGGTAGAATGCAATAACAAATTGTTAACATCAATATCTATAGCTAAAATGGAATTTGTTTTAGAACTACTAGGCAACATAGCAAGCATCTGAGAACTACAACAAAGAGAAATAAACATGGATATGTATTACTCACATAAGTCAACAACAATGCAAATTGTGACAATATATGACTGTAGTAAAGAGAGTATATAGTGCAGAATCTACAAAAGAAGGAACAAAATAAATTGAGCAACGACAATTTATTTTTAGGAAAAGAAAAAAACTAAGCAAAAGCAAAAAAGTAACAATCAAATATGCTACCAATACTGTTATACTTTGCAACTCCATGCATGGTTGTAGCATTCATACATATATGCGTACACATAGGCATATGCATATATACATACACAACAATGCATATATATACATATACATGTGTATATATACATATATCTGTAAGAGCAATTGCAATCTTGCGACTTCAAAGCAAGCTTTGGATTATCAATCTGTAAACACCCAAAACTTTGCTAAGCAGGAGGATTTTTATGCTCTTTCTCTTAGGTCGAAAAGACCAATGCAAAATGCACAACATAGAAAGACAAAATAATACTATGTTGTGTGTATCTGTTATGAGAAGGGACATTGCAAAATGCAGTATGGAAGAAAACTCTATGCTCTCAAGTCCTAAGGAGCGCCAACCTTGCACTATTCAAAGCGATTCTGCTTCCTCTACATCTAACTAGCAAAAGTGTTTAACAATCCATGGCAACTATGCTTTATCAATTTTTGCATTTTAATTGTTTTTTTAAAAATTGCAGTTTTTCCTTCATACAGTTTAAAACATAAGACTACCTTTCCAACATAGTTTTTTGGTGACTGGTTACTTCTAATTCAAACAGAACAACAACCAAAATCTGTACATGGATAGTTAGGAAGTTTTGTAGTTCTATGAAGTTGGCTAATTTCTATACTCTCTTTTTGCTGACCATGACCATGATCTTGTCAAGCGTTTCTTCTTTATCACATTTGATTCCTGTAACAGAACAAGGCCCATTACAAACAATTGCAAATAGACAACCAAGTACTAATATGTATAACTACATATATGAATAAAATTTTCATTTGAACATGTGATCATCAACTTGGGAAAATGTCATTATTCAAGGACATAGTAACAATATAGAGGCAGAACATAACAATAATTAAACAATTGCAAAGAACAGCACAAGAAAACAAACTTCACACATGAATATAATTGCAATTTAGTAGACCTTCCAAATTTAAACAGAATAATTATCTTGCAAGAAGAATAGGATGTAAATATATAAACTAGGGATAAAAAAGAAACCGAACTTACAAATTTATGCCATAACATATTATAGGAACTCGATCTCCTATGCTCTCACATATGCAACAAATGGTTTGAGTCGTAGTTTCCACCTGAGAAAAACAAAAGACCTATCAACCTTAATAATAAATAGGAAATTTGTATAACCATGTATTCCAATTTCCAATGCTCAATACTAGTAGTAGTTTTTGACTAAGCATGTCAAATACTATGAACAATGCCACTTATCCATAGACACATGTGTAGTGAAAACATGTATATAGTAAAAAACATTAGAAAAGAATAAGCCTATCACAATTACGCACATGCAACGTTGATTTTTTTGGTGATTTCCTCATTGGCCACTGGTATTTTCCTCATGGATTTCTCATTTTCTAATTTTCTTAAATAAAAATAATTATTGTAGTAAGCTTTGCTATTGGAAATATTTCATGAGTTTGTTAGTATAGTTGTGTCCTGGCATATACTCTTCTTGGGGACACATAGCATTTTAAGCAGTACATTTGCATTTACTATTTGCAAGCTCTCATTTATTGTGAGTAGATTGAAGTGTAACTGTTATTAGTGGCTTATGGTGTGAAGTTTTAAAATCTGTCAAGAAAAGTATTATTTGCATTGTTTTTTCATTTGCTCATATCCATGGAAAATTAGACATATCTTGAATAGATAGACATCCTTCAATGCCCATCACTCTTTCATGAACTCACAATACATTTAAATTATGGAAAAACAAAAGAAAGACCAAATTATCAGAAACAAATGACAAAGTTGCAAAAACAAAGATTCATCCATAAGAACACTGCCTGATAGGGAAAAACAGAGATTAAACAATTTCCAAACTATACATAACAATTCAGATAGTGAAATCTGTCCTTGTTGGTAGGGTTTATGTCTATTGTATTGAAAGCAAAAAATGAGGCATTTGTAAGTTCCTATATCTTTTACAATGTTGTTTTATAGTTTTTTAAATCTCTGCATTTTATGCGTTAATGTCTATTGTTTCTTGATGTTTGCACCCTGTGGGTTATTCTCTACTCTTCCCTACCTTTGAATGCTTTTATGGATCAACCTCTGTTCTTGACTAGAAGACTTAACACCATAATTTATTAATGTCATCTTTTGTGTTGGGCATGATAAAGACATGTATCAAATGAGACTCAAAATCAGCTCTAAGTAATTGCAAAATGTCTAGATATAAAATCATTAAATCTATGTTTGTTGAAAGGATTTATGTCTATTGTATGGGGAGACAAAGACAAAGCATTTGCAAGTTTGTATGTCTTTTACAATGTTTCCCTATAGTTTTTTTACATCCTTCCATTCTATGACTTAATGTGTATTGTTTATTGTTGGCTACATTTTGTTTGTTAATGTCTATTCTTCACTATCCTTGACTATTTTCATCGCCTAGATTTTGTTGTTGAGTTAAACACTTAACAATATAATTCATTAATGTCAATTTTTTTGCTAACTTTGGTTAATTATAAAGCCTAGGTAGGTACAAAATTCAATGTGTGTTGTTTTAACATGGACTTTTAGCATTTCTTAGTCACTAATTCTCACTCATTGCCATTGGATTGAAATGCGGCTAGCATTAATCAATCCCTCTACCAAATTTTAAGACTGTTGAGCAAAGCATTACTTGCATTGTCTAATCATCTTGACAATAAAACCTATCAAAAAAGTAGACATTTGTAATCTCACATGTATTTTACATTGTCTAATCATTTGCTTAGATTGTTTGATGAGACTAAAATTTGTTTCTCTTGAGTCTAAAACTTGTTATACCTTTTACATTGCTATTGCTTTTTTTTTTTATATATACTCTATAAATGTTCAGTTCCCTGTTGTCCATCATCCATGATGCAACTAATCTATTGTTTGTCACAGTAGCATGCCAACTGCAATTCAACCTCGTAAACAAAGATTAGATCTAGCCAAATGTCAAAGCTCCTAGCGTAAAATCTGTAATATTTCACAAACATGCAATGTCATGAATGCCAATTGCACTTCAATTAATTAGATGAGAATGAGAATTTTTCCTATTGGAAATATAGTAGTGTGTTTGTATGAATCGAGGGATTTTATTAGAAACATTAACCCACGTAAACAATCAACAGTAATAAACGACAAAAATATGGGAAAAACAAAAACGACACTTAAATTTATCCTATGTTCCATGGAATTATTCTACCAAAATATAGTCCCACCTAGTTTTTTTCAAAGTTTCCATTCAATTCAAGTTTATTGTATATCCATGAAACAACAATAGTAATTGAAACATGTCCATCTGTTCAAGATATATGCAGTGACTTGTCCATGTCTTCATCCATGGGCATTATGCACATGTTCAAGAAATCACTGTGGATATGTCTAGAGGATAAGTTGCATTGTTAGTAGTAGTCGCCTTGCCTAATTGGAAATTTTCATGCATGGTTGCATAGATTTTATTTACTATTAAGATTGATAGGTGCCTTGATACTAGAAGCAATAGCTTACTGTTACAAGACAACTAACAAATGTGGCTAGGAATGTCAAAAATCACTTCAAGAAAATTGGATTTTGATGCTCATGATTCTAGCTACCTTTCTAAGAAGCACTTTCCCAACATTTGAAGAAGCAAAAACAACAACATTGCCACAATCATGACTGCCAAAACAACAACAGCTAGCAACAAATTGTCGAAAGCTAGACAAGATTAAAATACAACTTGAAAGAGTGACTACTACAATTGGCACAAACCATATCAACTGCATTAGAGAAGATCTAAAAAGGATATGTGCATAACACATAATAAATAAGAATCTTATTCAAACTATGGAGTACAAATTGAAAATAAAGGTGGAGTGTGATCTAATAATGCATCAGTGCGTTTGAACAAGCTGCAAATTTTCGTTAGACATACTATAGCTTTGTTACACCATATCCACAATCATGTAAACAACATAAGAAGATTGCATGAGTGAAAATGGAAAAATACACTACATTGTCTATTGTGGATTTAATCTTAATCTCTATACCTCACACAATCCAAGGAACACTCCAAAATGAATATATAAGACAAAATATTTAAAATCTAACTCAAATCCTAGTTCATTTTTTCAATGCCTATCTCTACATCCTCAACAACACATATTGAGATAACTCCAAATCCATTTGCATTCTCAATCTATTTATCTACAGTTAGCTTCAAATCTGCTCCAAAAAGGTCACAAACATATACTATAATGCATTAACTACAACTATTCATTGTCTCTAAAAGAAATGACATTGCAATTTACCTAACAGACAATGTATGATGTTAATTGGCCACAATATGAAAATAATACCTAGATATTTGATCAATATATTTAGTTGTATATGTATTGTTTCTTATACATTTGTAGCCATGGTTTTTTGCAAATGCATAAACTGGTTTAGACCATACCTCCTCACATTGTTGCAACAGTATTTCAAGGTGTATAGCAAAGCGTTCATTGCAAACAATAAACAATTGGCATAGATCCCTGCAAAACCAACGACCACTAGAAAACACATTGTGCAATGCATCTAAAATAGACAATAGTCTTTTTCTTTCAACAACCACATATATATAGATACACAACCACATATATCTATACATAGACATATATATGTATATACAAACCTGACTATTTGTAGATACAACTGTACATACATATATATATATATATATCTACACACTACACACACACATACATGTACACATATGTGCATATATCAATACATACATATATGTAAGAACATGTGCATCAACACATACACATATATGCATACATTTAATTTTTTATATATATATATATACATGCATACACACATATATATGTATAAACATCTATATGGGAAAAAATGTAAATATATATATATATATGTTAATACATATGTATATAAATACACATATGTAAGTGTATGTGTGTAGAGTTATATATATGCATATGCACACATATAGACACATATATACATGTATGTATACATACCTTTATATATACATATCTACACATACATATATATGTACATACAAATATATATGTAGCCAAATATAGCTATATATATACATTTGTACATATATACATGCAGTGAACAATACAAACAATCTTTTGCTTAGTAGACCCAAAACTCGACACCATTATGTATTGATAGTAACTGCACTTAAATCTATTCAGAATAAATGAAAAAATAGATCCTAATAAACGCAAAATGTAGAGCACACACATATATATAGACACACACATATATATACATATACATATACATATATATACATATACATATACATATATATATACATATATGTATATATATGCACAAACATATATATCTATATGCATACACACATACAAATATGTATGTATATATACATACCTATATATATACTTGCACATATGTATGTCTTTCTATGCACATATGTGCACACATACATACATATAAAAAACACATATATGTATGTATGCATATACACACACACACACACACACACATATATATATATAGTATATATATATATATATATATATATATATATATATATGTATGCATATATATGCATATCACATATATATATATATATATATATATATATGTGGATATATGCATACATATATATGCATATATATACACATACATGTATACACACACACACACACACATATACATATATATATATATAGAGAGAGAGAGAGAGAGAGAGAGAGAAACACACACATATATATAGATAGATTATATATATATAGATAAGATCCTTTTTCCTTGACATGCATAAAACTTAACACCATAATCCATTAATGGGAATTTCACTTCAATCTATTTACCACAAATCAACATCTGCTAATTAAAATTGAAAATGTGATCACATGCACACAACATGTGACTCACTATTGGCAACACCACATGCCCACAAAAAAGATTGCACCAATGACACATGCATAGCAAGAGATCATCACAATAAAATTGCTTTTTTACGTTGCATTGCTCTCAACTATAAATTGCAACTGCAAAATATAAAGAGTTAGCAAACAACACACCATATGTTAATGACCAAAAAATTTTGGGAAAAAAACACAAACATGATTTTAACAATCCCAAATAGACACCATTAGAAGAAGTCTTCTCTGTACAAAATATTTATGACATGCATCATTTAAAACATCAATCATATATCAATTATATCATGTACAGATAGACATCTTCCAATGTCTATCACTGTTTCATGTACAAACAATTCACTTGAATTGAAGTAACACACATTGCAAAAAAAAAATAGTCTAAGCTTCGTTTCAAGTCATTTGGCATTGAAACATCTTCACGACATGAAACTAAGATTGAAACATCAAAAGCCAATCAAGAAATAGAGAAATAGGAACCAACGGATGGAAACAATTATCGATAAAGAAACCTAACGATTAAATCATTGCAAAAAAGGCAAAAAAACTGCAAAAGCATCGTTTTTCAACACGAACACAACAAATATAAACACTCTTAGGACACATAGATTCCACCCTCATCAAAAAATCTCAACAAATGAATATGAATGCACACACACACACACACACACACACACACACACACACACATATATATGCATGCATATATTCATGCTCGCATACATACATATATACATATCTATCTATCATGCTCGCATACATACATATATACATATATCTATCTATCTATCTATATATGTATCTATATATATATATATACACACACACACACACACACACAGATATATATATATATATATATGGATGTATACACACTAAACAACCTAAATAGCCTTTTGTTTCAGGGCCTCAAAAGTAAACACCATAATCCATCAATAGCAAATGTACTTGAATCTATATGCAACAAATGAAAATCAGCCCTATGTCAATGCAATATATATATATATATATATACATACATATTTGTACATATTATTATATATATGGATACACACATATACAGATGTACATATACAAATAGATTGGATTTTGACATTTTTGTTATGATTTTGCATTTTTCAAATCCAAATTAATTGTCTTCTTCATGAAAGAGTTATAGACAGACTTAAAACTTCATATCATAAGTCACTAATGACAACTACACTTCAGTCTACTTGGATTAAATCATAACACACAAATAGTAAATGCAAATGTACTGCTTAAAACGCCATGTGATCCCCTACAATAATCATTATTATTAAAACAAATTAGAAAATTACAAAACTATGAGGAAAATACAACCATATATTTATTTTTTTGGTGCCATTCGTAGAGCAGAACTTTAATATGCAATATTGGGGTGACAACACTAGCTCCCCATCCACAAGGCAAAGACCAGTAACTAAAAAGACTAGAAAATGAAAAAACCATGAGGAAAATACGAGCATCAAAAATGAAAATTGTAGGCAAAATCAATAATTTCCTTTTCTCCCAAGCAACAGAATATACACAGACAGATTTTTGCACTTGCAGTCAACATAATAATAACAATGTAAATTCGAACATGGCAATTGTAATAGAGAAGAAATGGATATCAAATCTATAAATGATGTTCACAAAGTAGAGCGATCAGACTGAATAGATGATCAACAAATGAAATTGAATAAAAGAATATGCAAATAGAAATTTCTCACTCACAAAATGCAAACTGTAATATTTCCAAAGTGAATAAAACATTGACAATCAACAAACTCATTCTACACCAACACATTTTGCATCTTTCTAGACCTAATTCTCATTTTCATTTCATAGTTTGCACTGCAGCTACCATGCATGTGCACAAACATATTCCATAAACCAACCAAAATGCATAGATGTAAAGAGCTATAAAACAACACTCTAAAACATATTCCATAAAACTATAAAACGACACTGCAAAAGACATAAAAACTTTCAAACGCCTCGTTCTCTACCCCCATTTACAATTGACATAGACCCTCTCAACAAGCACAATTTCAATGATTTAATACACACATTTTCCAATTACTCAAACCTAATTTTCATTTCCATTTAATAAACTCAACAACGATTGCAATGGATGCGTGCAACAAAGAATATTATTTACATTCTTAACAATGACCACCAAAGCAATAAACACTAATGAATTACATGTAGCAAAAATATTACTTCCATTCCTAATCATGGCTAGCAAACCAATGGACATTAATAAATTACATTGTTAATTATTCATCTCAGCAACAAACAACAACCCATAAAAGCAATCAACCATACCGAAGAATAGTCATCAACACACATAATACAACCAACAACAAACAATAGGAATTCACCCATAAAATGCAAACATGTAAAGCACTGCAAATGAACACTGTAAAAGACATACTAGCTTACAAACACCTTGTTTTTCACTCCCATATGGTAGACATAAACCCTTTCAATCGAAACAAAGCTAACAATTTTATAATGAGACATTTTCCAATTACTTAGACCTAATTTTCATTGTCATTTCACAAATTCAAAAGCAATTGCAATGCATGCATGCAAACAACATGCATAAGTCTACATTAATGAATTACGGTGTTAACTATTTAACTCAACAACAAACACTAACCATACAAGCAATAAATGACAGTGAAAAATAGACATTAACACACAAAATGCAAACAATAAACAGTACACATTAACCCATAAAATGCAAGCATGTAAACCACTACAAAACAACACTGTAAAAGACATACTAACTTACAAATGCCTCGTTTCAACAAACATAGATTTAATGATTTTATACCAGATATATTCCAATTGCTTCAACCTAATTTTCATTGCTATTTAATAAATTCAAGTGCAATTGCAATGCAATGCATGCGTCCAAAAAATGCAAACAACAACAAATGATAGGCATTAACCCATAAAATATAAACATGTAAAAAACTATAAAACAACACTGTAAAAGACACACGAGTTTACAAATGCCTCGTATTTCACTCCCAATACAATAGACATAGACCCTCTCAATAGACACATACTTAATCATTTTATGCCCAAACATTTTCTAATTACTTAGACCTAATTTTCATTTTCATCAAATAAATTCAAGTGCAATTGCAGTGCATGCATGTCAAGCAAATATTAATTTCATTCTTAATCATGACAAGCACACTATCGTGCTAAGTCCTTCACTCAACAAGAAAGACTAACCCATAAATACACTCAGACAAACAACCTTAGCAAATGAGAAAATAACACAAATAACACTTTGGTTGACATAATTTAAACTTCAAGCCCAAGAAATACTTAAAATACAAACAATTCTCATTTTCACCCAATAGATTGAAGTGCAACTAGCTACTTCCATTCTTAATCATGGTAGCAGAGAAATCCACATTAACAAATTACAGTGTTAAGTATTTAACTCGACAACAGACAAAAACCCATAAAGCAACCCACGATTGCAAAGAACCGAACAAGAAAGGCTAACCCATATTTACACTCACAAAAGCAACCTGAGCAAATGGGCGAACAACACAAATAATACTTTTCTCAATAGAATTAAAACTTCAAAACCAAGAAATATTCAAAACATGAACTATTCTCATCTTCATCGAATAAATTGAAATGCAACTAAGTATTTAACTTGACAACAGACACTAACCCATAAAGAATAGTGAATAATAGACATAAACACACAAAATATAAACAATAACAAACAATAGACATTGACTCATAAAATGCAAATATGTAAACCACTATAAAAAAACACTGTAAAAGACTATAAACCCTTTCAACAAACACATATTTAATTATTTTATTACCAGACATTTTCCATTTACTTGCACCTAATTTTCATTTTCATTTAATAAATTCAAGTGCAGTTGCAATGCATGAGTGCACTCAGTAGAAATTAACCATAAAATGCACAGATGCAAAGAACTATAAAACGACACTGTAAAAGATATAGGAACTTACAAATGCTTCGTTTTTCAATTCAAAAATCATAGACATAAACCCTCTCAAAAGGCACCGATTTCACCCTCATTGAACAATCCGAGCAAAGCAGCAGACAAACAAAAAAATCAAAGTGTAAAAGACTTACAGACGCCACCTTTCTTGCTTCCAACATCATAGATGAAAACCCTCCCAACAGACACAAATTTCAGCTTCATCAAACAACCTGAGCAAATGAGCAAACACAAATACCACTTTGCACGACAGACTTAAAACTTCACACCATAACCCACTAATGATAGCTGCACTTCAGTATGCTCACAATAAATGAGAAGACACAAATAATAAATGCAAATGTACTGCTTAAGACGCCACACGTCCCCACGGAGAGTCCATGCCAACACACGACTATACCAACAAACTCATGAAATATTTCCAATAGCAAAGCTCCATACAATTATTATTATTATTTAAAAAAATAGAAATTAGCAAAACCACGAGAAAAATTGAAATTAGCAAAACCACGAGAAAAATTACAGCCGCCAATCACAAAATTATAAAAAACAAAAAAATAATCACTTTTTCTAAATATTCCCCAGAAAATCAGCTAAACATTAGCTTTATTTTTCCGGCACCATTCCCAAAGCATAATTTTAATATGCAAGATTGAGGTGATAACATTAGTTCCCCGCCTTATAAAGGCGGGGACTAATAAAATAATGATATTCAGTTAGAAATTTAATGTAGTTATATTGTGATATATGTTTTAAAAATATTCATCAATATTTAGAAAAATATGAATGAATATTTTGGAATCTAGGAATTCAATATCTTTATATTTGGTTTATTTTTGTATTTACAGAAGTAATTTGTATGACTATAGACCTAAACTTTGGTGCATAGATTTGAACTTTGTTAATTTTTTATATCTACTATTTAGTTTGTCTTGATGTCTATGATCTACATTATCTTAATGGCAAGGAACACCTTTAGGGAGTTTTCTAGGCAAGGGGATTCTCCCTTGGTCAAAACCCTAAGATTGAAGATAATAGGAAATCATGTAGAGTATGCCCAAGATGTTGATACAAGCAAGTAATGCAATAATGAATGCTTTGTGATATGCTTGAATGAATACTTCAAATGTGCACTAGTTATTAGGTCAAATGCTTTGAATTGAAATAGAGTTTGTCTTTAAATACAACTCTAAAGGGTGAGAATGAAAAAAATTGCGCATTGATTCAACACTCAATAATCACATAAATTGAATAAACTCAAAACCTAAATTTAAATTTAAATTTAATAGTTTGGAGCTCATGTTTGCAAATCATAGAATTAGCCTAGATCAATTTCATAAATGTGGATGCAAACCTAGGTGATAGATGGGTAAATGGAGGCTTAAGATTGATCCTTAGGAGTGAGTGCATATGGAAATGAGCTAGGATCAAGTTACGTGGTAGTTTTTTATGCAAAAATTGTACCACTTTGTACACTAGACACTGCATAAGGATAGTTGGGTTTGTTGGTGCCAAATATAGCTAAGTTTTCACCATATATAGCAATAATATAGCATAATGGATGATATGCATATAGTCATGCAAGAGTGTGATTGGAATGCAACTCATTATTAAGCTTCAAAACAAGGATGCTTATAAGAATAGATGCATGATCTTATGTTTAGTCAAGATGGTGTTAGGGGAAGACACCTATGTGTACCCCTAACATTCTAATAGAGGAAAAAAATATAGAGATGATGAGGTAAGAGAGAAATGAATTGTGAAAATAAATATAATCAGGAGCATGTATGAGAGAACTATTGATTACTAAGAGATTTATTGTTACCTTATGTGTTATTTTTGTGCAATTTTATGTTTTGGATATTCAAAATGTATTTAAGTAAGGGGAAAAGAACTAAATATGTTACAAGTGAGACTTGAATATATGTTAGTATGGTAGTAGTCTAAATGCTTAGCATGTGATCTAGCACATGATCAAATAATGACTAACATTTTGGTTAAACTTTTAGGACCCTTTCAGTAACTACATGATAACATCCCAAAGTAGCCAAGGTGGTTCATAAACAATAGCTAAGAAAGAAAGGTATATTTATCTCGCTTTTTCAAGAAATCTACTACAATGACCTTAGAGACACCATTTAGAAGAAAGATGATCATAGATAAAGGACATTCATAGTTATCAAGAATAAAGCAATATGCTTCTCGTGTAGAAGGATGTGCAATGAAAGAGGTAATAACTACCTATCATGAAAGAAAGGAAGAAGTGAGCAAGTGTAGAGGCTAGTAGTTTAAGTTCCAAATGGGTGGAGAATGCAACAAAGTGGAATGAAAGTAGAGAACTATTATCTCTCCTAAAAGAAAGAAAAAAAGAAAGAAAGAAAGAAAGAAGGGAGCAAGTATAGAGGCTAGTAGTTCAAGTGCCAAATGGATGAAGAGTAGAAAGAAGTGGGATGAAAGAAAAGAAGTTCCTTGCAACATTAATAGATGAACAGTCTTGACAGGCATAAAAAACATGCATGAAATGACAAAAATATAGCAATATGGATGGAGGAGAGCACCCATTATTGTTTGAAATCAAGGTCAAGGATTTACAATATTAGGTGCAAAATAAAGATTACAATGTAGAAATTTAGAGATGGTGTACATTTTGTGCTTCAATGGTCAAACATTTAGTTAATATCAATCTCTAAAGGGGATAAACTAGCAATTGAACCACCACCACCACCACCTAACATAGATATTTTATCTAAACTTATTTTAGTAACAACCAAGAGGTGATATAATTTGAAAGAAATTGATTAAGGAAAGAAATATAGGAGATACAGGTGGAAGTTGACACCTTGTATATAAAACTAATGAAATTAGAGTTTGATAAGGTAAATTTTAAATCAAGAAAATTTTGTGGATTTTTCTTCAACTCAATTAAATAGATCTATAATAATACTACAATAAAGCATACTAGTACCAAGATATAGTAGGGTGCTTATAATAGTATTAGAACCCACCAAAGGTTACTAAAGATATAGATAGGGGAGGAAGGTGTCCCCACCATTAGAAGGCATGAAAGATCATATGGCACACAAAGAATATCATAGATCCCACACAAAAAAATCTTACTTTCCACTACTCTTGAGGCCACGCATAGGATTATACAACCCAAATGGGATCAAAGATAACCTACTTGAAGTCAAAATGACATTCCAACAATATTTTGAGTACCCAAAAATTGAGCATTCAAATATAGTAGCATTAAAGGATCTAAGATAGTAATTGTTGATGCCAAAATTTGACGAGGTAACAGAGTCTTATGGGAAACTCAGTTTAAGGGGGACCTTTTGTGCTAAACTGAGTAACCTCCGCATTTTTAGAGAAGCCAACTTCTTCTATAATGGGGGTTGGAAAGGGAAAAGGAAGCAGATATAATAAAATAAAGTCTAACCTAAGGTGATTCGCCAAGATTTAATGATGGGCATGATAAATCATAGATTTAAGGGCCTGAATGGTATTGTAGTGTTCCAGAACATCAGAGACTTGAGATTATAGCATAGACAATTCATTCATTGACATAAAATATCATTGCATACATTTCTACTGTTGAGAAGATTCCTTAGACATAATCTAGGTAAGCAAACTTGCATCCAACATATATTGAAGTTCTCAAATGAAGTGTTAAGACAATAAAAAGCACAATTCACAGTTTGATCAAATAGCATGAAAAAACAGAAAGGCCGAACGATTGGCACAATTTGAGAGTTTTTGCAATTAAATAAAATAGTAACAAAGGCCTGGCGTCTTTTCTAAAACCAACACTTTCCTTCCAAATTCCAGACTCGTTTCTCATAACAGAGAAAGTATATATAGCAGGAAAACTCCCACCGCCTCGGAGAGCAGCAACAGAAAATGATTTTGCAATCCCTGGCAATGATGAAAGAATCAGAATATCCCCCAAGGCCGTTACAACAGAAATGACCTGAAACCGAGCATTGAGTCATCCCAGGCACATGTGCATCCTCTGCAATGATGGCGGTGGTCCCAGCTAGGCCCGATCAGACAAGTGTCATTCCTTCTGAGCGAATGATGATGACACGCAGTATCCAATAGCCTCATTCGGTTCATGTAATCCCCTACCTTTATAGGAGATCCGTTGGTTAGGCACGTAGCAACTTTTCGTTGCTCGCATGAACCCTTCTCCCTTCACCACAGAGGATTTGCGTTAAGGCTACACGTGTCAAATGATCGGAGCCTTTACCAACAATGGAGGGAGTGATCATCAGCCGGATGCAACAGAGACGTGTGGTAGCGTTTCGTTGCCCACGGTTGCTAATTCATTTTTGCGCTGAAGGATTTACGAACATTAGATACGTAGCAAGTGCATACTGCAGTCAGCAACCATGGGGCCGACCAACACCTTTTAGGAACGAGGGCTTCGTGGTAGCATTTTGCAGCCTGATGAGGCATCAAGGAAACAAGAACCAAAAGTATCCTGCAGCCGCAACACGTGGAAGCACAACAAAGTTTCCTGGGATCCGAAGGGAATGCCGATACTTGAAGTTGCGAAGAGTAGACACGTGGAGCGGTAGATCAAAACCTTGATAAAAGGCCGAGAAAACTTGGTGATGTACAGGTTGGTGCATAGAAAAATAAACCCGAAGGGAGTTGGTTAAATATTTATTAACAACTTTTGACGACTATCAGGGGCGTTTCGACTAAGGAATGGAGAACCCAAAATTTCTCTGGTTCTGTAGACCAGAGTGTCATTTCATTAGGCCAATGGAGTTAGAGATTGGAAAGAGCCACCTGTAAAGGCGACCATTCATCCTCAGACGGCTTCACTATGTTGTGCAAATTCTCTTGTGCTCCACTTAGATCAATAGTTTATTTGTGAGGCAACACCTTGGGTAAATCGGCCCTTGTTTGTATATGAAATAGTAGCTATGAGAGCAGATGAATGACTCCCTCAATGTCGGTTGCCGTGGGAGGATGGCTGAAATCCCTGAAAGCCTTCGGGTCATTTTCTTTCTCCTCTATCCTTTCCGCAATCTGCTCGGTCGTGGCAATAGAGCCATCCTTAAGGAACAGGGACGACAATCCCATCTTGCTTAACTCAGAGAAACTTCCTCGTATGCCATCTAGCGTCTTACTCAGAATAGCCGTGACTGCTTTAGTGCACTGGAAGGCAGAGTGACAATGGATGAATTTGTTTTCCGTTTGAGCAACAACATCTCGATCCTCAATACCCGCTCTGGCAAGGCTCTCATCAGAGATTGAGTATAGTTTGATGAGCATATCTTTGGCTTCAGGAATCTTCTCCAAGATGAAATGTGGGAACTGCTCAACCATATCATGGGCCTCCTGGATTAGCCTTGATGCCTTGGAGATGAATCAGAGGGTAGGCTGTAGTGTTAGGCAAAAGGCTTTAATCTTTTCCCAGTGGGAAATGTACAATTCCCTAATCAGCAAAATGATGTCTGGCTGGGTAGGGGGAGTTAGGAGAGAGCTTTTAAGAGAAGCAATCTCCACGTTCTTTGAAATAATAGCCTCAGCCAATTCTATCCTTTTTCTTTTCTCGGACGTTAGCTGCTTCGCAGCGCTGCTCATTTCTTTATTCCAATTTTCCTCAGCTCGGGAGTGATTTGACAAGTGCTCTTCCAGAGAAGACTTTGTCTCTTAGAGTTCTTCCTCTATTTGAGCTTTTAGGCCCTTAAACTCATCCTCCTTTTGTCATATTTTCTGCTCATATTGAGCCTATTGGTGCTCCGATGCTTCACTTCTCTGCACCATTCCTTGACTATACTCAAGGCGAAGCCGCTTTAGTTCTTCATTCTTCAGTTGCAGATTCTGCTCCGCCTCCTGGTTCCTAGATTGTAGCTCTTTTATTATGCCAGGGTCGGCAACCTAGGTCTTCGCAATTTTGCCCTGAAGTCTGTTCCTCTCATCTTCTGCTGTCAGCACCCTTTCTGTTAAATGAGCAATATCCGCCTCCAGGGATTTTTCTTTTTTCTCCAAAAAACTAATCCTTTCTTTTGCTGTGTTAAGTTGCTTATCCTTCTTCTTTAACTGGCGTCTGGTTTTAAGGAAGTTGGAAGTGACTACCCATTGCGTTTCCTCCATGATTTCAACCTTATCCTGTGGTCGGGCCACCTTCATGTCGAGTCCTACCGCATATATCTCATAATCTTTCGGGCGCATTTCTCCCTGAGGCTTGGTTACCCTGGGCTACATGGTCGCAAATTTTAATTCTTGCCAGGACTCATCATAAAGAGTCTGTATTTTTTGCTCAATAGGAACGCTGTCATCTTTTGCCATGCGCTTTCTCATTCTATTTGCACGTGCCTCTTTTCTGCAATCAATCTGTGCTATGAATTCAACTAGTGATGAAACTAGCCCACCTACGAAAGGAGCACCAGAAGGTAGGGCATAGGGATAGGTAATCTTCATAGGCGTGGGCATTTGTTTCTTTTGGAGAGTGATAGTTTGTGGGGAGAAGTGGGGAACGTTCCATAGTTTGGTTTGAGAGCCAATAGTAGGGCTAGTCATTTGTACTGACTGGACTAGGGAATCAGCCATAAGGCTCATTGGCTGGGATGGTGGAGGTGTTTTCAATGGGATGCTAGCCTGTTGCGATGGAAGAGGATCGACAAAAACAGTAGAAAAAGAAGGGGCACTCACTGGGGGTATGTTTTCCGAAAGCAAGGCAAGGAGAGTTTGAGTGGTAGCAGTGGGCGTAAGGGTCCGCGGAGGAGTAAAGGTGAGCAGAGAGGTTTGCGAAAACTGGGTGAAACCTATTGAATATGTTGGACTAAAAGTAGAAGGCATAGGGCCAGTACTTATGGTAGGGATCGCTAGTGAGGCAGGGGCAGATACCAAGGAATGAGAAGCGAGGGAAGAAGGAACAAATCTTACCTGCTGACTGGTTGATAGCGGCTCCAGAATTGTCAGTGACTCTTCTTCAGCCTCAGGCTCCTAACTAGCTGCGAGCACTTTTCCTCTGACGGGTCCTTGCGAATCTTTTTCGATTATGCTCTTTGTGCGCTGCCTCTTCGTAGGTGGAGTATCTCCAGCTTCGGCTATCGCCTCTGTTTGCTGCAATGATAACCTGACTGGTTTAGCATCCCAAGTGAGTGTATGCAAGCCTCTTGAGATATTAAAACGCACATTCGTAGCCATATAGGCAGACTGACTGGGGCGTTTCTCTTTCGGTGCAGACGAGGCTGATGTCGCTGCTTCCTCGAACTGCCCCTTAGACTCTTCCTCTGGGTCTCCACTCCTATTAGTACTAGAGCTAGGGCTAGGATGACCTTCATTCCACCATTTCTCAAATTCTTGGTCATCCTTCAGACTGTTGTAATGGGCATCCAACTGTGTTGTTTCTTGGCAGTACTTCCAGAAAAACCTCTATTTTTTCGTCACTTCATTCTTCATCCTTCTTCAACCTATTGTACATGTCGCGCTCCATGAGGACATCATCTTGGTCCACTCCTACAACAAAGTAGAACTTGTGCCATGGCCCTCTAGTGTCTTGCGTAGGAATATGCGCCAATTCAACAAAATCTTCATCTTTGTCTGCCCGCGGGTTATGCCGCTTCTCCGAGTAAGGTCGGGGAACATGGGTAACTCTCATGTGTGGCTCCGACAAGTCATCAAAAGGGTTGTATTCCCACTTATCATTTACCAGCACCAACCCTAGATAAGCCAACTTGTCCTCCAATAACTGTTCTGATTATTTCTTTATCAGAGTTACTGACTTGAAATTCTTCAGACAAGAGAAGAATCCCTTCCTCTTGACCTTTTCGCTGCTACATAAGGTAAAATCAATGATGCACACCTGCCGAAACATTTCTAGTGCAAGCACCCTATATGTGACACAAGCTGGGAGCAGGAAAGGTTTACCTGTAAAGCCTCGCATCCAGAGAATCGTGAAGTCCTTGCCTAAGAACCAATCGCAGGCAGGAGTGAGACTCTGCATAAATCTAGTCTGCTCCCTATCGAGCCAAATTATGTCATCCTTTCTGATTAAGTCATGCAAGACTGGAGCTATGAAATAGTCTAAAAATGCATAATAATCATATGATGTGGAAAGAAAAGGAGTCCACGTGGACACCGACTTCCTTTTATTTCACTCATCAAAAATTGATAATGGAAAATAATGGGCGAAGAAATCAGGGTTTTGATGCAGAAACATGTGCACCAGGAAGGAGACAAATCTAAACTTCCCCTCCGCTGGGTAATTCTCTATTTTCCGTATCATTTCTTCTATCATAAACTCAGCAAAATCATACCAGAAGAGATCATGCTGCTTGCGAAATTGGAATGTCGGTCCTAGTTGAAAAGTCTCTACCTTTTCATCAGAGTCTCGACCACACACAAAGGCTAGCATGGACATGGCACCTTGTAGATCGTTGCATAATGCACCACGCAACAACGAAATACTCAGCAGTTTAGTGGCTGGGATGCCTTTCTTACCAGTCTCTTCCAACAAGAACTCTGAATTTTTTTTCATTGCCCTCCATGTTTTGTCTCCTTTGCCAGGGTAGAAGGGCTCAATATTCTCTTTAATCTTACTTGGGTCTGGGATGCATAGCATATGCCAAATGGCTTGTGGGGTGAGGTGCACCCTTAAGTTGCAGCCTTTAATGTAGTGGGTATCAGGGTTATAATGCTGGATAGCAACATCAACTACCTCTGGGCAGTAGTGCACCAGTGGGACCATGTATTGAGGCAGACCACTGAACCAAATTTTCCTTGCTGTAGATTTATCTGCCGTTGCTGTCGTCAACCTTGCACAGGCTACTTCTCTTAAGGACTTAGGGTTTTTTGCAAGCCGTGGATCGTAGATATTATCCCATTTCTCTTTAACCATTTTCTTGTTTTTGCAATCCTTGGGCCTTTTTAGTTCTTATGTATAGGTCCTCTTTGGCCTGCTAGGTATATTAGGCGTAGCATATGCCACATCCTCATAGACATAAACCTCCTCTGAAGAACGTATAGCTGTAAATAGCTCCTAGCTAATTTCTTCCTGCATTGGCTGAGATGAAGTCTCCGACATTTTTCCTTCGGTGAAGATCTCAGCGAATTCCTGGCTCTGTAATTTTCTTTGGTTCTGGATACGCAAAAAAAGAACAACTCTCCACTTTTAGCTTTGGCGTTTGTGAAAATACTTTGAAATATTAAGCCTTTTCATACAATATTTAGCAATCTTTCCTCAAGGTGGTAGGTGAAAGTATGCCTTTTGCATTTAATTCGACATGTACTGTTAATTTTGCAATTTGTACAAAATGAACTGCTTGCTATTTTGAGGCAGTCGAAGTTCATCATTGTGTTTGGCAATCGTGTGGTACGCTGTGATCCCCTTGGAACTTGAGCTGGCTATTTGCTCCTTAACCTTGCGTTAACATGCGCTGGTAATCAATATCTTGGCCGGAATGATTACGCCAAAGCAAACAATCACGACCTGAAAAGATATGAATATTGCCTTGGGCTCTGAGAAATGCTTGTGTGGTGACACAATAGCCTACAACCATATGTCTCACTATCAATGAGCGCCACCTTTTTAAAGCTAATTAATTAGCTCCTATTAATCGACCACACATTTAGCCATACTCTCATAGATGCAACTGACCTGGAAATGTGAGCAAACGCAGGCACGCCTTTCAAGTTAGCAACTAGCTTATTATCACGTTTTCTCGAAATAAATTAGCATTCGTCTTGTCATTTTTTTTCTATAAATAGGATAGTAAGTAGTGAGGAAATTATACTTAGCATTCGAGAGTGATAGGTTGGTAGCAGAGTTTTAAGGAAGCCTTCTCATAGGTTAGGTGATAGATAAATTTCGGCACTAGCTCAAAAGCATAGGAATAGTGTCAAAACTATGGACACCCCAGTTCGTTTAACCTCATATAAGTCACAAATGACATTCCTAGGGGAGATATCTACTAGGAGGCTGAAACGGATGACCAAGAATAAGCATTCTTTGGTCCTGATAGCCATAAAGTGGGTTTTGGGTAAAGACTGCATAGAGTATGAGGACAAGTATCAGGTGAACACCGACATATGCTCCCACTTCGTGGCGTCCATGCTAGACATTAACGTCCCCCAACCTCTTATCCTGAAACTTGTTAAAGAAATCTTCCCCAAAAAGTACCTGAATGGTCTCGGTGAGGTTGATGCTCATGCTACTTATAGAGTAGGTCTGATGTTAGCCAGCAACCTCCGTTGCTTTATCGAGGAAGAAGCTGTAGTCATTTGGTTGCCGTTTCTTAATGGATTCTGCCTACAGACACGCGACGAGCACCAAAAGAGGGTTACCCAGGCCCTACATTTCCTGTTTCGCAACTACAATGTAATACCCTTCTACGACGTAGATTGGTATACTGATTTCAGGAACCTGGTATTCCCCTCACCAATGGCGGTTGTGTCGAACGATGCTGCCAGTGCTGCCGAAGAACCTGTGAACGAGGAAGAGGTGGACGTTGTTGTTAATGTGTCAATTTCCACTAGCCATGCCTTTGGATGAAAACCCCTGCCTGCTCTAAAAAGTTTCCCTATTTACTCCATTTCCCGCTGCTGTTCAGAATGCCCACCTTATAGTTGTAAATAAGCCTAAAAAAAGGCTACCGTATATATAATAGCTCGAATACTTGTGAATTTTGAAATATGGCTTCCCAACCACTTTTGCAATGTAAAGAATATATATAAATAGATATATATCTCTTTTTATAGAAAATCCATGCTCTTTCCTTCATTTTGTATTTCAGTTTTATGGGTGTGTTTTGTGTAAAGTAATCATGGTATTCCACCCTCCGTAATAATGGGTTAATTTCACAAACTAATTTCAAAAAAGACCGGCCAAAGAAATCAAAATAAAAATAAAAGCACTATTCACATATGTACAAAAATAGAGCTCAGTGCCTAATGGAACAACTTAAGATGAATCCCATTGACCGGGATTCCTAAGGGTTCCTGTTCCATATTTTTCAATTCAAAAGTGTTATGTTCTTTGCAGCGAATAATTTTAAAAAGGACCCTCCCATAAGATGTCAAATTTACCATGCTGACCTGGCTTAGTAGCCCTATTATCATACTTTAATACTAAGTCTCTGCATTTTAAACCTTGGTTGGAAGCCCTCTTGTCAAACCATCGTTTGACCACTTCTTGATGGTTTGTCATGGCTATTAGTGAATTTTCCCTTTTTTCCTGTACTTCTAGTAGTTTGGCGAGCCGAACTTCCATGGCGCCATTTTGTTCTATCTCGAGACATTTCAACAGTTGGAGTGTCGAAATCTCCATGGTTATGGGCAGTAGAGCCTCATTTTCGTACACCAACTCGTAAGGCGAAGTCTCAAGGACTTGCTTAGGAGTTATATGATTTCCCCATAGCACTGCTCAAAGATTTTTATACCATTCCCTCTGATATTCTGAACCAATCCTCTTAAGGAGTGAAACTAGGCTCTTGTTTGTAGACTCTACTAAGCCATTTCCCTGTGGGTAATAGTTTGATGACATCTTGAGGAATATGCCATTTTTTAATGCAAAGTGACATACCTTTGCGTCTAAGAAGGCTTTGGCATTATCCAAAATGATAGTCTTCAGAGGACCGAACCTTGTCACCAGCTCTTCGAGAAAATCCACAATTTATGTTTTTGTTGCACTCTTAAGCAGAACAACCTCCGTCCATCTTGTAAAGTAATCCGTGGTGGTCAGAATCCACTTGTGTCCAGCGCTAGAAACTTGATTGATCATTCCGATGAAGTCTAGGCCCCATTGCACAAACGGTTCGTCCGCCACTATGGGTTTGAGGGGCATTGCAGAATTCTTTCTCCTGTCAGTAAAGAACTGACATTTTTTGCAAGACTTCACCAAAGAGTGGGAGTTATTAAAAAGTGTAGGCCAATAATAGCCAGCACGCATGATTTTAATGGCGGTGGTCATAGCAGAGAAATGTCCACCTGCAACGCTATTATGGAACGTGTCAAGGATCCTCTTTGCTTGCTCCAAGTGACACATCGCTAGAGAACACCATTGAAATTCATTTTGAAAAGGACCCCCTCTATTAGCGTATATCCACAATTTTGCAGCCGGTAATATCTTCTTTTTTGGGATGAGAGACCTGGTGGATACTTTCCGGTTTGCATGAATCTCATTTTATCGGTCGACCCACATGACACCTGCGTTTTGCGACTCGCCGGTTGGCAAGTTGGTTTGTTAAAAAATATTGTTACGACCAGGAGACCGGGACCCGTTACATACCCCAATAGCTTGATTGGGAAGACAATGCATGATTCAATGAGCTTAGTTAGCTCTTGTGCCATTAGGGCTTCAATTTTAGGGTTGACGGGCCTCTGTTTCTGTCGGACTGGTTTTGCACCTTCTGTTAGCTCAATAGTGTGTTGAATGATATCAGGATTATACCCCTCCAGATCATCATAGGACCAGGCCACTACTCCATATTTTTCATAGAAATTGATGAGTCTTTCTTTATCATGGTGCGGGACATTTTTCCCGACTCAGAGATTCCTACCATCGGAGACCCGAAGGTCCACATAGTCACTTTTGTCCGCTACGAACTTCCATTTATCATTTCGGGCATCATCACAATCAATTTTTTTTTCAAGAGTAACCAATCCTTTCATAAGTTTATTAGATTTGAGCTGCATAATTTGTCCTTCATAAGCTTCGACAATCTTTGGTTGAAGCTGATCGGCAAACTCCCTAGAGTGCTGGATAAACGAGGTGATGTGTTCATCGCTTTCAAAAACTTGCCAACTCTGATCATTGTCGGGGATCGCTGGTCAGACTAGTACTCGTACTGAATGTTTATTTTGAAGAAGGTCAAAGATAAGATCAAACTGAGTGCCAATCATGGCCATGCGATCTGCGTTGCTATTTTGTCCTCGTGGAACAGTCTTGATGTTGAAAGCTTCAAAACTATCGATCAGGTCCCAGACTCGGTGTTAATAGGATCTCATGCGGATATTCTTTACCGTGAAAATTCCTTGGACTTGGTTGACTATTAGCTCAGAATCCCCGAACACGATTAATTGCTTAATGCCCATTCATTCCGCAAGGCTTAAACCTTGAACCAATCCTTCGTATTCAGCCTCATTGTTTGAATAGGCGAAATGGAAGCAGAAAGACCTCAACAATTTTTCATTTTGTGGGGATATTAGATATATCCCTGCTCCAGCACCCACTTTGCTTCTTGCTCCATCAAAGTACAGTGTCAAAAGCTCATTTGCTTGGCCACCTTCAGACTCTTTGGCGACTTTCAGAAGCACTTGGTCTTCGTCATAAATTACATAGGTGCCCAATCCTTGTCCATGTGCTCACTCAATAGAGCATCTTCATTATCATTCCGATCTTCGCTCACCTTCTCTTCTTTTAGCAATTCAACACAATACATTTCTTGCTTGGTGATAGAGGTATGCGCGACTTCAAAATTGATCAAGGCTTCATCCGCTACATGTTCAAAATGTAAAGCCTCTGATTCTATCTTCATTTTTGTGCCGTGTTTAGTCCTAAGTATTAGATGTGACCAATCCAAGGGAAAATATCCACCCACCTTTGAAGTAAATTCTTGGGATAGACAGAGGCCAAACGTCAGAGGAACATTTATGATCACAATGTCTTGCGGCACCGTGATACTAGGGCAAGCGAATAGAGTTAAAGGAAGCACATTGATGATACCAACGGTCTCGACTTTATTCCCATTAAGCTGCATTACCCCTCTTTTCATTGGT
Source organism: Sequoia sempervirens (assembly GCA_007258455.2). Lineage (NCBI taxonomy): Eukaryota > Viridiplantae > Streptophyta > Pinopsida > Cupressales > Cupressaceae > Sequoia > Sequoia sempervirens. Next base: position 282,421,178 of record VDFB02105785.1, on the reverse strand, counting down.
TCGTAGCTGAGCCCCAAAGCTTCGGCTATCCGTTTAGGCATAACCGTGGTATTAGCGCCAGAATCAATCATAGCATTGTGCAATAACTTCTTTCGTATAATGAGAGTCAAGAAGAAGGGTTGAGGTTTTAACCTATCTCTAACCTTGGCAGGGGATTCCTTTGTATTGTTTGTAAGGACTTTAGCTGGTGGTATTTGATTAACCACCTCTGTACTGGCAAACGACTCTGTTGGTGTCGGGTTGACCTCTTCTTGAAGTGTTTTCTGTAATAGCATCTTTTGTTCTGGGATAGCTAGAATGTCCCATAAAGACACATTAGCGAATGATTTCTTCAATTGCTCTACCACATTAAAATGTGACAAACTTGGAGGTTTCTGCTCCTTGGTTCTTGTTATAATAATTTCTTTCTGGGGTTGAGATGGTGACGGAACGGTTGAAGTACCAGGAATCTGATTGGAAACACCTTTGAGTGGTGGGCTGGCTGGATGCAAAACAACTGACTCACTAGTGAATCTCCTCTTTGAGAGTGTGTTATAATCAGACTGCACTTGCGGTGTTTCAGATAAAGTGTCATTAGCAAACACGGTTTCTTCTTCCTCCATCCAGGAGAAGAGCGCATGATCAAGAGCAATATCAGATTCTTGTTCTAAAGACATTCCTTTCATTTGCACGGTAAAGACCGCACTCTCCATTTGCAGTGAGGCATATATATAACCTCCATGTTTCATTTCCACACCATGGCTGCATTGCTCCACCACTTTTTGTTGTAAGTTGCCACGCGGACAGTTCTGGGGCATATGCGCATCGCTGCAGGGGAAGCACCATGGATTGATATCATCAATAAGGTTGTTCTGCCCTGCGGTTAATTCTCTACTCGAGCTTGGTGACACGCTCGTTAGTGGAGTAGGCATCGACACCATTTGGTTTGCAGTCGGGGCGGGTGGATTAGCACGAGGCGTGCCCTGGTATTGATTCTGCTGATAAGAAGACCATTCGCCTTGATAGTTTTGATATGCAGGCTTCAGAGGCATTGCTTGGTTCCGCTTAAGAGTGGTTATATCGTTTTCCATGGTTCACAACATCTCTTTAAGGTCGCTCATTTCATCCTTGGAAGAACCTGATGTAGAAGCCACATTGTGTGAGCTTGCCGCATATGTGTACATTGATTGGGCAGTTGCGGGCACGCTAGTTGACGCGACTTCTTGCGTGGAGATCGATATTTTAGGAAATATTGGCATAATAGGTTGAGGAGGCAATTTTCCACAATCTATTAAATGATTCTCGGCTTTGATAGCGATACCATAAGCAATCGGTAGAGTAGCTCCTCCCAAAGACTTGATCATCATAGAAATGTCATAATTGATGGACTTTAGATAAAATATAAATGCCAACTCAGGAGTTGGGCATATGGTAACAGGAATCCTCTACCAATTTGTGTGAAATTGGGCGTTAAAGTCCATCAAAGCCTCTTGGGGGGCTCATTTTATGACAGATAGTTGATAATACAATGAAGAATGATCTCCGTCATTTGAGAATCTCTCATAGAACGGATCTCCAAGTTCATCCTAGGTGTGAATTGAATTAGGTGTCAGTGTTCAGTACCAATCCAGTGCCTTGCCTTTGAAAGACGCAACGAGAAGCCTTAGGGCTACATTCTATGCTGTAATCCCGTGTACCAAACATACGTCTGCCACATCCTGCAAATGTTTTGCTGGCGTTCTTGAGCTGTCTTTGGTAAACTTCGGTATAGCTTTCATGGCTGAAACCGGGATAGCACCCCAGACAGCGAGCGCTACCGGGGCTACTAGGGGACTTCCGGCATCCCATGCCACATAGTTTCTGTTGGCGGTCGACAACATGGTGAGAGGAAAAGGCAGCGGGAATGGAACAGTTACCAGCTGATTTGTGACTTGGATCGTCCCTAGGGGAGGTACTAGTAAACTGGGGTTGCATGTGGTTTGAGATCTAGTTACAGGCCGATGACTCATACACCCTTCTGAAACGCAATTTCATTTAAGCTCGGTCCCACTGGGCGTGCCAGAAAAAGGAACAAACTATTGACGCCAAAATTTGATGAGGTAATAGAGCCTTATGGGAAACTCAGTCTAAGGGGGACCTTTTGCGCTAAACTGAGTAACCTCCAGATCTTTAGAGAAGCCGACTTCTTCTATAATGGGGGTTGGAAAGGGAAAATTAAGCATATATAATAAAATAAAGTCTAACCTAAGGCGATTTGCCAAGATTTAATGGTGGGCATGATAAATCATAGATTTAAGGGCCTGAATGGTGTTGTAGTGTTCCAGAACATTAGAGACTTGAGATTATAGCATAGACAATTCATTCATTGACATAAAATATCATTGCATACATTCCTACTGCTAAGAAGAGTCCTTAGACATGATCTAGGTAAGCAAACTTGCATCCAACATATATTGAAGTTCTCAAATGAAGTGTTAAGACAATAAAAATCACAATTCATAGTTTGATCAAATAGCATGAAAAAACAGAAATGTTGAACAATTGACATAGTCTGAGAGTTTTTGCAATCAAATAAAATAGTAACAAAGGCCCGACGTCTTTTCTAAAACCAGTGCTTTCCTTCCAAATTTTGGACCCGTTTCTCATAACAGAGAAAGTATATATAGCAGGAAAACTCCTACCGCCTCAGAGAGTAGCAACAAAAAATGATTTTGCAATCCTCGACAATGATGAAAGAATCAGAATATCCCCCAAGGCCGTTACAACAGAAATGACCTGGAATCGAGCATCGAGTCATCCCAGGCACAGGTGCATCCTCTAAAATGATGGTGGTGGTCCCAGCCAGGTCTGATCAAACAAGTGTCATCCCTTCTTAGCGAATGATGATGACACGCAGTAGCCAATAGCCTCATTCGGTTCATGTAATCCCCTACCTCTATAGGAGATCTGTTGGTTAGGCACGTGGAAACTTTTCGCTGCCCGCATGAACCCTTCTCCCTTCGTCGTAGAGGATTTGCATTAAGGCTACACGTGTCAAATGACCGAAGCCTTTACCAACAATGGAGGGAGTGATCGTCAACTGGGCGCAATAGAGATGCGTGGTAGCATTTCGCTGCCTGCAGTTGCTAATTCATTTCCGCACTGAAGGATTTGCGAACATTAGACACGTAGCAAGTGCATACTGTAGTTAGCAACCCTGGGGCCCGCCAACACCTTTTAGGAATGAGGGCTTCGTGGCAGCATTTCGCAGCCTGATGAGGCGTCAAGGAAACAAGAACCAAAAGTATCCCGTAGCCACAACACGTGGAAGCACAGCAGAGTTTCCCGGGATCCGAAGGGAATGTCGATACTCGAAGTTGCGAAGAGTAGACATGTGGAGCGGCAGATCAAAACCTTGATAAAAGGCCGAGCAGACTTGGCGATGTACAGGCCGGCGCATAGAAAAATAAACCCAAAGGGAGCTGGTTAAATATTTATTAACAGTAACATAATAAAATAGTCTAGCATTATGACCAATAATTTAAAGAATTAATATCTAGGATACCCTATGTAATTAATGTATTGGTATGACAAGAATAGTTTATCAATAAAGTAATTGTGCACATACAATGAAGCTTCACCAATCAAAAGGTAGATTTGTAAGTAGCTCTATAATTAGAGGTTATAGGTGAGCCATAACTTGATTTAACATAATAGCCTAATTAGAGGAGTAAATGAGGTCAATGGTTGCACACATGGAATAGTTATTAGGCATGTAGGACACAAAATTAGACCTTTGGTGCATTGAGTTTCATTCAAAGGGCATACAATAATTAGTTGTATAATAGTGTTACCCTAGGTGGTTAATGCTACTCAATGCCTCTCACAACCCAAATTGTGTTATTTATGCATAAGTCTCATGATACCTCATCTTACACCTTAATAAATTCCAAGGTGTAACACTAAAATTTTGGTATGAAATATGTGAAAATAGAACCCATGATATTAACTCTAATTAGGCTATCAAAAACTTGTGTAAATAATGAAGTAAACATGTGCTTAATGTGAGTGATCAACTAGCACTAGTTTAGTAGCAGTATGTGTACTCATATTATATGATTTAGTCATCATGGACACCACAACAACCATATTCACAACATGATACACCTAACTTGCAAGGATGAGGTGGTATTTAATTAGGTAGTGGTGGAGGTCAAAATAGTGGTTAAGATCATAGATTCATATGTTATGATTGTGGAAGGAAACCCTGCCCATAGATACATTATGTTGAACATAATATGTAAGACTATCCAACACTCAAGTAATCATTTGAATCCTAAAATAAGGTTATGTAGATGATGTACTAGAGGGAACAAAGGGAAATAACACACATAGCTAGTTAAATCTACCCATACCATGTTCATGATATTTTAATCATATTAATAGAAAGAAATAATAATTTTCTTGGAAGAGTGCACAAATTAAATAACTAGGGAGAGAAAATCCTTAATAAGTGAGCATTCATCAAATATCAAGTTCGTAGAACTATTACAACTCAAGTAGGACCTTATAGTTAGGAAAAATATTACCTCGATTGACTCTAAAGACAAAATTGATGTGGAGTTTGATATCTTACACCTTTTTGTGATGAGATAGAGTTCTCTTAAAATTATAACTCATACAAATGATATTCATTAACAAATACCAAGAAGACTCAACTAGTTCAAATCTAACACCATGTAAAGTTTCATAGTTAAGGTGTGTTGTTGAATTGTTACTAACACTCAAAATGAATGGTTATACATTGTATTTTATTATTAATATAAGATACAAAGTGAATGTGCTCATGAGAGATGCTGGAACAAACTAAAAAATGTAACCATAAAATTTCTTAAGCATTAACCAAGATAAACATCTTGAAACACTAACAAAATCTTAAAACATGTCATTTTAACAAATTTCATTGATTTACATGATACAATATTACAATGATGCAAGACATGCAAGTGATATCCAATAAGAATATATACAATCTATAAAATTCCCACTTGAGTGGTGCAATAAGAAAGTACATCAATAACTATATCTCAAGTACATTGTAATAATGTCTAGTACTTAAGAATGAAGATAACATCGTTTCATAACCAAGGCATACAAAGGGTCAAAATTTTTGTAACCCTAATATATGATATAATATAATAGATCATGAGACCAACCACACATATACAAGTGATCCAAAAATAAAGTACACCATAAATAGTATCAAAAAAAGTCCAGGCTCATTCATGCAAGCTAATCCTCCAAGATCTCATGCTCCTAATGTTGATTGAGGAAGGGTTTAAACCCACCATAAGGATGTCTCTTCCTTCCCATCCATTAATCAAGGTGAAGAAGCACCATCCATAATCCAAAGGTGTGGTACAATATAATATCAATGTTTATCTTTCTTAGTCCATTCCTTTAGTAACATACATCACCATAGATCCAAAACATTTAAAATATATGGAATAGATTTCAAAATGCATATTCTTAATAATAGGAACATGCCAAACAATCATTTCAAGATAACTAATATTTCATAGAACATCCTTTTTAGAATCTAATACATAAGAATATAAGGGCATGAACAAGACAAAATATGATCATCAACAAAAACGACAAGTACTTTCAACCTTATAAGGTTTGACTTAGTACAAAACATCCAAGACCATATACAACATCCACATGAATTTCTACTCACATCCCATACTACGAAATCTCTTCATTTGATGTTTTATGCCTTCTTAAGAGCACATGCACAAGGTAGAACTACATGCATCCTAACCTTTGCACAAGTATCCAAACATAACAAGATCAATAAATTTAAAAACACATAAAATAAGTACAGATAAAGAAAACACACATAAAGAAAGAACACATAATAAAAATAGAATACAATCACCTCACAAATTATAGGAACATAATAGAAATGACACTTACATAAGTAAAACCACACAAGGAATCCATAAATATGAAAAACACACTTGGTTCCAAAAATACATCAAGAGGGTATCTCCCAACTATGTAGTGTACCCAAGTACCACTACCTCACATAAGACAAGAAGGTTAACTATATATAGCAACCACATAAAACCCCTACCACAAGGTACAAACAATGTGTATGCTAATACAATGGTCCACAAAACCTATCTCAAAGATCTATTGGCTCTAGGAATTCAAGATAATCAAAACATAATTACATGTGGACCCTTTGCTAACAAGAACATTAGAGCCTATGTTGATGTGGTGTCTCTAGTGAGACGAGAATGCTCAAATCTTGACCGATTTTCTCAAGGAGAGGTGTCTTAAGGTATTGGGACCTAAATAAAGAAAAAAATATTTTTAACCATCTTAATCTATTGGAAAAATCACATTTCATTCTTTCAAATTGAACCCATGAGATAAACCTCTCGTACACATTATCCTTCCAGGTAGATCCCTATTCTCATGAGTAGAATCATGACACAAAGGTTTCCTTTACAAATATAATAAATTGTGGCATAATAGATGCCACACATAAACCATGACACAAAATATGTCACAAATTAACATAAATTAACCATGACATATAAGATCTCACATATCCACATAAATCCACCATGACACAAAAAATGTCATATATTAGCATAAAATCAAGCATGACAAAAAGGATGTTATAATTCAACATATTTAGCTCTCAAATGAGACAAAATAACAGCAAGCTAAGTTGGATTTACATGAGTGTAAAAGGTCAATAAAACATTATACAATGTAATTCATTCATTGACCATAAACCATTCCTATAGTCAAAATATAGTCATACAACCACTTAGGTATCATATACAATTCTATAAACCTCTGAGAGGTAAGACTATTGTTCACTTTGAGTTATGGACATGAATCAATTAATATATCGGGAATGAACGAAATGAAGTGGGCTAGGGGTGCGATGGTTGTGTAGGCCTACAACCATTAGTGTTGCGGCCTGCATGTGTGTGATTTCACAGTGCATGCGAGTCAAGGGGTCATTAGTTGGTGTGCGGGGTGGAGATCTATGCGTGGGAATTTTTATTTTTGTGGTTGGGGTTTTAGAAATCATTCTCTCTTCTTTAGCTTTACTAGTGCGATTTGGGGTCGGGGTGTTTGAAGAGTGTGAGGTGGGGGTTTTTTGGCTTTCGACCGGGGTTGTGGTCAGCTTATCTCTTTTTTTGTTGTTGCGTGTAAAGTTTATCATTTCCGTCCTCTTTTGCTTTCCTTCATTCTTGGTGTTCGAAGTGTGGGATTTGGTGTTTGTGAAGGGTCTTGATGTTGTGGTTATAGGGTGTTTTGTTCTCTCGGTAATGGCTCTAGGGGAGACATTGGGGGTCAAATCTCCTTTGGATTTTTGTATTGCATTTGGGGATTTCTCTCCAAATCATTCATTGAGGGTTTTTGATAATAATTTTTTTTCAAATGATTTAGGCAATGGAGGATTTGTGTTTTTTGGAGGTTCTCGTATCCCGAAGATAAATGGCTGCTTGGAGTGTACCAAAGATAGGGTGGTGTTGGTAATTCAACCAAAATCAATTGTGGAGGATTTAAGTATTACTCAAAGCATGCTTTTCTCAGCAAATTCTTGGGAATGAGGGTTTTAATCCAATTTTTGGAGTCATGGGCTCACCGGACCTAGTCCTCAGAGGGTGAGATAGAAATAATGTTGTTGGTGAATAGTTACTTTATGGTGAATTTTAATTGCATGGAAGATTGCAATATATTTTTTGAAGGTGGGCCTTATTTCCACAACTAGATTGGTTTATTTATTAAACTCTGACATGCGGGTTTTGATCCTTTAGAGGAGCTCTTGAATCGGGTTTTGGTGTGGGTGTGTCTCCCTATATTTCCATTTGAATGTTGGTGCAATGACATCTTGCATAGGGTTGCTTCAATGCTGGGGAAACCAGTGGGTCCTTCTCAACAAACTCAGGATAGAAAGGTAATGACATTTTCTCGCATTTGTATTGAGATGGATTTAACTAACCCTCTTCTAGATACTTTGGAAATTTGTGCGAGTTCATATTCATGGGTGTAACAGCTAGATTATGAGACATTGCCCTTTTGTTGCTGTCTATGTAATGAACATGACCATTTGCAGAGAAGATGCCTGAAGTCTAAATATTTTGAGTCTCAAACTACTCAACCTCCTCGCAACCCTCCTAAGGTCAAAAAAGTAAAGGACCTCATTCCTGGTGAGGCTGCTGGTGTGAAGGGTTTTATTCCTATTAAGGCTCATAATAGGAACCGGGGTCAAAAGAGGACTCTTAAGGAGTGTTAGGAAGGTGATACCTTTAATAGATTTGAGGTTCTGGATGATCTCAGTTAGTAGGAGGTGAATTCGAGTATGATGATTATGGATTAGGGTGTTTTGGAAGTGGTTTAGGAGGGAATTATTCCATATTACAACCATACTTCACAAGAGGCTGGTGCTTTGCAGATGGAAACGAATATTAGTTTGGTGGTTCATGGGAGCTCTGAGACTCTTGTAGATTCAAAAATGGGGGAGGGGGAGATCTCTACTCCATTGATGAAAGTGGGGTCTGATTCGGTAAAAGGAAACAAGGCTTCTCCTTCAGAAAGACCAAAAGAAAGGGGTTGCTGAGAAGTCTTCTAAATTTGGGAGAAAGAAGGACTTAGAAAAAATAGAGATGATGGGGGAGACTTTGGTGGAGTCTAGATTTGTTAAGACCCTAGATTCCCATTTTTCTAACCCTCTGAAATGATCATCCTCTCTTGAAATGTAAGGGGCTTGAACAATGGCCCTCGATAAAAATTTGTTCGTGAATTGGTGAGAACTCATTCTCCTGATGTTCTTTTTGTATAGGAGACTAAGTTATCTGTTGAAAGAATGGTCAATTTGTTGCCAAAGTTGTGGGGGCAGGGTGACTGCCAGTGTATTGGGGATCATGGTAATGCAGGGGGTGTGGCTTGCATGTGGAACCCATTGAAGATTCATCCTCTTTGGTGGATGTCTTCTAAGTCTTCTATCTCTATGGTTGCTTCAAGTCTGGATTTGGGGGAAACTATTCTTCTTTCAAACATCTATGCACCTACTAATTTTCCTGTTAAGTAGTTATTGTGGTCTCATATAAAGTTCATTCAAAGCCTTGCTCCTTTTTTTCCTTGGATTATTGCAGGTGATTTCAATGCTATTATTGAGTTGGATGAGAAGAAGGGTGGTATTGTGAGGTTGGAGCCTTCTTCCTTCATTATTCGTGATAACATATCTGCCTTGAATCTAGTTGATATTAAGCTTCATAATGGTCAGTTTACTTGGAACAACAAGAGAATGGGAGAGAATTGTATTGCTGAGAGACTTGACTGTTTTTTGGTTTCCTATTCCTGGATTGGAGGATTGTGGTCTACTTGCTCTGAGATCTTGGACTGGAGGGGCTCAGATAATTGGAATATTAAGTTATCTGCTACTTTAGCTCATGTTGCTCTATCCCCCTCTTTCAAGTTCCAACTTATGTGGTTAAGAGATTCTTCTTTGCAGGAGCATGTGGTTGAATGGTGGTGGATGGGAAGACCTGCTCATGAAACTGCTATGTATTCTTTTTCCAAACTGCTACAATATGTGAAATATCAGCTCAAATGGTGGAAAATGTAGTGTTTTGGAAATATTTTTCATGCTAAGGTTATTGCTCAAGCTGACTTGGATGTCATCACTTGGGAGATAAGGGAGTTTGGTCTCTCTAAGGATTTACTCAGGGAGGAGGCAAGGGATTTGAAATATTTGGAGGAGTGTGAGCTATGCGAGGAAATTTATTGGAAACAAAAGGCTCGCGTTGAGTGGTTACAGGAAGGGGACAAAAAAACTACTTTCTTTTTCAATTCAGTGAAATCCAAGAGACATAGTAATTCTATGTTTGTTCTTGTGAATGGTAGGGGTGAGCATTTATCTTCTTAGCAAGATATGTCTAGAGAAGCTTTGTAGTTATTTTCTTCATTATTTAGAGATGATTCTCAAGATGGTTTAGCAGAAGAAAACCATGTTTTGTCTTGTATCCCCCCTTTGGTTACTAAGGAGATGAATGGGAATCTTTTGGGCTATATCTCGCTGGAGGAATTGGAGGCTACTATTTTCTAGATGAAGAAAGGGAAAGACCTAGGCCCTAATGGCTTTCCAATTGAATTTTATTAGGAATTTTGGGATATCATTAAGATGGACCTATTGGAGGTGGTTCGTGAGTCTCAAAGGAATAAGCAGATCCCAGAGGCTTTGAACTCTACCTTCCTTGCTCTCATTCCCAAATGTAAGGAGGCAGGTTAGTTGAGTTAATTTTGACCTATTTCCCTTTGTAATGCAATTTATAAAATCATTTCCTAGTTGATTACTGAAAGGATGAAGTGATGGCTTAGATGACTTATCTTTGAGGAACAAAGTGGTTTTATGGAGGATCGACAAATTCTGGATGGGGTGGTAATTGCTACTAAAACTATTCATTCTATGGTAGCCTCGAAAGAAAAGGCTATGCTCATCAAGCTGGATATGACAAAGGCCTATGATAGAGTTAAGTGGTCCTTCTTGTGAAAAATTCTTATTACCTTTGGTTTTGCTGAGGAGTGGGTCCAGTTGGTTATGTCCTATGTTACCTCCACTTCTTTCTCAGTGCTAATAAATGGTGAGCCTTCTTCTCTTTTTAGTGCTTCTAGAGGCCTTCATCAAGGGGATCCTCTCTCTCCTTATTTATTTATTCTTCTTGTTGAAGGTTTGCGGAGGGTGGTGAAACATAATGTGGAGTTGGGTTTTATTTAGGGATGGGTGTGGGGAAATGGTTTGCCTCCATAGTCTCACCTACAATTTGTGGATGATATTGCTTTGATGGGTATGGTGAAGATCAAAGAATCCACAAATTTGTGCAAGGCTTTGGATATTTATCTTGTTGCTTCTGGTCAAATGATTAATGAAGATAAATCTTCCATTTTCTTCTTCAATACTTTGTAGCTTATTCAACAAAGGATTGCGTGTATCTTGAGGTTTTAGATTGGTTCTCTCTCTTTAACTTATCTTGGCATTCCTATCTCTTTTGGTAGTCTCCCTAGGGAGTCATGGCAGAATATTCTGGACAAGTTTCGTGCGAAGGTTAATCATTGGACTCATAGATGATTGTCCTTTGCTGGGTGTGTTTAGCTACCTAAATCAGTGGTGCAGGCTCTTCCTATTTATAGATGCATGATCTAGGTGGCTTAGGTTGGGTTTGCAAAGGATTTGGATTCTTTGGCTAGACAATTCTTATGGGTGGGCAACTTGTCCTCTTCTAAGTGGAGCCTTGTGAAGTGGGATATTGTGTGTAGCCTAAAGTAGTTTGGGGGTCTTGGATTGAGGAAATCGACTTGGTTTGGGTTGGCGTTGATTGCAAAGCTTTATTGGAGGTGGTGTGTGGAGCAAGATCATATTTGGGCTAGGATTTTATCTCACAAGTACCTTCCAAGGTTTCTGAAGGAGGAGATTCCCAGGTATCCTCTAGTGGGGAAAGGTTCTGTGATTTGGGAAACGGTTAAGAAAGGGGTTGTGCTAATCAAGGAGGGCTTGTTATAAATATGTAATAGGGGGACTGAGACTCTCTTTTGGTCAGATTCTTGGGACATTTTTGCACCCATTTTGTGCTAGTATCCTAATTTTCCAAATCTTTTTTAGCACTTCTTGGAGGCTAGTTGGTCAAGGGTGATTGATTTTAAGACTTCTTATCCTTGTGGACAGATGGAGGGGGCTAGGTGGAAGGATCCTTGCAATTGTACTCTTGTAGGGTTGGAGGAGGATTGTGCTAAGCTTCAAAATATTTTGGCTGGTAGATAATGCAACTCCCTTAGGGATAAGAATATTCTTGCTCGGAGCTTGAATCCTAAGGGTGCTTTCACTATGGCTAGTGGATATTAGGAGTTGTTGGCTCATAATTTTAGTGGGGTGGAGGTCCCTTGGTGGAAAAATGTGTGGAAAAAGTTTTCATAGCCAAAGTGTAATTGTTTTGTGTGGACACTAGCTTGGAATAGACGTTTGACTTGGGATAGTCTTCGAAAGCAAGGATTCTAGGTCCCTCTATTTGTGTTATGTGCGGCTGCAATGAGGAGGATTCTTCCCACTTTTTTTTTCTGGTGTTCTTATTCTATGTTGCTTTGGCATTTATGGTGGGGTGTTTGGAAACATCCTTGTGTTCATGCTTCTTCCCTAGTTGAGTTCTAGAGCAGTCTGGGAAGACCTCCTTCCTAAGCCTCTTTCCTCCAGATTGTGTGGTGCATTGGTCCTACTTTCATCCTTTGGAAAATTTGGTTGGAAAGGAATTGTAGGATTTTTCATGGAGATAGGTTGATGGTTCAACAGGTTTGGCACAAAATTGTTGGTATGATCCAAGAGATAGTGGAAGCCAAATGTGAAGTGGCTTATCCTTTGGAAAGGAGTGATGATGAGATTGTGAATAGATTGGGCTTACAGGGGTTGACTTCTATCTTTGCTTGTGTCAAAAGAGGTAGGTGGGCTAAAAATAAGGTTCAAAGGGTTGGAAGACGGTTGCCTCCCCCGACGGATATTCTGAAGATCAATATGGATGGTTCCTTTAGGGGTAATCCTTGGCTTGCTAGGATTGGTGGAGTTGGAAGAGACTGTTCTGGCTTAGTTATTTTCTTTTTCTCCATTCATAAAGAGAAGTGTTCTAACAACCTTATGGAGGGGTTGGCGATTCTCTGGGCTATTGAGCATGTGTGTGCTTTGGCTTGGTGTAGGATTATCTATGAATCTAACTCACATATTATTGTTAATTTGTTGCACGAGCAAAAGGTGGTTGAGGTTAATTGGCAGCTTGCTTTGGTGGTTCGATAGATTTTACAAATGTGCTATATGTTGGAAGTGGTTTCTTTTTTCCCACATTCTATGTGAATGAAATAGGGTTGTTGACTGCTTGGCTAAGTGGGCTTCAGAGCATGCTGATGATTGGAAGATTGAGGGGTGGGGATAGTTATCCCCTAATTATTGTCATGAATTAAAGAGGGTCATGGCTGATGATATGGATGGATAAGGTGTTTGTGGTGGTGTGGCTGGTGGTTTTAGTCTTGGTTGGGTGTTCTTGTACTTTCTTTCTTGGGAGCCTACGGGTTCCCTGATCCCTTTATACTGTTAATTTCTTGATTTCAATAAAGTTTTTAGCCCTTTTTTTAAAAAAAGACTATTGTTCACTTTTAAGACACTAGAATGTCATACTATATTATTATTAGGATTTTAAATCCTATCATTCTAATTAAATCACATATAAAGTTAACCAATTATGGTACAAAATATATCACATGAATAAATAGAATAATTAATAAAACTTAACTCTTATATCATTAACACATATATAGTCACTAAATAATTAATATCTCATGATTTAAAATATAAGTATGTTTATTTTTATTGAGAATTTAAATAACATATCTTAATTCACATCTTTATTTTTTGAAAAATCCAATTTATAGAATTAATTTTTTTGATTAACATGAAAAATAGGTTTTTATAAGGGACCCAAAACCCCAAAATACAAAATGCTACTACAATAGAATAAAACAAAACCAATTAGCAACAAAACAACAACTAACTAAGAGCAAAAACCACCAAACCACAACAAAACAAAAAGCAACTAAACAATAGACTATTTCAAATTCTTTAGGGTGTTTGGTACCTCTAATTCATGTTGATAATATTTATCAACTAGCATCAATAGCTCTTCCTTCTCCTCGTCAAAGTTCTTATTTTTTCCATGAGTATGAGCACTAGGACCTTTCTCAACTTACAACATCATAATATTATATTTTTCCTTTCTTGGATGCTCCTTCATTTTGCTGATGGCAAATCTCCCACCAATCATCTTCTCACAAGAACGATGAAGGAGATATCAACTACAAGGCTTAAGCAAGCAAAAGAGGGAAAGCAATAGTTGTGAGAGCCAAGATATTTGCAAAGAGTGTTGTAAAATCTTGAGAGTGCTTAAGGTTGTTGTAGCAAGCTATATGAAGATGTGCAAACAAAATAACAAGAGAAAGTATTAGAATCAAGGCTAGAAAGAAGCTATAGGCCAAATGAGTTGAAAAGATAGCTTTTAAGGAGAGAAGAGAAGCAAAAAGAAGCTTCCTGGGCGATTACAAGGCATACTCGTTACTACTGACAAAAGTAGATGACAAATGGAAAACATGCTCAGAAACAACTGTTTGAGTGTTGAAATGTCGCAGGACGCTAGCATGGCACACAAACGTCTATGCAGCGCACTAATGTCTAGACCCATCATGCTACAAAACAACACGAACGAGAAAAGTACAAGGTTTAACACACAACTATCGCATGAAGGGTAGCTGCTGGAAAGGAGTCCGGAGCATCCTGAGAAGGGAAAAAGGTTGTTGCAAGGGATAAAATGAGCCTACACAAGATGCTAAAGGAGCGGTCACTAAAGCGGATACAAAAATGCATGTGAAATTGCAAGGGGTGCAATTTTACAACATTACATTTTCCCCCCACTTTAGCAGGCATATGAATCTACACTAATATACACACTAAAGGAAATCTACTAAACATAAATAAGATCATTATGCCAAAAGGATAATGTAGAGGAAGTAGATAACTCTTCGAATCAAAGAAGCATTCCCCCAGACTAAAACATGCAAAAAAATGCATTAGACAAGAAAAACTTGCACCAGACAATACTGTTAGCACACAAAAAACTAAAGGATTTGAGTCAGCAAAGTGAAAGAGACCTTGATGTAAAAGGTTGTCTCAGTACTATGCATTGACTCCAAATTAAAAAACAATAGCACATAGAAGAATTACAAAATGAAGAGAAGAATGTAAGGATTAGTTTCTTTAAGGGAAGAATGCACCCAAAAGGTAGGGAAGTAATCAATGTTGAAGAGAGAAAGAGCATATACTCAGGATGAAGAAGATGTAGATCTTCAATCCGGTATATACAATTGGGAAGGGAAGAGAAAAGATAAAGGATCAATGAGAGAGCAAGAAGGAGGAATGAAAATTCCAAGAGAGATGGCTCCACAAGTACTCTCTCTTGAGGAGGTTCGAATAAAAGGACTTCATAGCCTTGCAGAACTATGGAGTTGCACAAAGTACACCGAAGGCCCTTAGACCAATGATGGAAAAATCTCGTAGGATGAAAGCATCTCACAATTCCACAGACCTACAAGGAGAAAACCCCCAAGATCTCTCACATGAAGGAAGCCCCGTGAAGCAAGCACCTTATAGGTCCATAGACCTACAAGGAGGCATCCCCCAAGATCTCTCACATGAGGGAAACCCAATAAAGTAAGCACCTTACAGGCCCACAAACCTACAAGGAGGCGTCCCCCAAGTTCTCTCTCATGAGGGAAACCCAATAAAGTAAGTGCCTTACAGGCCCACAGATCTGCAAGGAGGCATCCCCCAAGATCTCTCACATGAGGGAAACCCAATGAAAGGGGACTCTGCAGAGTCGGATTGGAAAGTAGCTTCATAGACATGCCTGCAAAGAAACATGTTAATCCGTAGAATAAACATGTTAGGAAAGCTTAATGCAAAGAGCTCTACAAGTTCTCGGTCTTGCAGAGCAAGACTAATAAGAGAAGCTTGTGGCTACTGCAAGCTGTGTTACAAGACAGTCACAAAAAAGAAGGGCCTAGTCAGGCTACCCCCAAACTAGACGCCATAGAATTCATTTCAGATAAAAAATTTCAAAGGGGGTCCCTCGAGAACCCTGTAGAAGAAAAAGGGGTCCACTAGAGGAATGCTTCATTTGAAAGATAGAGAGAAGAGAGGGGGGTCCTTAAGAAGGAAACACATCTCCATAACAAGTTATCACTGCCCCTAGCATACAGGGGAGGAGAACCATGCAAGATACTTAGAACATACAGGATAGAGGTAAACCTCGATATCACTTGTCATTTGAAGAAGAGGTAGGTGCATCCGAAAATAAATGAGAGATAGCACTTAAATCATGAATTTGTTGTATTATATTCTTCAAGGCCTTACATTCACTTGTGGAATGGCCAAGCACT
This sequence comes from Sequoia sempervirens, assembly GCA_007258455.2. NCBI lineage: Eukaryota > Viridiplantae > Streptophyta > Pinopsida > Cupressales > Cupressaceae > Sequoia > Sequoia sempervirens. The sequence continues at coordinate 282,405,164 of VDFB02105785.1, read as the reverse complement.
CGATGGTATGCACAAAAAGAATGTTCTTCTTTATCATGCTCGTGAAATTTATTACGAGTAGGAGAAGGAAGAGTAATTAAGTGGGATTTTAGGAGCCTCAACAAAATTTTCTCTTGTTTAGACAAAGAATGAGGAGTAGGAAGCAACCCTTTCTCTTGTGGAGAAAAAATTGTCTGCACACAAGAAGAAGACACAAAGATAGTAGATAATGGAGGATCCTCATAGAGAGCATTATTCCAGCAAGGGGGATCATACTCTTCTATGAGATCATCATCAACCTTCTTGATAGGACTACCGAAATTAGCCTCTCTAATAGAGGTGTGATCATCTTCCTTAGAAGGGGGAAGGATCAACATCAAGAACGTTACAATGTGTGTTTACATTGCCTTGCGATGTAGAAGAGTAACAATCTTTGATAGCAGTTTTGAATAATGTTATCAAAGGGTTTAAGTGGATTGGTCGACTTTATGTTTTGGGCATGTGCAAGATCATCATAGAAAAAATAGACCCTTAAGTGGCGAAAAAATAAGAAAAATAAGAGTTAGGCAACTTGACGTAAAAAAATGAATAAGTTATCTATATTATTTCAAAAATATGTAAGAATAGAATCTGTAGCAAATTGAATTTAGTTTCTAAACTACTAGGTTTATTTAAAAAAAATCTATTTGGTGAAAATTTGATATTTCAATGTAGTAGTACTTAAATTTCAGGGAAAAAATAAGAAGTAGGTGTCTGTCTGACCACTCTAATCACAATAAAATGATAATATTTTTTATAAGATTTTAGATATAAGTAGAGGACTCATGTCTTGATGTGATGCATATTTTTTATAATATTTTTCCAAGTAAATAATTAATTATGATTTTTATTACAATTTTTTAAAATATAAAACTCATATGTCTAACCACCTTCACTGGTCAAAACTTCATGATTTTTTTTAATCCTATAGTATGTGAAGCATATAATGTGATGCATGTTTTAGATTCAAAAAATGTGATACCGTTTGAAAGCTATAGATGTTTTTCAATCATCCTATCAATCAGGACTTTAGTTGTAATTCAAAAAGAAAATGAATAATAATAATTTATTAAATTCAAGTAAAGCATAATTTATATTGGTGGAAAGTTGAGAATCTCCTTTAAAAACCCTTTTCATTTCATCAATTTTGGGTAAAAAAAATCGTCAGCCACATACCCTACACATACCCATCATATCGCCACTTTTTGGCCCATCATGATCCTGCACATGCCCTTCTCTGGTGAAGGATTCAATAAAGTCTAAAGAACCCCAATCATCACCAAGACATGCATTCCTTTGAGAAGTAGGAGGAGCAGACTTAGGATTTATTACTTTATAAGGATCTTCTCCAGGGACATCTATCTCAAGGGTATCCTTTGTAGTAGGTACTACTGAAGTAAACATCGACACATTGGAAGACATTCAAGGAATAAGAGTAGGCATAACCGAAACCTAACCGATAGTTGCCATTTCACATAAGTGCATAGCCTCAGGGTCAACCTTGACTATGACTACTTGATTATTGCAAATGAACTTAATAGATAAATATGCAAGATGGACGGGACTACACCCATAGCGTGAATCCACGATCTACCAAGGAGAAGATTATATGGTAAATTTTCTAAATTTTCTGACATAACATATACAAGGGTGGGTACGGTAATAGGTACCAACCTCAAAGGCAAGACTATCGTGCCTAGGGATTTTTGATTGACATTACCAAACCCATGAATGCCAATAGGAGTATTAAGAGAAGACGAATCAAAATTAATCTTAGTTAATAGATCAATGCTACATAAATTGAGTGCCAAACCGACATCAATGAGAGTACGTCTAATGCCAATATTATTAATGTTAACTATATTCATTAGAGGGTCCGCTTGCTTTTGTACTTCTGGAGGTGGGAGTTCCTATGGATAAAATATAATATTTGGCGAATCCACACGAATATCAACACATTAACATCTGATGACCTAGTGGAGGAAGGAAAGAGGATCTTTTGCAAGGCTTCCTAAAGCATACCTTGATAAATCAGAACAAACTGAAGCAAGTCCCACAGTGACATCTTAGCCAGAGTAACTCGAAGTTGCTTGACAAGATCATAATCATTGGGTGCTTTAGTCATCAGTTTAGGAGCTTGAAGAAGGCTTGGTTGTCTATTCATTCTATTATTATAAGTATGGGCTACCACTCTATAAGAGGGAGCCATAGAAAGATCAGGAGAATCACTCTCAAATGGAACACCATTAATAGAACAAACTCTTTTAGAAGAAGGACTAGCTAGAGTCAAATAAATGAACAGTCTCTTAGGCCTTTGAGGGGCAGCAGAGACATAGATAACATTTACAGATTCATCACAACTAGTGGAATAATTATTTGAAGACATATTCTCAACATTGATCCAGGGAGGATCAGATGTGGAAGGATATTCATCATTCACCAATGCATTATCTCTAGAAGAGAGTGCATTGGAATTAACAGAAGTTGAGTAATGTTAAGAAAGGTATTAATGATTTCATCTTCTTTCAACAAAATATCCTTTGAAGCAAGAGGAATTTTGTGAGAAGGATCAAAGATACCAAGAGACATAGGCAAAGCCAAGCCACCATCACATGCATGAAATGGAACATCATTAACACTTTGAATAAAATCAGATACTGAACTAGCAAAAGAAGTTATTAAATTCATTTTGAAAATAATAAGTTAAGATATTAAACTCTCATGTTAGGTTCACCAAAATGTAGAGAAGGGGGATTTGATACTCATGATTTCTCTTCGTTTAGAGAGCCTCACAGGGTGAACTACCCTAAACTACCTCAAAGAACAATGTGAGAGTTCTAGAATTAGAAAGAGCAGGTCACAAAAATTTTATAGACAAACTGACAAGCTCTCAGCCAAAGGACGGAAGTGTGGGTCTAGGACAACAGCGTGGCACACTGGCATCTCTCTGGAAAATTGGCGTCCGTACAAACTAGAAAGTGAGAATGTCACAGAGAATAGCTTAAAGACTACTAGCAATCTAATTACTGAGAACTTCAAAAGTACTAGAAAATAATAGAATGTGATAAAGCTGAAATGAAGTGAAATAGAAATGATAAAGAGAATAAGAGATAGAAAGGAAATGCTTACAACCATGCAAGTGATGAAGCCTCTAACACATGAACGTCTCTAATACTTGCATGCGTAAGATCTAGAGAAAGTGTTGGGGTTGTTTAGGAGTTTTCCTTAGTAAAAACCCTATTTTGGTGTTTCCACCTCCATGGAAAGCCAAAAAGATAGAGAGAGTGAGAGAAGTAAGAAAATGCGATGTGATGAAAGCAATCCCTGTTCGAGGAGGAGAACCCGTATCACAAAATATGAGTGATAAAAGCAATCCCTGCTCGAGGAGGAGAACCCATATCATGAAGTAAGGATGCAATAGATAGGGGATATGGAATCCCAGGATGCTCACAAGTATGAAGTGGAGGAGATATCAACTACAAGGCTTAAGCAAGACAAAGAGGGAGAGCGATAGCTGCTGCGAGAGACAAGAGATTTGCAAAGAGTGTTGTAAAAACTTAAGAGTGCTTAAGGTTGCTGTAGCAAGCTATATGAAGTTGTGCAAACAAAATAACAAGAGAAAGTGCCAGAATCAAGGCTGGAAAGAAGCTAGAGGCCAAATGAGTTGAAAAGATAGCTTTTAAGGAGAGAAGAGAAGCAAAAAGAAGCTTCCCAGGTGGTTACAAGGCATCCTGAGTTGTTACCACCAAAAAAAGTAGATGACAAGTGGAAAACATGCTCGAAAATAGTTGTTTGAGCTTTGAAACGTCGCAGGATGCTAACGCAGTGTGTAGACATCCGCGCGGCATGCTAATGTCCAGATCCATCACGCTACAAAACAACATGAACGAGAAAAACACAAGGTTTAACACACAATTGGTGCATGAAGGGTAGCTGTTGGAAAGAGGTTCAAAGCATCTTGAGAAGGGAAAAACGATGATGCAAGGGCTAAAATGAGCCTACACAAGATGCCAAGGGAGCGACCCCTAAAGTGGATACAAAAATGCATGTGAAATTGCAAGGGGTGCAATTTTACGACATTACAAATAGATGAGAGTATAAATCTTGGTGGAGCTTTTTATTCAAAAAATTTAAATCACATAAACCAAAGTAAGAAAGAACAAAATCATTGTTTAAGGTGCAAGCAATCAATGAACACAACCTCTTTCACAAACATCATATGTTCATTATTAATACAAAATAAATATTATTTTAAAGCATTTCATAAAAAAATGTAGACACTAAAAATTGTCCTAGGCTTGCGACTCTTAGATTCTTCATCATTTCCCCTTTCATTCTTCATAATTAAATAATTTTTAATTATTTAATTATTTTCTAAAGTTATAATTCTTCTATTAATTAAATAATTTTAATTATTTAATTAATTCATTTTTTATCTTTATTCTTCCTTGATTAATTAAATAAATTTTATTTATTTAATTATGCCACTAATTAAGTCCTCTTCTTTCTAAAATTAAATAATTTTTTATTTATTTAATTTTTGTCCACTTCCCACTATAATTAAATAATTATTCTTAATTATTTAATTAATAGAAGAATTATAATTAAATAAATTTTATTTATTTAATTATGCCACTAATTAAGTCCTCTTCTTTCTAAAATTAAATAAATTTTTATTTATTTAATTTTTGTCCACTTCCCACTATGATTAAATAATTATTCTTAATTATTTAATTATTCATTAGCCTTTTCTCTCCTAAATTAAATAAATTTTATTTATTTAATTTGGTCCACTCTCTTGAATTTTGAATTAAATCATTATTTAATTCAAAATGATTCCTTTTGTCACATTCCTCTATAATTAAATAATTATTTTAATTATTTAATTATTCATTGACCACCTAAATTAAATAATTTTTATTATTTAATTTCTCCTATCACCTCTTTATTTGTGTCAATCTTATCTTCCACATCAAATCTTATCTCTTGACATCTCATTTAATCTTAGCCCTTGATTGAATTATCTCATAATTCAATCTCAACCCTTCATCTTTATCATTTGCCCTAATTTTGACCTAACCCTATTTCATACTACAACTTTCAATCTTGGCCATTGATTAAGACATCTTATTCACATCCAATCTCAACCATCAATCCAAATCAGGCATTGTCTATAAATAAACTCTCTCATAAGCCATTTGGGGGGTTGATTCTTCAAGTATTCGTATGCTATCAAAATCATTCTTGATTCCTCCATCCATTTCTATCTATTGTCATTCATCCATACATATTATGCAAGTACATGATGCTAGTGTGAGACAACAATCGTCAATATTTTTCTAGTCACTTGTCATAGGCTTATTATTGCACGCTCAAATCTAAGGGAAATTATCATATTCAAGCAAAATGGAGAAGTGCAATGGAGGTGAATCAATGGTGGCATGGAGATTTGGTAATATTGTTTTATGCTTTATGTCTTTATGCTCATTTATGCTTCATTTTTTATTAGGGTTTGATTTATATGCTTTATTTCATTAACCATAATATTTTAGCCTTGATTACAAAAAAAATCCTATTTCAACCTTGTAGCAATTTAAAAAATAAATGGAGATGAAGCAAAACAATTCGCTAACCATGAAACTTCTTCAATTCTTCCATAAAAAAACACTTTCAAGATCTTCAAACTTCAAACTTCTTTCTTCCATTCTCTCAATTGCATAATCAAAAGAAGAAGAAGGGATGAATAAAACTAATTCTTTCTCTATTTTATCAAATCTTTATCTTCCCTTCTCAAAACTTAAAAAAACAAATAAAATATTATATTATATTATATTCTTAACAGAAAAAGAGAATAGTGAAATATTTTTTCCTTTCTCATACATTTTTTAAAAACCAATGATAGTTAAATATGTATTCTTTCATTCTCCATAAAATATTTTTCTTTTGAACTAATATTAGGAGACTATCCTTTTTAATCTACCAATACAATGGATATAATGTAAATTAAATAATTAAACTTATTTCTTTTCTCACAAGAAATTAATTACCAAAAAATTAAATAATGTAATATAATGCACTATATTAATTAATGTTTTGAAAATTAAACTAATTATTATATTAATTAACTTTTTTGCATACACTTGGATTATTTTAGGACACTTTAGCACCAAAACTTAGTGCTTCTTCATTGATGCTTGTTCTTGTTGCATATCATATTCTTCTAACACATAGTTTAGTAACATTTTTAGGAAAATATAATCATATAATCACTTTAATTAATTAAAAATGATAATATAATCTCATATTATAAAGAAATACACTAAAACAACACTCTGCATCTAACATAAGTCAGTAGGGAGCTTTCAATTTTATCATAAAATTAGAACATCATATAATCATAAAAGAATTGGGAGTGAGGGATGTTACAAATGCATGAGAGGTTGTGGGATAACTAAAGTTAGTACCTTCATTGAATATATCCCTTTAGGCATACTAAAAGAAATGAAAATCAATATCAAAGGAATTGGATTTTATAGGATTTTGAAGTTATAAATATGGTGGAGGAAAAATGCAACCTATCCCTATTAGAGAACCTATTTTGTTTCCAATCCAATATATATGTATGGTTTAACCAACCTGTAATTATCTTAAGTGAGTTACGATACCATTAGATCCAATCAAGGAACTAACATATGTTGAACTAGTCCATGTAGAAGATAACGATCTTAAGGGTCAATATCATATTTTTAGTAATTAAATCATAAAAATATTATACACTTATCCAATTTTATTGTTAAAAAATCATGTTAGAAGTTAACTTTGGACTACTCATAGAGAGATGGTTATTTGGCAAACAAGAATTATAAGGACATATGTGCACTTTGATGCAAAATTCTCCTAAAAAAATCCTAAGTCAAGAGGCTCCAAATTTAAATCAAATAACTCTAAAATTGACATGGAGGGCACACAAGCACTTCCACCAACCCCTCACTCTACTTCCACAATGATAACTTCCCCAATACAAAAAACCTCTCAAGGCATGAGTTCTTGTGCACCAATAAACTTCAAGGCACATTTATATTTGCACCAATCTCCAATAGGGGTGTCATAAAAATATTAAAACTACACCATGCATTTTTTTTCAATCTTCATAGAACTTACACCACACATAAAGATGTCTAACCAATAATGTTTTGTGCATTGGCTTGTCTATGATAATAATTCCAACCTACTAGCTAACCATTCTTGCATGTACTCATCCATAATAAAGTACATCATACCATGGAAACCTTGTGTCACATGTTCCTCTCATTCATATTTCTTCTCATTTTAAGCAAATACAATATATAAACTATCATACAAAATAAAAATCAATGGTCTTGGACTTAGTGGGCAATTGTGCCTCTTCACCCCCTATTAGAGCTATATTGAGAGATAACTCCAAATATTCATTTTTTGGATTATAATTTATGAGGAATCCTCTAGTACTCTCAATGAACATGTGTTGTGTTCAACATAACCACTAGCCCCCACATATCACCATACTACATCATATATGAGGTATGTGCATTAACATAATGAAGCTCTTAGTTTTTTAAATGGAGAAAAGGTGATAATTTTAAACATATTACATTAAGTATGAGTTGGGTTGTAAAATTATAATTTATAGGAAACTCAAATATAAAATTTGACAAAATAAATTTAGAATTGTAAATATTCAAAAGAAAGGAACATAACACCAAAATTAGAGGTTCATTCTCCAAGATGTAGATGTAATGTATGAATTTTTGTGTCACACTATAGTCCTTATGTGTTTCCATACTAATCTCGCAATGTCATCTAGAAAAGATAATAAATTAAGTGTTCACCAAATTTTGAGCTCATCAATTATAAAAAATGAAGATTGAGTGTTTGTACTTAGCCTAAGTGCATCTAGGACTAAGAATACAATATTGGAATAAAGCTATGAATATCAAATCCTAAGTCTACAAGGATTGATAAATTAGTGTGTATGGTATTAAATAAAGGATGGTGGTAGTCACCAAGAGATTTTCCAATAGAAATATAGAATAAATGATAAACAAGGACTACAATATTATTCAAACAAGAAAAAAAAACTTGAAATAATATTACTAGCATGGTGTAGTAGAGAGAAGTGAGTACATGAAGATGTTAATAAAAATTGAGAAATATGTAGCTTCAACAATGGAGATATGTTCAACAAATCATATTCGTGAGAGAGTTCTTGTTGTTGTTAATGGAGAGGAAGAAATATTTAATACATATTTTCAAAAGGGTTCCTTCGAAGATGAAGTTTTAGATTTAGATGTAGGAAGCATCTTTGGACAAACAAGAATTACAATAGATGATAATAGGTAGCTAGGTAGGAGGTAACATTTAAATTTTTAGAAACTTATGGGTTGCTAACACATCACACAAAAAATTGTGTGACATACTCATGTCCTAGATAAATAACTTAAAATTTGACATGTGATCTTAGGTCAATGAGAAGAATTGGAATGTGATAAATAAATTTAGAAATTAGGTGAAGGACAAAGGGCCAAGGCCAAGGCTAAAATGATCCCTAAAACATGTTTAGGAATCACATAGACCTTGAGAAGAAGATGGATACATTTTATAAATTGTATGCAAACCCCAGATGGAAAATGGCCAAGGAAAAGTCTAGGCATGAAGTTCTTATGTGGGATCAAAAATAAGATTATTGTGTTATTGGCATTGAGGGAATTTCTTAACAAAGGAAAGGAATATTGTTCCACACTTTGTAAATAGTCACATATGAATGTTTTTGGAATAAGGATCTAGCACCAAAACCCCCCCATAGGCACTTGAATAGGCCTATTGAAGGAAAACTAGTATTTCAAATTTAGTCAAACAACAAAGAAGACTATTATAAGAATGCCAATACAAGACATTAAAAAATAGTAATATAATGTGATACAAGCTTTTGAATTCAAGTGCAAGCACTTTTAGAAGAATTATTCAACAATATACCATCATTCAAATAATTGAATATGTGTGAGTACCATTCCTTATAATAAATGTTATCACAAGTAATAGTGTTAGAATTATTATCCATGTGATAGTTGATAAAGAGAGTGAATAAAAAGAAAATTTATAATAATTTGCTATATTGTAAAAGGAAACAAGGATAGAAACACTAGTTTTTGCATCCATATGATTATTTTCTTTGTGCAAGATAGTTTTTATAGAGAACAAAGAGAAATAATGAAGTGATGATAAGGCTAAGTCATAGTATTGAGAGAGTTTGTCTTGTTTAGTTTGATAGGTACCAATGACCTATCTAATAATCAATTGGGAATAATTGTACATTTGTATTCAATTTTGAAATTAATATTAATTATGAAATGCAAGCTATTAATAAGCACTTTATACTCAAGGATGTTATTTGTGCATGGGAAATTGAAATCGAAGGAAAATGGAATTGGTTTATTAGGGGGGATCACTATTGCACTAGTCTTAGAGCTAGTCCTACACCTTTATTCATGAAAGAATAACTCACATGGATGACCATTATCTAGAGATAGGATATGATCTTAAGGAAAATAATCAATATTAGGGAAAGATAAAGGATGAGTGTTAGCTAGATGATCGGCCACAACTTTTTCCCTTTATTGTTTTTTAAGAGATTCAATCAACAACATGACTCATTTAGCTAAGCATCCTAACAATTTAGTTTTTAGAGAATAAATATTTTATGGATCAAATTTAATGATAATATGTGTTTCGACGTGGAGAAGATAATATATTCACTTATGCATTGAAAAAATTAAATCAAGGCATTAATTTTTGAGTTTCATAATCTAATTTAGTATGACTAATGTAGTATACTATATATTATCTACCCCTATCATCATGTTATGCCAAGAGGGTGGTAAAGCATGAGATGATGTGGATGTGTAAAGAAAAAAAGTATGAGCCTACATAGTAGGCATCATAATAGGGGTATTAGCCAAATAAATATTAATATTATTTAAAATAATTTTGACAATGCTCATTCCAAATAAAATGAATGTCCTTTTTAAGAAGGTGTGCAAATGGAGGGTTTGATCTCCCAATTGCAAGATGAATCAACAAATAGCTTGAATCTACCCCTAGAGATTATGAAGTTCAAAAAATTTTCAAGGCAGGGATAACTTTAAGAACCCCCCCTCCTTGGAGAAGGTGTAAAAACTTGGCGAATCTTGTATACTTCTCGAAAAAAATATTAATTTTATTGACAATTTTTTTCTTTTTTCAAGAAAAAAAATCTCAGTTGGTGAATATTTTGTAATCGCTAGAATTATATGGAAAATACTAGCAAATTATAATTTTTTTAAAACCAATAAAATATTTTCATTGGCAAGTAAAACCTATTTTCAAACCAATAAAATATTTTCATTGGTGAATGATTTTTTTTTTCAAACCAATAAAATATTTTTGTGGGCTAATTAAACCTGTTTTCAAAATAGAAAAATATTTCTGTTGGTGATTAAAACTTGTTTTCAAACCAAAAAAAATATTTTCATTGGCGAATTAAACCTATTTTTATAATAAAAAAAATTCATTGGAAAATTAAACATAATTTCAAACCAATAAAAAATTCATTGGTGAAATAAATTGGTGTGCCAATAAAAAATCATAGTGTAGGTGGAAAAAATATCAAATGCCATATATTGTTTTATTCCGGGACAAATTTTCCGCACATCCAAATTCCTTCATAAAGTGTCTGGAATGGGGACAAGTGTCAACATATTATTATAAGTTCTTATCAGAAGTGTCAAGTGAGCCATTGAGAGAAGTACTATGTCTGAAACCAGATGTTAGCGCAAATTAATATAACTGACGACTGTTCGATGAATGTTCAATGGACGATTGTAGTTGCATTCTGGAAGCAAATGTCTAAAGCACTAGACTTGTGAATTCAAACCTCTGGAAAACCCTAGAACCATTAGATTTCCAAATATCAATGGTTGACCTTTTATTACTTATTAGATCACTTAAAGTCATGACTCATTTTTTTGCGAAATAACATTATCACATTGAATTAGAAAATTAATATAACTGTTCGATGAATATTCAATGGACGACTATAGTTTGCATTGTAGAAGAAAATGTATGAAGCACTATACTTGTGAATTCAAACCTCCGGAATAATGCTAGAACCATTAGATTTGAAAATATCAATGGTTGACGTTTTATTATTTATTAAATCACTTAAAGTCATGACTCAATTTTTTCAAAATAATATTGTCACATCAAGTGGTGAATTAAATGTTCAAGTGCTGAGTATTGATGTTTTCATTCTATATATACTTCACTAACTTAATGTTCTTCATATCATTTATAATATATTTGGCTTTACTTTGTTTCTTCTCTATTCACAATTTCACTGTGATATTATGGAGTCTTCATGGCGTGTCATGCTACCCAAATATTTTTGGAAGAAAAGAAGCAATGATGCATACAATAGATGAAAGCTGGGTATGATTTTTACTATTCCTTGTGTACACATTGAGGAGGCTATAAGAATAATTGTGGGTAGGGAATGACTTCAAAACAACCCTCATGCTCTATTTTCTGAGGTAACTTCTGCTTTCTTGTCCAATTGCATGGACATTTTGTTGGATAAAGATTTGGTGAAGACGCTAACAATATATTATTTGTAGCCTTTCGTTTACTCTCTTTCTTTGTTGGAGTTGAAACTTGAGCATTATAATTTTGAATTTGGGTTAGCGCCTATTGGTGGAATCTTTCCCAAAGTTGAATTGGCTACTTCTATAGTGCAATATCTTTCCCTAGTTGTTATGAGGCATGGTTTGGTGTGTGATATGAAAAATGAATCATTATAGAGTTTGGAGTTTTGGAGGAAGGATTTGGGTGATTCCATTTTCTTCTCCACTCTTACTTTGTTCAATTTGATTCACCTCTTTCTCAAACACCTGGTTTAGGGTCTTTGCTATTGTTACAAAAAAATTAGTAATGAATTGTGTCTATATTTTATTGTACAACTCTTGTAATATGTATTTTATGACTGGTTTTTTGTCACGATTAGTGATTGTTGGCTAGGATGGCTATGTACTTCAGTCTTCAACTACTTAAATTAAAATACTTTTTGTGGATCCATTCTTGTAAATCCTTTTTACTTTTTTTTTTGATACGTAAAATGTAACAAAGTTGCATGGATTATATTGGTAAACAAAAAATTTACAATCATTTCTATCCACAGAGATGTTGGGAAAATCACATTTGGCATTACATACCCTTTACAATCAAACAAAATTCAACCTAAATTTTTCCCCTACAGGAAGTCTCATGTATCAGCCTCCCTGATGCGATGACAGCCTCTGGGCCCAAGCAAAACTCCATCCACCACCTATCCATTCTCGACCATCAGTCTTCTTCATCATAGAATCTGGTAGACTCTACCAGATTTGTGGACTCCCGAAACCACTGAAACCTTGCTACTTCATTCAAACCCAACCTTATGCATAGGAAATTGTAGCTGATGGTTGCCTAGTGTCGATGATGAGCTATGCCATCCACATTTAGATTCATGATAAAAGGGTGCCACTCCACCTCCACTCCTCACAAGAACATTCTATCAATGTCATTTGGTAATGGGATCCCAACTCCCGGCTGCACCACCACAACCACATCTACATCATACACTAATATTGCTGCTTTAAACACCATCCTTAGCAATAGCATACACTGGAGCTTTGAAATATTTAAATCCAACAATGTAGAAAGGAAATGTGACGAAATATCAGAGTTCACCCTCGTCCTGTTCCCTGAGAAGTAGAATTTCTTCTTGATCACCATCCTCACTGCCTCAAGACATTAAATGTCTTTGTTAAGGAAATTTTTCTTGAGCCTTTGGTTGGTAATGTAGCCTACAAAGGTAGACTACTTCTTTGAGCTCCTTATTCTGATTGAGGTATCCATTCTATTGATCACAATTAAACATTTTTTCTATAGATATAGGAACTTGCCATTGCATCTCACGAAGTGCAAGCTAACCTCATTAATTTTCTCTTCCTCCAACCCCATTATTGAATACTTTCGTATAGCTTCCTGAAGGAAAAATTAAATTTCCTTTGATGGCTTGTACTCTACACTCCAAATGCATGTTTTTGGAGGTCACGACTATAGGATATCATCATTATCAATCCCTTATGCATTTCTCCCATGTCTCATCCACACTTACCAATACCACCAGATCTTGCAACTAATTTTCTCAGCAAATGAGTATGAAATTCATTAAATGTCCATATCCAAAGTTGCGGATATTCCTTGTGTGACCGATCTCCTTTTCTATTCAAATGGTAAGAACAAGAGCCCTGTGTAAGGGCTTGTCACATCTCCTAGACTTGGGAACAGTAATGGCTATACAAATGGGTAGCCTTGATGGCATAAGTGATGTATTCACTATTGTCATCTCCTCTCTGCAAAAATGCCCATGTGCCCAATCTGGCCATAAGGCACAAACAATTTTCCCCAATGAAACATGGGCATAAATCCTTTTTTCTTTGTTCAATATAAAAATGTGGCTTTTAAGAATAATTATCAACATATAGTTTTGATCATAAACTTGAGCAAAATTTATTGTGAGTTATTAGTGGACATTGGTAATGATTAAGCTACAACAAGCCATTTAATTCTCTATCTTTTTAATGCTTTGAAGTACTCTACCTACCATTTAATAATCAATCTTTTTATCCATTTCCACATATTTGCAAAATTGTCTTTCATTGAAGAAAAGTGGTTGCGAAACTGTGGATTAACACCATATATACTTGGGAAATTTTTAAAAGATTCAAAATTAAGTTCCTCTTCTAATCTGAAGCGAGTGAAATGTTTGAGTTGATAACTTGATACTGAAAATGGAAAAAAGTATGACACATGTTTTCTTTTTATCGATTTTCGCATATCCACCAAATTGTCTTTCTTTGAAGAAAATGTGGTTGCGGTACCACAGATTAATGCCATATTTACATCCAAAGCAAGTGATTTGATAACTTGATATTGAAAATTGCACAACGTACTATACATGACGATGCCATTAATCCAATGATCAATTAAAATAATATTTGTAATGATTTCATATCATTTGAGTGGCATGCTTGTGAGCTTGAGGTACAGTGTGCATGTAGCAAGACACAAATCAAAATAAACATTGTTAGTGTAAGTGGCTCTCACACAATTGAAGTTGGTTACTTGGTTAGCGCAAAAAAGAGAAATTATACCTCACACGACTCACAAGTAAATAAGGATCAAGATGGTGAACTGAGAGCTCATAAACTGCCCATAACTAGGGATAGTGAGCACAACTAAAATCTTTCATAGAAGGCTTTACTATTGAGGGAAATGTTCTGAATTTTGATAAGGGTTTTAATTTTGCAAGGTTAATAAGGAATAAGATGATGTGGTATTATTGGGGGTACTCTAAATTCTCCTACCTCCAATTATGTAGTTATAGAGTAAAAGACCAATTTCCTTCAAGTTTAGAATGGGTGGAATTAGAAAAAAGTTGATTTGGTTTACCTAGCTTCTAAGATAACTTTTGAACCAGGATGAGGAGCTTTGATGGAGATAAGTGTTTTCACAGAGAGTGCACCCACATAAGTATTTTAACATTTTTTTCATTCAAATCCAACGACTTCTCATACTCCATTTTGACAAAGGCCCTCAAAGAGGAATTTTGGACTTTCAGATTCATTCTATGCTATCTTGGTGCCTCTAAGTTGTTCAAAGATGGCGGTAGGATATTTACTACCCCTTATCTTCTACATTGTTTTGATTGGTAATCGAGATAGGTACATTTTATATATTCACAACTCCCATTTCCCCAACATGGTAGGCAAGCCATATGGATTCTCAAAGTAATTTGTTTGATTATATGGTCTAGATTTCATAGCCGCAATCAATTATGTCATTTTGGGTTTCTCTGGTGCATCGGATTGAACATATTATGCAATATATTTTGTATAAAATGTTTTAACTATAGGATCGTACTTCACCATAGTGGGATGCAAAACCAAGGTATAATTTTTTTATAAATGCAAAACCATATTTGAGATCCCAAGATCCAAACCATGGTCGACAAGCCCTGTGGGTGTGGTTTAAGCATATGGTTCGTATCCCATTGCCACCACTACCAATTTGGAATCAATTGTGTTTGATATAAAGTGACATCTATCATTTATAAAAAAAAAGGGCTTGCATGCTCTACTCATCTTTAAAAAGCTATGTAATAATGTAACATTGTAATTCAACTGTAATAAAATAAATGGTTGTGTTATTCTTCGTTATTCATTTACAATAAAGAATTATTTTGTGTGTTCAGTACCTATTCAAATTAAAAAAGTAATTAGCAATAGCATTAATGTTTCTAGCAGTAGCACTTGTACATAAAATTTAAAGGAGGTTCAATGATTACATTGATAGAAAACTCTATGTATGTTAATATATTACAAATTATGTGTTTGAGTATACATAGGCTGCAAGTTGAAAGTTCTAGCTGTGTGTGGTTGGATTAAATAATTAATAATAAGTGCTAAATAAACTAGCACATATATATATATTAATTTATAAATAATATATATAAAAATGCTGAGAGATATCCTTCTTGAGGCATCTATTTTTTATCAATTAGTCACAAAAAAGTGCAATAGATGCCTTGAGAAGGATATCTCTTGGAATTTATATATATATTATTTATAAATTAATATATATGCTAGTAGCATCCGTAATGCGACATGGAAGACAAAATTATTAGGGTTAGGGTTGGTGTAAGGGTTAGGGATAGGGTTACAATTAGGATTAGTGTTATTGTTATGAATAGGTTGGCGTAAGGGTTAGGGTTAGGATTTTGAATTAAGATTGAATTAGGGTTAGGATTATTACATCATGTTAGGTCCAGGGTTAAGATTAGATATAGAATTTTGGTTAGGTTTAGGGTTAAGGTTAGGGTTAGGGTTATGCTTAAGGTTAAGATAGGGTTAAGGTTAGGATTAGGGTTAGTGTTATGGTAGGAGATAATTAGGGTTAGGGTTATGGTTACTATTAGGTCTAGGTTTAGTTTTAATGTTACTATTAGGGTTAAGGTTAGGGTTACAATTAGAGGTAGAAATAAGGTAAGGTTTAGAGTTACAATTACAATTACGGTTAAGGTAGGGTTAGGCTTACGATTATAGATAGAATTGAGGTTAGGGTTACAGTTACGATTAATGTTATGGTTATGGTTATGGTTTGGGTAGGGGTAAGGTTATAGGTAGGGTTAAGGATAGGGTTAGGGATAGGATTAGATATAAAATTAGGGTTACCATTAGTATTAGGGTTAGAATTAGAGTTAGGTTTGGGGATAGGGTTGGAGTGAGGATTAATATTAGGGTTAATGATATAATTTGGGTTAGGGTTAGGGTTATAGTTAAGGTTAAGATTAGGGTTAGGTTTAGGATTATAGTTAATGTTAAGATTGGACTCTAACACTAACCCTTATCCTAATTGAACCCTAAACCTAACACTAACCCTCACTATTTGAACCCTAGTTGTAACCTTAACCCCAAGCTTTACCATAGAACCCTAACCCAAATTGTGCACTAACACAAGGTCTAATTAAACCATAACCCTAATCATAAACCCAATTGAACCCTCAACCTAACCCTAATTAAGCACTAACATAAACCCAAACCCTAATCATTATCATAATCCTAAGTGAACACTAACCTAACTTAATCCCGAACCTTAACTTAATCTTAACTCTAAGCGAATCCTAACCCTAAGTTAATCCTATCCCTAAGTTAATCCTAACCCTAACTGAACCCTAACTTAATCCTAACTATTGATGAGTGTTTTTAGCACTACACAACACATACATAACACAAGTGTCCTATCTCTCTTGAAAGGAAATTACCTGCAATTTTTTTTTAGAAAACTACACCAAGGTATCTAATGTCAGGTCTTGATGGTGTATAAATAGCTTAGTGATGATGTGTGATTTGCTGGTAATCACAAGGGGCCTTTATGGTTTACAAAGCTGGGATCTCATAGGTCCGTAACTGAAGTTTTGAGAAGTTTGAAGACTGTAATTGCAAATTTAGAACAACTTGAAACTTATTTTAATCATCAGATGTAACAGTGTGATGATGCTGGAATCTTAAGTTTAATTTTAAAGAAATAACAAAACTCCCAAAACTAGATTAAGGTATTAAGGTAGACAGACTCCCAAAACCTGATTTTGCTTAACCAAGAAACTTCTATAATGTCACAAAATTAGTGCAATCTTCTAAGGTTAGCTTCAAATTTTTAGATGACATTAATACTTAAAGCATGAACATACACAGTTGAACTAAGGTGCAGTAAAGAAATGAGCTCATACTAGTTTACACAGTAATCTATTCTTAATAAACTACCAAAAGCATGAGCTGGAAGTGTATCAAATACATCAACACATATCACCATTAAAGCTGAACATAAACTAACAAACTGAAAGTAAAGCTAAATTGTAAATAAAATAAATTGAAATAAAATGAGGAAACTAAATCATGCACACATTAAGAGCAAACACCAATAAATGAACCAACTTCAATGCTTTCTTATATTGCTTCAAAATGTCTTTATACAACAACTCATCTCTCTTTTCAAATGAGAGGATGCCTCCTATTTATAGTTTTTCAAAATCCAAATCAATGGCTAAGATTGATTTACATTTAATGGCCCATATTCATTACAACTTAGGGCTTACATCAATTCCCATGCAAGTACAATATTTCTCAATATAAAATTGGTTCACATGTGAACCTAGAAAAATGTACAATATCTTTTAGCACATTTTATATTAAGAAATATTAAAAAGGGGGCCAACACGCACTTCGAGGCAACTATTTTGTCTTTTAGCTTGTTTTGTCTTGAAGCCTTTTTTGTCCTTTAGCTTATTTTTTCCCCTAGCTTATTTCGTCATCTAGCTGGGAATTATAAAAAATTGTCTTCTATTAAATTATTCCCAACCTCTTTTTGCACAATGACATATTGGACAAACGTCTTTGCAACCTCCAAAAGTTTGGAGTTGGCCAAAAATCTGACTTGCTCGTGAATAAGGCCTTGCACGAATCCATATGCATGTTCATCTTGTCCATTTAATTAAATAACATCTCCCTCTAATATATGGCACGGTTTCATATGTCGATCCTTTAATTAATTGATCCTTTATCCCTCCAAACATCTCGAGAAGCACTTGTGTCATAAAATATCATGATTTAAATGTCCAAAAATATTATAATTTATTAATTTATAGTCCATCAAGAAAATTTCATTTTTCGAAACACTTTCCATTTTTGGAAATTTTCTATTTTGAGAAAATTTTCATCTTGAGAAATT
This sequence comes from Sequoia sempervirens, assembly GCA_007258455.2. Taxonomy (NCBI): domain Eukaryota; kingdom Viridiplantae; phylum Streptophyta; class Pinopsida; order Cupressales; family Cupressaceae; genus Sequoia; species Sequoia sempervirens. The sequence continues at coordinate 282,386,747 of VDFB02105785.1, read as the reverse complement.
TTTCTATTTTAGGAAAAAAATCAATTTTGGGAAAATTTGCTTTTGGAAAAATTTCCATTTTGAAAAAAAATCTATTTAGGAAAATTTCCATTTTTGAAAAATTTTCATTTTAGGACAATTTCTTTTTCAAGAAAATTTCCTTTTCAAGAAAGTTTCCATTTCAGGAAACTTTCCTTTTTGGGAAATTGAATTTTGAGGAGATTTCACCTTTGAGGGTTAGAGCAATGTAGAAGCCAGAGGGTTTGGTGCTGGTGAACGAATTTTCCACTTTTGAGGGAATTTGGCTTTTGAGGGCCGGAGTAATGCGGAAACCGGAGGGTTCAACGTCGGTGCAATGGCATTCTGTAAATGACATTTCACATTGAGATTTCTGCAAATCTTTAACACTTAACAAATTTCAAGTTTATCCAATTTGGCATGTGGGAAAATGATGTTTCTAAGGCATAAAACATAACACACTTTAAATTTCCAAAAAATAATCAATGTGGAAAATTGGAATACAGAAGCCGCGAGGTGGGAAGCCAGACAAGTCTATGCCATAAAAATGGCCGAAGACCCCGACATCCGAATGATGGCTTCTTGCATAAAAAATTCTGCAATGCCAAAACTCTTAGCAATTTTGGGTTTTTTTCAATTTAAGCACATGGAAAAGTGTATAAGAAGAGTGCCTAGACGTATTTCTTGAAGATTTGACCCATTTTGAAAAATGCAGAAAAGTGGAATGCGGAAGCCAAAGGGTTTGACGTTGATGCAACGACATTCCACAAATGACATTCCACATACGACATCCTACATGAAAATTTCTTCAATGTCTTAAAACTTAGTAAATTTGAGTTTTTTCAATTTTAGCACATAGGAAAATGGGTAGGAAGAGTGCCTAGACCTATTTCTTGATGATTTGATCCATTTTAAAAAATGAAAAAAAAGGATTGCAGAAGCCGTAGGGTTTGATGCCAGTGAGATGAATTTTCGCAAATGACACCAAAGACCCCGACATCCACATGATGGCTTCCCACATGAAAATTTTCGCAATGTTTCAAAACTTAATCTTTTTGGCTCTAACCCCTTTAGGCATATAGAGACATAAATTTTATAGGAACTAGATGTTGAAAACTTAGAGTTTTCACCCCTTTTTTGAGTTGCGAAAATCCTAGTTGCAGAAGCTAGAGGGTCCGACATTGGTGAGATGAATTTCTGCAAATGACGCCAAAGACCCCAACATCTGCATGATGGCTTCCTGCATGAAAAGTTCTGGCACTGGTGATATGAAGTTCCATAGACCCTTAAAACCTCATGGTGACATCCAAATTTCATAGGCAACTTCAACCCAAAGGAAAAAAATAAAGGCGAAAGCGAAGCAAAAGAGAGGGGGTCTTTCCTTCAGCAGGGTGTGTGTGCAAAAAACACACAACAAATGGAAACTCTGCTGGGGAAATGCTCCAGAGCATTTCAATGACAAACAAGAATCACGAACCCAAAATCTCTGGTTTTGACCTTCACGTTAGGCCAAACAGACTGAAACACTTGATCAGAGGATCAAAACCACTAGTCAATCCAACCTTCTGTATGTTGAAAATCCAAGTGTGTGTAGATGTATTCATTTCCTTCCCTGAGCGACTACAGGAACCTATGCTCCGTCATGTTAAGTTACATGAATGATTCTACTTCAAAAGCAACCCAGACATTGCCTCGCCACCAGTCAGGCATCCATAGCCCCGACGAGGTTGTCACTGTGATTCTCTCAAACATTACTCTACTTCCAGCTAGGCATCCATAGCCCTGGTAGAGTTATTTGGATACTCTTGAAAGTTAAATTTTCTAGATTTTCATTCCTTTTCTTTTCTCTTTCTTTTGCTTCTTTTGATCTTTTTTTTTTCATTTCAACCCGCAAGTAGTGAAGCTTGCACTTAGGGTTGAGAATCATAATGGCGTTGAAGCATAATTAGGATTTTTCACTTAACATGAATTCACAAAGGAACCTACAACATCCTCAGGACTCTTAAAATGTGTGAAAGGTGTAAGATTTCAGAATACTTCATAGTCAAATTAGACCAATAATTGTCCCCCTTGAATCAAACATCTAGCCCACTTGACACTAACAAAAGACCTTCACCGTCCACTTTGAAAGCATTATTAGAGTTTCTTAGGGAAATACTTAGAATAACCCTAGGTAATGAAGTGGTTGTTATGCACACAAACATCCCTAGAAGAAAACAAGGGAACCCTGAACCAGAGAAGCAAAGCAAAACCAAAACCAAAAGTAAACTAAACTAAAACAACCAAAGCAAGAAAGCAGAGGAAAAGCAGACCTAAACTAACCAAACCAAGAAAGAAAATGGAAGGGAAGCTACATTTATTCAAATAAAACATGTACAAAGAGACTCAAAATGAACAAATATTAGGCAAGGCAAACTAACACCCACCCCTATATAGTTTTTCAGTGCATGCACAAGCAACAGGGTTATGGTTATAGTTCTAAGCAATGCAAATTCATCTTTATATTCAACAAAATAAGTCTCAGTATTGCAGAATTCAAACTTAATGATATAATCGGGGAAAATCAATAACTGAGGTGATTTGTGAGGCCCATGGTTAATCCATAAACAAATTCTATTTCTCGCATCGTCATAATCAAAATGATAAGCGTGAGTATCAGTAGGAACAAGGAGAGACACAACTTGGATGTCTTCTTGCATGGGCAGTGGTAGAGTGTGTGTGGTATCGTCAGATCCTGTATCATAAAATTTAGGAGGGTGTAGTTGGTGATGGAGCATTCCTCTTGCATTACTGATCTGCAGGTTACAATCACAACCCTTAGGCAACAAACCATGCATAGGATTAAAAATTTCTAGTGCATGAAACATTCTACCTAATTTTGCAGTGGTATAAGGCTGAGAAGGTGAATCTGCCCATACTCCCTCAAGACTATCCTTGTGTTCAAGAACCTCTGTCGACTCCCCCTCAAGAAGATTCACAGTGGAATGTTGGTCATCCACAGTCCATGTATCACCTTGACCGCTATCCTCAAAAGGCATCATGACATCTGTTTTGGTTTGCTGCACATCAATATTAGTTTGATGAGGTTCCATATCAATCATACATGATATGGATGAATTTGTCCTATTAAAGTCATTAGAATAGGAGAAAAAATCAAGATCAGATGAAGTAGGAAAACTCCTTGTTGTAGCCAGTGATTGGTGTGATACATCACTCGTGATGATAGCTCTTGAAACTTCCTTACTCTAAGCTTCTTCCTTTGGTGGTTTAGGTGTGAATTCTTGATAATATTCATTAGTCAAATCAATAGTATCTTCATGTTGCTACTTGTTAGAATTTTCATCCATTTCCTCGTGTTTACTGTTACTGTATGTTGAGGCATCCTTTTCTTCATCCAAGACTTCAACTGCTTCATCATTCGAAGGTTCAGTTAATATTTCCTCACTGCCATGGATTGTAGAAATATCCAACTACCTCGTGTCATTATAATTTTGTAGCTTATCACTAAATGTGAAGAAGTCATAAAATGACTCCTTTACGTCAAGAGGACTAAAAGTTGGTCTGTGATTTCCCTTTGAACACATGTCAGGAAATGGATCATCAAGCATATGTGAATCATTATGAGAACGTGAGGGCTCTTGATTGCTAATAGATGGTGCAACACTTAAATTTGTTGTATCATTATTGAGATTGTATTGTTCTTCTTTCGTTGTTGTCCCAAAATTTGTTTGTGAATTGCACTCAGCTGATCCATCACCTAATTTAGGTCCTTCTACCCTTGACACATTTTCTGAAGTAACTATCAAGGATCTTGCATTGGGTTGCTCTATTTGTTCTTTAATTTTCCTAATTGCTGCTCGACACTACAAACATGTGAATTTTGAATGTGTTATGTTATGTACTCTACAACATCTTGGTAATAATAATTCCTCCAACTGTATTCCATAATATAAACTTGACCAATCATCAAAGAGCTTAGCAGTGAATTCGTTAGAATCTAATTTATTTTTGTCACTTGTAGAGGAATTTTGGTTTACAACTACCTCAGGTGAATCCTCTATTTGAGGTGTTTGACCTTCATCAACAAGGATAACATCCTCCGTTTCTAGTACTATTTCATCTAAACATTTGTTACCTTCTGTTGTTCTGATTGTTTCAACTTCTTCCTTATTGTCCTCATCCTTATTGGTAGCTGCTTCAGTACTTATTGCTACAGAATTTTTTGACTCATCCTCTGCATGTGCACTAGAGTCTGTGGTGTGTTTACTTGATTCTGTAGATGATTCTCCTTTGTAGGCATTCAAACAACCCTTGATTTGAATGATTATGTTTTCACATGATGGATAAATAAGTTTTGAATGAGGTGCATTGCGCACTTTGCACCACCTAGAAAATAGAACATCCTCCAAGCATAGCCCTCCTTCATTGCTCAGCTGATCTTGGACCTGTCCTTTGAAGGCCTCAACTGCAACATCAATAAATTCTTCTTCTGTATCCATAGGAGCTAAAGTTTTATGCACTTCCCAAAAGAAAATTTCCCCTTATGAAGCCATGTCCATTCTATCCAAAAATTTAGGCATTCCAACTCATTATGCCTACAGGTGTTATGAATTCTACATTTGTTTGAAAATGCAAAGTAACACAATGGTTTCTTCAATCATTTATTCAAATATTCTTGAAGCCAAGTAACATTGATCTAAAATTGCTGCTCCTCCATCTCAACTCAGATTTTTTGTATTTTCAAAATTTCTAATTATAATGAGATCCATCATATCTCAGATTTGTACATGAAGGTTTGTTCAACTCCTAGCTTTTTTTCTTACGCTCAATCCTCCTTCTAGTGCTAGTTTTTTTATGAGTGTTTTTAGCACTGCACAACATAGACAAAACACAAGTTCCTATCTCTCTTGAAAGACAATTACTTACATTTTTTTTTAGAAAACTACCCCAAGGTCTCTAATGTCAGGTCTTGACAGTGCATAAACAACTCAGTGATGATGTGTAATTTGTTGGTAATCACAAAGGGCTTTTATGGTTTGCAAAGCTGGGATCTCATAGGTCCATAATTAAAGTTTCAAAAGTTTGAAGACTATAATTGCAAATTTAGAACAACAATCTGAAACTTATTTTAATCATCAGATGTAACAGTGTGATGATGCTAGAATCTTAAGTTTAACTTAGATTTTTAAAGAGATAACAAAATATGTAAGGGTTAGAGAGTTATTCTAATTCTAAAAACCATGAGTAGTAGCAATGATGACAGGTATTAAGGTAGAGAAACTCCCAAAACTAGATTTTACTAACCAAGAAACTTCTATAGTGTCACAAAATTAGTGCAATCTCCTGAGGTTAGCTTCACATTTTCAGACTGTGACATTAATACTTAAAGCATGAGCATACACAATTGAACTAAGTTGCATCAAAGAAATGAGCTCAAACTAGCTTTACATAGTAATCTATCCTCAATAAACTACCAAAAGCATGAGTTGTAGGTGCATCAAATACCTCAACACATATCACCATTAAAGTTGAACAAAAACTAATAAACTGAAAGTAAAGATAAATTGTAAATAAACTAAACTAAAACAAAATGAGACTAAATCATGCACACATTAAGAGCAAACACCAAGAAATCACCCAACTTCAATGCTTTCTTATATTGCTTCAAAATGTCTTTATACAACATCTCATATCTCTTTTCAAGTGAGAGGATGCCTCCTATTTATAGTTTTTCAAAACCCAAATCAATGGTGAACTGTAGATTTTTGGGGACTAGGAATGCTAGGTCTCTTTTGTTCAATTAGGGTCTTTCACCTAATGAAAAGAGATAGATCCCACACCAAAAAAATCTAGGTGGTTCACTCAATATAAGGTATGTATGATGAAATTATGTCTAAATGAAATGTTTTAGATGCAACTAATTGATAATATTGATTGATTAAATATGCAAAATCTAAGAAATGTGACTTGTTTGAAAACACACTGTGTTATGCAGAAATGGACTAGAAATGAATGCAAAACTTAACAAAAATGAACCAAACTGAAAGTGTGCACCTGAGATGTTGAAGGAGGTTGGAAATGACATTTGAAATGATGCTAATGCTGATTTTTAGGCCTGGAGGGACTCATTTGCCACTTTGGGCGAATTAGTCCTAGTTCTGCAAAACTGAACTGGAGCCCGTTTTAGACAAAAGGGTATCTAAAAATGTAGAAAACCAAAAACTAACCCTAGAGTGGGACTCATTTTCCACTCATGGAAAATGAGTCCACTTTTGAATTTCTGAATTTTCAAAAGTGGAATTTGGAGCTTCCAATCTACACTTTAGCTTCCTATTAGTGTCTACTTCTGAAACTCTGATTTCTGAACCTAAAAATGAGTTTTTGTTGATATTTTGACTTGTTGAATGAAGAGAAGACTTGAGCAACCTTTCAAATTTATCTTCAATTATTTCCAAGCTTCTAAGAGTCCTAAACCTACAAACACACAAGAAGATAAGAAGAAATGTTGAATGTTAGGGCATGGGGGTTTGCCTTGGTCAAACCCCTTTTAGGTAATTAAACCAAAATTATGATGAAAGAATGGAATGAAACATGCAATAATGGAGTTGATCTTACCTTTCCATGATGTTTGATCTTGAAAGTCTATAGCAAAACATGAAGGATCTACCCTTGAATGTTTGAAAATTGATATCTTGATGACTTGAAATGAAGAAACCCTAAGTTGCTTGACTTGAGATGGAATATTGGGGGATGAATGATGAATAATGGATAAACGATATGTGAAAATGAGTTAAAATACTTATATTTACAAGCAATTCACCTATTTTACCCGTTAATACCTCATCACAAGCCGACATGAAGAAATAATAAACTTAAATTTCACTTTTTTCCCACTCAAAGGTCAAAATTGGGCCAAATGGGACTGATTTACCACACATGGTGAATGGGTCCCATAGGGGCCAATTTGACAGCTTAGATGCTAGGAAATAAGGAAATAAGGTTTATTTTGCAACTTTGTTGGGTATTTGATCAATTTAAGCCTCATGATGCACAATATGGGTTAATAAGGGCCTATTAATGATGATGTAAAGGTCAATTAGTGCTTGGGACATAGAATTCAATGTGAAAGTGTGATTTGAATGCACTTTACAACACTAAATGAGGTCCACATAGCATAGGAAGGCACAAGAACCAATGCGAATCTGTGGGACACATTACAACACTAGTTTATCATTAAGTTTATTTTATAAGCCTTCTAGATTGATGTGACAATGTTATTAAACACATTTTATAATGTTGAACTAGGGAGAAATGAGTTCATTAAGGCTAGAAAAGCGTGAAAGTCCTTTACAAGACTTTGCAACACCTTTACAAGACATCGTTAAATGCATTTGAAAGGGTCCAAGACCTAGTGTGGATGCATAAAACACCTCACAACACTAGGTTAAGACCTCATTAAGTCCAATTATCATGAATTATTCCCATGTCAAGCAAAGGGTACTTTTTTCTACGGTGCAAATGGCAAGATTGATTTACATTAAATGGCCTAGATTCATTACAAATTAGAGCTTACATCATTTCCCATGCAAGTACAATATTTCTCAATATAAAATTGGTTCACATGTGAACCTAGAAAAATGTACAATATCTTTTATCATATTTTATATTAAGAAATATCAAAAAGGGGGCCAACATGCACTTCGAGGTAACTATTTTGTCTTTTAGCTTGTTTTGTCTTGTAGTCTATTTTGTCCTTTAGCTTATTTTGTCCCCTAGCTTATTTCGTCCTCTAGCTAGGAATTATAAAAAATTGTCTTCTATTAAATTATTCCTAGCCTCTTTTTGCACAATGGCATATTGGACAAATTTCTTTGCAACCTCCAAAAGTTTAGAGTTGACTCGAAAATCTGACTTGCTGGTGAATAAGGCCTTGCACAAATCCATATGCATGTTCATCTTGTCCATTTAATTAAATAACATTTCCTCCAATATATGGCACGGTTTCATATGTCGGTCCTTTAATGAATTGATTCTTTATCCCTCCAAACATCCCTTGAAGCACCTGTGTCATAGAATATCATGATTTAAACCTCCAAAAATATTAAAATTTATCAATTTATAGTCCATCAAGAAAATTTCATTTTTCAAAAGGCTTTCCATTTTTGGAAATTTTCTTTTTGGGAAATTTTTCATTTGGGGAAATTTTTCTATTTTAGGAAAAAAATTAATTTTGGGAAAATTTGCATTTTAGGAAAAATTTCCATTTTAAGAAAAAAATCTATTTTGGGAAAAATGCCATTTTAGAAAATTTTCATTTCAGGACAATTTTTTTCAGGAAAATTTCCCTTTTAAGAAAGTTTCCATTTAAGGAAAATTTCCTTTTCAAGAAAGTTTCCATTTAAGGAAACTTTCCTTTTTGGGAAATTGAATTTTGAGGAGATTTCACTTTTGAGGGCTGGAGCAATGCGGATGCTTGAGGGTTGGAGCAATGCGGATGCTTGAGGGTTTAGTGCTAGTGAACAAATTTTCCACTTTTAAGGGAATTTAGCTTTTGAGGGCTAGAGCAATGCGGAAGCTGGAGGGTTCAGCGCTAGTGCAATGACATTCCGCAAATAGCATTCGACATCGAGATTTTTGCAAAGCCTTAATACTTAACAAATTTCAAGTTTATCCAATTTGGCATGTGGGAAAATGATGTTTTCGAGGCATAAAACATAACACACTTTAAATATCAAAAAAATAATCAATGTGGAAAATTGGAATGTGGAAGCCACGAGGTGGGAAGCCAGACAAGTTTGCATTGTAAAAATGGCGCCGAAGACCCCGACATCCCCATGACGACTTCTTGCATAAAAATTTCCGCAACGCCAAAACTCTTAGCAACTTTGGGTTTTTTCAATTTAAGCACATGGAAAAGTGTATAAGAAGAGTGCCTAGATGTATTTCTTGAAGATTTGACCCATTTTGAAAAGTGCAAAAAATTGGAATGCGGAAGCTAGAGGGTCCAACACTGATGCAATGCCATTTCGCAAATGACATTCCGCAGACGACATCCCGCATGAAAATTTCCACAATGTCTTAAAATTTAGCAAATTTGAGTTTTTTCAATTTTAGCACATGGGAAAATGGTGGGTAGGAAGAGTGCCTAGACCTATTCCTTGATGATTTGACCCTTTTTAAAAATATGGAAAATTGGATTGCGGAAGCCAGAGGGTCCGCTGTTGGTGAGATGAATTTTTGCAAACGACGCTAGAGACCCCGACATCTGCATGACCTGCATGAAAATTTCCGCAATGTTTCAAAACTCAATCTTTTTGGTTCTAACCCCTTTAGGCATATAGAGACATACATTTTACAGGCACTAGATGTTGAAAACTTAAAATTTGCACCCCTTTTTTGAGTTGCGAAAATCCTGACTGCGAAAGTTGGAGGGTTTGCGCCGATGAGATGAATTTCCGCAAACGATGCTAGAGACCCCAACATCCACATGATGACTTCCCACATGAAAAGTTACGCAATGTCTTAACACTTAGTAAATTTGGTTCAAACCTATTTAGGCATGCAAAGACTTGAATTTTATGGGCACTAAATGCTCAAAGCTTAAAGTTTGCACTCCTTTTTTGAATTGCGGAAATTTGGACTATGGAAACCGTAGGGATTGGCACCGACGTAGGAGACCTTAGCATTTGCAAGACGACTTCTCGCATGAAATTTTTTGTAACTTAACTTGAGTGGATGGGATTTTGGCAAACCCTTAAAACCTCATGGCGACATCCAAATTCCATAGGCAACTTCAACCCAAAGTTAAAAAATAAAGGCGGAAGTGAAGCAAAAGAGAGGGGGTCCCTGCCTTTAGCGGGGTGTGTGTGTGAAAAACGCACAACACTAACCCTAAGTGAATTCAAAGCCTAACTTAATTCTAACCCTAAGTGAATCCTAAGTGAACCCTAATTGAATCGTAACCATAATCCTAGTTGAACCCTAATCCTAATTGAAACCTAACCATAATTGAACCATAACTATAATTGAACCCTCACCATTATTTAACCCTAACCATAATCAAACACTAACCCTAATTTAACACTAAAACTAATCAAATATTAATCCTAACCTTTATTAAACCCTAATTGACTTGTGACCCTAGTTGAACACTAATTGTAACCATAATTGAACCCTAATTACATTGTAACTCTAATTGAAACTTAATTTAACTGACCCTATTCAAACCCTCATCCTAACACTAAACTTAACCATAACCCTAATTGCATCCTAACCCTAATTGAACCCTAATTGTATAGTTAACCATAATTACACCCTTACCCTAATTGGACCCTCATCTCACCCTAACCATAATTAAACCTTAACCCTAATTAAAGCCTAACCCTAAATAAATCTTAAGTGAATCCTATTTGAACCATAACCCTAACCCTACTTGAATCCTAACCATAATTAAACCTTAACCCTAATTGATTTCTAACCCTAATTGGATCATAACCCTAGCCCTAATTACGCCCTAACTTTAACACTAACCCTAGTCCTAACCCTAACCCAAAGATTTATTTTACAACCTTAACCCTAACTCTAAGCCTAATCGAACCCTAACCCTAAAACTAACTCTAACCTTATTTTAACCTCAAACATAACCTTGATTGAATGCTAACCCTAATTGAACCCCAATTAAATACTAATTAAATTATAACCCTTAACTAATTCCAATTCTAGTCATAATGGTAACCCTAACCCCAAGCTTTATCAAAGAATCCTAACCCCAACTCTAATCCTATTTGAATCCCAACCCTAACCCTAACCCTAATTGAATAATAACCCTGGTTGATCCCTAACTTTGATTATAATTTAACCCTAACCTTAACACTAACCCTGATTAAACCGTAACTTTAGTTGAATCATAATCCTTATTAAATCCTAACCCTTTTAAACTTAATCATAACCCTAACCTTAACCCTATTAGTAACCATAATTGAACCATATACCTAACCCTATTTGAAGCTTAATCGTAATCCTAATTGAACTCTAACCCTAATTGAATCCTAACACTAATTAGACTGTAACTTGAACAATAACCCTAAATGAACTCTAGCTCCAATTGTAACACCAACTCTATCCTTAACCATAATTGTAACCTTGATAAGAATTAATGTTACTATTAAATTTTTATATAGACTTATGTGCTTAGGTTAGGGTTAGAGTTAGAGTTGGAATTAGTGTTAGTTTCAGGGTTAGGGTTAGGGTTAGGGTTATAGTTAAAATTAGTGTTAGTTTTAGAAATGAGGTTATGGTTAGTGTTAAGATTAGAATTAGAGTTGGGTGAAATCACAATAGTGTGTCTCACTTTTTGCTCAAGATGGACATTTACATCAATATTTGAAACCGAATCTTCATCTTTTGAGACATATAGTAACTAAATTGTTAAGAATTTGAAGATGAAGTGAACTAGTGATTTGTGGCAATTTGTGTGTATATTCTATATATATATATATTTTCAATTTTTTTGAAATAAATCATGAATCTTTCAACATCTCCTTTAATAACTATTTAAAAAAAAACAACATTTTCAGAAAGTAACGTTTGTGTCGTACAACATAATTTTTTTTCTATAAAGGATTAAATTCTAATTTTTGAAATATAGATTCTCAACATAAATATCTAGGGAAAGGATATTTTTTCATAATTTTTTGTTGCATATTTTTTAAAAAATTATTTTTTTAAGTCACTGTAACTATAGTTTCGACATACGTGTGTGTCATACAACCTAACTTATTGTGTGTATATATTGAAATCCATTTTTTTCTTTTTGGGTGAAACAAGGACATCAATACCTAGGGAATGGGTATTTTTTGAATTAATTTTACAATGGTTTACTATTTTTCCACTTCTACACAACAAAGAGCTTAATGTTCAGAGAAAAACCTATGTTTAGTAAAAAATAAAAAAATAAATACATGATAAAATAAAAATATATCAAAAATATACTTGTCGGAAAGCTCATTTCGAGGGATACAATATTGAAAAATATAAATTTTAAATGACGTTATTTAATCCCTCAAAAGGTAAAGAAAAAGTGTTTTTTTGCCAGTATTTTGATAGGTGCGAAGGAGACTCCATTGTGGGTATGATTTAATACGAGAGGGGTTCTATCCAAAGGGGTTTGATCTAAGGGGGTCTTATCTATCCCTCTTCAATTAAAACCCTTTAGAAGGAGCCTCCCAAGACTAAAATCATTAGTTTTTCTAAAAACAATGATTTCAGGCAAAAATCAACACATCCCAAAAGTGATAGACACTATTGTGGCAACACCTAGTTAGTGTTAGGGTTAAAGTTAAAATTAGAATTAGGGTTAAGATTAGAATATACATGTTAATTTTAGGGATAGGGATAGGGTTAGGGTTAGGGTTAGAGATAGATTAAGAGTTAGGGTTAGGGATAAATTTTGAGTTAGGTTAGGGTTACATTTTGTGTGTGTTGGGGTTAGGGTTAGAGATAGATTTAGAGTTAGGGTTGGATTTAGAATTATTGTAATTGTTAGGGTTAGGGTTATACTGATAATTAATGTTAGGGATAAGGTTAGGGTTAGGGTTAGAGATAGAATTAGGGTTAGGGTTAGGGTTAGAGATAGATTAATTGTTAGGGTTAGGAATAGGTTTTGAGTTAGGTTAGGGTTACAGATAGATTAGAGCTAGGGTTATAATTTTTGTGTGTTGGGGTTAGGGTTAGAGATAGATTTAGAGTTAGGGTTGGATTTAGAATTATTGCAATTGTTAGGGTTAGGGTTATATTTAGATTCAGGGATAAGGTTAGGATTATAGATAGATTTAGAGTTAGGGATAGGGTTAAAAAAAATTCTATTGTTAGGGTTATGGTTAGATTTGGAGTTAGAAAATTAGTGTTAATTTTATATTTGGGGTTAAGGCTAGGGTTAGGGCTAAGGATAGTGTTTGGAATAGTGTTGGTGTTAGGGTTAGTACAGAGAATTTAAAAATCCATAAGACCCCTTACATTGGCATAATCCTAGTTGAATCCCAATTGTAATTGAACCATAATTGATCCCTAATCGTAAATAAATCGTAACCCTAATTACATCATAACACAAACAAAAGATTAACCCTAAACCTAACTCTAATTGAACCTTAACTACAATCCTAATATTAACCTTAATACTAATTTAATCATGAACACTAACCCTAACACCAAATGAATCCTTAACACTAACTGTAACTCTAATTGAACCCTAAATCTAACCCTATCCCTAAACCTAACCTAATTGAAACCTAACCCTATTTAAATGAACCCTAATTGAACCTTAATTAAATGCTACTTAAACTATAACCCTAATCTAACCCTAATTATAATCATAACCTTAAACCTAACACCAAGATTTTTCATACAATGCTAACTATAACCCTAACCTAACCTTAACCCTAATTAAACCCTAACCTTAATTGAATATTAATTGAACCCTAAGTGAACCCTAAATCTGAATAAACCCTAACCCTAACCATAGTTGAACTTAACACCAACCCTAATTAAACCCTAATCGAGCAATCTAACCTTAACCCTTAACATAACCCTAAATAAACCCTAACTCTAACTCTAATCCTATTTGAACCCTAACTCTAACCCTAATTGCACCTAACCCTAATAAAAACCCTAATTGAACCCTATAACTAACCTTAGTTGATCCTTTACCCTAATTAATTTATTATTAAATATATAATTTTATAATGTTATTAAATATTATTAAATATAATATATTATAATACTATAATATTAAACATTATTTTTAATCAAGAATTTAAAATATACAAAGTGGGAGAAAATGCAATAGTGAAATCACATGTATTCATGCCTTTTTGTCTTATGTTTGGACCCACTATGACTACATTGCCCATTATGAATTAACAAATATACAAAATGGGGTATTATACATGGAAGTTATCAAATAATATTACATACCTAAATCCTATCATCATACATCTCCAAAAAAAATTCTTGTTCTTCGAGTGAGGTCTCAATATCGTATGAAGAGGATTTAGTTTTATATTTATCTTTACAATTTAAAATTTTCGTCCATTAAATATTTTTTAAAGAAGAGAGATTTTAATCTACCTCTACCTCATTGTCTTTCATCTAAAGAGAAATATTCTTGTTAAGAGTAAGAACCTATATGAATCAACTTCTAAAACTTTAAAAATTATACATTAATTTTTATGATATTGTTGGAAGACTCAAAATCTCTTCTCTATTTAAATTGGAGCATCTTCATTTCAAATAATCTATACCCTAAGTGTGAAATTCCACTTTGTCATCCCCTTATTCCTCTTGTTCTTTTTATGCAAGCTTCTTTTGATCTACACTTTCCTCCACATACCCTTACCAATTTCCAATTTTTTCACAACATGCACCTTTACATTAGTAAGAGACAAAACAAAAGAACATCCAACAAGTTGATTATTAAGATGTAGCATTCTTCCACCGAGTTGAGCACTTTGAGGGCCTTTCTAGATTTATACATTCCGTTAATGTGTCCACCCTTACAAAAATCCCAATTATCAAATGACTTTGTGATAGGTGAAAATTTTAGAATTAAAGCGCACCAATTCATTCTTATCTAGCATTTACTTATGACTATCTCTTTAGTGTCCTTTATTTTTTCTTTCGCTTTATTCTATCTGTCATGCTTCTCTATCGAAAATGTCCACAGAATTTCCATTTAAACATGGAAAATGTCAGATATGCTTCCATGCGCTCTTCCCTTTCTATTGAGTGTGATGTGAGGCAGGGAGAAGCCAAAATTCTCCGAGTCTTGATTATTAGCTCTAATGTAAGACTAAGCAATACGAGGTCGTGGCCTCCTTGCAATAAAAAATCATGACCTTGGCAGTCGTGAATTTTGTTCATGCTTGAGATACAGACACCGAAACACAGATCTAGATTGTAGATTGCCAAACACCTTTGAGTGCCTGGTTAAAGTTGTTCCAAGAAAATGTATAAGAAATATATTATAAGATTCCCATTTTCACCTCTGAGACAGATTACTTGTGCTGGTCAAAGATAGGAATCAGGGACAATTGGTATTGATTTACAGAGTTCTCAACTTATTATATCCATTAGTTTGCAGGATGAAAAAAATTCCCCTATTTCAAAGGTCAAAGAAACTGGAAGTCTTATCACATGGTCTGCTTGAGATTATAAAGAAAAAGAATGGCTGGGAAGGCCAAATAGCCCACGATTATAGCAGTGTGTTGGTCATCTGAATAAACAACATTTCCTTGTGCAAATAGATGTGCAATATGCCACCATGGAAGACCTGGTACTTCAGCTGCCCTTGTGGGACGAAGCACCTGCAGTCGTCCAACCAACGCTCGAGCTTGAATTGTAGGCAGTCGGATCCCTAGAAAGCAGGCATCCACCCCGTGACATAGGAATGGTGCGTCACTCGCATGCCCTTGCCAAAAACAGTCCCGTCTGGTAGCACATCGTCATGAAGGGCATGTTTGGAGTTGACGGGAACCAGTGGGTAGAGGCGCATGGACTGACAAATTGCAGCGTGCAAGTAATGCACACTCTCCAACATTTCATAAGAGAACAAACTGTTAGTTCTATTTTATGTGATAAGTGAAATTTTGTACCTGATATTTTGGATATTTTGGAGACCTTTACAATTAAATGGCAGTAGGTTTACCATTAAATAAGTGCTAAACTAGCACTTGCATCGGAAGAAGGTGCAATGGTTACGCCGATAAGTGTTAAACTAGCACTTGCACCGGAAGAAGGTGCAATGGTTATGCCGATAAGTGTTAAACTAGCACTTGCACCGGAAGAAGGTGCAATGGTTACGCCGATTGTGGTTTATATAGAATATCTTATAAGTTTGATAGGAATTTTGTAGTTGAATTTATAAGGTTTTGCACGAAGATCCCATTTTTTGTGAGCCTGTAACAAACTCCTCCTTAATGGTTGTTGATAATAGATTAGATACAGTAAATGCCAAAGTCAATAAGTTCGCAATTCAGTAGTTATACTTCATGTTTATATGTCAAATGAGAAGAAGGCCTCTTTGTTATGCAAGCCAGTTCCATATGATGTGGAGCTTCTAGAGGAAAGATTACCTAGAGTTAACAAGCTAATTGATTGGCAAACAATAGCTAATAAAAAACAAAATGTACCAAGCTACACAACAATTATGCAACCCTTTAAAATCAATATTGCAAAATATGCAAAGGTCACCAATAATAAAAAGTTGAAAACTAGGCATACTCCTTAATGAAATTTGTTTCCCTTTAGAGGGCCCTTTGGTATTCTCCCAAGAACTTGGGAACCAAATCTCCCATAATTCTGCTTCGTTTGATCCAAAGCTTTATTATAAATAAATGAATTAACAAACTTCCTGCAAAGCTCAAAAATTAAAGTAGGAATCTACAAGACTTAAATTTGAATGGAAGCATCATGATATAAGATTGTAAAGAAAGAACATTAAATTAAGGAAGTGTCATTCTTTAAAATTGCTTGTTGCACCCAAGATATTTGTTACACGAAGTAAATACAAATCATATGCATCCCATTACATTATTCATTTCTATCTAACACACTATTACTATAAAAAGCTAATACATTTATATTGACAATATCTCTAGAATCTAGAATCATTGCTAAGTGACATGATTGCATACGAGCTACAAATATGTTTATGATGATATCACCAGGCATGACATGAACATCGACATTGGAACAAATGCAATCAACCTTGCATCATTTTACACCTTTCCATTGACAAATCGATCAATGTACCTATCCACGACAAGTTAAAACCAATGCCTTCAAACGGTATGACACTAATCTTCTTCCATCTATTTGTAGCTTCTACATTTCTCACACCCAAATCCATAGCTGCTCTTTATATTTCTCGGTAGAACAAACATATAACACATGGATATCTCTGAGAGCTCAACTAACAAACTTCTACTATTAAGATGGTTCTGCTCCACAAAACCGTTGGAAATTTGGACATGGCTAATCATTTCAAGGTTGTAATCCAATGATCTCACCCTCCTTGCACTGACCCACTTCAATTTTAAGAAATCTTTTCTTTGAAGATATTACACTACAATAGTTTCTTCTTGGTGACTGCAAGCATCATATTGAAAAACACATTAAATTTCCCAATAAAAAGGTGTATCAAAATGCATTTTTCAAGTTCGAACAAACCATTGCTAGAGATTAAATTTTGAGAAGATGATAACTATTTGAAATGAGACAAAGGAAGAGAAAATAAATTCCTTGCCTGATTTGTTACAAATGTAGTAGGTTTGTTCACAACCATGATCCACTCTATGGTCTCAGGTGAAGCCATCCTCCATCTACATTCAGGTGGGGGAACCTCATGTTTGGTGTAATTGCTTATGATATTATTTCTCTTAGGACTATCAAACCTCACATTCTTCATGTAGAAAACAAATGGTTTCTGACAGGGATGCCTAGTTGTGGGTCTCAAATTGAATGAATAGCCTATGTAAACAACTCTTCTGTACCAACTTTGGAAGGTTCTAGAGGGCATTTCTAGCTCTCTAGGAGGGAAAATTCCTCTTAAAAATCTACACTGCATAACCCCATGATACTAAAATGGACCATTTCATGTTGTCATCATAACAAATAGATTGCTGCAGAGTAAAAAATGATGGGCTTGAAGAGGTGTTGCAATGCATGTACTTTGGTGAGGTTGGGAAATATGGGTTCTACAACATCAAGGTGGTGAAGGGACACCAGAGGTCTGATAGGGTGTGAGGCAAGCAATCCAAACAGATTCCCATGTACATCATATTGTAATCAAAGCCAGAATAGCACATCAAATATCAAAACGCTACACTATTGTGGAAAAGTACATCAAATATGGGAAATCTATTGTGGAAAAGCACATTAAATATGTGCAAATTTTGTGGACCATTCACTATCATGAGAGATGGGTTCTTGTGGACCATTATTCATGAAACATAGGTCAATGAGTTTGACACGTAAAACTATACCGTTGAATCCTGATAACAATATCACAATTTGACACACCGTGGAAAATACCTCCTACTTATCAATTGCAAATTTTGTTTCAAAAATTTTAGATTTTGGTCATCCATACATATACCACTTCACACTCATTCTCACAATTACTTGTATGGAAGAAGTTTAGGCGGAACTTACCTAATGAAAGCCAGGCTCCTTTGTTAAGGGCACACCAAGCTCGACCATGCAAGCCTGCATTCTATCATCACTTCCATATGTACCCGGATACCTTTGTATGCAATCATCTTGAATTTGATTCCAATGCTTTGGCCAATGGAAAACTGATGGAAAAACCACCACCTCCATAAGCCATACCATATGAAAAATATATATTCTACAAATGGCTTTCAGACACACTTCCGATGTAGTACATCTTTCTGTGGTCATATTGTGAGAGAACCCTAACTAGGTTCTCGGTGACAAACACAGTGTCATCATCACCCATACATAGAAATATGTGTAAATAAAAACAAAGATAAACATAGGAATATGCTAGTTGTCGAGTGTTTCTGGATTAGATTGTGTATGTATTTTTTACATCAACATTTCAGATCACACTCTGTGATCCATCATTTTACTCCTTATGCTCTCTTCTATCCTGATGATGGATCACAGAGTGTGATCCGAAATGTTGATGTAAAAAAATACATACACAATCTAATCTAGAAACACTCAGCAACATTTATCATGGATTGTGGAAATCTATTATCACTAATATGCTAGTTGTCAATATGTAATTATATAAAGTTATTCCTTCAAAATGGGCCCAAAAAAAAATGGTACATTGCCATGCTAATTTCACCATTACAAGTTTAAAAAATCTTACAATAATTTTCCCTCCATGTTGATAGAATATTCTTTCTTATATGGACCTTGATATTCTTTATTGTAATGTCATCATTCTTAACATGAACGAGCACTACAACAATAGAAACATCCCTTAGAATTATGTCAAATGTTTTGATTACAATAAAATATAGTACCGGTGCAACAAAAATTCTTGTTCCCACTAAGATGATTAATGCTATCTTAGAAATACCCAGGCTTTGTTGAATCTCTAGACTTCCCTCTTCTATTTCTTATATTACTATGCAATCCACTAACTACTACTCTCTTCAACTACTCTCTTGGAACAACTTTCATTACAATCTCATAATTCCCATCTTCTAGGCAACCATCGCCTCTTGTTCAATTGTTTCTTCCATCTCTTTCTTGTTCCTGCCAATATCACTATTCCTTACGAGATTGTCTTGTGCATGTTGATTCTTCTTCCATTTGACATTAGATAATTTCCAGGCTGTCTCATTTTGTAATCCAATTTTCCCCAACTTCTTACAAGGTTTCCAATTCAATCATTACTCCCTCGAATTCATTACTCTCTCCTTGATCCCTCTTCAATATCATCTATTCATTTGCAGTCCAACTTCCGGTCCATACTTCAACACAATGTCCCCTTTACCAACTGAACCAACTACTCCATCTTCAAGGAAGTGCTCAATTCACTCTCAACAACCAACATCTTAATTAACATTATAATCTCCTAATAAGTATGTTGAGGCCCATGAAATAAATATTTTCCTTGCAAATCAAATTTGAACAATTAATGGCAATTTAGTCACACACTTGCTTGCCTAAGGTTGTCTGATTCCAAAAATCAAATGGGCATCCACAATATTGTCCGGCTTTTACAAAATGAGTAAGTTCTGATGCAATTAGCACCTTTCGACCAATTCAACAACATTATTCCTCTTACAGCCCTAGCCGCTTTGTTAGGTTCCCATGGAATTCAAAGAGCATCTTGTAGGTATTTTGAGATATTTCATGGGGATAATACCCAGGAATTCAGGTTAATTTTTGGTCCCCACGTTTCTGAAAGCTGTTTTAACTACCTGTCAAAGCCATGCATCAACATTGTGCTAGGATGATATCCTTTTTTAGTTCACAAATATATGCTCCAGATACGTATTATCCAGCCAGAGAACCAATAGTATTATTCTTAAAACAATTCATCTAAGAGAAGATAAACACTAACCTTTAGTCCAAATAATCTCGTATTCTAACTGAATCATTGCCCGATGAACAAGAAATAAGTGAAAAGACTAAATCATTTGTGCATGTTGTAGCAAGAACAAAAACACAACTCATTGGTTAGAAAAATAGAGCAAGGTAGGAGTTCTCATTGATTTTTAGAAAGATATAAAAAAACCAGTAGGCCGTGATTATATTTGTATAAGCAAAACTCAATCCAAGTGTACTTAACCCTTCCAAGCAACCATGATTGACCAATTATCTAATTCTGATTATTTATGATTGGGTTTTGATCAGTTACACAAACTAACAACTTCACAATTCTTTAACAAAAAAATGTACACTGAAATTAGACTTTACAGTCTACCACAATTAGACACAATAAAACACGTGCTGAAAGGGATTATTTACATAGGAAAAAAAAGTTGCAACAAAACCCCCAGAACAAAAATGAGTGTGGGGAAATAAGATACTCGTACAACAGTTAACATTACCCACTCCAATATAACATGATTTTACTCCTATGAGACTGCAATGAGGTAGGGGTTTTGATAAAGGTGTTAACAAGGTCTCATAAGAAGCTGACCAAACTGGGGAAAGGGCTCTTAGAGAGTAGTTTAAAAGACCTAAGAAGAAGCTGTCAAATTATTGTTATCAATTGATAGTGAGTAATAAAATTAAATCCGGTAGGTATGCTTTTGTTGCTTCATCCAAACTCTATATCAGTGACAGATACACAACCTACGTTGTTTGGATTGCACAATTACTCAGAGAAAAATAACCACTTAAAGGTCAATCATAAGAAACTTCAAATTATTTTCACATGATTAATTAAATTGAATTCCATTTCATTTACCAAGATTCTTTAAGAGACAAAATGTCATGCAAAAGCAAATAAATCAATACCAAATTTATTAGTGGTTCATCAAATGTAAAGTAAATTTTAGTCAAAGTTAACATGCTATTTTTAGTCAGCATATCCCTTGCTCATCTTCAATTTATTTTCCATTCCAAAAGACCCTTAGTCTAACTTGACATCATATAAGTCAGGTTAATACTGTTTATCATATAATTAAGCACAACTAACAAATAAAACGTAAATTCATAGCTTTTTCCTCCTAATGTATTGAGGGTATTAATAAAAAACAATAAGAAGAATTATAGGAAGATTCAGAAACCATGGGTTGTGGTTTAGGAAAATTAATATAATTTACATGTATATGAAATCAAACCTCATAGCATCTTCTATGAATAGCTGCCAGTGGCACTTCCCTAGCAAGTCCGAACCAAGCTATATACACATATCATATTGAGAGAAGCACATAAATTATTTCATTATTTTATTCAGATGGAAATTACACAATCCTCAACCTCTGAAAGCAAACATAGTATTTGGTACCATGATACACCTAATTTGACCAATGTGGAAGAATGTTGCCCTATAGTTTCTTTTGGTTTTGTTCCAAGGAAAGCAAATGCCTAATACCTTATGTCCATATCTGCTGCTCTTTCTCATTGTTGCATTCAAACTCCATTAGTCCACGAGCAGTTTTAAGACCAAAGTGGCACCTCTGTTCTTCCTCTAATAAGTCTCTGCCTGGCCAAGTGGGGATGTCACTGCAAACATCATAGACAATACCTGGCAATATGTACAAAAAGTGGGTGCAAGCTTTAGAAAAGTTGCAGATCATAAATGAAAATGGAATTTTCTTTATGCAGAACTGTGTGCAGTCAAAAAACATCAAATAAAATGGCACAAAAAGTTTCCTTACTCTTTTTCTTCTTTGAAAATGTACCACCAATGTGCTTGCTCTTCAGTTTCACCACCACTTGCAATGCTTTGTGGAACATTAAGAGGAAAAGATATATCCACTATTAAATACAGACTCTTACCTGAATTTCTATGCATGTAGGCAAGACTTTCATCACCATGTGATGTGTACTCAGCAAAAGAGAGACACGAGATATAATTTCACTAGGAAAATATGCCACCAAAATTAGAAAATTCTAAACAAAAATGATTGTTCACCTGTGATCTCTTGTTGATATAAACAACTACCTGTTTCTAGTGAATCGCAACTGTTAATAGCATTCTTTATTAGTTAGAAGCCATAATAACTCAAGTAACTTAATTCACCCAAACATATATTCCTTTGTAAGAGATAAACTACCTTTTCTTGTGCGCTTTAGAAGTTCACCTCCTCTTGCTAGAAAATCCTGGGAAGATATTTCTGATTCATTATCCTTAGGAACTAACTCTCCACTGAATCAAGATAATGGATTGGATCCATTTTCATATGGAATAACAAAGGCATGGCTCCATAATTCTCTCTGTGCCCTTGCTTTTAGAGTTGCTGCTCCACACAGGGCTGATTGAGCAGGAAGAGAATTTTATAAGAGATTCTAGGGGAAAAGAACATATCTACAACATAAACTCCCAATTTCTTCCCTCTAAACAACAAACCATGGCAGTATCCCTCTGAGAAGTTAACAGGCATAGATCAATCTGAGAAGATAAATTTAATGAAAGTATTCAAAAAAAAAAAGAGAATGTTGTATCCAATATCCGAGAGAATTTTATTGAAAGTCATCTTTGGGTTGGAATTGGCATAGCATAATCTGGTAGTGTAAGAAAAATATGACAATTGAACAAATTCCATGCAAGTTGCAACATCACAATCAGAAATTTTGGTTGTTTCCTTGGGCCTCCACCATAGTTTTATGTACTCCTTTCTCGTCTCCCATAAGCTCGCAGAAGCAGCTATTCCAAATACTATATGCTTAAAATCAGTCGTAGTACTACTAATAGTCTCTGAAGCAACAACAATGTTAGCAACCACCATTTTCTTGGTTTCAGAACCTGAATCCTTCTCAGACAATACACACCGGGCAAGCGCTTTGGAACAATTAAATTGAAACCCTTCATAGTAAGGAAGGGGAAATGATTTTCCATGTCTGACTTCCCTTCTGCTAGAAAAGGGGCATCAAGAAAGTAGAGATCTAGCTTTTCAAGCACTGATCTATCACATTCCCCAACCTGCTTTTTCAAGAATGCTTCCACTTTTCCACTTTTCTTGAACCCACTACCCTCAGCTTCTTCCTCCCAGACACTCCTTCGCCTTTCCCCATAGTTATTGAACTCCCTCAAGATTTAGAAATATTTAGAGCAGTCGGGGGTTAGAAAAGAAAAAGAAATACCCACCAAAAGGCTAAGCAAATTTCCACAAATTCAATGATTTCAATAGAAAGCAGAGACACCCAATGGTAAATAAAAATCTGAATTCTTTAGACAAGCCCAAAATCACAATTCAATAGTCACATGCAATGACCAAATTTTGTAAGTGAATGCAACAGACTTGTCGATTATGAGCCCAATTGCTTGGCCACAAACATGCAATTAATACACAAATTTTTTTTCACAAGAGCCTTCCATGATCTACAGAATATGAAAAAATCTCTTAAAAAAAAAACACTGGAAAATGCAGCCGCAACAAAATCTAAAAACCTTCGTTCCATAAAATAAATTGACTCCGCCAAATTTGGGCATAAAAACTAAAATGGGAGAAATACGGGTTAACAAAAATGGTCCTCATCCACAACTCCGGGCAACGTGGAATGTGACAGTGGTGGAGATAGGATTCATAAGCTAGAGAAAGATATTTCATTCAATTTACCGGCCTGTTTTTTTAGCCGACGGATTTTTCTCAGGCGTGAGACTTTTCCGGTGGGCAAGCCCACAATAAAGAGCCTATCGGCTAATAATGGAATGAAATAAACTTAGAAAAATCTATATTTTTCCTTTAAGAAATTAAGTATTATCTATTTATGAAATATTTGTATGCAGATTTAAAACATAAAGCAATGCAAATGAAAAAAGAAATTTGTCATCAAATTGACAAAAACCACTAAAAATGGAAATAGAATGTTGTCAAATCAATATTTATCGGGCTTTATGTGATAAGTGAGATTTTGGAGGCTTCAACCTTTTACCTAGTGCTCACTTAAGAAGAAGATTCTGCATGTGCTTAATTAAATGGCTTAAGTGAGCTCGCACTTTATGGTTCTGCGAGTCCGCATATAGTTTTATAAAGGTTAAATTAACTGCCGCGAAACCACGAAAAGGGGACGAGTGTCAATCAATGTCTTGCTTTTAAAGAGATTCTGTGAGTTCGTAGGATGCTTCAAGTAGATCTATATGTGACTCGCGGAACCGCGGAATTGAAATGTGGACTCATCTCAATGTTTCCAACAAGTTTTCTATTGAAGGAAAATTTCATGAGGATTGTGTATCTTAGTGCACTAAAGGTTAAAACAAATTTAAAACACGTGTTTATTATTTATATCACAAATTACTTGACCGTTTGATGAATGTTTGATGGATGGTTGTAGTTGCATTCTTAAATGAAATGCATAAAGCATTAGGCTTGTGAACTTAATCCTCTGGAATCACCCTATAATCGTTAGATTTATAAAGATCAATGGTTGAGAATTTGTTTGAGATGGAACATTTGAATGATATTGACGATGCCTCTCATTGAAAGTGATTAGTTAATAGAAGGTACATCAATGCAAGACAATTGTTCAATTTATTTCTAAGTGTCTGTACAAAAATGCAATGTACTAATTGTGTAGTCCAGGGGCAACACATTGACGTTTCATTTACTTTAATATTTGAGAAAAAAAAAGTGAACCTTCTACTGTTAAGCGATTTTATTTTTAAGTGAGAGGGTCAACACACGGGGAGATTTCAGATTTCTTATTGCAGTGCACTAGGGACATTTTGGGTTCCAACAAAGCCATTCCATGCCTTCCAGTATTAATCTTTTCAAGAATCAAAATCCGAGTAAGTGAAAGACAAGATTCCTACGTTTCATCATTTCTTAAAATCTTATTTTGTCAAACTTTGGGTTTAGGGTTGAGAACTTGAGATACTTAAGAGAAATTAAGGACTTAAGAGGGAATGCACACTGTACAAGCATGTCTACCACCACTAGAAGACCAGACAAAGTTCTTGGGAAAGACAAATCAAAATCGGATAGAAAAATAGATTATGCTAGAGTGCTTAAAACCCCAGGTTTCATTGATGAATACCATGATATTTATGATCCTAAAATCTATGGTAGGCTTACCTCAAAACTTAGATTTTCATGTGAGAATAAGGTTGCAAACCAAATATAAAATAGTCAAAGAATGCTAATTAATAGTATCACTGAACCATGGGTAACTGGATTAGGGTACATGATGTTACATGAAGTTTTCCCTTGCCCAAAATTTATCATGGTCTGTGCCCAAAATTATAATGATAACAAAAGAGTAATTGTTAATAAAGATAGCAAAGACGTATATTATTATCCATTTCTGTAGAAGAATTTAGAAATGTGATGGGGTTTATAACTGAAGAATTTGGAAACATCCACATTGACCTAGAAAAGCTTGCTAGTGATTATGAAGTAGTAGATGAAAGGGAGAAAAATACTTTTCTAAATAAAATAGTTTAGTATTGTTGTAGAAAATTATTGAAAAGTAATCATAAGCATCCTTATGATTTTGTAATTTTTAGACCATGGGTTCAGGATACTATTACCATGCTAGCATTTTGCCTCAGACTGGATAGCAATCAAGAAGTGGGTGCAAGCCTCCTTCAAATGGTATTTAATATCCATTATGCTGATCGACTTGTCAAATATAATTTTCTTGATCACATTTAGAATCCATGCATAAACAATTTTTAATGATCAAAGGAGGTTCCACTAAGACATTTAGGTTCACAACCTACTTGTGCTATTTTTTTCTATTCAAATTTAGTGGAATGTTTCAGACCAACAAGCTTTAGATTTAGCCCTATACAAATGATGATAAAAAGAAAATGGCTCCAATATATGATTGGACCACTAAGATTAGGATGCATGATTCTTGAAGGAACTACAATCATTTTGTAGACTACTTTTTGGCTCTATTGTATCAGGTAATTACAAATACTCCAATGCCTAGACTGCCTATGTCTTGTAGAAATTGTGTTCAACTAGGAAAAGAATATAATTGTCTTATTGGTACTTAATGGAAGAATATACTATGCTAAGATTTTATAGATTAGGATTAGAGCCATACTTGAACTTCCAGTTCATGTGATAGAAAGGGTTTTTGCATTGGAATATGTAAGGCAAATGGAGACTATTGATGAACTATACTTTGTCAGTTAGCAAAAGAAGACCTTATTTCCTTCTTTACCTTTTTCATGTGGAGGGTTCACATTCGAGAGAAAAGCGTTTAGTGTGGTACATGATCTTTTGAAAAAAATTAAATTTGATGTTGCTTGTCACTAGTAGTATGATCTATGTGACACCATTTTAAATTAAGGATTGCACGACCAATAAGAATGCTAAAATAGAATTCAACATCAAAGTAAACCCTTGCTTGAAAACTTGAGAAACAAGGATTCTTGGGATAAGGTCAAAATAGGAATGGAGAAAATTGTTGCTGAGAAAGGTATTTCTTTTGAACAATTTTCAACAAAAATTATGGCATTGCACCAACACAAGCAAATCAGGAGGTACAATAATATTTATGAAAAAAGTAGTCTACCATCCAATAGAGTAAAAATACCAGAATCTCTAGATAAGGATTGCATAGAAAAAAATGGCCATGATAGAAAATTGTTGTCTTTTGGTCTATGAGGAAGGATCTAAGTGAACCAAAAACTAGTGCAAAGTTTGGAGAGATTGAAGAAGATAACAAGTTCAACAATTTGTGGAATATAGAGCATCCCAATGAATATGAAGAAACTGATGATGAATGTGACGATGATAGGGAAGAACAAAGTGTACAATGTGCAAGCAAGGTCAAATCTTGTTTAAGTGAGACCACAAAATAAACATATACTTCAGGAGTAGCCATAGTTGAAAAAATGGGTTATGAAGGTGGTCTTTTGGGGTCCAAAGGAGAAGTCGTTTGGACAACAATGGAGGTAGTCCCTAGAAAACCAGTTGATAAACGGGGCCTTGGAGTAGATAAAATAGACCAAGGGAATACAAGTACAACTAAAACAATTCATTTTGTTATAGCTTCAAATCCTAATCCTCATGGTCAGATACAATCACATCTAGGACATGCCCATGGTGGAGAAACTAGTGCAACTGGAACTTCCATTGGTGGTGATGGTATACGTAGTAGTACTACTAGTGGTCAACATGTGCTACAACAAGAAATTAAACACAAGAGTCCAACAATACAAGATACCACACACACACCTAGTGACCAAGGCATACTGAAGAGGGCAAGGATTATGACAGGTCTAAGTCCAAGTCCAACTACCAGTTCCACCCTAAAGGAGTTATTTCTAGGCATTCCTCAAGTTAGTGTGGCTGCAATAACAACTGCAAGTACTCCTAGTCCTTCACCATTCAAGCATTCCATGATTTATACATCCCTAGGTTTTGATTATAATGATGAGTTTAAAAATAAATCAGAATTGTATAAAAAAGAAAGAAAGCAATTGATAGAGAGTTTGTCTACTGTAACTTCAGATCCTACAACAACCAGAGTATTGCCCAAATTTTACCCAAATAAAGAAATCATGGATTACATGTTTTTTGTTCCCACAATTCAAAATAAACCAAAAAATCAGATAGATCGCTTTGAATTTCAGGTGAGTAGTTTCCAATTGGATTTTTCTAGATACAACTTTTTTGACAAAATTAATGTATCAAAGAAGAACAATGAATTGATGTACACATCATTGCTAACACAAGAGAGAGATAGAGAGAGAGAGAGAAAGGTTACAGATTCAAATAGAAAAGTTACAAGCAGACCTAGAAAATGAGAAAGTAAAGAGGAAAGCAACAAATAACAACACTAATGAATTAGAAACAAGAATAAAAAATCTACCTCTACATTTACAAACAAAGAGGATAAACAAACAAAGGTGGAATTGAATGAAATGAAGCAAAGGTTAGATGAGAGCAAAAATAAAAAATGATGAGGAAAAATCCACTTGAAAAAAATTAAAACAAAACCTAGGGAAAGCAAACCAATAGTGGGAACAAAAATTGGAAGAGAGAAAAGTAAGTGAAAGATTGGCGGAAGAGCTGAGGAAAGCAAAAAATGAAATAAACTCTTGTCAAAATAAGTTAATTGTATTTTGTAGAGAAACAATGAGGCATATGAAATAAAAGATCTGGGAGGAAATAATGCAAAGGATTGATCATTTGTGTGAATTGTTTCAATTGATTGATGCTATGATACTACATTATAGGAAGCTCAAGAAATATTTAATGGACAACAAAAAACTGATGGCGATAGAGAAAACTACAAATAAAATTCAACAAATAGTCTACAAAGCTAGTGACAATGAATTGAAATAAAAAGGAATTAATAATCAGATACATGCCTCAATGAAGTTGTCATCTATCATTCAAAAGTGTTTGATAATGCATGAAATAGAGGAATTTCTGGATCTGGTTGCAAAAAAGATGAAGAAGCTGGATGAAAAGGTTAGGAACTTGACAAAGCTTCATTTGATAGAGGCTTTTGACACAACTGAGCGTTTCATTGGAAAGGATGATTTCAAAAATAAGATGGAGGATGCAAGGAAGATTGATTTGGACTAGTTTCCAACCCAAATGAGGTGAACTATTTGGGTTCCATCAAACCAGTGATAGCCTTGAATGCAACTTTGATTGAAACATTCAAGTCAAGTTCCAATTTCAATAATTCATTGTTAACAAATTTTCAAGTTAGACAACATTAGTTAGAACAAATGACACTTCCATCAACTAAATAGTAGAAGTTTCTAGAAAAGTTGATATAATGATTTGATATTGATAATATGAGTTTCCAAGTTCCAAGTCACCTATGTGTAGAGTTCTCTTTGAGCAAGATTTTGCATTGCCTCTATGTATTCTTTCATTTGAAAATCAATAAAAAACTCAAATTTAGTAATGTGTTCAATTATCTATATTATTTATTTTATCAATTGAAGAAAAACTCTGGTTTCAACTACTAGATACACATTAAATGATTATTGATGTTCATTGTTGTATATTCTACTGTTGTTAATATATTATTAAGCATTGAGTTCAGTGTTGAATCACTGAGTACATGTTTAACACAATTAAAATATGAAATTATTAATAATATGCTAATTTATTCAATCTGATGCATAATT
This sequence comes from Sequoia sempervirens, assembly GCA_007258455.2. NCBI lineage: Eukaryota > Viridiplantae > Streptophyta > Pinopsida > Cupressales > Cupressaceae > Sequoia > Sequoia sempervirens. The sequence goes on along the minus strand of VDFB02105785.1, from coordinate 282,357,490 downwards.
TTATGGAATAAAATATCAAATATCAACTATAGTTTGAAATATAAAATGCAATATAAAATTTAAATACCTAGAAACTATTAAATCCATGGATAATAGTTAAAGTTCAAAATCTAGATTCTACATTTGAAATTGGAAACAATGGAAAATAATAGTACATTAATTTATTCAATCTGATTCATAAATACATGAAATACAATATAAAATATCGTTAATGACAGTCTTGGAATATGATCTCAAAAATTGTGCCTTGCCACGTGTCTCAAACATGCATACTGGCACTGATCAACCCTATTCAATGCATGTTTCTTATAGAATGATGTGGTTGCTTCTTCATTTTTGATGATTCCATGTTTCCTTTCCTTCGGGGGTCAGGAGTCACTAATCCCCCTTACCTCATGCTTGAAAGGCTTTGAAGATTATAAGAAGCAAGGTTGAACAACGAAGTCTGGTTCACTTTATACCTGTCGGGGTTCTTCGACCATTAGCCTTACCCTTTACCATTTACATTTTTCATTCTTTTTGCAATCCAACATACTGAACTCTGAAATGTCAAATCGTGACACTCCAAAAAGTCTTTGAGATGTCAAATGTCAGGGTTTTCCCTTCCAGCATACTGCCTACCATCCTTTTAGCAAGGCGTAAACCATCCTACCGACTTCCAAAGCTTGAAAAAATAATTCAAGACTAAAAAATTTAACCCTTTTGGGTGGCGGCCTTTGGGGTTTCATCTTACCCTTTCCTTTTCTTGACCCTTTCAAGAAAATCAAAGCTTCACAAAATGCTAAAATGTGGTGGAAGATTAACGGATTTTGCAAGTCCATGGGCCCATAGCGGCATGCCCTTTTCTTGGTTGCAGAACCGCGAAAGGACATTGTGTAATGATATTCTCACATGGGATTTGGGAGAATCCTATTGTAGAGAGGGGACAATTGTGTCCTTTTCAAGAAAATCAAGGCTCCACAGAATGTTGGCACATGGTGAAAGATTAAAGGATTCCACAAGTTTGCGGGCCCATAGCAGCATGTCTTTTTCTTGGTTGCAGAACTATAGAAGGACATTATATGATGATATTCTCACGTGGGATGTGGGAGAATCCTATTGGAGAGAGGGGAAAATTGCGTCCTTTTCAAGAAAATCAAGGCTCCACGAAATTATGGCATGTGGTAGAAGATAAAATATTTCGCAAGTCCACGAGCCCTTAGTGGCATGTCCTTTTCTTGATTGTGGAACCACGGAAGGGCACTGTTTGATGATATTCTCATGTGGGATGTGGGAGAATCCTATTGGAGAGAGGGTATGATTGCATCATTTTCAAGAAAATAAAGGCTTTACTCATCATTGAGATTTGTACGTCCCTTTCTAGATGAATGGCCTATGTTCAAAATCGAGAAATAGGTAGATGAATGAACCACCCTCATGCAAACAAGACGTAATGGTGGATGTGACAGATGATGGCTCATAATTGCCTTCATAAATTTTCATTTCATTTGTTTAGTCCGACATAGTAGCAAAAAGTGCAGAGGTGTGCCCGTTTCGCGTCAACTTGAGCTCTAAACAATTAAAAAATAGGTACACCCTTCTTGAAAAAATTCACCATTGTTAGTCTTGAAGCTCATAATCAAGTTTGCAAAATCTGTTGCATAAGATTGTAAAGTCCCAATAGGATATTGTAGAAATTAGTTTTAAATCATTTATGGAATTATGAGTTAGTCAAACACCCAACCCTTTGGCTCTACATCTAAAGATCCTTTGAGGAGGATATTTTGGCCCAATTGTTGGGTTCCTCAAAATAACCTCAATGTAACCTTAACCCTAATGTAGTAGAGGGGATGGTAGACATAACCAAAAATTGTAGAGATGCTAAGCTGAAGTACCAAGATGACACAGTCACTGGGTGGGAATTGTTCCTACACTGGTATGGAAAAAGAAACTTTCATTCCCCTCTCTCCAATGCATGGACCTATGATTTGGGGAAGCTGGTTGTTCCTAATGTCTTTATAAATGTGGAATTCATCAAATGCCTTGCTTCTGGGTATGATGAAAATATCAATAATTAGGGCATTGGATGGACGTGTCCTAATGGAAATAACCAGGGACTTAAAATACAACCAAGACAAAAGTAGCTTCAAAGTGAAATGGATCCCTAGGTTTAGACAAAAAGACTTCAATGGAAAGTGATTAAGAATCCCTAATAATGAGTATGAGCCTTTTGATGTCAAGTCTTTTGAAGACTATTTCAGAAGAACATATTGGGCATTATGCCAGGTGTTGGGAGAAGATGCACACTAAAAAATGCAGATACCTCTTATGTATATGGCTGTTGATATACATTATCCTTTTGTCAATAGTGACTTTGACTATGTCGGATTTTTAGCTAAGGCTATTCACAATCAGCTGGTGGAAATTAAGAGAAGTGATAAGGAGGTGAAATTTATGTGGTATTATCTCCTTTTCCACATGATTTTATACAAATGGAAAGATCATTTCAGCAGAGTTTTACAACTGAACATGAAAGATAAAGAGAGCAATGATCTCCTAGTGCAATGTTGGACCCATGTTTGGGACAACCATTGTAGTGAGTTAAACTATATATGTTTTTAGAATTGTTTTGTAAGACAAGTCATGGCAAGGATGGCTCTACCTAGAATCAGATTGCACAAGGAAATTTTGGATTTCTTTAGGCCCAAAAAGAGGAGACAAGAGTTAAGAGTTTGACATAACTGGGGAGATTATTACCTCCATAACAAATTAGTTATTATTAGAATATATGGGTGCCCTCAAGCCCACCATGTGCTACCTGGATATGTGTCACCCAGGTTGGAATTCATGGAAATTATATGACAATTGAATGATACTGATCAGTTTCATTTAAGGAAACAAAAGAAAGGGTCTTTTTTCCCTTATGTTACTACCTTTTCAAATTTCACTTCAACCAGAGACGGCTTAGTTAAGCTGAAAGATATTCTTGGGGAATATAGGTTATTTTAGGTTAAAGTCAAGGATTTTGACCCTAAAGGTTTCATACACGGGGTCGAGAAAAGTATCAGAAGTTTTGATTTTCACCATCAGGTTGATGAAAATGAAGATGTCATAAGAAATTGTAAGGATGAATCTGAGGTGAAAAATAGAAAGGCGAAATGGATTGCATTCATGAAGGCAGAGGATGCTAGGACAAAGAATAATAAGGATTATCATGGAGCATTTTTTGATATTGTTGAACCAATTTCCAAGATTGGTGTTGAAGAATTTTGATAGAGTTGTAGGTAAGGCCCCTACCTTGGAAGAGAAACCAGCAAAGGAGTCTAGAACTGATCTTTCTATCAAAAGGCCCTAGGGGCTTGTTATTAGAGAAAATGTGCAATCAGACCCACCACAGGTCACTCCCTCTCCTCCCCCTTGAATAATCCATGTGGATTCTGATTCTCCCCCAAGAGAGCAACCACAAAATAGGATGAAAGTTGAGCAACATCCATTTTTGGTTGAAAATACCATCAATCCAGATGAAAGTGAAGATGTTCATATCACCATGGATGAAATTCAACAATGTATTCCATCCCCCCCAAGACCAAATAGTGCTGGCCTTCTTCAACAAAGGTTCAGGTTGGACGTGGCTATGGGGAGAGATAAACTCAATGATGTGAGGGAATTGGCATGTTCACAATTCATTTCTGATGATGATTTTGTAAAATTCTAGGAGTCTAAAGAGTTTATTTTGAGAGTAAAGAGGAAGGAGTACTATAAAAGGGTTTGGTTGGCACAAGCAGATGTGCCTAGAGAAAAGTATGATGAAGTAGTTGCAAAGGTAAGGGCATAAATGAATTTTGAGTATAAAAACATTACGCCTAAAAAAGTGAGAAGAATGGTGCAAGATAGTGGATTGCTATTGCTCCCTGAATGGGACATTGCTTTTGCAATTGTCTTTGATACTATTAGAAAAAAAGGAGAAGTTTTCTCCATAGAAGAGGAAGTAGAGATTGCATTGTCAAGATCAGGGGTTCAACCCACATTGGGAAGCCCTTGCAATCTAGGCCCTTGCCCCAAATACAAATAAGCCTATGAATGTTGAAGCATCAAAGGATATCAAAGGGAGATTGATTATAAAGAGGGTGTCTGACAGGTCTGCCTCTGAAGTTGCTACATTAGTGGTAGATGTTTCCAAGTTTAATGAAGCTATTGTTCAAAGGTTGCAAGAAAGAAAAAATACATTGTTGAAATAACATAATGATCTCATGGAAGCTTACAACCAACAACAGGTATTATTGGCTCAAAAAACATCCCTTATTGCAAGTATGCAGGAAGCAAACTCCTCTTCTACAGTTCCCCCTGCTCATGTGATGATTGAAAATGCAAAGGTTAAAGAAAATATTCAAATGCTGGAAGAGCACTTGAAGAATGCTCAACAGACTCAACAAAAGGAGAATGTGTGTATTGCAACATGCATCTTGGACTATAGACTATCTAAAATCTTAAGAAGGTTGGAAGATACCTGTCTAACATATTTGAATTTGATGGATGCCATTACCAGAATAAGTGGGGATCAAGAGCGATTCAAATGTATATTTGAAAAATGGAATCCTAGATTTACATCTTTGGAAGGTATGTATAAGGGATCTGCAAACACATCTGATACCCACCTAGTATCCATCTTACTTTTGAAATTGTTAAGATGGCACAAAATCATAAAGGGTATTTGGAAAGTGTATTTAAAGCTGCATGAGCAAACATGAACTCTTTCATAAATGTTGACAAAAGGGTTGTACCCCACCTATTAGAAGATAACGGGGAGTTGAAGACCATGGAAGGATAGTTTCAATATTCTAAACCCCACACTCCTCCCTCTAATTTGTAAAGATGACAAATTTGATTTAAATAAGCTTAATTCCTATTCAGACAAGATGGCCAATGCAAAACAATTGATGAAATTTTTGTAGAGAGGCCAGTGCTTTACTTGATACCAAGTATCATCTAAATTTGAAGAATGTGGAAAAGCTCTTAGCTCATGAATGGCCTTCTAAGGATATATTTAAGGCATGGAATGAAAATTATAATTGTTTACCCGACCAGTGAGTGGATCCATGCTTTTATTCCAATGCCTCCTATTTGAGATTTTGGATGTCAGAAAGGTCTGGGATGAGGTTCTTTGTTTGTTGCTTCCCTTATGTTATAAAAGGGAATCCCAAGCCTCATTCAAAGGTTTTGATTTTTTATCTTTCATCTCTATAAGCTCCTTTTTCACAATTTAAGCTATTTGATATCATAGATAGGAAATTTGTAATTTTTCTCTGTAATAATAAAAGATGACTCAAATACTTAGTGCATTTCTTCAATTTTGAATATCGACCTTTCTTGCTCTCAAGTATTGTATTCACTATCTTTTGACTCAAAATAATCAAGGGTTATTTATAATTTGTCATATCACATCATGTGTTATGGATGTTGAACTATTAGCTTATGTTCAAGGAATGGATTAATATTGCTTTCAATTATTTATCAAAGATTGTGTGAATGCAATAGGAATTTATAAGTAGTGTGATAAGTGTTGTTCTTTGCTTGGTTTCTCATTATAAGGTAGTGAGGTTATAAGAAGCCATGAATTGGTCTGTTGTAGGAGTATATTTTATTTTCTGACTTTGTTGTGGATAAGACACTGATCAAAATAATTCATAAAGTTTGAAGATTGATGCAAAATCACATATCAAATCAAAAATCAAAATTTTACTTTATTGCAAATTTTATGTTTTATGCACAAATCCACGCTAGCAAGGAAACATTAAGCATTGAGTTGAATTATGAATCACTGAGTACATGTAAAACTTATCAGTATGACATAATTAAAATATGAAATTATTAATAATATGTTAATGTATTCAATCTGATTCACAATTTTATGGAATACAATATAAAATATCATCAACTATAGTTTGGAATATGATTCATGAAGTGCAGTATAAATACCTAAAAACTGCTAATTCACTTCCATTTTCCAAATCAAATCCTGGTCCTCATTGTGACGATGAGATTGAGAGTCATCTTGACTCTAAGTCCGGTCTTCATTTTCTTCACCCTGCATACATTTGGTTAACAACATCTCAAGATCAACATTCATAGTGTCACTGCCATTTGTGCCATTGCCACCACTACCAAGGTTTGAAGTGTTGCACAACCCTCTTCTTTCACACATGGACTTCCAAATTGTGAGTTCCCTTTCAAAAGGAAAACTTCAGACATTGTAGCTAGTTGCAAACATCCTCAAGCAATTTTCCAAATTCTTGTCTAGTTTGTTTCTTATCTTAGATTCCTAAAACCACAATGCACTAAAAACTCTCTCATCCTCCATTGACCCCAATATCATTGTTTGACATAATTCAGGGTGATCCCACAATAGTGGGTTACACTTTTTGGCCAAACTTGACATGAAACTGAACTTTTAAAACTAAATCTTCACTTTCGAGCACCTATAGCTACTAAACCATGAGGAATTTGAAAATGATGTAAACTAGTGATTTGTGACATTTTGTTTGTAGAGATTCTTTTTTTTTAAAAAAAAATTTGGAATCAAATTGCATTTCTTTTTCTATCTCCTTCGAAAACTAGTTTCTAACAGTAAACACCATTTTTAGAGTGATGTTCATCGTATAACACAACTTTTTTTTTATAAAGGATAAAATTCTAATTTTTTGAATTTAGATTTGTAACTACGATATCTAGCACGTTCATTTGGTTTCATAGTGTTTTATTGATTTTTTTTTTCTTAATTGAGTTTTGAAGTTAAACCAATTACAATTTAGACATAGGTGGACCGTATAACACAACTTTTTTTGTATGTATCGAAATTCATTTTTTTTTTGTTGAATCAAGGACATCAATACCAAGCACGTACATATTTTTTATATTTTTTTTTAATAATATACTATTTTTCCACATGTGCAGAATAAAGAGCTTGATTTTCGATGAAAAACCTATGTTTAATTAAACTAAAAAAATATTCATTATAAAACCAAAATATATTAAAATTATAATTGATGGATAGCTCGTTTTGAGGACTATAATCCTCCAGCTGGGTCTGTGAAGTTGATTCCATTTTCATCTTCAACCTGAGCTTTGAAATCCAAAATTTTACAGAAAATTGTACATGGAGGGGGAGAAGGGAAAAAAAGGGGGGTTCTAGCGAATCCCCCTTTGAGTGAACCCCCCTAGACCCTTCGAGCAAAGGGGGTTTGCTAGAATGCCCTTTTTTCCATTCTCACCTTTGTTTTATTAAGAAAATCCCACCAAAACGGGGTTCACTCGAACATGCCACCAAAAAGGGGTTTGCTTAAAGGGGGGTGTTCGAGCGAACCCATTTTTGGGTTTGGTCGAACATCCCCCTTCAAGCGAACCCCTTAAAACCAATTTTTTTTTTGAGCGTCCAAGCATTTTTCTTCGTGAAAGCAATTGTAACCCATTTATGTGGGATCACCCATCAACAAGTTTGAAATATTTTGATAACGAATCACACAATATTTCACTTTGACCTAAGGTAGTCCAAGCCCTTTTTATTTATCTCGCTTCCATGGGATTCTCTGTGGACTCAAATTGGTCAATCATACTTAATGCAAAACACTTAGCTTGTTCTCTAAGCTTAATTTCATTTATAACTCCTATTTTCTATCCATTATATTTTGAACTTTTTGAAAAGTGTTTGACCAAGGTAATTACATTTTTATGAAAAAATTATGGCTATCTCAATTACCTCGAGTCCAAAATTGAGGATACGCAATAGAAATGGCTTCAAGTATTTCATCTCGAGGGAATCATTCATAAATATTTGAGGAAAGAGATTTTGCAATTTCCTCTAAATTAACACTAACAAATTTAACAATGTCATTAAAAGCTTCCTTTGTAAGAGGTACTTCTTTAGTAGAGTGCATGACCATCGTATAATGGTGCATTGGTATCTCAAAGCCACATGCAAAGACACATAACTACATGTTTGCATTAAACTATAAATAATTTTTAGGATTATTCAAATTTGTAATTAACTGCTAGTTTACAAAATTTGGACTTTGAGATGTATAATATGTTAGATTTAGATATAGATTATTGAGGGTCATGCATGCCATTCTATGAATTTTTCAATATTCATAGATATACATAGTTTTGTCTTGGGATTTCTTCACAACATTGTTCATTTCATCGAACATGGGGAGAAGACTAGTTAGCTAAAGTTAAGAGTGTCTTTATATCGCTTAACCTATGTAAGAGGTCAAGAGCTTTTTCTATTGTGTTGCGATGTTTGCACATTATTCCAATCAAGGAACAATATTCTAAAAGAACTCATTGCACTGGTCCACGCAAGGAGATCCATCTAGTATCAACATCCTTAAGAAGCTTGTTTCCTCCTATTATTCCCTCAACAAAATTTTGAAATTTTGAAAAACGTTTGGGACTTCGATAGAAGTATGTGTAGAGCTCATGGAATAGATTTTTAACTTTTGATACCGTAGGATACTTGCCTACAAATCTAAATTCTAAATTCATTTTGTGGGCCATGCAGTGAATTCCAAGCATATATGGTCCACAAGTAGTTTGTAACTTTATACAAAGACTGCTCCTGTGACCTTGCATTACTGTAGCTCCATCAACTCCTACACACACCAACTTTTTGGCAATTGTCAAGTCATCCATGCCTCTAATTTCATTCAAATATTTCTTAACTAGTTTAAATAGATTTTGTGATGTTGAACTGTCCTTCATTTTATGAACATAGAGAAGATGAGGTTGGTAGACATGTTGTACAATATACACATGCATCCAGACCCACGAAGTATTATCTACCACTCTAACTTCATCTAAAGATAATGCAATGCAATTTGACCCTTTTATTTTCTCTTGTAAATCTTGTTTTTCCACCTTATCAAGACAAATTTCCCATTCCCATCCAACTTTTATTGCCCAATGTGTGCTAGGAAAGTGAGGAACACCCAAAAAAGATAATAAATTACTATATTGTGGGTAGTTTGTCATAGGATGCCCTCTAGAAAAAATATGAAAAACAACACTCATCTAAACAATTTTTGCTAGTTGTGCTGCTGCCATTACCTTTGCAAATTGAGCTTCAATTGAACCTCCACATGCCTTTGAAATTATTTGTATATGCTCGTCATATTATAGGGAATACTTAACATGAATACATTCTTCCTTTTATTTCCATCTTACTACTGATTTTTCCTTTTTGTCTATGATTTATTTTTCAAAAACTTTACCGATATGCTTTTTTATAGTGTCAAGATTTAGCTGCAACTTCTTGTCTCTTTTACATTTCCAACTATAAATCTTACACTAGCATTATGTTGGAGGTTCATATTTGTTTGCATTCTCCACTGCTTCAATGAATGGGTACTTTGACACCCAATCAATTTGAAAATTCCTTGTCATTTTCCACTCGCGGCCTTTTCTTTTCTTGCTACCAACATCATATAGGTGCTAGCATTTTCATCTAATTCAATTATCTCATTCTAGCCTAGAACATCTTCTGTAACATTTCCATCCTCTTTTGAGGTATTTCCAATGCCTTCTTCATTAATATTTGGTGTAATATTTGGTGCAAGAGTTGATGATGTAGCTCCATCATGATTTGATGGATCAGAAACATTACCAATTCCAAATTAAGACTTTATGGTAACTACATTTTGGAAATTTTGATGGCCTCCCAGTCCCTTCACCACCCTGAGGAGTTTTACCCTTGCACTTGCTACTCGACATCTTGATCTCTCACTTCAAATAAAAGCTAGAAAAAAATATGTCTTCTTGTTTAAGAAGGACATAGAATATAGATCTTTTTCCTACTCAATATCATCCTTAAGATTGAAGCATGAATGGAAAAGAGATAAAAAAATCTTATAACACTATGAAGAAATTATCATTTACCTTTAGGTTTTCACTGAATTGCTATTTGTTAATGCAGGAATGCCTATGCTGTAAGTTTGTAACTTGCCTATGATCAAGATTCCAAGTACAACTTCCAAATCAAGAGCTCACAAGTTTAGAACTGAACAAAATGTGTAAGAATACATCAGAGTTTTGATTGTATTTATATCAATCCATATTTGGTGAATTCTGCGGGATTTTTAAATGGTATAGTAAAAATTTGGTAAATACCGCATGATTATACTAGTAGAGCTCCTAAATTTATGAGAAATTTTAAGCAAATCCTTGTTTGGTCATGAATTATTGCCTTTGTATTCAAGGGTTAGGTTTAGGGTTTTGAGTGAGAGGGCCTCATTAAAATATTATAAGTCTCAAACCCTTGGGTGTTTGTTTCTCTGTTGACCTATCATGCTTGGCTCCCAGTCATCCAGGTCACATTTTAAGCCATTAGAATCATGTTTCTACCAGCCCCATGGTTTAAGTTCATCGATAGCTCTTTTCCTTGCATCGTTTTAATATCTCCTAAAGTCGGGTTGAAAATATTTCATGGTGAAAGATGTTAGTCTTAAGTTTTGTTTCTAGAGGTTTGAGTCCTAATGATCTCATATGACCCCCTTTTCAAAACATCTTTTGTATGTGGAAAATCCCCTTTTACTCAAGTGGTCATCCATCGCTAAAATGGTTTCCTCTGGTGGCTTTATTTTGGCGATAGGTGATGGAGCTTGGTTCACTTTGGTATCGCTCATCACTAAAGTCCTCTAGACCTTTGGTCTTACTTCAACAACAAGCAATGACTATTGCGATGTGTTGTGTCGTGCCATCGCCGAAATGTCTCAAGCCCCTTTTTGAGTTTCAACAATGAGCGACGGAAGTGAATGGAAGCAGTATGGTAACCACGTGTCAACATCTTATTCCATCGCTTGATGTATTCATGACCGAAGATATCCTCAACTTCAAGATCATTACGACGATACACGATGGCTCTAATTATTCGAAAGCATCGCTAGAAATCTTCCCTCGCTAAAATGCTCAGGATGGTTCAACCAACTTCTGTGACCAGCGATAAGGTGCATGTCTATGAATATTCCTTGCAGTGGGATGTTTTTTCTAGTCGTTGAAGTGTGGAGATGATATAGTGGTGTTTCGTCGACAACTAGTGAAGTGAAAATGGTATGGCTGAGATATGGATAGCTACTTGGTAGCTTTTCAGGACTTCATCATTGTTTCCAAGTACAGATTAAAAGGAAAGTGGCGATCCTTAATGAGTTTCATTTATTAAGTTTTAAATCCAAAATGATCGACGATATGGATTAAGAATGGAGTGATTGATTATTTATTTTCTCGTGTGAGCTAGGATGGTCATTAATTGTGACATGCTCAAATCACTCTACTTAAGGAGGATTTCCTACAGTCTTTTCTCACCATTTGCAATTATCGAAGAGCCGAAATAATTGCTGCGAATTAACATGCAGGTGTTGAGTTGCCGGTATTGGCATGGTGTGATGGTTTATTGGTGGCATTGTTGTTCCTGCCACCGAGGTTCAAACCCCGTTGGGGTGGTATTGTTGAATGGTTGTATCCGGTTCATAGCTCCGGTCAAAAGCGTTTACCCCTTGAATAAAAAAAAAAACATGCAGGTGTTGAGCGAGTATAGTTGTAGTAGCATGTTTTCCCTTGGGTGTGTAAGTGTGTTTCATTCTGAATTATGCATGGCTTACCTATTTTTCTTTAGCTCCCTATGGTGACAATAGTTTTATCTCTCGCAGTTATATTTTGTGTTGTTTTATATTGGGTTGGTTTGAGATTTCTCTCTTGCAACAACACTTTGAGAGTGTGGGTTGGTATTTTTTGTTGTGAGGTGGTTTGCTAGTTTGTGTTTGGTTTTGAGTGAAATGGGTGAACCAAGTAAACTAGGTACACCAGTTGGAAGGTCTAGAAGGCTTAGCATGCAAGAACCTCATTATGATATCTTTGAAGTCAAGCCCAGTATATTGAAAATTCCTATAACACCAAAAGGAAAAAGAAGTATCCGTCACAAGAGCAAGAAAACTATTGTACATAGTACCTACAATTTGAGGAACAAGACCATTTAAGAAGAATTGATCAAGTTTAAAGGGAAGAATTTTATTGAACTAGAGAATAAAATGAAAAAGAAGAAGAAGAGTGAGGGTCCCAAAGCTCGTCTAGGGAGGCACAATGCCCCCATTGTGGTTTCTGATAGCTCTTCTAGTGACGACAGAGAAATTGACCCTGAATATGGTCACTATCTTGTTTCCCTGGTGCCCTATGATGATTCTGATGATGAGGTGGTGGTAGCTACTCCAATTTTAGTCAAAAAACCAAGCAGGTGTGTTTACTCAGCTGTTGACAAAGCAGGGTAACACCTCATTCCTCCTTTGAGCCGATGTTTGGTTTTTTGGTCCTTTGTGCTGACTTGGTTCTTTTGGATGGTTTGTTAGTTTGTGTCATTGGTAGTGATGGTGAATTGTCTGGTTTTGGTATGGGTATGTGAATTTTGGTGCTACAATAGTGATGCCTTTTTGGAAAGGTCTGCCAGTCTCCTTCAACTACTTATGTCGAGTTTTTTCTTTTTGGTTTCCCTCGTCCCAAAATGATTAAATGTAACCATTCAGGAAATATGAAATGCAGATGAAATTAATTTTGAAATGAAATGTAACTGTAATGTGCCTGATGCTTGTTTCTCCCTTGTTTTATAAAAGAGATTTCAAGGCTCATTACAGGGGTTCAATTTTTGGGTCTCGTAAGAGTCTAGGTAGAAGCTAAGGAAGAAGCATACTGTGGAAAATATCAATGAATAGAATAGTAAATTGTCTTGGTTAGGGGTCATGAATGTAAAAATCTTAAATTAGTTTTATAGAAGGCACAAATATAAAGAAAATTTTAGTTCTCGAGCATGTACTCTCCTATGCAACTCTCTTGCAGATTATAAATGAAAATGATCAATGATCTTTTTGTTCATCTCCAGTTGTTTTAATTGGATGTGTGGATTTGTTTTTTCTTTAGTTTAAAGAATTGGTTAAATGCTTAAATAAAGTCATAGGTCTGTGAGTGAAGAGTACAAGATTTGGTAAGTAGTGTTCTAGATGTAGTGAGTCGAATACTACATAGTAGTATGACAATAGTCCATCAATGTTTGAATTAAATGGCTGATATATTACTAGTTATTGCATATTTGACTCCATTCTCCCAATTGATGAAGCACTGGTCTATTTGTTAAGAAATCTTGCAAGTAAATGAACTAGTGATACACCTAGCTATGGGTTTAAAATGAGAACAAAATTCATTAAAAAATTCTTTCAATTATGAAGTATGAGTTTGAAGTACTCCCTGATTCCTAGCAATTAGATAATAATTTACTCAAAGGTCTGCCAAATCTTTAGTGAATTCCATTTATTTGCAATTAATGGGAATCGATCTGTGTATAAATGTGTTCTCAATATGACAAATATCACTTGAGCACAATAAGGAATACCCTCCTAGGTCTCACAAAGCCTAAAGAGTAGGAGTGAAGGTATCAAAATCCTTTGCTCGTTTGTTGGCCACTAGCTTTGAAGATTCTTGAGTATAAGGGCTAGCTATTTCAAGGCTATGTTGGAAAAAACACCAACAGATTCATATTTGGTGAATTTTGTGAGATTTTTAAATGGTATAGTAAAAATTTGGTGAATCCCGCATGATTATACAATGATACATTTAAGTGTTGGGAAAATCAAACCTTGATAGAACACATACATTGTAATTTTCAAGGTGATTATGGCCCTACGATTAGGATGGAGGTGTTATGGTAATTGGCGAAATGTGTCCTCAAATGTAATTATTTTTTAATGTTATTGGAAAAATGGGTCCTCATACGAAACTATTGGTAAATTTTAATTGGAAAAATGGGTCCTCATGCATAGTGAACATTTAATGATGTTGGAGAAACATGTCCTGATACACAATGTTGTTTCAATAGTATTGGCGAATAAGTAGGTGATTTAATACATGCTTCCAAGATTCTAGGAAAAAATATTAATTGGTCCATTTGAAGCGTGTAGTTTGTTATGGAAAAAATATTACTTAAATATGCCTTATAAAATAAATCAATGGTGAATGGAAATGTATTGGATCAATAATTTGTAAAATCCAGACGATTTGGACACCCTATTGGTTGTGATTTATTTTCCAATTTCGACTTGGACTATATGTACTATTCACCAATCAACGAAGATCTACCACTAAAAAAAATCCTTGTTTCAAGGAGGTGGCATGTTAATGATAACATCTATCTTCTCTATGTCCACCTCAATACCATGATGGAAGAAAATAAACTAAAATTTTCCACTATCCATACCAAATATGTACTCAAGATGATTCAATTGTATGTTGTATTCTTGAAGGTTTTCAAAGATAAGATAGAGATTATGAGAGTGATCTTGGAATAAAGTAGATTTGTCCAAGGTATTATCAACATAATCTTCTAGAGTGGTGAATGAAATATGCAAGATAAGGGCCATAACACACTAGTAAGTTACACTAATATTTTTTAAACTAAACAATATGACCACATAATAGAAGGTACCCCAAGGGGTAGTGAAAGAAGCTTTGAATTGATCATTAGGATATAAGGATATTATTTAAGCCCAAGAATCCATCCATAATAGAGAGCAAGGTATGACATGTATTCAATTCTACAATAATATTTATATTTAGAAGCGAAAAATCATCTTTAGGAGAAGCTTTGTTTAAATCATGAAAATTGATGCAACTTGAATATAATCATAAATTTTAGCAACAATAATGATATTCAATATCCAAGGTGAATAATCTAATAGGTGGATAAATCAAGATTTTAAAAGATTCTATATCTCATCCTTAACTATTAGAGTGATCTTGTGATTAATTTTTTGGATCTTTTGTTTCATAGGCTAGGAATTGAGATATAACACTATATTATGAGCCACTACTTTAGGGTCAATACCAAGCATACATTCATATGATTATTAGGTGAATATATCAAGACAGTTAAGGAAAATTTTATAATGGGAAGGGAATTCTTTAGTAGAGAGGCATTTCCCAATCTAAATAACTTTTTCATCATCATTAGGATCCATAGGGACACCGATAATGTCATCCATAATGAGTGTGCTAAGGTCCTAAGGATTTGGAATATATGGAACGTTCTAAGAGATATTTGAAAGTCAAGTAGAATCAAAATGAAGGAAAATTAATGTGTACCCCAATAAAGTTAGCTAGAGCCTCAATAGAAAAGGAATTTAGAGAAGGTATGGATGAATTTTCACTATTTTCTATAAGTTCAAGATGCACTAGAGGAAGGGAAGAGAATTCAAAAGAGTTTGGAAGCATATTTATATCCATAAAATTAGTGTTATTAGCTTTGGAAGGGTTAGGATGATATCCAAAACTTGAAGTATAGTTATGTGGATTAATCTCTATAGGGATCTCAATACCCTACTCCTTATGGCCACAACCATTGCCATTATACTCGGTTTAAAAAGGATATTAAAACTACGACCATAACAAGATTGTAACTTCACAAGGGTGAAGGATCATTGTTAGTATCATAGTCAATATGAGAGGTATTATCAAAATAATCATTAAAATAAATGTTAGAAGAATTAACTATTTAGATTGAGAAGCCATAAATAATATTTTATAAATGTTGAAGTGAGATGAGTTTACTTTATACTCACCAAAAAAGGAGGGTGTGAATTCTAAAGAACCCCCAATCATCACCAGACATGCTTTAGAATTAGATGAAAAGCGAGTTATCAACGACACCATTAATAGGAGTTGATGCTAGTATAAATGGTTTTGCAGAAGAATAAGAAATTAAATTATGGAGTGTTGAAGATGAACTAGGTTGAAAACCAAAAGCCACTTGTGGATAGTAACAAAAGAGATCTATATTAAAATTTATTGTATATACTTTTTTACCATGCAAAAAACTTATAGATTGATGTAAAGTAGATAGAATTGTGTTCATGGTGAATCAATAGTCTACCAAGGAGAAGGTTGCATGATAAAACGTATGGAATCATGCATACAAAAGTGGGAAATATAATGGGCTCCAACTTGGTAAGCAACATAACTATGCCAAGATCTTCCCTACTAATGCTATAAAACCCATAGATTAAAAAAATTGTAGGAGAAAGGCATGAAATATCCACATTAATTGGATTCAACAAGTCTATACCACAAATATTAATGATATGAGTGCACAAGAATGAAAATATCAAGAGATATTTCTATAAAAAAGGAAATTTCTATAACATACTCAATAACTATTCTAAAAGAAATATAAAAACAATTCTAGAAGAAAAAAGCTTTTAGAAAACTCAATGTAAAAGATAATAAGTCTAGTTAACTAAATAT
Organism: Sequoia sempervirens; assembly: GCA_007258455.2. NCBI lineage: Eukaryota > Viridiplantae > Streptophyta > Pinopsida > Cupressales > Cupressaceae > Sequoia > Sequoia sempervirens. Next base: position 282,341,185 of record VDFB02105785.1, on the reverse strand, counting down.
TAATATTAATGAGAATACTATACTCTAAAGTACTAACTAATGTATTAAGTCTAATGAAATGGCTATTAAGGGGCAAATCCTTATCAATTCCTCCTTGTTTAGAGGAAAATATCCCCACTTTCTCCCTAATATGAGGAATTTTTTTCTCAAAAGATGCATGTGAGATTCACTTGACTTGGATTGATAAGGAATGCTTACAACCAACCAAGTATGTAGTGGTAACCTATGTCTAGTATAATTTATGTGAACCTCAAAAAGGGTATCTACATCCAAAGAAGGCTAAAAATATAGAATATTATGCTCAACATGAGAGAGAAACTTTATCTTCCAAGTGAGGTGGATCATATCACTTCAGGTGATTAACATTAGCCACTTCATGGATTCCAAGTTGGGATGGAAGATCAAGTTTTAAGGTATTATCTCTTATCTATTAGATAATGATATAAGTAATATATCAAATAGGCTTGACCTTGTGATGTTGATATTTCTACCTTTGTTTATCCATATAAATATATAAGTTAGAAGGAATACAATTCTTATCATAAGTTTCCTTATACTTATCCTAAGAAGTATGGAGAGCTTTCTAAACTTGTGCATGAATCTTTGATTTATTTTGAATAAAGTGAGAAGCTTGGCCCCATTCCTTTTATTGGTGTGATGAAGAATCTAGAGAAAGAGCAAATGGAATCTCATATAGAGCAAGAGTTTTATATCCATAGAATACCTCAAAAAGAGAATGGAATATGGAAGCATGTGTAGCTTGATTAAAGCTATGCTTCAAAACATGAAGATAGTTATCCCACTATTTATTCTTGTTGAAGATCCTAAGAGATTGAACTAAATTTAAATTCACCACTTTACACTGGCAATTTATTTATGGATGGGATGTTGTAGAATATCTAATTTGACACCCCAAGAGCTTCCAAAGTGATTTAAAAAATATAGAATTATGATTATAAATAATAGAAAGAGGCAAACTAAATTTACACCAGACATTAGTGAAAAATAATTTATAGCCTTAGGAGCATCTACTATTTTCTTACTGGGGGTGAAGATGGTCATCTTTGAAAACCATCATACCAACACAAAAATACTATTATTCCATATAAAAGTAGTAGGTAACCAAGTAATAAAATCGATAGAGGTAGACTCCCATGATTGAGAGAGAAAATGAAGAGGATGATACAAACTAAGTTTATGATTGGTAGGATTAGTTTGGCTATAAAGAGAGAATTAAAAAATAAAATATTCCACTTGATTCCTCATAGAAGGCCAATATGAGTACCACTATAAATATTTTATATTTTTTATGGTGCCAAAGTGTCCCCTATAAGGAGAAGAATGAGCCTCCTTAATTAGCATCAACTTGGACAATTTAGTAGGAACACATAATTGATTCAATTTATATAACCAACCATCTCTACTTGTGCAGCCCAAGAAAGGGGTTTTGTTGGTTGTCTAATGGGATGTCATAGAGCATGTATCACTAGTGCAAAATATGCATCAAAAGAATACAAATATTTTTTAATCCTCGTGTAATAAATCTAGCATCTAATGTATGTCATGCTTTGGCTAGAGGGTAGGTCAATAAATTATTTATTGGTGCTTCTTTTCAGTAGAGGTTATAACAAAAGTCAAAACATAGCTACATAATCCATCATAACCTACAAAAAATGGTTGTAGATGTAATGCAGAGCATAAGGCTAAGTACATCTAATAGGACTAATTGTAAGGGAAGTGATGGAACCTACAAATTTTTTATGTTACATCTCAAGTCCTTGTTTCATCTTGTTGGGACGACATCTGAGGGCTCAGGGTTATGCTTGTATCACTATTGAAGGGATATTGTATTGGATTGGATTCCTTTCTTATGAAACCCTTGGCTCTGAATACTTGAAAAATAGTCTATTTCATTGTTGAATTCTTGTTGCCCATTGTTGGTTACTTTAAAAACATCTTATGTCATTCACTATCGTCGGGTAATCGGTCCCCCACACCTAGGTCTAAGTGTCTCAATTTTTATAAGGTTAAGTAAAGAGCCCTTTTGGCCTTTACATCCTTTGCATTTTATGACTTAGGAGTTTTGAGCCCCTTCTGTTGTATCATCCTAGAGGGTCCCCTCCATTAGAACAACTTATGAGCACGTGTCTAAAAGTTTTCACTTAAGTCTCGTCGGCCTTTTATCCTTATTGTTCATCGCCAATTACTTTAAAAGTGTATGTCCCAAATTGGCGACAAGCGATGAGTGGTATTTCTTTGTTATCACTCATCGTGAATAGCTGCTGGAGCTCTTGATATCAATGTGCGATGAGCGATGTTCCATATATTGTTGAGGGATCGCTTATCGCTAATGGATTTTGAGCCTTGAGTATTGTAATAGCGATAAGCGATGTCCTCCGGCCTTATGTTCTTATTTTAATGGCTCATCATGGATGCTCATGAAATGATAAATTTCAATGAGTGATGAGTGATATGATGGATTTCCCTTGCATCACATATCGCGGATATGTTTTAAGTGCTAAGTTTAATATTAGCGATATGCGATACACAATGTCACTATGCAGATCTCTCATCATTAATTTATCACAAACTATATGAGGAGAATTAGCGATTAGCGATGGCCTGATGTTTTTGTACTTTATCGCTCATCAATGATTCATTCCAAATCTTAAGTTTTAAAACAACGATGAGCGATGAGATTCTCTGAAAGGTTTCTTTCGCTAATTTGAAAAGATCTTATGTGCGATGTCTTTTGTACTGTTGTTTTTCATGTAGGTTTATGTGTCTTAATCTGGCCTCTTCACTGTATCTCCTATCGCTAGTAGGATCTGAGGTGTGAGGTGTGAATTAGCGATGTACGATGGGGAAATGAACATGATAAAAGGATGGGCCATAGATCCAAGGGTTGAGATTTCATTGCATGGATGCTTACATCGCTAATGAAGCCGATGAAGGATGAGATGCATCAATGATAGGAAATGGCTATTGTTGGAAAGGGAACCATGGCAGAATCTTGAGGATATTATATGAAGCAAAAGGGAAAATAGCGGGATGAATGGAGAACCATTGATGTGCCTTTAAAATAAGATGATCCAACATACTGAACTTTATCGCAGTAACATTCTCATCGCTGATTGTACCCTAAAAATTTGGGTGAGGCCAGTGATGAGCGATGAAGTGTATGAGGAATTGTTCTCTTCAAAATGTCAGTCATATGTACTTCACCGATATTAATGAAGGAGCACGAATTAGGTTGGTGATGCATGTTAATTCTAAGATCATGTATGATTAATTAGGATTAAGGGAGGACATGGAAACATTTGAGGTGGCATCGCTATTTTCTAGGAACAAGTTGCTAATGGCCAAAAAATGATGCTCATGATTGCCATAGATGAATTTTTAAATGCTTTAAGATCGACAACCCAGATTCAAAGCTGAACTGCTATGTTATCAACTTGCTCACGCGAGGAGTTCTTGATCATTAATTCCTGCATGCTCCAAAATGTCTATTTCATGCAGATTGTTTATTGGTCATCTTCACTATCTTTCTAGTCTGTAGTGAATGTGAGGTGTGGGTTAGTGAAGAGTGTGAAGGTGTTAATTCTCCCTGAGTTGAATAGTGAATGTTCTTGTCCTGGGTGAGTTAGTTTTCAATTGGGCTCTCTATTGTTCATGCTCTAGTCTATTTAGGAATTCCTTTTCTGGTACTAGGTGCAATTGTCTAGGTTTGTAGATGTATTTACCTATAGATTTGATTTAGAGTCTTTTGAATTATCAACTTATGTTCATTTTAGAGATGGGAAAGACTGGTGTGCCAATTCAGCTTGTTAGGAGGTCTAGTCGACTTAATGTGTTTGAGTGCTATGAGGATATTTCTGTAATTGAGCAAGGAAACCAACCATCCCCTAAGGTTTCAAAGGGTAAGAGGAGGGCTCGAGGTCATAAGAAGAAAGAAATTGTTCAAGGTACATACAACTGGAGAAACATGATCATTCTAGAATAAATGGTCAAGTTTAAAGGCAAGGAGTTGGCTCAGCCAATGAAAAAGGCTAGGAAAAAAGACAAGGGTCATAGAGCCTGCCTGGGAAAACATAATTCTCCCATTATGCTCTTTGATAGTCCTTTGGATGCTGAAGGTGACACTGAATCGGGATATGGCCGGTATCTTCTTTCTCTAGTGCCATATGGGAGCTTTGATGATGACATGGTGATGGTTCCTCCAATTTTGTCGAGAAAAAGGAGTGGTCGAGCATTCTCTAATGCTGATAGATCTAAATAGGGTCTTCTCCTTGTTTTTGTTTTCGATAACACCATGGTCTTTGCATAGGAGGTATTTGTTTCAATATGTTTGTGGTTGGTCTTTTACTCTTCCATGCTGATGTGGAGGTCTTCCAGCTAATATGATAGAAAATATTTTTTTTTCAAGCATGAATGTGGTGACAACGATTGATATCCTGCACATGTGTTTTGTGTTTTGTCCTCCCTTGTTCTCAATTGATTGCATGCAACCGCTTGGGGAGTTTTTTGAGGATGCAGTTGAAATTAGGTTTTTGAATTGAAATGAAATGAAATTGTAACTCAGCTAGATGCTTGTGGCTCCCTTGTTTTATAAAGGGGATTTCATGGCTGAAGTTAGAGAGTTCATAAATTTTAAGTCCGAAAAAGGTCTAAGTGAAAGCTATGTTCAGGGAGCAAATAGAATGTAAATAGATAAATTAGCGGATATATCAGAAGCTAGTCTAGGGAAAAAGTTATATTGTATGAAGATCTTAAATATAGTTTTACAAAGCAATATCAGTAATGAAAGAGAATATTAGTTCTAAAATATTGCTCTCCTATGTATTTTTCTTCCAAATTATGAATGAAATTATTAATTATAATTTCATTTGTCTTCTGTCATTTGCACTGAATGAATGGGTTTGTTTGCACTTCAATTCAATGAGTTGATTAAATGCTAAAATGAGACCATTAGTTTGTGGGAAAGGGATATAGGATTTGGTAAGGAAGCAATATTTTAAAAACACAGAGAGTTAGATGCTACAAAGTGGCATATTGATAGGCCATTGATTTATGATGTTCAATTATAATTGTATTACTGATTGATCGCAAAATATGACTCCATTTGTTCCCTCAGATAGGGCATTGGTTGTTCTATTAGTTTATCTAGTGGTTGATTGAGCTAATAATGAATCTAGCCAGAGATTTAAAATGGAAATGAATTTTTAACATACTTTAAATTACACTGCACCAACCTTCAAGTATTAGCGTATTCCCTGAAGCAAATAACAATTTCATAAGAGGTCTACCAAGCCTTAGATGATGTTGGTTTCTTGAGGAATACATCTGTGTGAGGAAATGCTCTTGATCAAGTTGAGATATTACGAGCATAAATAGGACTACCCTCCTAGGTCTCACAAAGCTTGAAGAGAAGAAGTGAGGTTCTAAATGCCTCACTTAAGTGTTGGCCAATCCTCAACCTTGCTGATAATTGAGTTCTGGTGGATTCATAGGTAAGGACATAGATTAAGTTTGGTTCTTAAAAAATAACCAACAAAAATGGCGACTCTACTGGGGACTTACTTGGGAAAATATTTGCAGTATATTAGTTTGCCTTGATAGAGTCATAGAGGTTCTTAATACAAAGTTCTCACTAACAGTGAGTGGTGACTCTGAAGAACTTTGTACCAGTGAAAATATTGAAGGACAAGGAATATTAAAGTAAAAACAACTGGTGGAAGTGACTTCATATGGTTGAAGTTTGATCCTCTACAAAGGAGGTGGCGAATCTATGCAAAGAACCTGATAAAGTGTGATATCTGCCAATATATCTAGGTATTTTTCCTTGTTTTGACTTAAAAGAAAAAAATAATTGTGTATGAAAGCCATTTTAGCAATGTGGAAGAAATATTTTATTCCTAATTCTGTGAGCTAAAGCACTAAGGAATGGAATAGTGATAGTTATGTTGCATACATCTGAGTTGAAATTTGTAATATCTAAATGGAATGGAAGAAGTATGCTTATTTCTATAGTGTGCCTTTTAAAGGTGTTAAGACATAAAACACATTTGAGCTGGGCAGCTACTATAGGGTTAACATTTGAAGAGTAAGGTACAATAGAGATACACTGTTCCCCTATATTCTTGAGTAAAATATCAAATACAGATATTCCAGTCATTCAATCCCATAGAATACCCTCAAAGGAAATTCTCTATTGAGAGATATAAGTCTTTAAGCTTTGAAGGTATCAGAGGTTTCCCTAACAAAATTCCTGATGATATTAGGAAACAAGTACCAAAGTTTATAGGGAAAAAAACTGAGTTAGCTTCCAAGCACTTAAATGCATTTTTAGATGTGATAGGTGATTTTGAAATAAATCATGAGGATGTTGTCATGAATTTGTTTGCTTAGTCATTAAAAGAGGATGCCCGAGACTGGTACTCATATCTACCATAATGTTCTATAGTTTTATGGGATGCTTTTATGGTAGCATTTATAGAAAAATTTGGTGAAAGGATTAGTCCCAATGAGATAAGAAGAAGAATTAGGGAAATCAAACAAGATGAAGAAGAGTTAGTTCCTTCTTTTAATCTCAGATTCATTAAAGCTATAAATGATATTTCTGAGTATTTGAGAACTAGTGATGCAGAGTGTTTAATTACATATCTAGGTGCTTTTGACAATAAAATGAGTTATTTGATAAGGGATAAAGAGCCTACAACATTGCAGTAGGCATATTGTATTGCTATGAACATAGAAAATACTATTAAATACTCAATGATGAAAGGGTATATGGCTGCAAGTGTTTGTTCTCCTGGTACACATTATAAGGATTAAATAAATAGGAAAGAAAAGGATGATCAATGTAATGGTAATCTTGATGTTTCATTTTGTTCATTCTCACAACATATTGATCTTGAGCAGAGTCAAGATAGTTTTCAGAAGTGTTCAGATAATGATGATCAGGAATTGATAATTGAAAGATTGTCTAGTATGAAGAGGAGTGAAGAGGAATCACCATACGAATTACTAGCAAGGTTTCTGGATTCTTTGTTAGAAATCGCTAAAAGGTTGAGACCTAAGGATTCAATTTGCATTGACTAATTTTGTGACATCTATGAGCTAGGGCTTAGTACCTTGCCTAAGGAATTAAAGCCTCAAAATTTTGATCAAATAATTGATTGGATCAAAATTGTTGAGGAAGCAAATTATGACTATGAACAAACAATGAGGTTTCAAAATGGAAAGAGTGCTAACCTTAGTAACAAAGATCAAGAGTTCACTCAATGGATAAATAGGGATGTATCTGAGGGTAAATGTATGCATAATAGTACAAATTTTGATATTGTCATATTTGCAGATATTGTTGGTGTGTTATTTGAAGGCTGATAATCAGGGTAATGAAGGTGAAAATTTTAATTACTCTCATAAGGAATACAAATTTTTGTGCGAGGAAAACTTGAAAGCACCTTTATTGCTCCATGAATTTGACTGTGTCAATACTCATGAAATTCTTCCTTTACCAGTAGATAGACATATTGCAAATGATAGACTCTTGCAAATTACTCTAACTATTCCAAAATCATAACATCTTGATGATCTAATTGGTTTTAAATTTGAAGACAAGAGTGCTTATCTTCAGACTCTAGAACCTAATTTTAATGATGAGATGGGTACAAACAGTCAACAGGGTTGGGTTTTTGAATGTTTACATGAAGCAGAAATAGGATGTGTAGATCTTGATACAAAGATAGACATGGTTGTTTTTGACCAAAGTTTTGTTGAAGAAGGAAACAAAAAAATCTACTTAGAGGAACAAAAGTTATGTCATCATGAATCAGTAGACATATCATTTGAAAACACATTTCAAAACCCCACTTCTGATCATATCAATTCAAAGTTAGTTCATTTATCTTTTGAAATTTTTTGTTTCCTATTGAAAGATGATGATTGGGAAGAAGAATCAAATTATGACATTGGTCCTGAAACAAAAATCATTTTTGATATCTGGAATGATATAAATGATGCCTTTTATAAGAAGTATTTTTCTTTAAGAAAGAGTGAAAGTGCCCTGGAGTATGAGAAATTGATCTTTCAAGAAAATGAAGTATTGGGTAGCATAATTGATTTATATTGTTCTGAGGCATATGAACACCAACTTGAAAAGGATCCTATGTATCAATGTCTTTTGTTTATAGCACAAGATGGGTATGATGTTGATCCAAATGAATTTGATATTAGTCAAGTGGACTATGAATGTTTCACTTTTCCAAACCAATTAAGTGAGCATTTGATGAAAAATAATGATAAGATGAATTAGGTGGAGTGCTACACTAATCATATATTCCAGTTAACACCCGATTTCAACACATAGAGGGACATAAATGAGAGAGATAAGTGCAATATTAGGTACAAGTCTCTAATGGTTGAACATAGCAGTTGTAGCATGATCAACTGGTGGACTCTTCATGGTAATGTTTTTAGCTTGGGAATGGTGCAAACGATAGAAAACATGGTTTTTGATAGAGGTAAACACTAGTTTTAAGATTGCTCTGGCCCTATATCTTATATAAATATTGTACATATGTTGTTTGGTTTTGGTTCTCCTTCTTTTTCCTTGTTTCTTTTTTTCTGTTCTTGGTTTGCTTCACCTGAGATTTTGGATTCTCGCTCAGTTCACTGAGGAACAAACCTCCCCAATTGGAGCCATAGATGGAACTTGCAAAATTTTTATGTTCCATCTTAGGTCCTTGTTTCATCTTGTTGGGCTAACATCTGAGGGCTTAGGGTTCTGCTTGTATCACTGTTGAAGGGTTATTGTATTGGCTTGGAGTCCTTTCTTATGAAACCTTTGGCTTTGAATACTTGAAAACAATCTATTTCACTGTTGACTTCTTGTTGCCCGTTGTTGGTTACTTTAAAAACATCTTATGTCATTCATTGTCGTCGGGTAACTAGGCCCCCACACGTAGGTTTGAGTGTCTCAATTTTTATAAGGTTAAGTAAAGAGCCTTTTTGGCCTTTACATCCTTTGCATTTTATGACTTAGGAGTTTTGAGCCCCTTCTATTGTATCATCCTAGAGGGTCCCCTCCATTAGAACAACTTATGAGCATGTGTCTAAAAGTTTTCACTTAAGTCCCATTGACCTTTTATCCTTATTGTTCATCACTAATTACTTTAAAAGTGTATGTCCCAAATTGGCAACAAGCGATGAGCAACATTTCTTTGTTATTGCTCATCGTGAATAGCTGTTGGAGCTCTTGATATCAATGTGCGATGAGCGATGTTCCATATATTGTTGAGGGATTGCTTATCGCTAATGGATTTTGAGCCTTGAGTATTGTAATAGCGATAAGCGATGTCCTCTGGCCTTATGTTCTTATTTTCATTGCTCATCATGAATGGTCATGAAATGAAAAATTTCAATGCGCGATGAGTGATAGGATGGATTTCCCTTGCATCGCGTATCACAGATATGTTTTAAGTGCTAAGTTTTATATTAGCGATACATGATACACAATGTCACTATGAAGATATCTCATTGTTAATTGCTCGCAAACTATATGAGGAGACTTAGCGATGAGCGATGGCCTAATGTTTTTGTACTTTATCGCTCATCATAGATTCATTCCAAAGCTTAAGTTTTAAAACAGTGATGAGCGATGAGATTCTCTGAAAGGTTTCTTTCTCTAATTTGAAAAGATCTTATGTGCAATGTATTTTGTATCGTTGTTTTTCATGCATGTGTATGTGTCTTAATCTAGTCTCTTCATTGTATCTCCCGTCACTAATAGGATCCGAGGTGCGAGGTGTGAATTAGCAATGTGAAATGGGGAAATGAATGTGATCAAAGGATGGGCCACAGATCCAAGGGTTGAGATTTCATCGCATGGATGCTTACATCGCTGATGAAGCCAATGAAGGATGAGATGCATCAACGATAGGAAATGGCTATTGCTGGAAAGGGAAATGTGGCAGAATCCTGAGGACATTGTATAAAGCAAAAGGGAAAGTAGCGGGATGAATGGAGAACCGTTGATGTGGATTTAAAACAAGATGATCCAATGGACTGAGCTTCATCATGGTAACACTCTCATCGCTGATTGTACCCTAAAAATTTGGGTGAGGCCAACGATGAGTGATGAAGTGTATGAGGAACTGTTCTCTTCAAAATTCTGGTCATATGTACTTCATTGATATTAATGAAGGAGCACGAATTAGGTTGGCGATGCATGTTAATTATTAAATCACGTATGATTAATCAGGATTAAGGGAGGACGTGACAACATTTGAGGTGTCATCGCTATTTTTTAGGAACAAGTTGCTAATGGTCGAAAAACGATGCTCATGATCGCCATAGATGAAGTTTTAAATGCTTTAAGATCGATAGTCTAGATTCAAAGCCGAGCTGCTAAGTTATCAACTCGCTCATGCGAGGAGTTCTTGAATCATTAATTCCTGCATGCTCCAAAATGTCTATTTAATGCAAATTGTTTGCTATTCATCTTCACCATATTTTTAGTCTATAGTGAATGTGAGGTGTGGTTTAGTGAAGAGTGTGAAGGTGTTAATTCTCTCGAGTTGAATAGTGAATGTTCTTGTCCTAGGTGAGTTAGTTTTCAATTGGTCTCTTTATTGTTCATGCTCTAGTCTGTTTAGGAATTCCTTTTCTGGTACTAGGTGCAATTGTCTGGGTTTGTAGGTGTATTTACTTGTAGCTTTGATTTAGATTCTTTTGAATTATCAACTTCTATTCGTTTTAGAGATTGGAAAGACCGGTATGCCAATTCAGCTCGTTAGGAGGTCTAGTCGGCTTAATGTGTTCGAGTGCTATGAGGATATGTCTATAATTGAACAAGTAAACCAACCATCCCCTGAGGTTTCAAAGGGTAAGAGGAGGGATCAAGGTCATAAGAAGAAATGAATTGTTTAGAGTACACACAACTTGAGAAACAAGACAATTCTAGAAGAAATGGTCAAGTTTAAAGGAAAGGAGTTGGCTTAGCTAGTGAAAAAGGCCAGGAAAAAAAACAAGGGTCATAGAGCCTGCTTGGGAAAAGATAATTTCCCATTGTGCTCTTTGATAGTCCTTCAGATGCTAAAGGTGACATTGACTCGGGATATGGCCAATATATTCTTTCTCTGGTGCCATATGGGAGCTCTGATGATGATGTGGTGATGGTTCCTCCAATTTCATCGAGACCAAGGAGTGGTCGAGCATTATCTAATGCTGATAGATCTAAATAGGGTCTTCTCCTTGTTTTTGTTTTCGATAACACCATGGTCTTTGCATAGGAGGTATTTGTTTCAATATGTCTATGGTTGGTCTTTGACTCTTCCATGTTGATGTGGAGGTCTTTAGGCTAATATGATACATAATATTTTTTTTTCAAGCATGAACGTGGCGACAACGACTAATATCCTGCATATGTGTTTTGTCTTTTGTCCTCCCCTGTTCTCAAATGATTGCATGAAACCACCCGAGGAGTTTTTCGAGGATGCAATTGAAATTAGGTTTTTGAATTGAAATGAAATGAAATTGTAACTCAGCTAGATGCTTGTGGCTGCCCTATTTTATAAAGGGGATTTCATGGCTGAAGTTAGAGAGTTCAAAAATTTTAAGTCTGAAAAAGGTCTAGGTGAAAGCTATGATCAAAAAGCAAATAGAATGTAAATAGATAAATTAGCGAATATATCAGAAGCTAGTCTAGGGAAAAATTTATATTGTATGAAGATCTTAAATATAATTTTACAAAGAAATATCAGTAATGAAAGAGAATATTAGTTCTAAAATATTGCTCTCTTGTGTATTTTTCTTCCAAATTATGAATGAAATTGTTAATTATAATTTCATTTGTCTTCTGTCATTTGCACTGAATGAATGGGTTTGTTTGCACTTCAATTCAATGAGTTGATTAAATGCTAAAATGAGACCATTAGTTTGTGGGAAAGGGATATAGGATTTGGTAAGGAAGCAATATGTTAAAAACATAGAGAGTTAGATGCTACAAAGTGGCATACTGATACTCCATTGATTTCTGATGTTCAATTATAATTGTATTACTGATTGATCAAAAACTATGACTCCATTTGTTCCCTCAGATAGGGAACTAGTTGTTCTATTAGCTTATCTAGTGGTTGACTGAGCTAGTAATGAATCTAGCCGAAGATTTAAAATGGAAATGAATTCTTAACAAACTTTAAATTACACTGCACCAACCTTCAAGTATCAACATATTCCCTGAAGCAAATAACAATTTCATAAGAGGTCTTCCAAGCCTTAGATGATGTTGGTTTCTTGAGGAATACATCTATGTGAGGTAATGATCTTGATCAAGTTGAGATATTATGAGCATAAATAGGACCATCCTCCTGGGTCTCACAGAGCCCGAAGAGAATAAATGAGGTTCTAAATGCCTCACTTATGTGTTGGTCAATCCTCAACCTTGCTGATAATTGAGTTCTGGTAGATTCATAGGTAAGGACAAATATTAAGTTTGGTTCTTAAAAAATAACCAACATGAAGCATCTCAAATACCATGTATATGAAAAGATAATAATATATTATGAGATAAGGATAGATTTTTGTGAAGTAATATGCAAGTAAGAAATAGAAGATATATGTGAAAGAATAAAAGAGAATAGAAAAGGTAAAAGAAAAGGTGAAATAAAAGAATAAGATATTATATCATTGAGTTAATATTGAAATATATTTATGGTGATTAAAATTTGATGCTTGATTTCTATCTTATGTATGTTTGATTCATGTTAAGTACCACACTGTAATATTCTATACTGCACAACCTCTTATTATTCTATTATTGTTGTCACTAGATATAAATACAATCCATAGGAATCCCTAAGGCTTATAAATTTGATTTGTGACCCATTTTTCTTACTAAAAATATTTTAGTTGTTGGGACCCTGGTTAGGTAATAAAGAAGAAATCATAGCACTAAATAAAATTGCAAAATAAACCAATAATTTAAGAAAGATAGTATAAGAAAGACAAAAAAAAGAGCTATGGTAGAATCCCATAGGTATTGACCTTATGAGAGGGGGTTAGGCATCTAGGGGATTGAAAATGGAAAGGGGGAATCTTCAAAAGAGACCCTTGAAAATATGTGACTAATCAAAGTGAACATACTATAACACCATGGGATGCATAAAAAGAATAATTTAATACTAGATCATTAACACCCATGAACAAAGGAGATAATAAGAAATTAAGAGAGGTTAGAGAGGAAACTGATTAATAAAATAGTTGAACATGGAGGGTAAAAGAATAAAAGAGAAACACTAGAAACAAACACAAGAGCGACAAGAAAGGTACCACAAGAGGATGAAAAAATTAAAAAATATTGAGAGAGAGCACACTAGGAATGGTGTTGCTAAGCATGCCAATGTGGGTGCTACCAATAAGGAAATAGAAATTTATTGAACTATAAAACAAATAAACTTAAATCTTGACAAAGTAGAAAAAATTAATGGGAAGTATAGAAAGTTATGAGGTATCAAGAAAAGAGTTAGAAGAAAGTTGTAGGAGTATTTAGGCCCCAACACTTTTTCCATTAATTAAATCACCATAATTATAACTAGATTTAACTAATATTCAGATGATACTTGAAGAAATATTTGAAAATTTATTAAAATTCCAAGAGAAAAAGAAATATTTAACATATGATGTAGATTATTTAGATAAAATAGTTACCAAAAGTGTGAGAAAATTAATAACAAATGAAATTTGTAGAGAATAAAACCATGTTCAACTTGGTACAATGACAAAAATTGTACTCCCTTCTTGGAGATAGTGTAATTTCTCATTTAATTTGGATCTATTTTAGTACCCCAACATTAATTACCCTTTAAATCATCATTAATAGGCCCCTAGGACCCATTATTTATGATCTTGAAGCTTATTTCAGCTAAAATCCTGACAAAATCATCAAAAACACTTAAATTTCTAACTCACCCCAAAAGTCTAAGGTGGGACTCATATGTCACCTTGGGCGTATGAGTCCCCCTAGGTGGGAGCCATACACCAGAGGTGGCATATGAGTCCCATTTGGGGCTTTTTTAGGGTTTGAGCGGGAAAATCTACTTTTTAATTCAAATTTTTGGTTGATGTCGGCTTTTGAGATTTGAATAATGGTAAATTAGGTGTAAATGCCTATATAAGCAAGCTTCTAAGTCATTATTTCATCTAAGCAAGCATTTTTAGAGCAATTTCAAGATCTAAGCATTCAAGAGTCTTCAAGCATTTTTTCTCAAAAGAATTCAAGTTTCAAAAGCAAGAAAAGTTGAAGCCTTGGAGCAGCATCAAAGTATTTTTGCAAGTCTTCAAGCTCATTTTCATTCAAGATATAGCATTGTCAAGGGTTGATCATGGTTGTCTATGGTGAATCATGATGGATTTTAGGTTGGGGAGATGCAACTAGCCATCAAGCCAAGCCTAATGACTTATTTCCTAAGTGATTCCATCCTCCATTATCATCCTACATTCAACCTAAGGAAGGTACAAGAATCATTAGGGCTCATTTGGGGTGATTAGAGATCTCTCAAAGTGAATCATTAATCTTCATGTTTCATTCATGCATCTCATTCTAGCACATTAGAATAGGGTTGCATTGCATTTCAAATTTCCTAATCTTAGACACACTTAAGGTTAGGGTTAACATTCCTATTTACATTCATATTTCATTGTTTTTTATTATTAAACAAACAGGTTTTAGAGGGGTCCCGAAACCCTTAACAGTAAGATAGCGAAGGATAAAATATTAACAGAGCATAGACAAAAACATGAATCTTCCCACAAAGAAGAACACACAAGAAAACCAGGGCAGAAAAGCTAAAAAAATGGACAAAAAATTGGAAAACAACCAGCCCCTAGGCTAGGTTCTGAAGGATCTTTGATGCTTCCTGCTCCAGACTGTTCATGTTGAGAGAAAATTTCTTGATCTCCTGGATGTTGACTAAAGCTTGGTCTGCCTTCCTTTTCAAATTTGCTATGGTCTTGTTACTTGGTCCCCCACTATTCGGTTGCCCTTCCTCATTGTCCAAATCAAGAAACACAACAGTCTTTACCTGATGGGATTTTTCCAGGTTTTCCACCATGGTATTCATGGTTTGTGCAGTGGATTTTAAAATCTTATGGTTCATAATCAACACTTTGTGGAGAGAACTTTTAATGTTCCTCAGCTTCTCCTCCATATCCACCTGCTTGCCATCATGATTGCATTTGAAATCCTATAATTCCTCCACCGTTTTCTTGAGGCACTCAACCATATACTTCTTCTCCTCTTCCATCCATAAATAAGTAGCCTGACCACTACCACTGCCTCTATTATTGTCATCAATAGCTTTCTCCAGTTTACTATTCATAGCTCTATGATTTAACTTAATTTCCTTAATTTCAAAGAACACCCATCTCATAAGCCTAAAGTTATCCACTGCCCCACATCAGTGGGAAATTCCCGTTCCTCCTTAAAATAATGATCCCCTACCTTGAGGTCCATAGGGAAGCGAGGTCTCTCTTCTCTATCAGTCGTAGGATGGTTGGAATACTTAGACAACGACTCTGACTGTGAACCCTCTTCATTCACATCATAGGAGGGGTCCTCCAACTCTTTTCGCTTGCCCTTTTTCTGAGGAGAATCCCTAGGTTTTCCTTTTTCCTTATCATCAACCCTAACCTTAGGCGATAGTGTCTGGTGAGGCAGAGCCATAATGGCTTTGAAATGGTCATAAATTAGGACAAGTAGTCCTTCATGAAGAATAGAATACCTGATGGGGTTCTGTCTATGGTTTTTCAGACTAGTATTCAGAGAAGACGCAAGATAAAAAGGAAAAGAAATCTTGACCTGGTGCCTGAAATGATTCAGTAGGATGAAATGATACCCAAAGACTCTGGTATAATGGCCATCCAAAGTAACGTACTCCATTAGCACATTCAAAACCCTCCTCTAATGCAAAACAATTATTTATGTGTCATAGTAGCTTCTGGAAGTCCTTCGTAACTCCTCCCTCTCTACATCTGACTTAGGAAATTTGTTGACCACTTCATCAGATTGTTTCCTATCCCTATAGAATTTAATACCCTCTGTCGAGAGGCCAGTAACCTCAACAATCAGTTTTTCTTTGATAACCACATGTCTTCCAAATAGGTTTATCTCACCATCCTTCCAATCTTTCTCAAAAAACCTAGTAACCTTCAGGTCCAAGCCATGGAACTTTTCAATAAAAATAGTAATGTCACCATTCTCCAACTTCTTCCATAGCTTTGGATTTCTCTTCAACTGTGCACTACTTATTAGCTCCACTCTGCGGCTTTCGCCACCCATCGTATCACCAGTAGGAATAGAATAGTCCAGAACCCTATAGAAACAAGCTCCTAAAATGCCCAGAAAGCGTGTGAAAATAATCACATGCAACCGAAAGATGAAGTAATTAATCCTCGACCAACTCAGAATAATCATTAAAATGCAGTCCCGAGACTACAGGCGAGGACACTTAACCATCATTCAATGGAATGGGAAATTGCACCTTCCCGTGAACATGGTCATACGTCAGCAGGACCTTAACGTCAGCCTCCAACTCATCTTGCCCCTACCACATCATATTTTTCAAAGCTTTGACACCTTTGTTGGCAATGAAATCCACCACTATGTTTATTTCTCGATAGGCATGCAAAATATAAATTTTCTCAAAGGTATTAATAATTTCCTTAGAGAGGTCTATCCAATTTTGTATAGAACACGAAGGTTTTTGACGACCCTTTAAACATTGGATAATATTATTCGAATCCCCTTCAATCCACACATATTTATACTTCAATTGGATACCCAGCTTCAAGGTCTGGAAAACACCAGAGGCTTCGGCCACATGGTTGGTCTGAGTGCCTAAAGGAACCGCAACAATCGCAATAAAAACACCATTCTCATCCCTTATCACCCCTCCACTCCCGGCAGGCCCAGGATTTCCCTTGGTTGCACCATCAAAGTTGATTTTGACCTAACCAGGGGGAGGAAGACTCCAGAATATGCCAACTCTAGGATCCTTGATGCTTTTGGACATATTGAACATATCCACATTAATCTTCTAGGCTCCCACAATTCTACAATCATACTCCTGCATACTGACCTTACCTTTACCTTTAAACTTGTTATTAATCAAATTAAAATTTTCAACCACAACTCTAGTAATCTTACCAAAGACCACTTCCTCCAAGAGAGCAACATCCCTGAAGATTCTGTTATTGCATTCTTTCCAGATACCCCAGGCAAGGTGAGGAAAGATATAGTTCCAAAGAAAATTTAGGGCCCAATTCTTTGAGGGGGCCTTCCATTGATTATAAAAATCCACAATAGTTCCAAGAAAAACCTAGCTAAGATCCCACATTCACAGAATCCTACACCATATGGCATAGGAAAAAAGACAAAGGAGAAAAAAATGTGAGGAGGTCTCAGCCTCAGTACAACACAAATAACACCTATTAGGAAAAGAGAACCCCCTCTTATAAAGATTATCATTGGTCAACTGCTTGTTCTAAAAAAGAATCCAGACAAACAAATTGACTTTCGGAGTAAGGTTGTGCACCCACACCTTATCCCAAATAGGGACGTCAATGCTAGAGTAACAAGAAGCCACAACAGAAGAGACAGAGTAGGTTCGAGAGGATGACAACTTCGAGACCAAATTATCCTCCCGCCCTTGAGAGCTGATCCTAATCGAATTAAGAAGGGCCTACAGAGGTTGGAGATCCAGACTAATAGAAGAGATCTCAACCCAATGATCATTCCTCCAATAATCCCCAACCAACCTGCCAAACCTGGACTTGCAGTCCTCCATATAAATACCATAGGTCAGATTATTGCAAAGACACTCATTACCAATCCACTTATCTTCCCAAAACCGCATTTTCTTACCATCACCCACCTTCCAAAAAGCTTCTTTTCCAGCTAGGTCTCTAGCTTTAATGGTATTATTCCATAGAGAAGAACTAGAGGGAAGGTTCTAAGAGTTGATAAATTCTTGAAAGGAGTCAACCTCCCGCAAGTATTTGCTATGCCAAATAGAATTCCATTCACGAATATCCGCAAAAGTTCTCCAAACCTGCTTAGCCAGGAGAGCTTTATTAAACACTCTGATATTTCTCAAGCCAAGGCCTCCAAACTTCCTAGGTCTACACACTCTCTCCCAAGCCACCAACGGAATCCTCTTCTTCTCCTCAACCCCCGACTATAGAAACCATTTATGGATCTTTTCAATAATATCAACAAACTTAGCTGGGATCTTGAATAGACTAAGGGCGTAAAAGGGAAGATTTTGAAGAGAAGCCTTAAGTAACAGAACTTTTCCAGCTTGAGTCAAAAGGGTCCCTTTCCAACCAACCAATTTCCTATTAAACCTATCAATTGGAGAAATCCAAAAGGAGTCTGAAGGTTTGGACCCTAAAGGAAGGCCCAAGTAAGTTGAAGGAAGGGAATTAACACCATAGCCCAGGATGTTTGGAATATTCCTCTGTCTGTGCTCAAGGGTATTGAAAAAATAGAGGGAACTTTTGGCCCTATTAATTTTTTTCCCAAAGCCCTCCTCATAAAGAACAAGACAACTCTTTAAAGCTCAAGCTTCACCAACAATAGCACTTCCCATAAGCATCATATCATCCACAAACTGCTAGTGTGAACATACCATATTTTCTGAAGAGGGTTTTAAACCTTTCAAGCTACCTTCCATCACTCTTTTATGCATGAGCCTCCCAAGACTTTCAGCCATGAGGGTGAAAAGAATAGGAGAGACATGATCCCCTTGTTTGACTCCTGTTGACACCTTAAAGAAACAGGAAGGAGAGACATTTATGATGACCGAGGTGCTAGTGGTAGAGATCAATTCCCATATCAAATGTAGAAATATTTCAGAAAACCCAAAGGCTTGTAAGACTTTAATCAGGAATTTCCATTCCGCCCTATTATAGGCCTTACCCATGTCCAGTTTGAGTAAGAAGCCTTGGTTTTTTGAAACTTCAAGGGAGTGGATATTCTCATGAACCATAATAATTGAGTCTAGAATATGTCTACCGGGAACAAAGCCACTCTGCTGAGGAGAGATCAACATAGGAAGAACCCCTAACAACCTAGAAGTTATCACTTTAGAAATAATCTTGTAAAAAGAGTTGCATAAACTGATAGGATAGAAAGAATCAAAAGAGTTAGCACCAGGTAATTTAGGTATGAGAACAATGAAGGTAGCATTAAGCTCTTTCAATAGTTTCCTAGCTCCAAAAAATTCTTTAACAACATTAGTAATATCATCAACAACAATTTCCCAGAACACTTGGAAGAAGAACATGGGGAAACCATCTGGGCCAGGGGCCTTATTGCCTTCAAAAGAAGAAACTGCCTTCCTAACCTCATCCTGTGAAGGGATCGCCGTCAAGAGCTTATTTTGATGATCATCCAAGACATTAGGAATGGCCTCAATAAGAGTAGTCTGAGCATCCACATTCAACTCTTCTCCTGAAGAAAGAGGGTTAGCAAAGAACTGAATAGCTTCACTTCTAATCTCTTCCTCGCTCTCAATTTTGACCCCATCTTTCATTATATAGGAAATTCGATTAGAGGCCCTATGTTTTATGGTAGTCAAGTGGAAAAACTTGGTGTTCTTGTCCCCAGCAGCAAGCCAAGCACATCTAGATCTCTGTTTCCAATAATCCTCTTCTTTAGAGATAATATTATGATATTTAGAGAGGATTTTATTTTCCTTTAGAAGGAGATCTCCCACATAACCATCTCTCTGGATACAGTCCTGAATATCCCTTAAATCTTGTTGGATAGCAACTTTAGACTCAAAAATATCCCCAAAGACTTCCTTGTTCCAAGTCCTGATCTTAGAGTTGACTTCGCCAAACTTCTTAGCCACTCTAAACATGGCAGTACCACAAACATTTATGTTCCACTAGTCTTGAATGCAATTAAATATTTTAGGATGAGGCAGCCACATTTTCTCAAATCAAAAAGGAAAATTCCTCTTACCTGACACAAACTTAGCCATAAAACTTATAGGAAAATGATCTGAGCCAATTATGGAGAGAGCATTTAACGAACAACAGTAGTCCTTCATCCAATTATCTGAAATTAAAGCCCTGCCAAGCCTTACTTGAATGAGATCATTCCCAACTCTCCTATTAGACTAGGTGTAGGTAGCCCCCTTGAGGTCCACATCATGCAAGCATTGAGAATTGATAAAATTCATCAAATCCAACTTACTATCCAATTGAATCTGAGATCCACCAAATTTTTCAGACCCCAGCAAGGGTGTATTAAAGTCCCCCATGATGATCCAATTCTCATTCAAAAAATAGGACCTAAAAAACTCAAGTTTTTTCAAAAAATTCCTTCTAGCTATCTTACTATTGGGCGCATAGATATTAGAAAATATCCAACTGAAGTCATCTCTGATATGCTTAAATCTGGTAGCTAGATGATTAGCTTCATCCAAAATCAGAGTTCCTTGAATACGGTCCTAATTCCAAAAAGTCACCAAGCCCCCAGAGGCACCATCCGAACTACAGCCCTGCACACCACCATTCTTAAAAATATTAATCTTCTCCACATGATCTTTGGACATTTTGGACTCCTGAATAATAAGAATGTCTGGCTTATGGTCTCTAGCAAAATTGTGCAAAATTTCCTGTTTATGGGAACTGTTTAGTCCTCAAATATTCCATGACATAACTTTCATTTTTTAGATGGATTTCTGTATAGATCCAGGATGGTTTTTTGAGTTCCATCCACAATTCTTTGAATACACTGCTAATCTCTATGCCATTTAGTTTATTTTCTGCCTGAACCTTTTAGAATTCCTACATCTGCTTTAGCCCTATTTCTTGTAGAAACCCCCACTGTATTATTCCCCTTTTCACTCTTCTTCTTCTCAACTTTGGTGTATAGGTTTTCTTCTTCAAGATCTAGATCCTCTAGACCCTTAAACTCTTTCCCATCCATGAAGTCATCTGTTGTAGCAGCTCTATTTAATAGGGGGTTGCTAACCTCATTCCCCCCTTGGGAGATCCGACTAAATTCGCAAATGTAGATTTCACCATCTCCGAAGAGCTTTGTTTCTCAACGTGACTAGGAGAGTTAGACTCCCCAGACCTCTCATAAACCTCTTCCCCCCTTTCCATTCTCTAGTGTGAGCAGGAAGCTTCCTCTAGACTATCAATTATTGAATCTGGGATAACGTTCAGGATCTCATTCTTCTTTTCATCAATCCTTCCTTCTACTCTTTCATCCTCCTCCTGGGAATCCTTGGTTCTCAAGTCTACCTCTGCTCTGTCAGGGCCTTTAAACTTTCTTTCAGGATTTACAATATTATCAGATCCTTTGCAAGAATCCTCATCTTTCCTTTTTTCTGGATTGGGGTTATGCTCTCTACTAACTTTTTGGCCTTCCTTAAATAAATCAACACTTTTCTCCTCCTCCTGAGGCTTCTCCACCAATTTAACCTTCCACATCTTAGTCTCCTTAGGAACCACCTTTTCATTGGGTTTAGGCTTATTATTCAGACATTTCTTCGCCCAATGCCTAACTTTTTTACAAGTAAAACACACAAAGGGTAGAGTCTCAAACTCTACATTTTGAGTCCATTTTCCAAGTTTTGATACTATCTCAATCGACGAGGGGAGATTTGAGGACTGGGTAACCCCCACACATATTCTAGCGAAAACGAGCCTCTTTCTAGATGAAGTCAACATCAATGGATATAAGTTCCCCAAAGGAGTTGGCGATCTCTTTGAACACATCCTCATTCCAAAACTCCAGTGGTAACCCAAGTAAGCACACCCAGACAGGCACTGCCTCAAAGGCCGCATCCAAGAAATTCATTTTTGGGGACCACTTCCTAATAGCCAGAGATGACTTTCCAATGACCCAAGGGCCACCGCACAGAATTGCAAGTTTATCTTCTTTGCAAGAAAAAGAAAAAGAGAAGAAACCTTTAGGTAGGACTGCAACCTCTACTTGTCCTTTAACTCTCCATATCTTCTTCACAAAGTCCCTGACCACCTCTATTTGGTCGTGGACCCATAAAATTTCCAACCAGTGATGACTCCATTAGAGATACGTTATGGTCTATTACAAGATTAGGAATCAAAATAGCACACTTCCCACTCTCCGAGAATGAGATATTACTAATCGGGGGAAAAATGGATTTTCCAACCGGCTTGGTTCCAAAAAGTGAAACCCACTTCTTCTTAGGATCCTCCCATGAATGATCCCTCAGATTTTTGTCCTCAGCCTAGTTTCCAAGGCACCTGGACCCACAATCCCCATCCTTCAAAGAAGAGTTAGGGGAAAACTTACCTTTAGATGCGACCTTTCCACCTGGATCCCCACCTTTCTTTGGGCCCCAATCCTCAGACACTGCTCCCTCCTTTTCCTCGTCTCCATTCTCGCCTGCCGCGTCCCCAGAAGGGCCATCCCTCGGTCTAGAACCAACATCTTTGGAACCAGCCACCCATTGCTGCCTAGGAAATTCAAATCCTCTCTCCCGCTCAACCATTCTCTCACATTCATATTTCATTGTTTCTATCAAGGTTTAACTACCAAACTAGGGGTTTCACCAAGGCAAACCCCCCATAAGCAAATCAAGTCTATATTCTATTTTGCAGTTCTTTTTGCAGATTCAGATCTGGAAATCAGTTTGGAAGGGAAGAGCAAAGATTGGAGTACATATCTGAACTTTGAATTCTCAAAAAAGTATAATGGGATTGATATGCCAAAAGTGGCGTATGAATCCCACTATAGGTATTTTTCTAGACTTTTTACAGTTTCAGATACCCTTTTTCTAGAAACTAGTTCATACCCAAAAACCCTGATCTGGGATTGATATGCCCAAACTAGCATATGAGTTCCAATAGGCCAAAGTTTTAGGTTTATTAGTATTTCAGAGCTCATTTCAACCTTCTTCAGATTTTTCAGGTGCACACATTTCATCTTGCAGCTTTATGTTCTGTTTTACATGCATTTTTAGGTCATTTTTTGAAAGATTACATTGCATTAGGTTTGAGCATTTTGATTTGCATTTCATTAGTCTTTCCAAGCCTTAGATTGGTGGTGAACCCCTCATTAGTAAATACAATATGACCCTAGACAACCCTATTGCAAGATCTCTTTCTCCTTTGCATACTTTAGATTGAGATCTTTAGGGTTACCCTTCAATGAAGTAATTGGGATATGTGTTTGCTCTATGTTCTAAACCATACAAAAGCAAATCCATTTTTGATTATTTCATTTTGGTGAAACCTAAAGATCTCAATCTAAAGGAGAAAGAGATATTTAGGCTTTCCCTTCAATCAAATTATTGGGAAGTGTGTTTTCTCTATGTCCTAAACCATATGAAAGCAAATCCCCATTTTCTATTATTTAACTTGGGAAAATAATTATCCTCCAAAACCAACAATATATCATTTAAAAATAAAAAAGTATCTTCAAAAACAAAGTGCCACTTTAAATAATTGCACCAAAAAGACCAAAAACCATCCCCTACACATTATAAGTCAAGAATGATTTCATCGCAAAGTACAAGTGTAGAATTGAATTAATCATTAGATTTGCAAAAATATTTTATAAAATATTGTGAGGCTACATTGGGAAAAAAGTATTTAAATATATTCAATTGTTAAGGGATAAAGGAGGAGAAAATAAGCCAATACATCAAAGAAGCTTGAAGAATTAGAAATAATAAGTACCAAACAAAGCTTATGTCCAGCTTGTCGATAATATTGGAAAAATTCATTTGAATTATAGTTTCAAGGTAAAGGATTAGTGGTATCAAGAGGCCTAACATGATGTAAGGTGATTAGGTTCTTTCTCAAGAGTTGTAACATAATCAAATGGAGGGAATTGGGTAATGGGGTGAATTGCCGATTCTTATCCCTTAATTGGTATGGAGTTGTTGTTTTTATGGTAGCCACTTTGGGTTCAACATGGTGGGTTGTTTGAGGTGGATTATCTGTATAAATCCATTGTTTTGTTTCTTGAATGGTTGAAAATTGTTATGAGGCTTTCAGGATAAGTTGAAGCAATTTTTCCTACATGTTGATTAAGTGAGTTTTGATAATCACGAAGAGT
The DNA here is from genome assembly GCA_007258455.2 of Sequoia sempervirens. Lineage (NCBI taxonomy): Eukaryota > Viridiplantae > Streptophyta > Pinopsida > Cupressales > Cupressaceae > Sequoia > Sequoia sempervirens. The sequence continues at coordinate 282,317,058 of VDFB02105785.1, read as the reverse complement.
CATGCATAAGTGTGTAAAAGAGGGAAATCCATCATCCCAATATTATCTTGGATATTTTTTTGTAAGTTGTCAATGAAAATTCTTTTAAGATCAACATCGAGAAGTTTAATGTTTATTTGTGAGTAAAGCAGTTGATAACGTGTTATAAAATCGGTGAATTTTTCATCTACATTTTGCTTACAATGCATCAAATCAAGTAGGGCCATCTGAGGACCAATGTGCACTTGGAAATGGTTGAGAAAGGAATCAAAAATCTCATTAAACAAGTGGATTGATATTTTCAATAAGGAAAAAACCATTCCAAGGTTGTATCTTTTAAGGACCTAGGAAAAAGCTTAGCCAAGAGCTTGTCTTTGAAAATTAAGTCACTACATAAGGTTGTATATGCTAACACATGGTTGCTAGGATCTCCTTTACCTCTGTATTTCTCAAACCTAGGTATCTCTATGCCTTGTGGCATTTTTGCTTTAAATATATCCAATAAAAATGGGTTTCTTTTGACATATTGTGAAGGTTGTCCACTTTGATTTTGGTTCAATGTTGCTATTTGTTGTTGGAGAGATGTGACATTTTGAAAATTTTGGTTTATGATAGAATCATTGGTTGTGTTTTGAGATGGAGGGGAATATGGTGGAGATGTATATGTGTTGGGCGAACAACTAAATTTAAAGTTTGTGAAAGGTGGAGGCTTTGGAGATATAATGTTTGAATTCATAAAGCTAAAAGGATTCCCAGTGGAAATAACCAAAGTTAGAGTGACATTGCTGGTTGGTTGCATTGTTGTAGTAATAGTTGGATCAATATATGTAGGAATAGAAGCTATGGTTGTAGGGGGAGGAATTTGATTTCCTCGACTTTGAGTGTATCCCAAAGCTTGAGCACAACTAGCCATTGTAGGAACATGATTATCAATAATGTGAGCTAGGCTACACACAATCTCTATTCCTAGTTTGTTATCAAGCATTCTCCTCATATTATCCATGATATGAATAACAGTGCAAACAATATATTCTGTACTCACCTAGTCTTGAAGTTTTTCTAAGGATTTATCCATTTTTTGCAAGTTCTCTTGAGGGACATGAGCAAAAATGGTTTTAACATCAATAGAAGTAATGGTCATAGGACATGTGACATCATGGATGAAGTCCAACATGGGTTGACTAGTGTTAACACTATGAGTGAAAGAGTTGGAAAGCCCAAGATCCATAGTGGATGTACCAACATGGGATGCCATGAGTCTCAAGCTACGTCTCACTGAAGTATTGGTAGTAGGACACTAGGTTGTGATACTCATACAAGTTTCACTAAACCAAAGTGTTCCCAAAATGGACAAAGAACACTAAATAAAGATAGTAAACACTTAGAAATATGAAAGACAATGCAAGTATTAAACAAGATACTGCAATTTTTTAGATTTGAGATATGATAATTGACTGATTATAAGATGCAAAAGTTTGAAAATGACTACTTTTGAATACCAATTTTGATTTTAAACAATGCACTATCTTTCACCAATTGAACTAAATGCAAACAACTACAAAAATATGCAATTTTTGAATCTGAAATAGAGATTTTCCAGTACAGGATAATGAAACAGACAAAAACAAAGCAATGTGCAAAATTTTGGAAAATCACTTGTAGAAGGACAAGTTCACCCTAGGGCGAATGAGTCCTTGGATAGGGTTCTAAAAAATTTAAATCTAAGTGTCTAACTTGATATTTAAGCTCATTGTTCCTAACTGCAAACATATTCTTCAGTGATAGTTTTTCTAGAAATTTGATGAAATGCAAATGCAATTTAAATGGCAATGTATGAACAAAATGACAATTTTGAAGGAAATGTTGAGCTAAATGATTGAAACACACCTTGATGCAAGATATTATGCAAAATGTATGCAATTTTTTTGGATTTTGATGAGTTTAAATGATGCAAATATGCAATATGTAACCCTAAATGAAATACAAAACAAGATAATGCAAAACCTAGATCTAGTGTTTCAAGGATCTCCAAATAAAAAAAGTATGCAAGAAAGTTGGGTTCACCAAAATGAAATGTTGGGAAAGATGGTCCTTAACATTAAGGGGGTGTCTATTTGTGTCTTTCCCTAAGGGATTTCATTAGGAAAGAGATCACAAGTTGTAAATATTGACTTTCAACCTCAATGGTGAGTCAATCAGACCTGGATCTCAATCCTTAAGACAATAGGATAGATCTGAAACCAAATTAAAATGATTTTCAATGCTCAAGCTAAATGAATTATAAGACCTAATACATGAAATGAAAATTCTTGAAAGTACAAAAATTGAAATGATAATTTGCAGGAAGATTTGAGAAGGGTTTCAACTTGTAATCTGCACATACACAAAGAGAAAAAATGTTTTGTTTGAATGGGGGTTTGCCTTAGTCAAAACCCAAATTTGGAAATTAAACCTTGATAGAAAGATAATGACAATGGAGAAGGAAATGATAAATGAACAATGCTTGCTACAACTCACCAAACCTTTAATAGCTTCCCTTAGAGGACTGAAGACAAACACATCTCTCCAAGGAATCTGATCTTGCTTTGCTTGATGGATTTGAACACTTCAAATGCTTGGATGATTTATGATCAACAATGCATATTATCCTTCACAAGATGACATGAACACACATAAGCTTGAACATGATGTTAAGACCTTGAATGCTACAAAAAATGATTGATAGATTTGCTCTTGACAATAATATTTTCTTAATAGGAATTCTTGATAATGTGTTTTAGGATGCTTATGGGTAAGTGCAGAAAGATGGGGGGCCAAAAGGGGTCTTAAGTGGCCACTTTGTTTTTGAAATCAAGAATTACTGACCTTGGATGAGAAATTGAGGATAGTTACACTCAAAATTTTGAGATACAACAAAAATAATGTTCATAGTGCTCTAAGTCTACTTTCTAAACTACTAATTCTTTTTGAAAATGGTAGAGATTAAGGGGTTCAAAAAGGGAGCCACAAAAATTGGTGTTGTTTTTTTCAAAAAAAATATAACATAACATCTTTTGTGGCTCCCTCAAAAGGTTAAATTTTTTTTGGTATTTTTAAAATTGCTTCGGTGAGAAATTAGCTAAAAAAATGTAGTTTATTCTCAATTTTTCTGATAATTTTTTAATGAATATTTGATTTTTTACTAATTTTCAAGTTTTTTTTAATAAAAAAGGGGGTAAAAATTTATTAAAATGAAGAAATGTCTGCATAGAAAGAGTCAAAAGACTCCAAGAAAATTCCCAAAGGCGGAAATCAAAACCCAAAAACCACCAAAACCAAAGAGACCGTCCCAAAACCACTACTCCCTCTTGTTTCCTGAAATCAACATAGCAAGAACTTGGGATACTCCAAGGATAAATTCTCCAAATCTTCCACCTGTCATCCCTTAGCATTCTCAAATGCCCATTTCACCAAACAATCAATTGCACTATTCCACTCCTATGGAATATGGCTAAAGGTGACAACCTCTAACATGGAGGTCAATCTAAGAATTTTCCTAGCCACCGAGGTAAGATGCTAATTGACATCGACTAACATCTGATTATTCAACATATTGATCAAAATTTGAGATTCTGACTCACAAATAATCTAACCCCATCCTAGAGCACAAGCTCTCTCAATAACATATAAAATCGCCAAACCTTCCATAAAGTTATTACTTTGTTGCTCCTTATATATAGAAAAAAAGAAAATGACATTACTAGCCATGTCCCTTCCAACTCCACCAATTCCAGCATGCCCAAGATTACCCCTTAAGGAACCATCAATGCTAATTTTTAGAACACCAGCGGGAGGGGGAAGCCAGTGACCCATCCTATAAGTTTTCTTTCAAAAGTTGCAATCTCTCCTGCCACAAGGGTACCCTTACCTAATGCCAAGAAGGTCCATCCTCTAAATTATTTCTTCATCCCCTTTATCTAAGGGAAAATACACTTCACACTTGGCATTCACAATCTCTTACACCATGCCAACAATCCTTTGCCATAATTGATGAACAACCAACTTACACCCCCTAAAAATCCTATGATTTCTTTCAAGCCAGATTTTCCATAGTATGAAGGAGGGGCCAATATACCACACAATCTGAAGAAAGGAGGCTTTTGTTGGAGGCCTACCCAAAGTTCTCTAGAAATCAACCAAGGAGGAAGCATGAACACAATCTTGCCTCCAGCAGCCCCACCAAAGATCCCAAATGTCTCTGGAGAAAGAACATTGAAGAAAAAGATGAGAATAATCCTCTTCACTATTACCACATAGAACACATATGGACGGACCTTGAAATCCATGTTTACGAAGATTATCCCACGTGAGGCACTGATTCCAAGCAAGAATCCATAAGAAGCAATTAAATTTAGGGCATGAAAATTTGTTCCAAGAATTCTTCCACCAATTGACTTCCCTCCTCCCATACTTCTGAAGGTACAACTCTTGATAACCAATAGCCACCGAATAGGATCCCTTGGGGTCTAGGCCCCAAGCCAAGATATTCTTCGCCCCAATAGATTTACAAACTATACCTTCTAAAATCCTCCTTAGCTCAGTAGGTCCTTAAAAGAGCCACCAACTGGCCACTCACTGGGGTCTTTCCATCTAGAGACTTCCACCTATCCTAGAATAACAAAATGTTTGAAATATGACACCCGAAACCAATCATCTTTAGAGAAAAAATGAAAAAGATCCTACAGATGAGGGTACATAGACATAATAGGAGGGAAACCATCCCAGGAATCATGCTAGAAGAGAGATTCAAAACCCCTATTGTAAATCCAAAATATCCCTCTCTTAATAAAATTAGCGCCTTTCTTGAGAGTATCCCAAATGATAGAACCTTTACCCACCAACCCAACACGAGGAACCTAATCATTTTCCACCCCCATTAGATATTTTTTGGAAGGGATCCTAGCCCAAATATGGTCTTGATTATTGCAAAATCTCCAATAAAGATTGGTAGCTAGAGCCTGACCAATGAGACTTGCTTGTCTCAAACCAAGGTCCCCATCATGTTTCAATCTACAAACGGTCTCCCATTTAATCAAGCTCCACTTTGAAGAAGCCAAGTTACTAGCCCAAAGGAATTGCTTGAAAGAGCATCCATATCCTTAATAAAACCCCTAGGAGCCACTTGAAGCATACATCTATAGTTGGGAAGAACCTAAATCACCAATTTCAAAAGCAACACCCTCCCAACAAAGGGAAACCACCTATGGATCCAATGATTCACCTGCAACTGAAACTTATCAAGAATACTTTGCCAAGTCACACACAAAGGGGGACAAAAAGAGAGAGGAACACCAAGATAAACCATAGGAAGATGACCTATTTGGAATCTGAATATGAGAAATCCATGTTGGATGAGAGAAAAGGAGTATTGAATAAAAAGATGGAATATTTACCTTCATTAATATGTTTTCCAGAAGCCTTAAGATAAATATCCAACATTCGACGAAAATTAGTTGCTTCCAAGATCTTAGCGACACACATCAAAGTAGTATCATCAACAAAATACAAATGAGACTGGGGAGGCAAACCATTGCCCCAACTCCACCCTTGGATAAGGCCTTGAGAAACATGGCTTTAAATGACACAACCCAAGCCTTTAGCCATAAGAATAAACATATATGGGGATAAAGGATCACCTTTCCGAAGACCTCTAGAAGCACCAAATAAGGAAGAGGGTTCACCATTAACAAGAACAAAGAAGGAGGTGGAAGTAACACAAATCATAACCCAATAAACCCAATCCTAAACAAAACCAAAGGCACACAACACCTTTTGAAGGAATGACCATTTGACCCTATCATAAGCTTTAGCCATATCAAGCTTAATAAACACAACCCTCTCCCGAGAGACAGACATGGAATTGATAGTAGCTGCAACAATGACCACACCATCTAAGATTTTCCTATCTGCCTAGAATCTTCCTTGCTCCTCAGAGATGATCCTGCTGATCCACATTTTTAGCCTCTTAGTAATGATCTTAGAAATAATTTTATAGACCACATTACACAAATCTATAGGCCTGAACATATTCATCCTATTAGCTCCTTCACATTTGGGAATCATAGCTAGAAAAGTAGCATTCATAGCTTTCAACATTTGCTTACTTTCTTGAGATTCACAAACCACCTCAAGAAGGTCTAATTTTATAATTTCCTAGAACTCCTGAAAAAACTCAATAGGAAATACATCAGGGCTTGGCACTTTTCCTTTCTTCATTTGGAAAACAATACTCTCCAATTGATCAAGAGAAATGGGTCTCATAAGGTTCTCATTAATTTCCAGTGACACTAGAGAAGGGATACAACCAAGGGCGTGGCTCTCTTCTTCATCTACTTGAGGAGAGTCCTCTATGAACAAAGCTGCAAAATACTACCTGGCCTCCCTAGAAATCTCCCCAAAGGAATCCAACTGGACACCCCTAGAAGACATAAGAGAAGAAATTGAATTCCCATGCCTACGGGCCTTAACAGAATTAAAGAAGAAAGAAGTGTTTATATCGCCTTCCTGAAGCCACTCAACTCGAGCCTTTTGCTTCCAAACAATTTCCTCCCATAGTTCCCATTCCTCCAAATCCTTTAAGGTAGAAGCCTCCTCCTTTAAAAGCTCATTCAAAAGACCTGAATCTCTTACCTCCTAGGTGATAGAATTCAGATAGTCCTGAGCCTCCAACTTAGCTCGAAATAAATTACCAAAACTTTGCCTATTCCACCTTTTAGGTTGAAGCTTAACGTACTACAATTGCATAACAAAAGAATACATAGCAATACCATAAGTTGGTTTACCATGTGGCCACCAATCGAGCATTAAGTCCTGAAGCTGAGGATCACACAACCACATTAGTTGAAACTTGAAAGAAGAATTCTTAGACTTTGGAAAGAGTAACAAAGAATTTGATTGGCCAATGATCTGATCCCCACCAATCCAAAATTATAGAGCTAGTATTCTAGTTACTACCAATCCAAAAACAAGAAACCAAAAACCTACCAAGTCTTTCAAAGATTGAGTCTTTCCCACATCTTCTGTTATTCCAAGTAAATAAGCTATTACAAGGCTTCACATCTACAAGATTAAGAATATAAATATTATCTTTGAGGAGGATAGATGAAGGTTCCAATCTTTGTAGCCCACCCCTTTTTCTTCCAAATTGAGGATAGCATTGAAAACCCCAGCTAAAATCCAAGGATGGAAAGGAACAACCGAGTGGATATACTGAATGTGGGACCAAAGGAAAGTCTTACCAAGAATGTCAGTTAGAGCATAGACATTAGAGAGTAAGATGACCTCACTAGTATCCAAACAAGAAGCAACCATAGAGATAGAAAATCTACTAGAATACCACCAAAGAGGAGAATCCTTCATTGGAATCCAAAAATAGGCTAATCCCCCAACACTGCTATGAGCATCAATACACTGGCATTGACTTTGCCGCCAAAATTTGGAAGCCAATTTATCCATACTCTCAATAGAAAACTTAGCCTCCTGAATGAACAAAATATCAAGAACATGAGCTTTCACTAGATCATGAACAACTTCTTGTCTAGGGTCACTGTTCAAACCCCTTACATTCCAAGAAAAAATAATTATTTTTGGGAGTTGGAAAAATGGGAATCAATAGTCTTCACTGACCCAAATTCCACCAACGACTCTCCCATTAATTTGATTATATGTAGATCCTTCTTCCTCCCAACCTTGAGATATTTCTTAGTAGCTCCCTTCTTGAGGTTCTTCTGAAGAATTCCAAGAGAGGATGGAATTTTATTCCCTTGAACTGACTCCAAAACAACCTTGTTTGAAGGAGACACATTTCCATCCAAGATCTGATCCGTCACTTTACTTGAAGCCTCTATAGCAATTGGTGCAGTAGGGTTAACCAAAACTTGGTCCATAGCCATGCTAGCATCTACCATACCAACCTCGTGAACCACCTAAGCCTCCACATAACAGACAACATCCTGGTCCCCCTCCATGACATTTGACATAAAATTCAACAAACCAGGATTCACCTCCTATATACCCAAGTCATCAAGGACATCAAAACGGTTGAAAAGCCCATCCTTCTATCTATCTTTAAGAGATCTATTCATCCCTTTGAATTGGTTGTAAGGCTTAATAGGAATACAAATCTCCTTATCAGGAACATTACTAGAAGCAAGATCTTTCCCTTTATCCACCATGGGGGGTTGATGAGACGGTTGGCCTAGAGAGGTCACAGAAGATCGAACCCTAGGACACTTTTTCTGTAAATGGCCATATTCATGAAAAATTTGACAACAAAAAGGGAGAGATTTGCAGTCCATTTGTTGGATCCAAGAAGTGGAACCCAGATGAATCTCAATTGAATTTGGCAAAGGGTTATTCAAATCAATTTTAATGCAAATGTGAGCATAAGAGGTTACCTTTTTATCTAGTGTTTATTGGGAAGGACCCATCGGTTTACCAAGCAGCATGGAAATGGAATGAAAAATATCATTTCTCCAGAATTCTAATGGAAACCAAGGAAAATGAACCCATATAGGAATACAAGACAGGAGATCCTCTGATGGGTTGAAACCAACATTCCACGGTTTTATAAACAGGCCCACCTGGTTGTAGAAATAAGGGCCACCCTCAAAAGCCTTATTCCAATCAACTATGCAATTGAAAACCACCAAGAAATAATTATTAATACCAACACAATATCCATTTCCCCATTGAGATTCCAAGTATGCTGAGCCCAAGAATCCAAAAAGGGGAGAGAAACCCAAATCCCCATAAACTTGCAAATCAAAGCATGATTTTCCAAGTAATTGATTTCTTCTTCAATAGAAACTGGTTGAGTCATCAGTACTGGGCGATCATGGCTCCTTTCCAAACATCCACTAGCTTTAGAGATACACAGACCTCCATTCGCAGGTTGTCTTTCTCCATTCAAGGATATGTTCAAAAAGTTCATAGCACTCACATGCATTGAAGAAAATGGGTCATTCCCACTTAAAACCTCTCGAAAAGACAAATATTGCTTAAGGGATTCCATGCTCACCATAGACAAAACGAACACAAAAACCAACACCAAGCACATAGCAACGAAACAAGAATAGAAAAAGAAGACGAAACTGAGACCCACGTAAACCCTTGCTACACCCCCATGTAGCTCCAAACACAGATAAGAACCCCCAATTGGCACCCCAGGAAAGAATAAGACACCAAACAACAGGAAAAGCGATCACCAATGACATGCAA